>JAUNZM010000541.1:7505000-8105000 GCA_033459285.1 Clamator glandarius
TGGCTCAGCAAGGCTACCGGCAGAGCCGAGGCTTGCACCATTCCTCTTCATAAGCGCTTTTTAAGTGCATTTTCTGTTGCGTGTGTGGGTGCGAGTGCTTTGCACCTTGCATTGAGCCATGCTGCCTCCTCTGGGACTAAGGTTCCTGCTGCCAGTGCCAGCAGCTCCGGATGCACTGTCAGCCCAGGAGTCACTTGGCTGGCATCTCTGCTAACATGATGCTTTTATGCTGCTTTGAGACCATTAAAGCTTTATTGGTCTTGTGCCAAAATAAAGGTGTTTTGCACTTGTGAACTTGCCTTGACTTCTGCTTATATAGTGAGGGGTCTGGGCAATGATCAAGGAAAACAACCAGGAAATGTAGTAGCAGTCTAGGGTCAGGAGACACATTTTACTGTACATTAGCAGGGTGTGCTTATGTAAGTAAAGTAGAGCCTTTAAACAGGGCCTTGGTGCTGCTAGTGGTAAACTTTGCATCCACAGGGTGTCTCATGATTCTGAAATCAATTCAATGAGCTGTCTCTGCCCACTGTCCATTTAGAAATGCACAACCCCTTCTATCCATGGGAAACTCTTGTTAGAAACTTTCCTCTGGTTCACAATACCAGCAGATTCATTCGGAAATAACCTCTCTTGAGGCTTTGAACCCCCCGTGAACAGTACAGGGCATTCTGTGAAGCTGAATCAGCTTGTATTTGCAATTGGGCTAAGCGCTCAAGCACAGATAGCTCCTTACCACTGCAAAGATAATGTCAAACATGATACAATATTAAGTAATTAGCAAGGTTGTGGGTCTGAAGCTATTGCCTGTATTCTACCATTTTAATTGTTTTTCTGTTTGCAATGTTTCTAGCAAATAAGACAGCTATGTTCTTTGCCTTAACAAGTTTACAGTGTCTGTAAGAAAGACAGAGACACAACAAGCAATGTTGATCTAGTTAGGAAGAGGATCATATTGAGCATTACTAATTGGAGGAGATGGAGCTTTCCTGTTGACTGCTACTGTTCTGATTGCACAGGCAGCTGCCTGCAGACAGGATGCCTTCCCAGTAAGTCTTTGTCCAAACATGCACAGATCCACATACAAATTTTGCAACTCTTTGTACGCATGTGTATTTGCCATTGAACATTACTGAAAAGACTCTCCTTTTGCCCAGGCCTTGCTGCTTTTGAAATAGTTAGGGAATACTGGTGATAATTTTAAAAAAGCGCACTTAGAAGCCCTCTCCTGCACAGGTGCAGAAGGGTAGCCTCTCTGCTCAGTTGTAGCCTTCGAGGCTGCTTGTACCATCAGCCCCAACACAAGTCCACCAGCCCCTGCAACAGGAGGCTGTCCCAATCTGAGATTCTGCAGCCCCAGGGAACAGTTGCTCATCCTTGAATTTCCTCCGTGCACCCACTCCTCCCACTGCTGGCAATAGAATATGTTCTTTTACATTAGCAAATACTCACTACCCTTTTGCAAGCTTGTCCTATCCTGTGCTGGAGGGAACATGAAATCATTGATGTTTCACTTTAGATTGACATAGCCCACAGTTAACATTACGCCAGTATGATGCAGGCTATTTCAGTGTAGTTCACTGCAATACCATGGTAGTGGTTCAACGAGCCTAAAATGTGAAGTGCAGCCATGAAACTTGGTGACTGGATCTATCCATTCATATTAAGGTATTTTCTGGATACTGCATACACTGAATAGCATGAACAAACTGAATTAACATGAACAGAACAAGCCACGCCACTATCTTTGTAAACCATCACTCTCTGCGTACACCCCATGCAAAGGGGTAGGTTAGGAACCTTAGGTAGGGAAAGATATTGTAAAGCATGAAGGAAAATTGTCCAGTGAGTGGGGCACTATCAGAAAAGGAATGGATGCTACAGACTTTGGCGCCAAACTGATGGACAAGCCCACACCTTGTTTAACTTCCCCTCTATGAAATGAAGGTGAATTTATCCATTGTGTAATGATATAATTTCTGAGTATTATTGAAATACAGGGGTATGTCTAAGGTAGATGAATGGACAGATGGTTTAGTTTCTTGCTGCCCACCTGCTACAGAACACAGTGAAGCATACTACAAATGTGTTGAATTATTTCTGAACTACGGAAGCTATCAGTCCAACAAACCCCCAGTGAAAAATGTACCAATATGAGTAGCAAAGCTAGCTCACAAACTTGGATGACAGTTTATATATTCGAGTAGGTAACAATTGCTTCAAAAAGCTGTAGTTATGTTTTTAGCAATTATATTGTAGTTATCTTTTGTGGCAGTTAAAAATTGAGCTGTAATGGCTCCTGAAGCCCTCATATGCTCTATACCACTAATCTCCAAACCGTGGTTGCCTTGATAAGAAAAAAGAGACAGCAGGACTGTACATTCTGATACAGAGTACACCTTCTCCATCATCTGGACATTACATTGACTTGCTGCAATTACTTTAGAAAGGGAAATGCTGATTAGAGCTTAGTTGGTCCCAAGAACAGAACTATGGGCTTTTCTTTTATCATTTTTCGTTCTTTATGACACACTAAATTAGTTATCTATATCTAGTTTCTACAGTGATATCTCTGACAACTCTGCATCAGTAAGTCCCATGAAGCCTATAATGGTTCTTACATGTTCACAGTTTATAGTGTGGCATATTGTGCTTGTAACAGTCTCCTAAAAAACCTACAAATTTTGTTCAGACAACGTAGACCTTAATTTTACTCAAAATTAGCTTTTGAAGGTAAAAGTTTTCCCTAAAATTACTTATCATTGTGTTTTAACAGAGAATGGCTCCTTCTCATTATTCCAAAATCAAATTTACCTTTCATTTTTGGAAAAAAAACCCAAGTCTTGGGAAGACTTGAAAAATGTCTCCTCAGAGCCTACATGTCTTGTGGGTTAAGCCAGTTGTGCTTTGATACTGCTGTTTATGAACAGGCAGACAAGCGACATGTTGTTCAGGGCAGACAAGCTCTTCTTTAAGCACAGCTTAATCTTACTTTTAGAAAAATTTTACCAGAGTGATAGAAGACTTTCATTGCTTTTGAATCAATGAAGCATTTCCTTACTAACCAGGTGCCAGAGACTTTCAGCTCTGTCCTTTACTAGGTTAATGCAGAATACGTTGCTTCATACATACATTTATAAAGCCTTGTTATTCCTTCCAGAGCATCATCAATGAGTTAAATGCTGGTATTAACCTGTTTACTTCTGTTAGTTGGTTTGTTGGGCTGTTGGAACCAGGAGTGTAATTTCTGACTATTCTGTTGTTATACTTTCCCCTCAAAATTTAGGAAGAGGAATGTTGTCACAGCCTCAAATTTAACAGTGAAAGTTGATGCATGTTGATGCTATTCAAAGGGGTGAATTTTGTTTAGGCATTCAGAAACTGATATTTAATTAAATTTTGAAATGAAATGTTAAAACCAGGGAGTGACAGACTGTCTGTAGGCGTGTCCCCTGAGGTGCTCTCTATTTTATTTATTAATGATCTTTCCTCTTGGCCTATGCTAAGCCAAACTCTTCCCACTACTGCTGCTGTACCATTATTCAGCATTTAATTTGTTCACAATCTTTTAAAACAAGAACCCACTCACACTATACTTATTGGCTCATTTAAATCCCCAGTGGTTGGCTCTTTGCTCCTGTGTATAATACTTATCTCTTCCTATTTCAAATACTAAAGTATTGGTTTGCAGTCACAAGACTCCAGTCTTGACAAAAGGGAGGTGATCTGGGATAAATTAACTTAACTCAAACTATTATGACAAGTATTTGCAGAGGGTCAGAGACTGAGATCTGATGTTAATCACCATATGTAAAAAAGCATATATATGCAAAGTTTGAGTTAAGGGCAGATACACAGACTAAATGTTTAAACGGAATTTTTATTGTTTTCTTTCTTTTGCCTTCACTCCTCTATTAAATAAATGTCAAGAAACCAATTCTGTCTAATGTTACATGATTAGAAATGTTTGCAATAATCACTAAACACATTTTTTTTTGCTTTTTTTTATTTCCCAATATGTCTCTCATATAAGGAAAGAGACTGGAGAAATATATTAATACATATATGTAGTAGGTTTTCTTCAGCCTGTGCCACTGGATGGCTCAATGTGTCACAAAAGACATTTCTGTTAGCAGTGAAAGGTAAATTCAGTTTGAGGAAACTGTTCCTTAAGGATCTCAACATATTCTGCTATAGATATGAAGATCAGAGTGGCCGTGATGGTCATGTTCTTGAGAACTGTGATATCTTCTCTGACTTTAATTCTGTAACACCACTTTCAAAGCCTCCTGTGAAAAATGGAAATAAATTCTTTTCTGTGGAGAGCAAAAATAGTTCTAGGCAGCCAAGTTTGCTTCTTGATACTGAGGAATCAAGAATAGTAGAGAAACATTAACTTGGTCATTGCCAACTCAAAATTTGCATGCTCATGGACTTCTAAAGAAACAGTTACATGTTGCTGTGTTCAGTCATTCATTGGCTTAAACAGACCAGTACAAAGGTAGGTGTATGCTGGAGCTGTCTCTGTGTCGAATTAATCCAGGAAATAGGCAGATGCTTCAGAATAGTTCCTTGCATAGATTAGCTCTAACCCTTTGCTGCTATTCAATCTGCAATGATGATGCCAAACCTGACAAGGCTATTATCTGTACCCTGTTTTTCTGTAGGAATTGTATTGGGACAACCAAAGCATTTGCAGTGGTTTGCCCAAGTTGGCAACTGTCCATTTCTTACTAGTGTTGATATAGGTTAACAGTTCAAATACTTCTTATGATTAGAAAGGTCCCTGCATGCTCCAGGTCTCTGACCTGTCCATTTCTGTGTGTTTTGGAGAGTAATAATGACAGTAAAAAGTAACTAAGTTTCACCACCTTGTCCTTGCCCTCACAGACCTTTGAAACGTGATGCAGCTTGCTAATAATGTAGCCCTTTATTTAAGATGTAGTTAGGTGTACCAGCCTGAAATGCCTGCCTGCTCATTGAATGGTGATATATCAAATCATCTACATTATAAATACACTTTTAAGGTGCTCTCTTTTGTGTTGATTACTGTGTTGGATTCTGAGTCATAAAGGTTATAAAACAGATAGAGTAGACTGTATTCTGCTGTAGAGGTGGCATACTTCAGTATGACTGAGTCACTGTTCTGAGGAGGGGTGTCACTGAGTTTTCTACAGGGTATTGCAAGTCAAGCTTTAACTGCCACAGCTGCATGGTAGCAGACAAAAAGCTGCTTTCTAATATGTACCTGATTTTACTTGTACAATTCACTTTTTTGCAGATATGTCACTTCATCATATAACCTTCCAAACTACATATTGGACACAAGTGTCCCCAAATCATTTCATGCAGTGAAAAAGGAACAAGTAAAATTCTGAACCACTGCAAATGGTCAACTTGGCAAGTGTCACATATAGCATGTGTGGCCATGCTAAATAAACTTGGCTGGGAACTTGAAGACGGCAAAAATCTCCTGCCTGCTGCCATGTCTGCTTCAGTTTCCCTCCTTCCTCTGCTGTAAAATGCTTATTAGATTAGTGCAAGACCTTTAGGACAGACATGTCTTCTATTTCCTCCTCCTCCCACTTGTCCTTTTCTTTTCCAACTGTGCTGATTTGAAAAGGCTTTCCAGTTGGCCAGGCCTTCTCTCTGGTAACTCCAGTTCAGCTCTCTTTGCCCTATTCTGTCTGGATTCTCTGCCCTCTTTCTGCTTTAACTGCTTCCCAACAACTTTTGTGCCCAGAAACACCAGGTGCAATTCTTTTCTCCCTGCCACTAGACCAAACCCCTCAGCTGCAGACTCCTACCTGCTGTCATCTCTGTCACTCATCTGTTAAATCCCCAGGCTTCTACTATTCCTAGACAAATGTCCCTTCTGGTTCTTCCTTGGAACATATTCCATGGGTTTTGTGAATGCTTTTGTCTGTACATTTTTCATGATGGTTTTGATACTTTTATTTTATTTCCTCTGAGGTATACAGTAGGAAGCAAGGTTATATTAATGTTCTGACTACTGTGTTTATTAGTATCCTGGAAGTTTTTGCAGCTTATTATTGATGTAAGATAGAAATTCACAATGAATCAAAGATGAATAAAACACTACTAGATCACACCTTTAATGATTCATATTCACTCCAGGCTCACATTGCATTGGTAAAAATGAGCCCAGAAGTTTAGTCAGGTTGATTTTTATTACACTATGTCATTAATTTGAAAAAAAATCTTCATCTAAAAATGGTGTTATGTAAAGAAGCTTTTTCAGATGCTTTATAATAACCTGCAGCCCTTATCTTATGCTTGGCTTTCCACAGGGGGAAAAATAAACCAAGGCTATGAGTTAAATAATTTTACTAAGAAAATTCTCCATAAGTCCTTGCTGACTTTTATGCTTCCCATCTTCTGAGGTTTTGGTAACTAAAGATTATTACACCTAATACATGAGGTCATGGATAACTAATAAAACTTCAAATATTTCTACTCAAGTATAGCCTACTTGTTAGCTGAATTAATTGTTCACAACTTCTGTCTCATTTGAAAGACCAGGTACAAATGTTGTGCAGCACATCTATATATCAGCATATACTTCTTCCTTCCATGCACTTTTCTTATTGTAGGATGAAATAATTAATTCAATATTTTCAACAGAAGCTCTGGCAATCTAGAGATGTGACAAATATTTGTAGGAAAAGGTTGTGTGTCTTATCTGACCAACCGCATACAGAAATGACAAACATCCATGCATCTGAATTCCTCTTTTGATTATTCTTAAAAATCTTCTTGCACCTCGCTCTGAGCATTCCCAAATATAGTCTTTCTCTCTTTCACATGACACATAAAGTAGTCACTAAAAATTTGCATTTTCAGCTTAATTCATGCTACAACACAAAGACCTCAGTACAGAAGTGGAGGAAATGTATCTTTAGCTAGTTATGTGGGTTATATTTCCATATATTTTTTTCTTTCTGGAAGAGGTGTATGTGGGTTTGGGGGCTTGGGATGTGTGTGCTTGTCCTCTGTACTTAGGAACATATCATGGGATTTTGATTAAGAATTAGAGGCAAGGTAGCATCTATACAGAATAGATACATAGTGATTGCTGACTACAGGGAAGGAGCTTTTCATCCCAGAACAAATGTTTGTATAACAGTCTGTGTAAGCAAGAGCGAGAGAGCTGGCACGTGCACTTTGGGCTAGTTCAGCTCTCTCCTCATGCAGGACTGAGCAAACCGGTCCGATGGTTTCACACCTGAGTCAGGAAGACCCACCCCCATACTCAGAAGGTTGTTTCAAGCACAAACAATATAAAACCAAGTAAACAATTTTCTACATTAAAGAAATAACTTAATAAAGAGTGCAAAACACCCATAAGACAGTATAATATTTTAAAAGTAGTTGACCCCTCTTGATTTTTCTGAACTAGGAACACAGGCAAAGCAGGCTCAATTTTGGGGTTCTGCAGATAAATTATGTATTAAAAACATACTATTACTTTAATGATCAGTCTCAAAAGACTCTGAAAATGAAAGCAAGTTTACACTGGTCAAGGAGACAGGACACAATTCTAAGAAATATTCAAGAATAAGTTATACAAAATTCATGCAACTGGAAGATATACTTTTTCGCCCATCAATTTTGGCCTAGCTCTATTATTTTAATCAGGAGAGATGAATGCTTTATACTTACAGCTTTTCTAGAAGTCAATATAGTATTAACTGTATTGCAGCCAATGTAGCCAGTGTGGTGATGAGATACTGTAGTTTTCACAAGCTTTCATTAGGTTTGCTGTGAAATGCCATATTCTTATATTAGTCATTCTCCCTGCTTTATATCTTAGAAGATGCATTTCAAACTGTTTTAAAGTATGTTATTATTCAGCTGTTCACCAGAATAGACCAATATACATTATAATATGTTTACGAGGTGGCAGTCTTACAATTAAACAATTTAAAACTTACATTCCATCTGAGATAGCTACAAAATTGTCTCAAATGGCTGTGCTTACTTTTTGGAGCAAGTAGTTCTAAATGAAAAGGTTGATGGCTGCAATTTGATTATTACCAAGTAAAAGAACGCACAGAAATATTTCAGGCAGTATGTTGATATTCCATGGAGAATGAAAAATGTTTAGTGGACAGTTTAGAATATTGTCAGTATAAGGTGTCATAAGAACTGCTGAACTTGCTTCTTTATTTATATCATGGAGATGGATTTAATACCACTTAACTATCTTCAAAGCCATGTCTTTACTGAAAAAAATTAGCTGTTTCAACAGCAGATGGGAAACACATTCCTCCTAGCATGTTTCAATTGAACATGAGCTATAGGTAACTGGGGAGGGACAAAGCTTGGCATCTCCTGTCAAAAATCAGCTAGTCTGTAGGGAATGCAGAACTCATTGCCTCCACCACGAGATATGCAAGGTCGTCTTCTGTATGTGTGAATGAAGCCGAGTTCAAGATTGTGAAGGGCATGAAAGAAAAAGGAAGAAATTTAACCCATTCCCCCTGAACAATCATAACAGAGAGCCCATCAGATTCCTCCTCTCAGTGCCCTGTTAAGTTCACTGTGGCAGAGGACAAACCTGATTAATCATGTTTTCTTAGTTCCTACTAGTACATTAATTAATTCAATGATTTCAACAGATGTCTGCACAAAAATACGTCAACTCAACTAGAAAAAAACAGATCTTACAAACAGAGGTCTTAGTAGCTGAGATAATATGCAAGTAAAACAGTAGTTCTCTGAATAGCAGGGCCAGTACCAGTGATATGGAAAATAAGCAAATGAGACCCTGAGGACAGAATGAAGATGGAGAGGAACACAGTTACAGTGTCACCTCCATTCAAGGGTGGAAAGTGCTGGGATTGTGTGTGAAGCTGCATGTGTGCTTCTATAAAAGCCTTGCCTATCTCTCCAGTGAAAGATGTGTTTGCAGTTTTCCTCACCCACCACTGGAAAGGGATAAATTAATTATTAATTTGTTATCGGACAAGAGATGGTCTTAAGTTATCCAAATGCATTTAGATCAAGTTATTCCAGTGGAATACCTGTCTGGAAATATCTAAACAAGTGGCATTTAAAGCAAAGAGCAGTTTTCAGAGGAAAGATGCCTGAATTAAAAACATTGTAGACTGAAAGTGCAGCACTGCCGGTGGTATTGCAAACATCCTCCACCATCACCTGCTGAAGACACTCTCCTGCCTTCTTTCCATTTATCTTGAGCCCATGCTTCTGCCAGCATGTGTGACAACTATTGCCAGTTGTGACAGTTGTTTTCATGAAGGGGGACATCTGTCTACATAAAAGCAGGCTGGGGTGTGGAAACTCATTCACAGAGGCCACAAGATAGTTAAAAGATGGCAAAAATTACCTTCTTGGTTAAAAAGCAAACTAGAGTCCCCAAAATGAGAGACTGTATCTGACTGGTACTCACTTGAGCCCAGCTGAAGTCTGTATTACATGTGTTTGGGGGAATTCCTGTAACTGCTAACAGATGCGCCTCCATCTATAAAGCCGTCCACCTTTACATGCATCTTGAATATTTAGAAGCAGTAACATTAAAAATAAAAATATGCCCCCAACCACATACCAAAAAGCAGGAACACAGAACTTTAAAAAAGATACCAATGTGTACCATGGATGTCTCATTATGAGCTGTTTGCAAATGCTAATCAAATGACCCACTAGTTTTGCTGCTTTCCATAGATGGGATTGTCTCAGAGGATTTTCAATGAGTCCAACTCTGTCCTTGGCATTCCATTTATCTGCTGATTGTTTCTCTAAATTGTTTGCTCTAAGCCTAAAAGCAAAAAGTTTCTCCATACAGTTGGTTCCAATTAAGCAAATTAAAGCTATAGATTTTCAAACAAAAATAAAAATGACACAAACAACATTTAAGCATTTAAAGCATGACAAGAACATTATTTAGTGAATGGGCAGGCAGTATATTAACTCTTGACATGCTACCTCATGCAACATATTTGCAGGGTAAATGCATTAGCAGTTTAGTGTTTCTTTAATTTTTGCACAGAAGCATCAAATTTTTTTTGTCAGATCACATTTTGTAACACAATATCAATCTTGCCATATACATGTTCTAGACGGGCTGTAGGGATTCTGCGGTAATTATGTCAAAAATTGAAATATTTCAAAATCTGATTGACAGCTTGATTACAATAATGCATGTGATTAAATTCAGGGTGTGCTGGTGTAACGAAGGAGGGAATGCCAGTGGTAATTAACTGTATTTTTGTTAAATTTTGTTGAGCATTTCTTGCTCCTCGGTTGGAGTATATTGAAACTAATGAGACACCTAGTGGTAGCACTTTTTTAGTTTCTTAATGCCATTTGGGACTTGGAATAAACCCAGTTCTTATGCAAATCATATATTTTGTTGTATGTCATGTAAATTTTATGTAGATTAGCATGGTCATGAACACCAAAACTATGCAGTAGAGAAGCAGGACAGGAAGGATTCCATCCTATACTCGAGCACAGGAAAAGCAGCATAAGTATTTTTTTGTTCTCTCAACAGCTAGTTCTGGATAATAAAGCTTGCCAGAAGACCGAAAAGTGTGGATTAAAATTAACTGTAATGGTTTATTTTTAATTTTCATTGTATGATATCTTCTCTGAGGAAGAAGTTGATGACTTCTGCCCCTTCTGCTTCCTCAAACAAAGTTTGTAAGAGACAATTAAGCCACCAAAGACCTATTTATATAAACATGGATTACCTTTTGATATGAAAAAGGATGCAATGTATGCTGCTTTTCATTAAGCTTTTATTTTCTCTGAACAATAAGCTCATTGGATAACAACTGCTGTGTCCAATATCACAAAAGATCTTAGGCATTTTAGGGTGTTGCTTGGAAATAAAAGAAAAATGCTACCTAGATGATAAATCTTCAGTGTTCCCTTTCTGTAGTACTGCTTTTCTTCCAAGCATTAGTCAAACTGCTGGATAAAAGCAGAGGTGGGAATCTGTTATTTCCTAGATTCAAATAATTCATGGTGCTTTACTACTTAATATAATAAACTCCAAAGCGTGTTCCTTTACTGGTCTGCTCACATCTGCTAACCTTGATATTCTGCCGGCCCATCTCTTTCACAATTTTTACTGTCCTTTCAACAGTCTCCCTTACAACTGGAACATCCATTCCAGCCAATATTCTTCCCTTGACCCAGATTTTATTCCCATTTAAAAGCATGTAACCGCTGACTTGTCAGAAACCAGGTTACCTATATTCATTCTATTTTTGGAAGTGAGGGGACAAAGTAGAACAACTAACAGAAAGCTTTGGAATTTATTTGGTATTTACTGATTGTAATCTCTTTCAAAATATGCTGTTTTCCTCTGTATCTGAGTAACAGTAAACTTTGCTTGCTAGCAAGATATAGATGGCAAAACCATAAATAAAATGAAACTTAACATAATAAAGTGAAATATAAATATATAAAGCTGACATCCTCATTTATTTTCTGTGAAAGGAAATCCCAAAGATATTGCTAGAGAAAGTAACAAATACATGGTGATTCTTTATTTTTCCCACCACACAGAGTTTCAAAAAGTGGGAGGGAAGATGTTTTGGTTTGGTGGGGACAACAGAGATAATGCTGCATTGTTTAAAAATTCACTGTAGAAAAGATACAACAGCCTGCTGACCTTGGAAGTAATGGTGACATGCAGTGGGAAATAGAGAACTGTAGATAGGGAGTAACTATATAAGCTCTTGCAAAGCCCAGAGCTCTCCCTGTTTGTATCAAAAATGGGTTTACAAATATATAACCTCATTAATTCTTGCATTTTGGTAGAGTTTAATCACCTTCAGAAATCACTACTTGACCAGTAAGTATATTGCTAAGGGAAGGTCACCTCATTCAAGAGATCTGTATCCTTGAGCTACAAAGGATATTAAGTATATTTATAGATTCCTGGTTTCTTATTTAAATATTATGTAGTGAGAACACCACTCCTATTTAGCAGAGAAGTGTTTGGAGGTATGCTAATGGCCACAAGAAAATTTCAAACCTTCATAAATGTGCTTTAATCACCAGCTGGAGATCAAAAGCCACCATGTGATTTTATACAGCATGGGCAGCTTCCAGAACTGCCTTACATGGAAAGAGATCAATGGTAGAATTGGTAGATACAACAAAGCTTTTTCAATAAAAGCATTTTATGTATCTTGTTCAAAGCATTTAAGTGCCTTTTAGATCACTGATTGAACCATAGGCATTATAAAGTGGAACTTTTTAGTACCAAAATAAATTCGCACTGTAAAATTCCATTATAGGAAAAAACACTGCACTGCAACAGGATAGATAATAATTCTTTCACATGTAATGGGATATATGAAATGTTTGATGATAAACAGAAGTTCTTTCTACTTTATATTTTGACTCCATGTACCGTTGTTTGTGTACATGTGAAAAGTATCTGCAGTGTAGGATACACATTGCTCCCCAGACTAAATGTAGGCATACCGATATATACAGCTTCTAAGACAGGTGAAGGCACTTTACATCCAAGACAGTCCAGTGGTTTATTTTTAAGTAGAAAATACTGCTCGTGCATTTGAGTTTGGACCTTGACCAAAGAAAACATACAGACTCTTTAGAAACTCATGAAAGTCCTTTAATTTGGATTAATTTAATGCACTTCAAACACACTCTAGTTTTAGAAGCTTCGAGTTATTTAAGAAAAAAATTCCCTTTAACAACTTCAAATTGTGTGTCCAGTAGCATCACAAAACTTCCAGAAAAAGTGAAACTTCCAATGGATCTGACTCTGTAGCTTTTTTCCACAAAATTTTCATTAATTCTTCCAATTTTCCATCCCCTTTCCACTAAATTATTGAGTACTCTGTAGAGTTTGGACCTGCCTTTCTTCATATTCCATTCCTTTATCTGTTTAACTTCTTAACTTGGGGAATGAATACAGAGCACATTTTCAAAGAGCTGCAGGATTTACTAAGACACTTGCCTCAGCATCTTAAATGTGAATTTAATGTTTTCAACATTACAACTAATAATGGGTTTGCAATTCATAATATCAAAACCAGAAGTTAAGAACCCAGGTCTTACTTTGACACTTACTACAAATTTCATTCATCACATCTAAGCAAACTAGACTCAGCATCTCCGTATCTGATTCTTGATTTGTAAAAAGGGGTAAACATTTATTTGTTGAAGTGACTTTTTACTAGTTTATTTAAGAACTTGATCTCATTATGAAAAAATATCGCATCTTCCTTTAGTGAGGAGAATGTAGGCAATGGACTTATCTAGTGTAATGTTCTAGACAGACTTGTAATAGCTTTATTGAGCAAAAAAGTTGACTTATGAAATGGATTGAGTATTCAAAACAATAGCTGATTTTCTCTGGTTTCTTACTGCATTCTGAACAAACAAAACCCTCTGAATATTCTCAATTTTTCTGAATAAACAAACCCTCAAATTTCTATCTAATCAAAAACAAAAATTAGTCTAACTTCTAAAGATACCTGGAAAGATCTTAAACACGTGGTAAGGCCAATTTTATTCCCAGCTACCTTTTAATAGCACTCATACACAACAGGATGCTGAACTGGTCCTAAAATACACACAAGCACTGAGGTTACCAGGCAGATCTTAGAATGTATATTAATGGATGAACAAAGACATTTCTGGAGCACCATTCTGCTAGTCTTAGAAAACGGTGACTACCCTTTTAAAGTTTAATAAAAGCACATTACAGGAAAAAAACCACACCCTTAATTTAATTAATACACACCTTTCCACTGACAAAATAGCATGAAATGTGAATGAGAGGAAAAATAGAAAGCAAGTAAGCAGTAACCACATTTTTTTCCCATGTGTCAGTATGCTCACTCTGCAGAATAACACATAAATATTATGGGAAGCATAATTCTTCATACATGACAGTAGCTACACTGTAGGCAGATGGTAACACAAGGCTACTGAGTCAAGAACTGCTTCTTGGAATGTGGTCATACCACTATTCTTTCCTAAAACTGTTTACAGCCTCTGACCATCAGATTTTAGCAAATCTTTTCAAGTTTAGCCCCTGAAAAGAACTGTAATTTCACGCAAACACCATGGTGATTTTCAGGAAAAGTAATCTCACATCTCTACACACAACTGTGGTCCTCAAATCCCAGTTAGGACAGCTGAGTGCAGTGCATATGTACTCTTTTATCAAGCATTTTTGGCACACAGTCTCATAGGCAATTTTGTAATTGTTTGATTAATTTTCTTTTACTTTTCAAAAGATGTTTGCTTTTCTAAAGCTTTGTGTGTAGTATGGCAAAGTGTTTGCATAATGTATAAGTATTTTGCAAAAAAATTGAACAATACAAATTTATAATTTTTGGAAGAGTGGAAATGTGAAGAACATAATGGAAAAATACTACTGCATCATTTGAATACAAACTTTTAAAATTCAAAAGTTATTTAATCCTTTTACAATGAAATAAACAACAATTTTGTGAGCTTTTATAACTATGATTTTCAAGAACAACACTTAAGGGAAATGGATTACTTTTACATTTCTAGGTTGTCACTTGACTACTTGCATTTGTATGTGGAGGAACATGTGAGCATCTTTCGCTCCAATATTCCCTTCTAATATCTTGCACACCTTTAGTTCACAAATCATAGCCCAAAAAACTATATACTAAAGCAGAAATGACTGTAAGACAGTATCTCACTACCTGCAGACATTTGGCATTCTCTCATTTGGTATTTTTACTGTAACCCTCACATTTGTGCATTTCCTTATTTGATTCTACCCAGTCTTGTGAGAAAGCATTGAAATTGGTTAAGAGACTTCGGCTACATTTCTAACCTTGCTTAATAATTCCTGAATATCCTTTCACTTTTTTTTTTTTTTTTTGTGAGGTAGGAGGATTCAAATGTTTTTTGTGCTATTTTGAGTCTTTTGAAGAACATTCTTAATATTCTCCTAGTAATGAGGATGTAACTCGCATGTCTTCTGGAACTGATGAGTACACATAGCTCTCCTAAAAGAACAGACATTTAAGAAATGTCTATTCTCCACTTACTCTGGAGACCAGTCTTCTGAAAATTTTCAAGGTTTATCTAGGTTATTTCATGAAATGTTGGTTTAGAAGAATTCATACTGTGGTTTAATCACTATCTCTTCAGGCATTCTTGTCAAGCCATATGCAAAATGTCATACTTATTCCCATTGCTAAACTGAAAGTATTTAACTGCTTAAGTGCTGGAGTACAGTATTTATTGCATATTTACTACTATTTAAAAGTCGCATTTGAACTCTTCCTAACAGCTCTATCTGTAGCACATACATAGACAGGATCGTCCATTTCATTTAAGATTAGAGAACTCTTTAAGAAAAGATATAAAGTTCTTTCTCTGGAGATGATTCACACGAGATTATCAAATCTACAATAATTCTTCAAGCATATGGGACAGTTGCAGTCAGCACATTCCATGAATGCTCTTACAGTGAAGGATGTTAATGAGAAACCCATCCTATGCTTTTGATTGTTTGGTCAGTATTTGCTTTTCTGAGATCTTTTCAAACAATTGTCAGTATTATATAGAAAAGTTGTGGCCACTTTGGTTTTGGATAACACTTGAAGAATCTCCAGCTGTAGCAGCATTAAAGCAAATGCATTCAGATAGGCTAAACAAAACCACAGCATTTTAGTGTATGGAAACATAATATGTGAAAGTCTCTGCTCTGATACTTTATAGGCAGAATGTTATGTTTTTGTTAAAAAGAAGTGGGATGGATATATATTGTCTTGATGAACATACTATGGAATAATAATTCTGTGGTTTAAGCTATTTAGTACCTCTAAAACTGCAGCATGCCAAGTTGGTAGCCATGAAAACATAGTGGGGTTTTTAAGGCTTAACCTCTCCATTCCCAGCAAATTAATAACACAAACCCATTGCCCTTTAATTTTCCTGTCTCATCCCCAAAATCCTTTCTTTTGGCATAACTTTAATCTTCCATGCCTGTTTCTGACTTCACAGCTTTGCATAATCAAGTGTGGGTATACATGCATTTGTACCTGACAACAAGAGAAGATATGCTGATACTGGATAACAAATTAACCAGACCTGCCAGTATGAACTGACTTGGACCTAAAGTAAAGGAGATTGGAATTGGGAGGATAGAGAATAAGAAGGGATAGAATCCATCCTGAGCCTTTGAAGGCATGGGATCTTTTTTCATAAACCTTTGCAACTATTACTAATTTTGCAAAATGTTCTTGTGCATTCAAAACTATTTAGGTATCACAAAGCTTGTTAAAAACAAATATCAGAGGACTACATAAACACAGGCTTTGTCAAAGTATAGGTAAAAAGCTTTTCTGGAGGAAGGAGAAGTTCCATCTCACCATTGTATGAAAGCATAGTAGGCAGAATCACAAAGAGTCTGATCAGTAATTTGGAAACCATAGAATCATAGAATGTCAGGTTGTAAAGGACTTAAAGGATCACCTGGTCCAAACTTTTTAGGTGATATTTAAATTACATGGCCCAGCACCCTGTTAAGCTGAGCCTTAAAAGTGTCCAGTAAAATGGAATCTACCATTTTTCTGGGGAGATTGTTCCAATGTTTAGCTGTTCTCATGGTGAAAAATTGTGTTCTCATGGTGAAAAATTTTCTTCTGAAATACAATCGGAATCTCCCGGAGGAGTAAATTATACCTATTACCCCTTGTCTTTTCCTTGTGACTCCTTGTAAAATGGGAGTCTCCATACTCTTGGTAGACACACTTTCTGTACTGGTACAGTAGACAAAATCATGAGGTATGTAACGGTGTGCAAAGACGTGATGTGCAAGTACAGGCTCTGGTGCCGACTGGAGGGGTAGGTTTCTCTGGGACATTAGCCATACGAGATGGCGAACCATGGCATCATCCTCTCCTCTGGAAACCAGGGAGCCTGTGTTTTGCCCTGTCTCCCAGATAGGGTTTATCACCACAAGGCATCAGCCTGACCAGCCCTTCCCAAACTTATTTTGGCGTTGCTGTGAAAAGCCAGACTCAATAATCAATGCCAATTTGATTATTAAGGAAGATATGCTTCAACGTGGCACTGGGCGTGCAGGGGATCCCTCCACCTAATGTGTGTGCAACTATCAGCACAATTCGCAAAGGCTATGTACAGTCAAAGCATATGTATTCATCACTTTTCCTGGAACAGGTATGTCTATTATCATCAGTTCCTGGAATTTATTTACATAAGTTTCCTCCCGTTGGCCCACGCCCTCTACTCTCTGGGGGTCTTCTTCAGGGGGCTTTGGATGAAAGAGAAAGCTGGGGTCGTTTAGCCTGGGGAACAGTAGGCTGAGGGGAGACCTTTTTGCTCTTTATAACTACCTGAAAAGAAGTTGTGGAGAGGTGGGTGCTGGCCTCTTCTTCAAGTGACAGGGGACAGGACAAGAGGGCCTCAAGCTCCACCAGGGGAGGTTCAGGCTGGCCAGAAAAAATTTTTACGGAAAGGGTCATTGGGCACTGGAACAGGCTGCCCAGGGAGGTGGTTGAGTCACCTTCTCTGAAGGTGTTTAAGGGACAGGTGGATGAGGCGCTGGGAGGCATGGTTTAGTGTTTGATAGGAATGGTTGGACTCAATGACCCAGTGGGTCTTTTTCAACCTGGTGATTCTACGATTCTTCCTCACAGATGAACTTTTCAACTGTCTTTCTTGCGCAGGCTCTTAGACTCCTTGGGCACCTCTTCAAGGTTGCATCTGGTCTTAGCTGGTTCTTCTTCCTCTTATCATTGCACTAATCCTTGTTATCTGGCTTAATTAGATACAGTCATGTCCTTTGCCATTCTTTTTAGTCTTGTTAAAATTCCTTATGTAAATGTTAAGTATCAAGGCACAGGCTGGCTGAAAGTTATTATTCAAGCGACTCCTATATTTTAGTTCTAAAATCAAAAAAACCCTATAAATAATATTCAAATGTATTCTGTGGTTTAAAAACTGAGATTTCGCACAGCTACCCCACAGAACTTCAGCTCATGCCCTATAGCGGGGGCGCGGTGCGTGCTGGGAATTGTAGTCCGTGAGCTACGCGGGCGGCCGCCCGCGTAGCTCACGGACTACAATTCCCAGCACGCACCGCGCCCAGGAAGGCGGGGCCAGAGCGGGCCGTGGTGGCTCCGCGGGCCAATGGGAGCGGGTGTTGCTGGGAGGTGAGCGGAGGGGCGGGGGGGCCGCCTGAGGGCACCTCGCAGTGCGGGAATTTCGGACGGGGCGGAAGGAGCGGCGGCCGGGCCTGGGAGAGGAGAAGACAGGAGGAGGAGGTATTTTCCTGCGATGGCACCGTCCATCGTGGGGTTTTTTTATTTATTTATTTTTGTTTTCGCCCCGGGGCGAGAGGAAAAGCCGTGTTGAGCGCTGCTTAGAGGTTTGTCACCTTCAGGAATGTCCAGATATCACCTTGGCTGAGAGGCGTTGCTGAATTTTGCTTTAAAGAAGACGTAATACTTTTAAAATTGAAACCTACCAATCGCAAATGAAAAATCTTCAATTTTAGGATCAGGTCAGGCCTGTTGTGCAAGAACTGGGCAAAGCCGGTTTGTTCCTGGTTGTGGTTTTTCTCTTACTCGCCATTCGCCTTCCTTGTTTAAGACGAGACTGTAGGCAGGGCAGACGAGATTTCTCTGGTTTACACTTTGTGCTTAAGGCTTTTATTCGTTATTAAGGACTCTATAGAACCTTATTATCATTTGCAAAAATTCAGAACTGTTGTGAAGCTTCCCAAGTGACAGGGGACAGGACAAGAGGAATGGCCCCAAGCTCTGCCAGGGGAGGTTTAGGCTGGACATGAGGGGAACATTTTTCATGGAAAGGGTTATTGGACACTGGAACAGGCTGCCCAGGGTTGTGGTAGTGTCCCTTCCCTGGAGGTGATTACGGGACAGGTGGACAAGGTGCTGAGGGGCACGGTTTAGTGACTGTTAGGAATGGTTGGACTTGATGATTCAGTGGGTCGTTTTCCAACGTGGTGATTCTATGATTCTACGATTCATGTAGTTGTTCCTCTGTTAAAAGACTTGTGCCTTCCTCTGTAGCAATAAGTTGTCCCCTCAATTCTTGGTGATAATCCCCAAATGAGGTAGGATTCTTGGTGAATTTCAAAGCTGTTGATTTTTTTTTTATATAGAAGGACAAACTAATAAAAAGCCTTTAATTTAAGTGCCTGGCTTACATGCACATGTACTTCCTGTTGTTTGGGTGATGAGGTTGTTTGGAGTTACAGATGATTTGATGCCTTATAAAGCTTGTGGTGTCCTTATTGGAGTAACTATCTGAGTGATGCTCACGATTTTCAGGAGAACCTTAAGGACTGTTCAAAAGAAGGACATGTATTTCTGAGGAGGCAATTTAAAATTAGTTAGGAACACAATAATTCTTTTTGTAAATGACAGTTTCCTATATCTTAACACGCTGCACTCTGACATTTTAAAGTCTGCCACAGAGCAATGTGTTTTTAAAAAGAAATAAGTGTTCAATTGCCCATTGTGGCGCAGTTGTGGTGAAATGCTTCTCCTTAATTGTGATCCATCAAGGCATAATTGTTCATTTTCTCTAAAAAAGACGTTTTTTTTGTTTCTTGGGGAAGAAACCCTAGCACTTCTTCCTCTGTAAGTTCCATTATTTGTCAGATGTCCTGACCACCTGGAAATTATATTATAGCGGTACTCAAAAGCGTAACACAATGACAAACCAGTCACAGAATGGCAAACTCGATGAACAAAGACTTTCTCGCATGTTTACCTCCCTTGGTGTTGCAAGTCACTAATACTTAAGGTACTTTTTTTTTTTTTGTGATCCTTCCTATGAAACTATTCTGCAGTATTCAGAAGTTTTAAAGTGTCACATTCTTTCCCTCCAACTCGGAGCAAAAACTTATTTTTGTTTTTTGCTTCTCTTTATTTCCTTTTTTGCAGGCAGACTTAAATATCTTGCTCTGACTGACGAACAATATTAATGATACATAGATTTCAGGTCTTGCTAGGATTCATGATGAGCACAGGCCATCAGCATGCCTTTTCCACGTTGACAATGAAAATAGGTCCTACTGAGAAGCAACTATAACAACGGCAATTTTCAGAGAATAAAAGAGGATTAGGAAGAAACCAATCTGACTTGTCACGTAGCAGAAACACTTCCTTCAAAATAAATTTGATTTATATTGATTTTGGAGTTTTATTGAAAATGGATGCCAACACAAATTGAGAAGTGGCTATTCATATTTATTCTAAGAGTTCAAGTATCACTAGAGTAGCAAGTCTTGTAGACAACATTTGTAAAGATAACTCCACTAATAGCACTATTGATGTAAAATTGTCTGCATATCTCAAGTACAGTGTATTCAGGATGTTTTATTAGGGAGAAGTAGGAGAAATAGCCTTTGTGGTACTAAGAGGCTTTTGGAGAGAGTTTAGACAAATAGACTTATGTTGTTCATACTTGTTAGTAGCAAAATCTTTGTTTTGAGTGTTTTGTAACTACATAAAATGTTGCTGTTTACAGTCATGCACCTTGAAAATTGGTCTTGTTGGATACCTTAGCTAAGTAGGGTCAGGTCTGTTTGATACTTGAATGATAATATAGTACTTGACATCTACGGCAGTCTGTTTCCAAGGACTTCAGCATGGTTGCAGGCACTAATGAATTAAGCTTCACAGTACCTATGGGGTACAGAACATTTCTATTTATTCACAGGGTAATTGAGGTGCGGGAAAGTTGAAGGTGAGTTGTTTTTCTGTTTTTTTTTTTTTTGTGTGTGTGAATTTTTAAAGGTGGTTTTAGGGAGAAGTAGATGACTTTATCCCAGCTATGCAATGTACAGGAGGCAGCTCTACATCAATGCTTGCTGGTTCATAAGTTTCCTGACAAACCCCTCCTGTTTGCTGTGGTCCGAGTTGAAAAGCTCGTGGAATGACAGGATTTGCACTAAAATGTCATTATTTTTCTTCATTATTATTATTTTGTCCTCCCCCCCCCCCCCCAGTTCTGTATTTCCATGTAGAAAATATTTGCAGTCTCTAGGTATTTATGGTTTCAGTCACTAGAAGATCCTTGAATGGATTTACCCAAATATATGTGAAAGCATCTACATTCATTGCTTAAATATTTCCACGGATAACAGCTTTTTTTTTGCAAAAGAGTGAGTGCTTAGTATTGTGCATGCTGCCCATTCAAAGAGATCAGTGTTTGGCACCTATGGCCTACTGATAGTTTGACCAACTTGTAAGTAGGCACAATGCCATTTTAACAGATGGATATGAATATAGACAGCCAAGAAACCATGTATGTGTATCTAGTATATTTGTTAAGGGCAGGGTTCCCAGCTGGGGACATTCAGACTTATGCCCATTTTGAATTTCTGCGTTTTTAGATAAAGGGAAGTTAATGTTACTACGATTTTTTTTTTAACTAAGCACCTGAAGGTGTACAACTATCGACCACACTAAACAAAAAAAGGAAAAAAATAAAAAGAGGGAAACACCAGCTCCTTCTTTTATACCCTTGAGGAGATATTTTAAGTAAACATAATTCCCTTTTAAGTTAGGCTACTATGAAGGGACTCGCTGTGAATTTCAAAGACTTGAAGCAGTAGTTTTATTTCAGTAGCTTGCTAGCTGTATTGAAGAAGAGGCTACAGATTTTCCTTTTACTGGACAGTGATCAGTCTGTGCAGCATCCAGGCACCTAAGTGAATCTGTCCGAGTCTCACTGAAATTATTTGTAGTAACGCAGGGATCAAGGGATGCAGTCCTTCAAGCTCTCTTCATGTCTTAGTGTTCCTGCATATGCTTATTTTGTATATATTTTTGTACCCTTTAGATGAGAGTGAGTGCGATCTCGTCCCACATCTGAGTCGTTTGGCAACACCGCTGCTTCTTGTGCTTTCTTTTTCTCCTTATCTGAGCTAGCCTGGGTGCTCCAGACTTCTGGTTTATTTTCTCATTGCCACTTCTGTCCCATTACCATGTATTCAGTAAGTTCTTTTACTGAATCAAAATCTGGCCCTGCTAAAAATTCAAAACATTTATTTGCTCCGTATGAGGCCTATTCTGCAGAAAGATACAAGTGCTTGGTTTCAGTGGACTGTTACATTATTTCTGGAAATATTGCTTCTCTGAGACCTAAGGATGGGAGAAGGCAACAGTAATACCTTTACATTTATAACCTCAAAATAGGTAGTTACGTACTAGTTTGGTCTGTTAAGTGCTACCCTGTGACCAGTAAGCAGATTTTTATTTTCGTTGCTTGCAGTTACGTAGGAGAAAAATAATTAACTTTTTGAATGGTGTATTTTTTACTTTTTTTTTTTTTTTTTTACATTTAAGAGGAGTTATTCATATTATTACTGAAGGCTTGGACTGTATGACACTTGTTCAATAAGCAAGTTCAATTCCAGGAAAACTGATGGGCTTTATTTCATTAGTTTACTTACTTCTAGTTTTAGAGCTATGATTGATTGTGGTTGATTGACTATGATAGATTCTGAGATTTTTCTAGCAGGTCTTATACAAGATCTTCTAATAGGTTTTTGTTTTGAATATTTTTGCTGTCAGATTTTTTTAATGATGCATGAAAAACTTATTTGTTTTTCACTTGGAATTCATGCCAATGAAACTACTTACTGCATTTTTTTAAAGTATCTTTTTAGTAACAAATTAAAACTTAAACAATCATACTTTCTCATGCTTCTAATAGATTTCTACATAAAATAAGTCTGGTCAGCGTGTAACCTATAAATTTTTTTTTATTATTTTTCCTTCCCTCCTCTCCCTCCAGGGAAAATGCCTTATGCTAAGAAGACTGCTGGAAAAAGAGCCCCTGCAAAAAGGAAACTTGCTGAAATGTTTGATCTAGGGGAGGTTCTAGCAGATACATCAAAAAAAGAATGGAAATTAGGTGTCCCTATAGGGCAAGGAGGCTTTGGACGTCTATACCTTGGTAAGTGTAGTTATCTTTGATAATGCTTTAAAATTGGGAATAAGATGTTCACCCTTATGCAAAGCAATGAAAAAATTGCCCTAAGGTAGAAAATGCAAAGTGTCTTCAAGTAATATCTTTTTTTTTTTTTTTTTACTGGAATCTTAGCTTGATTTGTGGTGTTGGAAAAGAATTACATAAGTGGGCAAATGGTGATGGTTAGCACTGTGGTTGTCTGAGACTCCAGTGGTAGGTAATTTTTTTAAACCGAAATCTTTATTACTTTTTATCAGTGAAAGGAAAATTTTGTATTTATTTAAATTTGAGTTTTGGTCCAGCTGAAAGAAGCTATTTTTCCCTATATAATAAATTCTGAAAAGAAACTGTCTAGGCATATTCTGTGGAGGCTACTGATCAGCCAGTATTTTGTCTGGTTTTGACTTCGGAACTGCTTTTGACTTTTTCAGTACTTTGAACTTCTAACATAAGTCATATACTTTTTTATGTAACCACTACACTAGACAAATTGAAATCTTGGACTTTACAGTTTAAAACATCAGCACAGATCTTGTTTTGCGATGCTGTTTATTGAATTCAAGGAAAACCTTTTTTAGTAGGTAGTGTTCCATACAGAGTATATCTGTTATTTGAACAGATGAATGGACAAGAGAAATCTTGAGGATACCCTGGGGAATTGAAAAAATTTGACTGACCTTAGTCATATTCCAAACAATTTGGGAGGGATGACAGTTGTATCATGGTAATAAGGTTTTCTTTTGCTATGCTCTTATGATCTTCCTGCTCTCACTGAAAAAGTTGCACTGAATTCATACTGAGTTGCAAAAACCAAAAAAAATTTGTCCCACTTTCAAAATTAACAGACTGCAGCATAAATTGCTTAAGAAGGAAAACAGGACCAGCAGGTGACTTCTTGCCAAAGAAACCCTCTACTACTTACTCAGCCTTACTCAATGAGCTACTAAATTTGCTGAGACTGGAGTTCCAGCTCACTCAAATTGTGTAGTTCTTCGTGTTAAGAGTTTTTACTTTGTTCATGCCACAGCTTGGCCTCTCTTTGCTTCCCCATCATTTGCACAAAGCTGCACCCCTGGCTGTCCCTGTACTTCGTGCTTGTCTTCCTTGATGTCCTTCTCCCACAGTTATCAATAGCTTAGTAGCACCAGATAGCTGAAAGTCACTTTTGGGTAGGTGATGTGGCAAAATAGTAGAGACAATGTGGTTTTTATCTTTATGTCCAAAACTGTGGATGTTCATCACAGCCCTAGAAAAGGAGAAAAATGCTCTCGACTATGAACAAGTTACTGAATTATAAGAAAACCTCTTTTGCTTATCAAACTGCCTGTTCTTCTGCAACAGAAGGGAGAATGCAAGACCATATCCATACAGAGTAGTCTTGTGATAGAGTAGTACTGTTACTAAAGCCCAAGGTACTGTTATATGTTCACATTAGCGTTTAATTGCTTTGTCATTTATGCTGCGTAGCAATTAATTGTATGTTTTTTGACAGTTTCCTACTACTAATAAATGCTTCCTTTTTAACAGCTGATGTTAATTCTTCAAAGTTGGTTGGCAGTGATGCACCTTATGTTGCAAAAGTGGTAAGAGAGCATTTGAGTCTATTCACAACTTGAAAATGTTTGTTCTGGAGTAGCATGTTTAATTTAAAATCTCTTCTAACTGAAAGTAGCACAATTGCTTAGTGCTGTTTAAAATGTAAGTGTGGCGATACAGAGGAACAGTGGTGAGAATTGGGACTCCTATGTATGAGGGTGAATAATGGAACATCAGCAGAGTTAAAAAGGTTTCATGAAATGGATCAGACTGTTTTGCTTGCTGCTTCCTGTAAGCAGCCCAAATATCACAAAATGAGTGAAATCTGGCTAGCTTTTGGAGTACTTCTGTGATTCAGCGCTGAGTCTGTGTGAACTGTTGCTCACTACTGGATGTTGGTAATCTGACAGATGGCTTGGGAGAAGGAACAACAAAACTTTGATTCCTAAAGTCCCTGCAGATAAAAAGTCCTTTAAATGTTTCATCATAAGACACATACATATTCTAATTTCTATTGACTTAAAATGGCACTTACACATATTTTTTAAAACCTAATGGTTAGAGAAAAGGAAAAACACTGTTGATATTTTTTTAGCTCATTATAGCAAATCAGCAAATTTTTTTTATTAGTTGAAACTTGCTTATGTTTTTAATCTTAAAATAGAGAAGATTTTTTTCACTTGATTTGGCTATAATGTTCTCTTCCTAAGGTAAATGTATAAAGTATTTTTCTTTAAGCTTTGTTAGATTATTTTGCATAGAAATAAGATTCCCTGCTAAAGTCTTGGTAAAAAAACTAGGAATATGAGAACAGCCATTGTAGATCCAGACCATTAGTTATCCTGGTCATACTTTTCGTCCTGTGACAAAAGCAAACACCAGAAAAATTTTTAAGAACTTCACAATGTAAAGCAGAAATTCTTCAGCACAGTTGAGAACTGAAATGTTTTCATATTTTGTTTATTAAACTATATGGCAATACTGAAATGCTTTACTGCAGTAGTTGGCCACTTATGTAAATACGTTACTACTTTCAACGTCTGTTGCTGAAACTAAAAGATTAGGATTATTTAGAATAAAATACATTTTAGTTAGTATGTGCCTTTAATCTTGATATTTATATCTGCTGACTACAGGGAAATTCTAGAGTACTGGTTTTGATAGTGTTCAGATGACCCGAGGTATTGTTGGAGATGACCCTTATTCCAAAATGTTGTCACTTGCTGAAAAAAAGCACTGCTTATGATGCAAATGTCAAACTACCACACTTCCAATACTGTAGTACTGCTACCTTAGGTGTTTGTGGACAGGAGTTCCGCACAGACCGGGAATGCCAGCCTGCAGTTGTTGCGTGGTGCCAACCTGCTTTTGTATGTCCAACCTGTGCTGTTAAGGGCAGGTGGTGTGCCTTATGCGGGAACTATGGCCTGTTGTAGAGACTGAAAACTGACATTCAAGTTAGCAGCAGTGGTGCCTTGCCTGTGAGAAGCAGTCGCTCCCAAGTTCTGGCTCCAGGCAAGTTTCAGGAAGCAGAGACACATTTGACTTTCTTGGAAGAATCTAGTTTGATTTACTTGGAAAAATGTGCGTTATTTTATGTTGTGTGTAATTGCTTTCCCTCTCTTTCTCTGAGTTTGAAACCTTTGAACAATTTGAACAATTATCAGTGTTTAACAAAATATATGCTTCTATAGTAATGTTCTTCAAATGAAACTGTTAGAGCAAGCTGGAAGTTAACTGAGTCTTTGACATATTCTCATAGTATTGATATTTGAGTGGTACAAAATGAGTCAGTTTTTATTAATAAAATAAATGCTTTTTTAACGTGAACCTTTCAGATGTCATTGTTCAGGAGAGGATGCAAAGTTTAATAACCATTTGTTAAACTGCTGACTGCAGAAGATCAGACTTCTTAAAATGCTACTTGAAATTTGTTGAGTTTCCACATGTACTCCATAATCTCTTTAATTATAATATATTTTCTAATTAGACTTTAATTTCACTTTTGCACATCATGTGTTTAGAATGACCCTGGGCACAAAGTTGTAGAAATTTATGTTTGAAGTCTTTCTGGTTTTAGTGTATTATAAGACAACTAGTATGGCAAATATTGGACGTCATTACATAAGTCTTTTTAACATAGTATATACATTTATTTATCTGTATATAGAATTAATGGTATTATGAGGAAACAACTTCATAGTCAATACGAAGATCTGGTTTGTGGTTGAATCGTTTATCCGTCCCCTTAATTATGAAAAGATACCAGATTGTCAGCATTAGATCTGACTGGAGAAAGACACGTCTTTTTTTGAGCACTGAGACATAATTTTTTGTGGAATAATTTATTTAAAGATAAACATAAGAATTCTTAACTCCTGAAGCTTTTTCCTATATTTTACTAAGAAAATAACATTCCCCAAACCTGTGTAAATTGAATCAAAATAATATGTATTATTTATGTTCTAATTAAGTTAGAATATTAGTGGAGTATGCTACACAGAAACAAGTGAATGGATCAAGTAACGTTTGTGAGGTAAATGCAGTGTAAGAATTCTGCTATTTACCCTTCTCTTCTATGTGTATGATCTCTATATCACCAATTAGTTGTCTGTAGTTGATGATAAATTAACTGAAAGTAGTAGATATGCATGCACCATAGTTCATGTGCATTGACCAGTTGTTCTAGTAGTGGGTGATTTCTCAGGTTCATGGCTTAAGTTTGAATGTTGGTCCCACAAAGAGGGGCCAGATAACTGTTGTCTTGGCTCCATTTTTTATCAGGGCAATACTGCTTCATAAAATGAGGTGGTGGCTTATTGTAATCAAGTGTCCAGACGTAGAAAGGGTGCTTCAACTGGCATCTTGCTTTCAGTCTGACCAGTCATCCTAGACTGCCTTTGAGACTTCAAAGCTCTGGTATAGTCAAATCATTTTTTCACTTGCAGTTTACTTATATGGGGTTACCATAGATTTGTTCCTAGAAAATGGAACTGAAATACCTTATGTTAGCTTAATACAAGGTAGATTGAAGTCAGTATAGGTATAGTTCTTTTGATTTAATTAAAGAGAAATTGAGAATTCCTCTGTACCTTTTACCATGATGAACTAATGTGTGCAGGGAACAAAATGCCTTATATTCAGCAAGAATTTAACTTTTGTTCACATTTTTACATCAAATAATTTCAGGTGTTATTTTAGGCTCAGTAATGGCTATTGCAACTGATGCAATCCAGCTGTAATCTGGATAATATGAGATAATGTTGTTTTATGTTCTCTGTTAAACTTTTGCTGCCAATCATTGGTAATATTCTATAAATTTCAGTGAATTTGTTGCTCTTTAATATTTTTTTCATAATGAAGGACTGATACCCTTAAATTTATGCGATTTATAATAAAAAATAAACTTTCTTTTACATAAAAACCTTATGTTCTGTTGAATTTATCAGCACTATGTAGAGCATTGAGGGAGAATATGCTTTTATAGGGTGAATGTTAGATTTTGTGAGCTTTTAATAATTATTAGGCATTAACACAGCATTTTTAACTGATTTTAAATTGTCTTAAAGGAACCCAGCCAGAATGGACCTCTTTTTACTGAGTTAAAGTTCTACATGCGAGCTGCTAAGCCAAATGAAAGTAAGCAGTCTATTAAAATGTTTTTAATGAACTACAAGCATTTAGGAAAATAGAGCCTACAGGAGTAACATTGAACTTTAAGAGCGTCTTTTTAGGTAATTTTCAAAATTGTTTTTAAATGATAGAAATCTAATTCAGACATACAGCAAAAATAGTGATTTCTGGTAAGGTGTTCCTTGTAGTTGTGTTGATGCTGTTGTCAAAAATGAAACTTGAGTTGTATCTCAGTTGCTACAACAGATGTATCATTATCTTTCCTGCATACTTTGCATACAAGTTTCCATGAAATAAGCAGCTCACGTGTATGTACAAACTAAGGTATATGAATACTCCCTTTTTATCTAAGTGTCTATTGTTGTGAGTTCATGAACTTATCTCTTTTTGTATTTTCAGTTCAGAAGTGGACTAAGTCCCATAAACTGAAATATTTAGGTGTGCCAAGGTATTGGGGTTCTGGCTTGCATGAAAAAAATGGAAACAGGTGAATATATCTTTAGTTGGCATATAGGGGGATTGATCTCATCTGTAACTGCTATAATTTTTAACCTAATTTACTTTATAACATGTATTTTCCTTTCTTATCTTCATGTTTCATTTCTGCTACAAAGTTTCATATTCGTAGCAGGGTGTGTTGAAAGAATGGATGAATAGATATGTTTTATCTGTACTCTGTTACTCCTATTGGTGTCTGTTATATTCTTTCTGATTTAGATTTGTCTAGATTTTGCTCTAATACTGTGATGCTATATATATATGTCAAGCTTTTCATATTTGAATCAAAATAAAGTTGACTTCTAATGTATTAGTTCTTGGGTGATATGACTACTTTTAAAATTGTCCTTGTGGTATGGTGTACACTTAGAGTATTTTTGCTCACACATATGAAGGACTTTGTGGAGTACAGTTTGGGTTTATTTTTACTTAATCTGCAAGCTAGAATAATTGCTAGTCTCCTGTTAAATTTGTCTGAACTCTAGGGATAGTTTTTAGTATTGCTTGATGTCATGAAAGGTATTTGTTATTTGGTCTTGGATGGTATGCCTGTTTATATAACGGTCCATGTTTCCTGGTGGGCTTTCTCTGTACAGCTGTGCCACAAGACTTTTAGTATTTCTCTAGCAGCTTATAGTAAATGAGGCTGCTTTGTGTGGACCGTTACATAGGTCAGTTGGCATGTATGCCCTACTATGTCAGAGGTATCATTGCTTCAGTAGGTCCTCAACTTTTACACTAGGTTAGTTGTAAAAACCCATTCATTTTGAGAGTAAAACTAAATATAACAATTTTTTTTCCCCACATAAACTTTTCTTTCCGTTCAGTGTTTAACACATGAGATTCTTTAACATAGCTACAATGAGCTCTTTCGGTAATTGAATCGGTTTGGCTATAGCAATCAGGATGCCTCTTACAAGAGATGGATTTTTGTTTCTAATAATAGGTTAAAAAAAGATAGTAACAGATTTCAAGAAACTAACATTTTAAAGTAACCATGGTAGGTCACTCGGTAAAAAATGTATTTCTCTATTTGATACTTTGTTCTACCTACAGTGAAGTACAATACAGGTGTTTTCTTCTAGGGGTACTTGTTAATGTATTTCATAAGTAGTCAGGAATAAAGACATTTTTTTGATGGACGAACTTATGACTAGCTCATATAAAAGCATTAAGAATTACTGTACATTTTTTAAAAAATGAGGTGAAATATTTCCCATAGAATTGTTTTCAGTGTATGTGCAAATTATCTTTTGAGGGATATGTTTTCAATCGGTAGTTTGTACAATTAACACATAAAACACTCTGCTTAATACAGTTCAGTAACCTGTTGGGATTTTTTTTGTTTGCTTGAATTTAGTTATCGATTTATGATAATGGACCGATTTGGCAGAGATCTTCAGAAGATGTATGAAGAAAATGCAAAGCGATTTCCCCATAAAACTGTACTACAATTAGGCCTGAGGATAGTAAGTTAAAATAGTATTTCTATAATTGGACTTCCCTGTGTAAGTTCTCAGTTTAATTGTGCTTTTGTACTAAGTACAGGTCCTCTGCTGGGTGGAGCTGGGTACTGCATTTATATGACTATTTTGTTTTGTTAGCTTGATATTCTGGAATACGTCCATGAGTATGAATATGTGCATGGGGACATCAAGGCCTCAAACCTTCTTCTGAGTTACAAGAACCCTAATCAGGTATTTCTGATGTGTTTTATCCTCATATTTTTAATCTGCTGTTTAACAACACATGGAAGTGCTTTGAACCTGTGAAATCTAGCAGAAGCTCATTTTTAAGGCTGTATATGGTAACATTATTTCTGCTTGACATTTATATCTAGTTACTATTCTACAATTCTTTTTAACGCATTTGGCTGGACAGTTATCAAATTGACTATTTGCCCTAAATAATATTCTAGAGAAATTCTCAAGATTCAGAGTAAATTTTTTTTAAATAAGTATTTCCAGGTGGAAGCGTAAAATTACATAGCATGCTGGTAAATTATGTTTGCCTGTCTGCATTGTTACCTCATTTCTTTGTTCAAGAAATCCATCAAATAAGTGTTCTGTTACTTGGAAAAATTGGTCTTTAAAGTGTTTATTGTTCCACTTGATTTATGGAAGTCTTTCATTTTCTGCATTTTTAACTGTATTTACTCTTATAACAATGCATATCAGAGTTTCAGAATGATGCATGTCGTCTTGCACAAATGTTTTAGCTGATGAAATAAGTAAAAAATTCTCAGTCCGTTTGAAGTAGCTGCGATGTTAGTGACTAGTAGTAGTATGTAGTAGTGTTCAAATGGGACAGATGACTTTAAAGAGGGTCATATGCTAGGTGTGTTTAAAACTCTGTGAACATTTTATCTCTTTTGGCATTTAATCTCACTGGTAATAACTGACTTTTACTGCACTGGTCCTTTACGTCAGCGAGAAAATACCTACGGATTAGTCTGCTGTGTGGAAAACAACAAAACCTATCTGACACATTGTTTTCAAGTAATATGTAGTAATCTCAATAAAACACTGAGAAAGGATCTGTTAAGGTTGAAACCTCACTGTTTTTAATATTGTTTAAGAAGTTCTGAGAATGATTGGCAGCTACATTTATTATTTGCATGCGTTTTGTATTTATAGTTCTTTAATATTAGAATTCTTTGTGGAAATTACTAGGTATACTTAGTGGATTATGGACTAGCCTACCGATACTGTCCTGAAGGAGTTCACAAAGTATATAAAGAGGATCCTAAGAGGTGCCATGATGGAACTATTGAATATACCAGTATCGATGCGCACAAGGGTGTGGGTAAGGATGTAAAATTTACTCAGCAATAGGTATTTGTGCATCCTTTTTATAAATACAAATGACATTATTTGCTGCATTGAGTTTTGTGAACAACCAGGCTTCTAAATCTATAAAAATGTTTTTCTTCTCTAGGGACTATGCTGGCATTTTTCTGTTTTTTTCCATTAAGTAACTTTTACTTTAATATTAATTTATTTTATTTTTAATATAACTTTCTTAAATAGATTTAATTGGTTTATAAAGCCTGTTAAAATGTTTAGTGTATTGTTTTTTATTAACTGAGTAGAAATAAAATATTGCTTATGTGATCATGATAGAAAAACAGGCTCTGTTTTCAGTTCATAAGTGGTTTCTGTTACTGGTGTGAACGTTGTTCCTTCATATTTGGCAAAGATGCACAATATTCTTGTTTATAGCTAAATATTTAGAAGACTTATACAAAACTTCATTTATGCCTATAGTCACTGAACATTAAAAAGCATGTAGTCAAACATGAAGAAGACAGGCCTGTATCTGTTATAGTGAACAGCACTTTTTTTCATTCTTAAATTTTGGTTTATTAGTATGTCCTGCTAAAATATCAGTTATTGAAAATTACTATTTACTTCAGGATGAAATGTTGTACCTGTGTTTAAAATGGAACATGGACAAAGTTGGCTTGATTTGCCCATTTATACTTCTACTGTAATCTGTGGTCAATTTACATATGGGTTGTTTGTTTCTGGTTTGTTTTTTTTTTTTTTTGGCAAGGCTTAGGGATCTGATCAATTACTGCCTTCTGTTTAGTTTTCAGGCCACATAAAATATTTCAGCATTGTGGAATATTTTTTTTCAGGAGCTAGGGTTTTAGCACTATTACCTTTTTACAGAAGAAGGGAACTAAAAACTGTTTTGAACAGAAAGTCAATCACTTCAGTACATTGCTCTATTTTTTTCTACAATCTGAGTACTTACAAAGCTTCCCAAATTGGGATAACTGCAGCATGTCATACCCTGGAGCAGAAGAAAGAGATTGATAGGGGACTTGAAAATGAAGTTATCCTTCCAGATGTAGGAACAAAATTTTTCCTTCCTTGCTTTTGTGCTGAAATAAAGAAATGTGTGACAGATGAGTGTGCCACATTGTTAGAGTTTTCTTTCTATAGACTAAATATATTTACAAATTTTAACTATTGTTAAACTGTATGTGCTTTGCTATCTGCTCTTATGGTTCATTTTTTATGTGTGCATATATGTCTAGCACCATCAAGACGTGGTGATCTGGAGATCTTGGGTTACTGTATGATTCATTGGCTTAGTGGCCATCTGCCATGGGAGGATAATTTGAAAGATCCGAATTTTGTCAGAGACTCAAAAATCAGGTGAGAAACTACTTATTTTCTTTTACTTTTGAAACTGAAAAGAGGAATGGAAATGTCTTAAAGTAGAAATGCTTTGTACTTTCAGTATGTTCCCTACTGTGAGCAAGCTATTGTTTTGTATACCCCTTAGTTTCCCTTCACTGTGCCTCATATCCTTGGCCTGTGATTAAATTTACTTGTACTTTTCTACCCTTGTCTTTTGTACATGTGAGATGCTTAGTCTACCACCCTACTGGTGCTTCAGAATACTGCCATGGTTATGGCAAAAAGCACTGTTATCAGTATGCAGGTAACTGTTAGACCTGCTTTGGAGAAAGAAGGCTGAAGCATGGAGTATGAGTAGCCTTTATTAGACCATGCTTTGAAGCTGGTGGCAGAGATGAGAGGTATAGGTGGATCTTAAATGTCTTTGAACATCATTCCAGCTGGGGCGCTACTAACGTAGGATTTTTTAGGTTATTTTTGCCCCTCTTCCTCACTGTTGCTTTCCTTTGTCTCCCTCCCTCCATTCTCGCCCTGCTCAACCCTTTCTTATTAGATATTTAATATGAAGCTGTCCTAGCACAGCAGTTTCTGTTTCATTTAATGACTATTTGTCATCTGGCTTCCTTATCACTGCTTTTAACACTTCAGCCTTCAGCAGTATTAGCAAAGCTCCCTGCCTTTCTTCCCCGTATCAGCCAGAGAAAGAGTCCTCTAGCAGGAAGAGGTTAGAACGTTTGTATGTGAAGGTTTCAAATGGGCCAGTTCTTTTCTTCCTGTCTTCTACTTGCTTGCTTTTATAATAATCAAAAACTTTTAAATAAGAACTTGCTGTATTTCAGGCACTTCTCAGGTTCTCAGATGTACTGCAGTCCTAGAAATGGCTGTACTATGTCATGCCAAAGGTTTATCTAGCAGTGTTTCCTGTCTCTGTGAGTGGTCCAGGCTAGGTACTTCATGCGTTTAACAGAATAGGGCAAGATTCAAACTTTGAAAGAAACAACGGTTTTGAATAATTTTGTTTTTCAGATGTAGAGATAATATTTCAATTTTGATGGACGAATGCTTTCCTGGGAAAAATAAACCAGGTGAGGGAAGCTAATTTAAATTAAAATGCTTTGGTTTTTAGCATGTGGTAAGCATTCTTTAATAATTTGGTTTAATGCTATTTTTCCTTTATAAAAAATATATAATAAAGCCATCAGTCTTTTTGGGTGCCATCAGCAAATTGTAGCCAACTGTAAACAGTAGGTAGAAGCTCTGAAATTTGTATTTGCATGGGGCATATTGAGTATGTACAAGGGAAGGCTGTGCTACTCTACATTCAAATAAAAAGAGTTCAATTCAGTTGCTGCAAAAGGGGAGGAGTTGTCAGATCTCAGTGTCTTTTTCTTACTGAGAGATCTATCTCAGGCATTGGACTCTAATCTGTTGCTTCTTTAGGTCCTCCTTATTTAATGAAGTTTGATCTATTTTTTCTTTTATCAGCAGCAACAAATTAGCATGAATTAGATTGTTGATTAGAAGAAGTTTAGACTCTATTTTTAGAGATGCTATTAAGTATTTGCAAATATGAAATACCTAAGTTGATTTTCCACAACTGAAGCTTCAAAATATAAAGTGATGCAAACTAGAAGTCTAAATTGTTTGTGTGTTGCATTGGTGATTTACTGAGTAAATTTTTTTATTTTAGATCTTTTCCTTAAAACCTGACTCTTGGACATACACTTTCTTGGGATCTTCAGTATTTAGTTATTTGTGGCTACTCCTAGTGATAAGAAGAGTTTTCTCTGCCAAGTGTGACTTAACTAGTTTTTCAGTGGTCAAATGCTTCATGTATTTTTTTTTAAACATATTTTTCAATCTTTAACTTCTGAAATAAAATTGAATTTCCTTTTCAGCATTTTTAAATATAGACATAAGGAATACCATGTAAACAAGTGTTCATTGGTGAAGATTATCCTACTAAGGTTTTTATAACTGGCTGTTTTCTTCATTGCAAGAAATGTATAAAAAAACAGTTATGCTGTCATCACTGGGTAATGAACCTCAGTACAATTTTTTTCTAAAGCTAGTTGGAGTTAAGTCATAATTATGAATTTGTAAATAACCATTTAAAAATGGCATAAGTAGTGCATGCATAATTTTTCATTCTTTTGTGGTAAAAGTGAGTGATTAAAATGTTTTCAAATAGAAATTAATTGGAGATACCATTTGTTTAGATGAAATAGCCAAGTATATGGAAAAAGTGAAGCTACTGGGCTATGAAGAAAAACCTGTTTATCAGCATTTCCGAGAAATACTTCTGCAAGGACTTAAGGCCATCGGGCAAAAAGATGATGGAATACTTGACTTTGGCTTGGCAGAGAATGAGGACTTGCAAACAAATCCCATGCAAAAGGTTTTTACTCTAAAAATTTGTTGGCTTTTACTCTAAAAATTTGTTGGCTTTTACTGCATTTTTTTTAAAGCTAAATAAGAGTTAAAGAGTATTGGAAGTAGGTGTCACAACTGCATCCAGTAGGAAATAAGCAAATAGTGAAATGTTTGTCCTACACTTATGTATTATCTGTCTAATTTAACTTCATTAATTGTTATTAAAACTTAATACAGAATGATGTTTATAGGTGTACTTTCATAATATATAATATCTTGGATAACAGAATGTGTATGTGTAGTTGTAATGACATTTCAGCAGATGAACATTGAGTTAATTTACTATTTTTTTCCTTAAATTCGTGAAACTACAGATGGGTCAAAAAAACATGTCAAGTAAAATAAGTCTAGTTTTCTTTTCAGATTAGTTTCCTTTCCATGACTTTTTCAAAACTTAGTTTTAAGTATACAGCTTCATGCCTAGTAGTTGATTCTGGAATTCACTGTGATATAATGTGTTATTTATGACCCTTAACAATAGTGGCAGGTATTTTATTCTTTGTATTTAAGAAACCTTAAGCTATAGATTTGGACTCTCATTTGAATATAGCATACAAACTTTTTAAGCCTGAGGTATATTATAAGTTAAAATGGTTTATAATAACAAAAAAAAAGGGGAAATAACCATAGCATCATTGAACTGCTTAGACTGGAGAAGCCCTTTAAGATCATGGAGTCCAGCTGCATGGAACAATAAATATTAACTCATACTTCAGACTGCATTTATTACTTGTTTATTTGCGTTTCTTAATGATAGGTGAGTAATTTATTTGTTCTTTTAGCCAGAAAACTGGGAATTGTCATACAGGATAGTAGTACATGAATTCTGCCTGCTTACTGACGTGATCAACAATGTGTTAGATGGTCAAAAAGCACAAAAGTTACAGGATTTAAGTCTTCTGAGGATGTATGTGCAGCTCTTCTTACCTCTTTTTGCCCAGTAAATAGTACTTTGGCTAAAATTATGCAGTTATGGTCTTTACATTTATATTTTCTACTGAACAGAATGTAAAGATCTGTCAAAAAAAGAGTTAGCGTAAATTCTTCTGATTCTCCTGTGAATTGATGTGGCTTGAGACCTGTGTTTTGAGGTTGGGAGGGGAAAGTAAATCTATTTTTAGTGATTGTCTGCTTTCTTTGCTGAAAAGTTGGCCTGCTGCTGAGCCAATATCTGTGACCTTTAATGTCCTTGTCCAGTAGAGATGGCTGGTGCACATTTCCATGGAATAAAACTTCAAACATCTTATTTCTCTAGCCAATATCAGTAAAAGCCATTCCCAAAGGGTGGAATAGTACTTTTCCACAGGTTCTTGCCTAGTAGCAGTTAGCTGGCTTTTTTTCCACTCTGAGGAACTATGTGCATGGTCAGCATATGTTCAAGCACTTTTTATAAAACAATGAGTGTTACTGGCCCACTTAGCTAAACGTTTTCAGCTGTCCACTTCCTGTTGCAGTGGACGTTATGCTTAGCTACTTCATGCCAGCTCCTGCTAAAGAGTACAGACAGAATAAGATTGGTTGCTTGAAATCATGTTTGCATAGCCTGCTTGCTTTTGACCAAATACCAAGACAGATGATTCTTCCTTCTGTGTTGGATCCTCTAGGCCTTGTAACAGCTGTGTTGTGAGCTAGGGTAGAAGAATAGATTGTGTCAGACCTCCCTCCAAGGGTGTATTTTGCACTTTTCTTAAGGAATGAATGAAAGAGGAGTCTTCAGCATGTTGTCTGCCTTCCCAGAATAAGTGTTTGGGAACTCATGCTACTAGGTTTTTTTTTCAGATATCAGAAGTTGAGAGGCTAGGAAGACAATAGATGTTAGTTGAGAATAGCTGGACACTTAGATACATAGAGGAAGAAAGTAAGAACATAGAATGCCAACTAAGATTATATGTGTTTTCAACTGTGACAGGAAGCTCAACTTGATGACTCAGTCTTTTAAAGATAAGCTCTATTTACAAACTCTATTAGAAACTGCTTTCCATAAAGATAATTTACCATTGATCAGTAGCATCCTGCCTCTGAAAGCCAGTATCTTTCAGCACATGCCGAATTTCTTTTGGCATGATTAATGTCTTACTTGGAAAAGAAAGATGCAGTCTGGCATCCACCCTTGAATCACAGAATCACTAGGTTGGAAAAGACCTCCAGGATCATCAAGTCCAAATGAAGATGGTGACCTCTCATATAGAGTATTTATACATACTGATCTTTTCATCACAACAGGTCTTAAGACGCCTACTCTTCAGTTCCTTTGGGGCAGTCTGCTGTAGTATTTTCTCAAGACAGTGTTATTTGGCGTTCTGATGGTATGCTCTTTCATGGCTAAGAGACAGTATATTTACCATCTGGGTATATAAATTCTTAGGATGTTGGATTCTCCTGTCCTTTCAGCTCATATAAGTAGTTGGGCTGTAACATGCACTGTATTTTGCATATAAGCATGGTTGTTCTAGAATTTCAGTTTTTCTCCTTTATTTGTATCTAGCTAAAACTCACAGATGTCTGCTATATTAAAAGTTAACATTTTATTTTCTGTATCATGACTCGAGTTTCCCCAGGTGTATAAATGAATGAAACACAATTTCTGCTGGAGGTTTTTTTGGGGTGTGTATGTATTTTTTTTTCTGTATGCATGTTGGTTTGTGTGTGGTATTTTATAATAGTTTTAGCAAAACAAAAAACTAACCATACATTGTGTTGAAGGAAGTATCTGGAGCTCTTGACTAAATTATTTATTGCAAGGACCACTTCTTCCTTTTGTTTAGAGCTGAAGTGTTGCTAGGATATATTGGGAGTAAACTAAACTGGAAAAATATGTATCTTACTGATTCGTAGTTCCTTCTAATGTTCAGCTTCGGATGCGCAGGTGTTGCTTTTGTCAGATGAATGCTGCCTTATTTCTACTGCTATGTAATTCACCTGCATCAAGATTAAGAATCTCCCTTTTATTAAATAAGCTTGGAAAGAAGATAAATGTATTTTGCTTTTGTGTAGCATGTATTGGATATCCGTTTTTCTGATGAGCATTTAAAATGTTTACTAGTACAATTGAGAGGAATGCATTCTTTTTCATATAAAAGCAGTACAGCACTGAAATAGTCCTCCTTAATTTTGGTCAGAATGAACAAAAGTGTCTGTGTTTATTCCTGCCTAATGCATCACAAATCTGCTGACATGCTAACCTTGGAGTCTTGGCTGGCAGTAATCAGGCCTGTGCACCGGCAGGAAAGATGTACCTAATGCACTCCATCAGTGCATTTTGCATATGGAAGTTCTCACAGGGGAGCTGCCCTGTGCCAGCTGAGGGTTACCTGCCCACTGCAGTTATTGTATGTAATTATCGAACCAATCTGTTCAGCCCAGCAGGGTTGATGGTAATCATGAAGCAACACTTTGGAAAGGAAAGATGTAATGCACTCTCCCCTTCTCTCATGATCTATGTGAAGTTGTAACCGCTTCTAAAGCTGTATTAGTAAAGCTTTAGTCTGGCACAAATGAAAAAAAATAAAGAAGGAAAAGGTGAACTCTTCCAGTGTTCTTCAAAGTTTTCACCTGTTTCTAGTACAGATAGAGGTCGATTCATCCTTTGCAAAAATCACATGGCGCTAAAAAAGGTCCTTCCATGGCCACCTTAAGAATACTTTACAGTAGTAAGATCAGTATTAATACACAGATGATAACAGTTCTGTCCATTTAGAGATTTTAGGATCATATACCTTGAATAGAGTTCAGATTTCCCAAGTACCACTCTTTGGAACAGAACCCGCAGTTGCTATTAAAAAAAAATACTGTTAGTGGGTGTTAGCTACTTTTAAGCTGTGCAAAGAAAGCCTTAAGAAGCAGGGATCCAGATAAACTTGAATTTAATGAGATGTAATTGCTTTTAAAAAAGCAAGTAACATCAACTTTGGGTAAAATGTTTTCTTGTGTTCTTTAAGATTTTTCACATTGCTCCTTTTGTGACAGATATTCAATATAAATTAAAAGAATGGGTTTTGATGATAAAAACTTGTGTTTTTATAAATTAAAATTTCAACTCCTAGTGTGTTCTGCAGATAGGGACATTGAACTTTTAAATTGTTGATTATCTAGTATTAGTATTTTTGTATGAATATATGGGTAAATTTTTCTCAGCTGGAGATATTTTATAGTATATGAAGAAATAATGCTTAGAATTGGCGAGTATGTTGTGGGGCTAAGATATTTTCTCCTTTGTGTGGTCTTTAATGCTCTTGAGTTCAGTTGCCCTTTTTTCTTTCTTTCCCCAGAGAAAAAGAAAGGCAGCAGCTGCAACCAATGAGAGCACTGGAGCAGAAAGGGAAGATTCAGGAAGCCCAGAAAAAAAGAAGGCTACTTCTAGTAAGTCAAAAGATCTTTCTCACAGTCATGTGTACTGGTGTGGTAGGTTAACACTGGCTAAGGGCCAAACTTCATCGGTGGGACAGAAGGGAAATATAGGACAAGAAAAATCATGTTCAATGTCTTTATCAATGACCTGGATGAAGGCATTGAGTGTACCCTTAGCAAGTTTGCAGATGACACCAAGCTGGGTGGAAGTGTTGATCTGCTGGAGGGTAGGGAGGCTCTGCAAAGGGATCTGAACAGGCTGGACCACTGGGCAGAGTCCAATGGCATGAGGTTTAACAAGGCCAAATGCCGGGTCCTGCACTTGGGGCACAACAACCCTAAGCAGCTACAGACTAGGAGAAGTCTGTCTAGAAAACTGCCTGGAGGAGAAGGACCTGGTGGTGTTGGTTGACAGCCGACTGAACATGAGCCAGCAGTGTAGCCAGGTGGCCAAGAAGGCCAATGGCATCCTGGCTTGTATCAGAAACGGCGTGACCAGCAGGTCCAGGGAGGTTATTCTCCCTCTGTCCTCAGCACTGGTGAGACCACACCTCGAATCCTGTGTTCATTTCTGGGCCCCTCACCACAAGAAGGATGTTGAGGCTCTGGAGCGAGTCCAGAGAAGAGCAACAAAGCTGGTGAAGGGGCTGGAGAACAGGCCTTAAGAGGAGCGGCTGAGAGAGCTGGGGTTGTTTAGCCTGGAGAAGAGGAGGCTGAGGGGAAACCTCATTGCTCTCTATAACTACCTGAAAGGAGGTTGTAGAGAGGAGGGTGCTGGGCTCTTCTCCCAAGTGACAGGGGACAGGACGAGAGGGAATGGCCACAAGCTTCACCAGGGGAGATTTAGGCTGGACATTAGGAAAAAATCTTTCACAGAAAGGGTCATTGGGCACTGGAACAGGCTGCCCATGGAGGTGGTTAATTCACCTTCCCTGAAGGTGTTTAAGGCACGGGTAGCTGAGGTACGAAGGGGCATGGTTTAGTGTTTGATAGGAATGGTTGGACTCGATGATCCAGTGGGTCTCTTCCAACCTGGTTATTCTATGATTCTATGAGTCAGTACAAAGATGGGGAGATTGCTTACTGTTGTGGACAAAAGAGCCTCAACTTGTGGAAAATTAATTTCATTTACTGCCAATTAAAATAAATTTGTGTAGTGACAAAGGCAGACAGAAAAACGATGTCTTTCCTTCTTCTTTTCTGACACTGAACTTGACTTCCTCACTCTAGACTCCTCTGCTCCACTCCCTCAGTGGTGTAGGGGGGATGGAGTGGAAGTATGTTATTCTCAATACATAGCATTTTCTCTTTGCTGCTCCTTCCACCTCACGTTTCTTTTCCTTATGCCAGTGTGGGCTCTCTCTCTTGGGCTGCAGTCCTTCAGAAAAAATAAATGTGCTCCAGTTCCTTCAGGAAGTATCCATCTGGCCCAGTGTGGGCTTTCCCATGAGTTGCAGGGTATATTTGCTCAACTGGGTTCCCAATGAGCTACAGGACATATCTGCTCCTGTGCTGCAGAGCACCACTACCACCTCCTCCTCTGACCTGGATGTTCCCTCAGCTGTTTTTTGCTCTTCTTCCTGTACCATCACCTCCCACCTGTCCAGTGTTTTTCACCTCCTCTTAAATGTTTTCACAGCAGTGCCACCAACAAGGTGGGCTCAAATTTTGCTTACAGTGGTTTAGTTTTAGGGCCAGCTGGAATGGGCTGTGTTTGGTACAGAACAGCACTTGGCCTCCTCCCACAGAGGCCACCCCTGTAGCTGACCCCAGCTTACCAAAATCCCGCCACATGGCCACAGTACCAAACAGGCCACAGTACCAAATAAAATGATTTACCGTTACCAGTTCAAGTGCTTTTTATCATTCATAATTTCATTTTATATTAACTCTAATAAAAACTGAAATATTTAAACTTTCTGTGTAAGAAAGGTATACTCTCCAATTATGTGCTGCCTAAAGCTGGTAATAATGCTAGCTGATAAAAATTGATGGTTGTACCGTGTTCTTTTGCCATCATTCTTTCTCTTTTCCATTCTCGTTTTTGTTCTTTAGCCTTGTCCAATTCGCTGTCAGAATATGCTGACTCCTCAGGACCTCTTCATCACACGGTTAGAGCCAGGGGCTAGTAGCAGCAGCTTCCAAAAGTATTTAAAGTTGAGGGAAGGATCGGCTATAAGTACAGAAAATACTGAAGCTGTATTTCAGATAATTTGGCATGGTTTCAGTGATATCTAGAAAAAATCATGGACAGGTAAAGTAGGATTTTTGTAACTCCAAGTTCAGAAATCTTCAGTAGATCTGTATAGGGTAAGCTTATGGTGAGTGTCCAGTCAAAATGTTTCTGGATCTAACCTTCCAGCTCCTCCATGTAGATGTGAACTGAATTCAAGTAATTGGAAAAGTATTTTTCCTAAAGAAATTTTGATTAAGACTTTTTAAGTAAAAGATCATGTGTTGTCCATGGTCAAGTAATCTAAAATGAAAACAATACCAATGGAGTCTACTCCAAAACAAATCCTCCTATTTAAAAATGTTTGGTGTGTGGCAGGATAGGAAAATGTAACATTTCAAAGACACTAATGTTATTGTTAAGTTATAGACTTACCTAGGTATATTTACTCACAGTATGGTACAAAATAAAGTAGTTAAGCTAATGTTTTTCCAGAAGGTGACACTGCTTTGCTCATTTTCATCTGTTCACATTAAGGAATTCTGATCATTAAAATCGGTGATTATTTCTCTTACTTGAATGCCTTTTGAATTGTTGACTTCAATTTATCATGAATTTTCTAGTCTGTCAGTGGCTGAAAAATTGTTGATTAGACTTTCTTTCAAGGAAATACCGTTACTTGATATGATGCTGACACTTATTTGTAGCTTTAGCATTTTAGATTTTATTTAAGGTCTTATAACAAAATACTTAATACAGCTGACTATTGTCTGCTTGTGATTTGATACACATGAGCAGAATATACTTTCATTTCATTTTATTTTGCCTATTAAACTTCTTTTTTTCCTGGGATTGTAGATTGAAATTCTCATAGACAGAGATGTAAAAGAACTCGAGGAATTGCAATCTGAGTGTTAACATCAGCTTTTTGTAAATCCAAAGTTTTTTTCAGGCTAAGTAAATTTCTTTGGGAGGCTATAGATATTTTCAGCATCCAGTGGTTAAAATGAATGATGGGCAAAAGCTTAAATTCAAACCTCCTCCTGCCAATTCAATAGAGTTACAGGTGAAATGGTTCTAATTTCACCTTTTTATACTACCCAATTTAATGAATACCAAGTAGGGGGAATATATCAAATGATTTCAGGTGAAAAGCGGTACATGTACTTACTCATTTTGTTATCTCCAAATTTGGAAGTAAAAACTGTGCCACTCATTACATGATTCATAAATCTGTGTTGAAGGAAAGGGCAACTGTTTCATAATCTTATGATTTTGATACTTTTGATAAGTATTTTTATAATAATCGGCTATTTTCAACTTAAGTCTGTTTCCAAATGTGATTAGTTTTATGTTATCAAGGACTTGTTTCTCTCTTATGTTATTAATCCTGTGAGAGAAAAAAAATATCCTAAACTTTACTGTCTGGTAAAATGAACAATTTTTTGATACCTTTTAATTATAGAAATTTAACTTTAGTCATATGGGAACATTTAAAAAGTTTTTTAAATGCTATTTTGTTGTTTTTTAAAAGGGGATAAGTGTAGCTGGATGGGGGTTGCTCTTCAGATGTTCCAACAGCATCTCACAAGCGTTTGGAATTAAAACAGTGGCAAGAAGAGCCATGCAGCTTCTTGCTATTTGGCTGATCAGCATTAACCACATCTAACTATGCAGTTTGTTTAATCCACTCTGAAAGATCAGTTGTCCCAAAAACATCCTCATCAGCCGTGCAGCAGAGTGCTCAGTGGCTACAGGGACTCTGTCAGTGATGAAGTCTGCTTCACCAGGGGCTGGGGAACCCCAGGCTCGGTAGAGGAGGGAGAGGGAATGGCATTATAAATGCAAGTGCATCTTGAAATTCTAGCTTCTTCTGTCTGCTCCCCTTGGTTGTCCTCAGTGTAAGAGTGGCCACTTCTGATGAGTTCAGTAATGCAGTCTCTTTCAATCGTGTAAGTCATCAGTGTTTCTGGAGTTGTCAAGCAAGAATGTTAGACTCTTCTTTTTTAGAAAGAGAATTTCAGAAAACTTCAAGAAACAAGCTGTGTTGTGCTTCCAAAATAAGATGTACACAAATTACCAGTTTCCTCTTTTTTCTTTTTTTTTTTCCCCCCCCTGAGATGGCTGGCACCCTTGGGCTTTTCCAAATCTGGAATTTTAAGAGGTATCCTTTTCAAGGTAGTATGGATGATATCGAAGTATTATATTAGCCAGTGTCTTTCCAGCAGGAAAAATGCTATCGGACAAGATGATTTCTATTTTAAGAAGAAGTTTTTTTTTCCTACATTCTGTTACAGCTCCATTTATATCATCAGCTACTTTTGTGTATGATAGTAAAATACACAGGCTTATAAGTGATGATACGGTTAAAACAGAATACCAAATTTTGTCATACAGTGTATGTACCCACCAATGCTTTTTGTATGGAATAGGCCGCTAATACAGGGAACTTTGAAAATGGCATAAATGCTGGAAAAATAAGTGTTTCACAAGAATTAGTAAATAATCCTAAATTTAAAGCTACAGATACAGATAAAACCTCTTTAGCCTTGTGTTTGTTGAAGATTGAATTATAAAAATATAGTATTTTTTAGAACAGAAGGTTTTTTCAATGGCTTTCTTTATTTTGTGTGAGGTTTTTTTTGAACAGATTTGAGGTTTATTAATTAAGACAACATGGAGAGAAATACTGAATTAGACATGAAAATGAAAGTGCTATTTTTTAATGCACTTTATTAGTCAATACTGCTAGGGGTATGAATTGTGCATGTCTGTGTTGCTGGATAGTGTCTAGCATGGTAAGGCCTTAACTAGGGTCTTTGGTTACTCTTGCAGTATAAATAAAGAACTATGTGAATGCTTTGATATGAAAACAGTCAGACTGATGGACTGATTTGAAAACATTCCAAAATGGAGTTTTAATAGTATTTCTCAATTAATAGGTACTTAGCCTTATGTTTATTTACATTGCATGGCTTTGCATAAATCAGTATCTGGGTTATTGTCTTAGAAATCTTTTTTTTTTCTTTATTCCAGGAAGATTTATTACTTTGCATTGGATTAAATATACACTTAGGCTCATGTTTATATTTAGAAAATTACTGGCCTTGTGATCAGGCTTTAGGAGAAAGCAAATCATGTTTTTTGAGCTTCTTTATGGTGCCACTTGTTACTGTTTACTGCACACTAATGCCCACATTATAGGTAGATTTTTACCTCTTAATTTTATAAACAAATACAAACATTTTCAGCAGAACCTGTTAAGTACAATAGTTCTAACTGTTATTTTTTCCTTCTTGTGAAAGGTTTGATATTGACTAGTATCTCTAACAGAGTAAGTGGGTATTAGTCTTAAAGCAATGTATCTGTCTCTGTGACTAGTCAGCAAAAAAATCTGTCCCTTTCTGCACCCCTCTTAGTCCTCCCTTACCTGACTCAGGAATGTTGCAAGTTTCTAGTATAATAATTATGTGATTTGGTTTTAGAAGTTAAAAGCATATGCTGCTATGCTGAATCTAGAAATAAACAGGAAGATTCAGGTTTTATAGTAGAGAGGTACTGCTGTCAATTGTCTCAATACTCGCTTCTATATTTTGCATTAAATATATTTAAGCACGCTATGAAGTGATCTGTCTTTTTATGGCCTGCCCCAAAATTGTTTAAGGATCTTCAAGAGCTATTTACTTTAGAAAAGGTGTGGTAGGAGGTGATTTTTAAGTATAAAGATCCTTAAGTATTATGAATAAGAAGATTAAAATAAATTAGATATAAACAAAATGTATCTTTTGTGTTCTTCCTGTACAATGATTTTCCTTGACAATTTGCAATTTCCTTTGACAAATTCACTGAGAAGCACCTTGAACATGTGCCACTTATAATAAAAAAGAGACAAAATTAGCATCTGAGATGTAAAGTATAGGAATGTTCCCATTTACTCCTGTGTCTGCTTGGCACATGGTTTTCTACTTAGTCTTTTTGTTTAAGTAATTTTTACATCTGTATTTTAAGCTTATTTCTGTACAATCTCTTCAGACCAGTTCTAGCACTGAAATGAATTTGAAATGTAAGTACATGTAAGTTCCTTGTTACACTTCATGGAACTTCCTTGTGTTTACTGCTAATCAAGTATCAAAACAAAACAAACTGAGGAAAATTTTCCATAAGGTAAGGCTTGTATAATGACTGCTTGTAGAATTAAATAGTTTATACATGTTGAACTAAATAGCTTATAGATAAGTGATGTGTGATTTTTTTGTTGTTTTTTGTGACCTGAAGATGCATTGCAGTATGCTGCACACGTGTTGGAATTCAAACGTGGGTATAAAATTTGTAAGTGAAATTCTTCTACAAGGAAGAAAAACAAATTGTACTGTAGTGACTCAGAGTTTTACAAGCAACTAACCTTTTTCAAGATTGCAAGTAATATATTTGAATTAAACTTTATACCTTTAGCAAATCACTGTGTGGTAGAGACGAGAGCTCTCCTTAAACACACACTGTGTGTGACTACTGACTTATATATGTATGTACGGTTGTGTTTTGGAATGTCTTCAGTAAAGCAGTTTTTACAAATAGAAGCAAATTTCAGTCGTATCTGGAACAACTTTGTATTAATTTTTTTGAAAGAACACTCATAGATTCAATGTTATCTTTAGGAAATACACAGGCATAAATAATCAAATGATACTTTCTTGTGTCCTGATGTTTTTCCATAAAAATAAATCATGAAAAAATGGAAAAACATCAGGGCACAAGAAAGTATCGTCTTCATTTGTTGCAGAAAACAAAGTACCTTAAACTAAACCAAATCCCGTGACTTTACAAACTTACTTTCTTCTCTGTCATTCCCACTCCACAATCATATGTTTCCTGGAGTTCGTGTCCATATTTCCTTTTCTCTGGCCTCTCTGTTCTTTTTTCTGAATCATATTTCTGAATTTTTTAGAGAAAAGAACTGCTCAGAATAGAACAAGCCAGCTAACCAAAACTACTATTTGTCATTCTTGCAGTTCCTTCAATAGCCTTCAAAGTACTGAACAATTCTTGTTTGAGTAATTTTACACAACGTTTTTTTCAGATATGCGGGGTTCTCTGGCCAAGTTGGGAAAACACTTGTCAGAGGAATAGATACTCTTTCTAATTTCATCATCTTAAAAGAAACATAGCTCTTTCTTGGCATTGTACTCAAGCTGCCCAAACTGATTTGAGAGCGGTAGACTACTGTGATACTTCTCATTGAACAATGCATAGCCCTGATCTAGTTCTCATTTGATGTTTGCAGCTGGATGCTAAGTGTAGTCTTGGAGTTTCTAATGCTATTTTTTATTATCTTATTCCTCCTATATACAAATAGCAAGCGTATGGGTTCTAGTCTATTGCAGAACTCTTTTTAAGGGGCAGTTGGAGGAAAAAGATCTCCTAGGGAGCCATCCAGTAAAATGGCTCGGTTATTTGATATCATAAAAGACACCAGATACATATGATTGAAGCACATTTTGCAAGACAAAAGTGATACTTGAGTCAGTGAAGAATTTTGAAGAACTAACAGTCCTAAAATTATCTTCTTTGGAAATTACAAGTCCAAATTTTCTTACTTAAATTAGTAACAAAAAATATTCTTATTCATTTATTTTTGCTGATATCTGATATAGTAGCATATGCAAGATTGTATCTAGTTGACTAGGGAGAGTGGCCTTGTGCTTTCTTAATTACTTCTCAGTTTAACTGTGGCAATTCAATATATGTGGCATGAAGTTGCCAATGTTAAAAAAATGTCGCTTCTCTTATAAGACTGCCCTGCTGCGGCACACTGGGTATCTATACAGAAATGATGATTAAGCTCCATCTGTGTGGAGACTAGTCTGAGAACATCTCTTCCAGAAACCACTTGAGAACTCTCCACCACATGGTCCAACTCTCCAGCTTTATTGACATTTGTTTCTTAAAGAGATAAACATGCAGGAAAGTGTCTGTGTGAGATTACACACAAATGCATGCACCCATTAGCTTGTTTTGGTTTTTTGTTGGTTTTTTTTTTTTTAAAGAAAAGAAACCTTACTGTGTCTGATCAGTGTACTTGACTGCATGTGCTTCTTTTGAGAGCCAAGGATGTTAGCTGTGTTGTTAAGTCATTACTACATTTCTAGTTTAAGAGCTTGTATAGACTAGAATTGCTGGAACTCTTCAGACGTTAGACACTGGCATGTACTCAGTCTTTGTGAGATGGAAATTCAGAGTATGCAAGTGATGCAGTTGCTGACCTCCAGTGTGTCTACTCTTAGATATTTTTCACTTGCCTGATGTTTGCCTGGAGTCCAAAATCTATATGTGGTTCTGCTTTAAAATACTCTAACCTATGATGTAACCTAGAAGTCACCATTAACGCCTAAATCATACTTGTAGCTGTGTTTTAATGTTCAGCATCTCTCACTGTCCTTATTTGCATCAAAGCAGTTAAATGGGAAACTTGGGACTGTGGTGTCTGCTTATTGTTACCAAAGGAACCTCTGTTTCATGAACTTTCATTCTTTGACTTAAGTACAGTTTTATTTCTCTTACTTAAAAGACTTGCATGTCTTTCTAAAACAGTGTATGTAGAGTCAGAAAACAAGATGAGAAGCAACCAGAGGTGATCTGCTTTATACACCAGCCTAAGAACTTATCTACCTATGTCTGTGTTAAACTTGATGATATATACCAATATTTTCTCTTAAAACTAATTAAATTCTAAAGCATCCCTGGTCAACACCACTTATGATACTTAACTATCCTTACTATTAAAAAATCTTTGATAAGGCAGAGTATATTCTTTGAATATTTTTACTATCTAATATGAATTTCCCTTAAGCTTATTAGTTGTCCTATCGATGGGGGACATGAAAATTATTCTCAATTTATTCACCAACCTTTTTGCACATTTGATCATTACAAAATAATGCACTATCACATCTCTGTCCCATTTTTTTCCTTTCTTCAGATAAACTAGTTTAACAACAACAAAAAAGAATTTGAGAGCTGGAAACTATGGTCACCACTCCTGATATCTTTTTCCCAGAACTTTCTTGAAGGATAGAGCCCCAAACCATACACAGTACAGCTGGATTTCTTTTGTAATGTTGCTTTATAATACTGTTAACACAGAGAGGATCAGATATTGCAGTCAACTTGTCTAATAATTCCTCTAGAGCCTGTGGGACTCCTTATGCCTCTGCTGAACTTTGTTCCAGTCTCAAAACAAGCTGTGCAGTGACACCATCTGGTTTATTTTTGTCTATATAATTCTTCCTTATTTAAATTGCTGTTTCAACCTAATTCAGTTTAATCTGCTTTATAAAAACTCTCTCCTTTGCTTGTAATAGCTTTGTTTGTGTCCTCATTTGGTGCCGCCCTCACAAAACTGCTCCTGTTTTTGGAAACAGAATTGACATTTCTCCTACAAGAAAAGTTTGTGGGGAGGGAGCAATATACATTATCAGGCTAACTAATTTTGAAAATGCAAATGAACTTTTTGGTACAGAAGACCTTCAGTTCTGAAATAGCTGCAAACTCTGAAGCTGAACATAGTTTGAGAGTTGTCATTCTGAGTTTAACATAATTAACTTTATCAGATAGTTTAAGATAATATTCCTGCTGCTTAAGTTTGAAATTTTGAATAGTAGAAGCATGACAAAGATTTTTTTCCTTTTTGTAAAGAATCGCTTAGATATTCATTATGATCATTGTTTACTTAGAAAGGCCTTAGAAAGAAGGTATTAATGCAATAAAGGTAAAGGAACGATCAGAGACAGGGTAACTCTTTGCTCCTTTTTCTTCTTCCAGCACAGGCAACTAGAAATGGGTAAGCTTTTAGTGAATTAGGAAGTTGTAAGCCTCAATTGCTTGTATTGTCCATGACTAGCATGAAAATATACATTCCCAAAGTACAAACGTAAATATCTGATAACTAATTTCTTTTTTTTCTCTCTAAACAAATACCTGTAGTAATTTTCTGCCTATGGTAGTCATTTTCATATTGACAGTCTTTCTGATAATAGAACATGAATTTGACTTGTCTTCACAGCAGTTTTTTACACAGTCTGTGATTGGATGAGAAGAAAAAACAGTTACCTCAGTCAAAACCAATGATAATTAGTAAAAGGGAAAAATGTAAGATTGTTCTTTCTTGAAGAGGAAAGTTTAGTCATTCTCTGCTTTCTGTTTCAATACAAAGACTCCAGGGAAAAATCTTAGGAGGGATGGAGAGGGAAACTGGTACAATTTATGCGATTTATAGGATAACCTGGCCTACAGATCGCTAAGGCCTATTAAGTTTGAAAACTCAGAAGATGTGTCTGTTGCTAGAATTCACAATTACAGAAGCTGAAATGTTTTGTGACTGTGAAAAGTATAAACTACTATGAAAATTAATCAGAATTTATCTGGGAGAAGGAATGAATTACATAGTTAAGTTAATACTTTGATACCTGCTTGTGTAGCTTTTAGCTATCAGTACTTGTAAGGGTACCAGAATGGATTTTATTTTAACGTTGCTGGGTTGGAGGTTAGCTAGAACAGATCTTTCATTGGTAAAGCTGCTCTGCTCAATGAGACACTATCACCTCAGCCATTTGTTATTTTTGTTTGGGTTTTTTTACGATTTATTAATCAAAGATGTATTGTCTGACAAAACTTATTTATAGCTTTATGGTGAATGTAGCAAGTGCTTTTTGACAAAAAAGTAACAAGAATATTTTTATTTTTAATTTCTTTTTCAAGCATGGAAAAATTCTTCAGAGTTAATTTTGTATTTCTAAGTTCAAATCAGAGCTTTAAGAGCAAATTTGGTTATTCAACAAACACAGAAGCAAAACTGTTTACAGTAGTTCTTTGCTTTTCTTGGTGTGACTTTGGGTTTGGGTAGACTCAAGATTATTTTGATTTGTTTTACATTGTTTTCTGCTTCCTTGCTTTCCCCCAGATTTACTCACTAAACTTGAATGATCAGTGGCTTGTACTGCTCAAATGCTGTTGTCTTATGCAAGCAGGTTCTTTCTGAAGGACTTCCATAAAACTCAGTCTTGCCTTTTTTTCTTTGTCAGTGATGCAGATTAAGAACTTGACAGGAACTGCAGAATTATATATAGCTTGACAAGCAGGAACTTAAATAGTTAGGCATACTGACTTCAAGGAGGAAGCCAGGATTAAAATAAATAACTAATACTGTGATTAGAATATAAAGAACATTTTATTGTTACTGCATTTGTGAAAATAGCAGCAGTTTTTATCAAATGTAATATAGATTTCTCAAAGTTACTCTAATTGAATATGATTCATGCAAATGAACTGTGGTGTTTTGTTTTTTTCCTTTTCCCTGCTAGTGGGCAGGAAAAAATCAAAGTGCAGGGATGTTTTATTATTGCGTTGAAGTATGGTCGCTTTGAACAACCTGCCTGCGTGGTTTGTTAGAAATCTTATTTAGATGGCACTGTTCATTACCTTTGTTAATAAAATACCATCAAATAATAGTTTGAAGTTTGTAGGTAACATTGCACTGATATCTGATCTGATTTAACATTTCAATACTGACAAACAAAATCTTCCTCTTTTCTATGTTTCTATCTTCCATCTCCCCTTGTATAGCTTCCATTCAGAATGCTCTAATATGCTGCAACTCAATAAAATAAAAGAGAATACTAGACCAAAAAAAGTTATTTGACAGGTTATGGAGCTGGATGAGTGTAGCACAAGGTCCAAAGAGCACCAAAACCAGCTTAATATTAGGAGCGGGTCATGGAACTAAAGTTTGGCATGTGCGGAGGAAGGAAAAGTTTAAGATTTGAAGAGGATCTTATTCTTCATCCTTTGGTGGAGGTGAACTATTAAATTGGCTCAAACGTCTATAATGCTGCTGTTTGAGAAGTTGAATTGTATATTGCATTTTTCAGCAGAAAATAGGTGCCCAGTATTTATGGTGAAGTCTTCTGAGTCCCAAGTTGTGTCTCTCTCATCTCTCTAGTTGAAACCAAATGAATTATTTGAGTTCATATATCCTCTTAAAAATTGCGAGTATTTTCTTTCATCCATTTCTTTTATTTTATTTTATAGAAAGTCTTGTCTCTTTTTTTTTTTGTTTGTTTGTTTGAATTGCAGACGCGGTAGCTACTAGAACCCGGAAGGTGACCTCACCAAATCCTAAGAAAGGCACAGCAACCAGAAAGAGAGTCCAGAAGTGAATAATAAATGGAGCAATTGCTCTTTGGCTCATCTCTGGGTTTTTCAGTTACTGTAGTACTGGAATTTTTTTTTTTTCTGTTTTTAAACGTTAAATCCTGTAAAAAACATGGACTGCTATTTGTACCTGTTTTTGAAGAATGTTTTATTAAAATATTTGCATAATTTATGTGTACTTAAATACTAATGTAAAATTTTGCCAACTTTGAAATGAGGATGCATTTTTATTCTTTATAAATACAAATTCACGTCTTTAAAGGCAAAGTAAAAGAAAGTGCTTTTTCTGCTTTACTATGTAGAAATAAAGCCTTATTTGGTATAGTCATGGGTACTTTACAAGAAACAGATGTGTTCCATCTGATTTCTTCTAATTTTGAGTAATGTCTTATTGGAGGTCACTTAGATGTACACTGAGATGAAGTCTGAAATGGTAGTGACATCTTTTAAATATTTATCAGATGTTTGAATTAAAAAAGAGAACATAAGACAAAAATCACACCCTTCTATTTTGTTATAAAATGTGTTTCAACAATTCTTTGAAGGACAGGTAGTGAATTTTAGTTACTGTTTTGCATAATATTTGTGTTTGTTTACATATTCTGATTATTCAGAGCTTCTCTGGGAAGGAAGAGACCAGATTTTCAGACATAGGGCCCAGGGCAAAGAAGAGAGCCAACCAAAACCCAATACCCATTCCCAACATCCCCACACCCTCTGGATTTCCTTGCTTGGCTTTGCATCTTCTCTTTGGAGTTGTAAGGAAAGAAATGCAGTGTTTAATTTTGTTGTGAAATACCACTACTTTTCACTTAGATACTGCAAAAATACATATAATTGGGGAATGAACTTCATTCTTATCAAGGAGATTGCTTTTTGAAGTTTAGCCAACCAAAAGGAATCCAGTGTGAGTCAGTGGGTGGTGTATTTGTGTGGATGTCCAGTGCTCTGTTTGCTTGCTTGTGTAATGCCTGAGTAACTACTCTACTGAAATAAATATGTTGTAGCATAAAATGTTGAATGAATGACGAAGTTATGTTTTGGAAACAAGGAAAAGCATTGAAATAAAACTGGAATAACATTTAAAAGGTCTAGTGCCTTCTCATTTCTACTCTAACTGCTGTACAGATTCATTTTCCTGGGTGTTAAAGTGTGGCTGACGACTTTTAAGTATAGCATTTTCTTTGTTTCAGATGTAAAACAGGACCACTAAATTTTCTGTCATATTTAAAACTTCTCAAATAAAACTATCATTTTAATGACTTCATTTAATCATTTGTTCAGAAAAGTATGTTATGCTATTCTGAAGAACTATTATCAGAAATCACATTGTATTCTCTTGCATACTCAAAGTTAATTTCATTCTTTTGTACTTTAGTAGTTTGACATTTTAATTTTTTAGTAACTTATTTACCAGTAAACTTCCTATTTGTATTTTCCAAATTTTCTAGGAACGTGTTTTCTCTTTTGACAGCAATGCAACGGACATTTCCTTATATTTGAAAAGAATGTTTTCAGGTGCAGATTTCATAAGCCACCTCTTCTTGCCATCCAAACAAGGTCCTGGAAAAAAGTTTGTACTGGGAAGTGGAAGGGTGAGGTGCTTTCCATTCTAGGTGAATGTTGTTTCAGAGCTTGTATCTGCTCACAAGACTCTGCAAAACTAGTTTTCACAGGCAAGAATGTCTCTGACTGACTGTAAAGTACAATGATATTTGAAGTGTAGGGCAGTCGGGATGTGCCAAATGGGAGGCTGTGATTATACCTGCAGTACTACTGTATGTATTGCATACAGTATATATTTGCACATGTGTTTTTGCTGTGATGGGGAAATACACCACTTTATAAGAGGCAGAGGGTGTAGTAGGTTTTTGTTGACATCCCTGTTTGAAAGTAAAGCCTCTAACACAAAAGAAGCAAGCTGCCTTTAGACTGCATTTACTGCTCTTGATGACTCCAGTTGTGTGTAAATATTAGAAAACAGCAGGGTCCTGCATTCCAAGAATCACTTGAGCAGTGCCATGAAGACAAGTGTCCTTACTGGTATTGTAGTCATACTCCCAAGCTCTCCTGCTGTTTCTAATCTGTGCGCACAGCCGTGAAAAAACTGGACTGACATTTACAGGCACAGCAGGGAGACACTTGAGTAGGGAATGTTAAAGACTCTGCTACCTATGTTTCAAAGTGGCCACCATACATGATAAATCTTCACAAGAGAACTAATCGGCACTTCAGCTGATGGTGTAACGAGGATATTGATAATGAAGCACAGAATGCTTCTTTTAGTGCTTTAACAATTTGCAGACAGATTGTTTATATTTTTTCCCTAATCTAAAATATCTGGAGAGAGAATCAAATTTGGAGGGGGTATAAGGTATTTTCTAGATGGTGTTGATTTGATAATTTTTGCAAGAAAATTTTCCAAAGAGTTAGTATAAAATAATAGAATAATTCCCAATATCTGCTGCAGCTAGCATTAAGATGGGGGTCAGTAACTTTCTTGAGTAGTTTGACAGACTTTACTCACTGTTTTGTCCCAGTGAGCTGCCAGATTTGGGATGCTGTAATACCAGTAATGCAATTAGGTTTTCTGCACGTTGTCTGGTTGACTTCTCAGTTAAGAGTTTCTTTCCCTTTGGGAATAAGACTAGACAGACTGTCATTTGCTATTGCTAATTCTGCTTAGCATTATCACTGGAGCTTTTTTGTAATTAGCTATCTTAGTTGGCTCTTAAATTTTAATAGCCAATTGAAGCTACATTTTAGCCAAGTTCCATATCTAAATTGCATTCAGTCCATTAACAAAGTTGGTTAAAAGGCTATTAAAACAAAAGCCAATATATGGTGGTTAGCACTTACATGTTTGCAACAGTAGTAGTATCAGCCTCCGATGAGTGTTCTCAAGAAATGGCACTTCCTTCCAGCAAAGGAAGCACACAGAGAATGACCAAAGTTTCTTTTGGGAACAAAGGCTGATTATGCAGAATACTTGTCGGAAAAAAATAAAATTGAAGTGTGTCTTTTCTGGAAGAAAGTAGGAGAGATCGGGGGAAATGCTGAAGGGGGCAATTAATGGTTCTGTTCATTTGACAGGTTCTGGAAAAACCACGTAACTGAAGTGATGTTTTTCTCCATTTCAGCTGATCAAAATTATTAGCAAAACCATCTGAAGCACCTTCTGGTGGAATTGTCATCTTGCTGAGTTTAGTTTGTAAAACATCCTGCCAGACATTAAAAAAACTGTAAGCATGCCAGCACATAGGCTCAGAACGTTGCTTCTCTAATTGCTAGACCCTATAATATTCTTTTTTACTGAAGACCATGGCTGGATACCTCAGCTTCCTGAGTAATTTAATGTAGCATCAGTCTGAAGTTTTTACCCCTAGTAGGACTTGTTTAAATTAGATTTTTCTCCTCTTTTATTTCCTAAGGTGTAGACAGGAAATTAACAGCCTTTGGATCACCCTGTGACAAATAATGACTTTCTCAGGCTTTTCTGCTTTAAAAATAATGTCTTTACTTTGTGAAGACATTAGATATTAATACTGCTACAGTTTTTATGAGACTCTAGTTGCTGATGACTGGTTTAAGGTATGGTTTGCAGTGGCCTGTATGGTTAATAAGTATCAATGGCTTCACTGTAGGAGGTGTGAGGCAAGCCCCAGATTATGTCTGAGTAACCAGTATATATATGCTTTTACCAACATATAGAGTTGAGCATTGAATTAGAGTTTCCATAGCACTCCGGTTCCATTGTTAAACAAGACATAGAGTTGGTGCTCATTGAACGTGATTTGGATCCTCTCATTTGTAGCTGAAATGCAACATCAAACTGAAAAAGCTCTGTGGCAATAAGTTCCAATTCTTTTACCTCTTGTGCTGTTTTGGAGGTGCTGGGCTTTTTGCAGTGATGCAGTACTCAAAGGGAGAAGTGACTTGTTTTATCTGAGGACTGATTTTCATTATGTTCTTTCTCACAGGCAGGAGCAAAGCAGGTGTGGTTGGGTCAAGTTCTTTAGAAATTCCTAGAGTTCTAGTTGGGATCTCATGGATAGCCCTATGCAACTACATGCTAACTTACATGGTTTTCTTCCCTGATATTTTCAAGGTTGAGCAGCTGAAGAGTTAGAAAGGTGCTTGTATGAATTCTTTGCTTCATGTTAGGCCTTCTTTATCTCTATGGATTATACCTCTACAGCGATAGCTTTGGGTTTTTTTGATTTCTCCTGAAGGGGTATGCAGAAAAGGGAGTCTACTGTTTCTGTGAACTGAGTTCTGCCTGCATGCAGAATAAGCCAGATACCTCACAAAAATGCAACAATTCAAGCTGAATGACAGACTAGTTTCTCTACACTGACATGGCATGTTTTTGAACACGAAGTCACCAGAGGTATTGCGCTGCTACTTCTTTCTAGTGGTCTGTGTTCCTATCCCAACCAAAACATGCTTTCATTCAGACTGGAGCATATCCTGTCCAAATAGGCTTCCACACCAGTTTTTAATGCCCTTGCATTTAGGTCTACTGCATACAAACACATGAAGTATTTTCAAATGAATCTTAAGTTTCACAACTGCCAAAGCTGTTGACAAGTGAATCCTGACAACTCTTTCTTCACCATTGTGAATGCTGCAACAAGTCAAAATCAAAGTTTTGCATTTTCTCAGGGATACTCCAAAGGGTAAAAGTTGTGGAGGAGCTGTCATTTGATTGAAGAAAGATTGTCTCCTATGTTTCTGCCCCTTGTCTTGGAAGGTCAGCTTTCCACCCTGCAGACCTTAGCTGCTACGATGGGTTTTTCATAAGTATACTGGAAAGAAAAGTGATAAGAACATAATGAGACAACTGTGAAATACAGTAGAAGTGAAAAGAAAGTACACATTTTTATGAACTTTCCTGAACTAATTCCTTTTGCCAGACCACATCAGACAGGAAGAAGCTGGTACAGTGGTAATCTGCATCTGCAGCTTCTGAGAGGAAAAAAATGCTTCCTTGGCAAACAGAGCAAGAAACCTTGAAAATTAAGGATTAATATGTTCATTTATACAGAAGCAGTGAGAACACAATAAGATGAAATACAACCAAGGAGGATGCATTTAGAAGACAAAAGAGCCCTGGAAGGGAAGGTACGTAGCTTTGTTCAGATTGCAAATTATAACATGCAGTTCTGGGAATTGGTGAATTGCACAGCTGAATGTTAAAAGAAATTACTTTATACCAGAAGAAATACACAATCTGTGCCTTAAAAACCTGAAGGTACGTCCCTTTTTGCTAGGAGTGGAGTGGGACCCTGGAGGTGTTTAAGGTTAGGGTAGATGAGGTGCTTAGGAGCATGATTTAGGGAATGGTGGGAATGGTTGGACTCGACGATCCAGTGGGTCTCTTCCAACCTGGTCATTCTGTGATTCTGTGATTCTGTGGGACACTATCTGCTTGAAAGTAAGTAACCCTCTATCTAATTTTGTCTCTCTGCTGCTAAACCTGAAAAACTAATTTTACTAAAAAACTGGATTCCTTTCTGAAAACACATATATCCCTCACTCTCTTCTAATAATGCCTGATGAGAGCCACAGCAGAAGGTATACAGTAAGCGTCACCATATCTAGAAGACAATATGGTGTTGAAGATACCCAGACATGGTCTAACAACTAGTTCCTTCCGTCACTGACAGAGCTGATCATCAGTAAGCTTTGGGGGTTTTCTAATCAGTGTTGTCAAACCTGGAAAGTGGTGGAATTTAAAATGCAACTGTTTTCTGGACCAGGTGTCACTTGATACAGCACCTTAGAGACTGGCAACTTTTTTTTTTCCCCTCTACTACCTTAATACATTAGCTGGTTGTATGTGTGGCAGTGAGTTATCTCACTGATTGCTTGTTTCCCTTTCATCAAGTTAAAAACAAAAAAAAAATTTTGAAACTCGTCATTCATTACTGCTATAAGTGCAGCACAAGGTTTTCTCTAAATCTGACCAAAACACACTTTTTTCTGTGAGGAAACTATTCTGTTTTGGGGATGAATTCCAGTTGTTTATATGGAAAGCCTGAATTTTCTGAGGTGTCAGTGTCCGAAGTATCATTTGAAGCCAGTACGAGCTGCAGATATCCAATAGGTCTGAAATCAAGATCATGTTCTTCTAAAAATGTACCCCTTGCCCATAAGAATGATAGTGATATTTTTGACTGTTTAGCACACTGCTATTATCCTTTAAAAGTAGTGATAGAAGCAAAATCGCTACAGAGGCCCTAACAGGGAATGAGTAATTGGTAAGTGAAATTGTGTGCTGCAATGCAATAAGTGTTAAGCTAACCCACGGAACTTATGCTTGAACTTGACTTTTCTTGATTAACTGAGGTTACTGTGACCAAGGTAATGAAGGACCACAGGAGTGAGAAACAAGTGTATTGAAATGTGTTTGTGTTTTTGCTGTGTTCTTCACAGTTTTTGCGTGTTGGCTTTGTTTTCAGCTCTTTCAAAAGGCAGTTGTCTTTTTAGCCATCTGCATTGCTCCTGGTGTACTAGAGTGAAAGATGTTGAGTGCCTATGATAAAATTAATTTTCTTTTATTAATTATTTGGCTTAATTCATGTGAATATGCTTCTTCCTCCTACCTTCCCAGGGAATTTTTGGGTTGTTCTAACAAGTAGTTTAGCTATATTAGACTAATTATTTAGCCTCATTAGGCTACTTACTGGCTTTACTGAAATTTACATTGCCCTGAAGAGCACTGAAATTGAGGAGAACCAGACCAGAGCTGCAGCACTGTAGCAGACCAGGGCACAAGAGACCATTGTGATTATAGCTGAGGAAATTGTGTTGCTGTTCTGGACAGGGTGTCTGCTTCTTGCCTAGGGTTGAAGCTTCAAGGTGTAGGCCTTTCCTACAACAGTGGTTGCCTTGACAGTTCCTCTTTATTAGGTCTGCCTAGAAAAAGCAATCAGAGCCATTCACCTAGAGTCTTTCCTTCATCTGTCTCTTTCAGTTCTATTCAATCTGATTTCTTCCCTCTTTGAGTGCAGAAAACTTTAATTGCTATTATTCTGTTTGGTTGCACTGTTCTAACCAGAGCCATGTATGCGATGTTGAAGCCTTGGGATCAGAAATATGAGTCCTGCACTGGTACTAGGGGACCCACAAAGTCACTGTGGGTCAGCTGGGTTTCACAGCTTAACAGAGGCTCGGATATATACAGAGAGCCTTCAGGGGGACGCAAGTGGTGGAGAAGGTTTTGCTCTCCGCTCTCTCCTTATTTCTCTCATTTTATTCCTCTCTTCCACCATATCATCTCCTCAGATTTTTACAGGATCTACAGACATCATTTTTTCCCCTTCCATCCATTTTCCCCCCACAGACACATCTGAAGACTCGTCAGAGAAGCCTACAGTTCACTGTGTTTCACAATCATGATGTTCCCTTCTACACAATCCCATTAGTTTTTCTGAAAGATGAAGGAAAAGAATGAGAATGAAAAAGAAATTGTACCAAAAAAGTGATTTCTTCTGGAAAACACTTTTATTAGCATGTATGATGTTCAGCAACCAGAGTATTTCTTTCTTCATAGGCATGAGAGTTTTCTGTCTGTATATATTGTCTTAGTATGGTTTCTTGAGAGTGTTTGTGTTCCTTAATGTATTAATTGTCCCCAAGGGAGAGGCAGTATATATTATCGGCCACAAGTTATCTCATGAATCTAGATTAGAAGACAAGACTTATATATCTCATATCACAGTCTAGTGTGAGCCTACTTATTGTGGCAATCTGTCTGAATGCATGGATAGCCCGTGTAGATCAGTGGCAAGCAATGGAGAGTGTCCAACTTCTTAAAACTGGAATTGAACAATTTCTGAAATGTCTTAAGAGTATTTCTGATGCAAAGTGTGGTTCTTTTAAGAACTAGGGCATGCTGTTCCTCTACAGTTCTTTGCTGTGGCAAAAATGGGCAAGGCAGTGTGTTAACTGTGTAAAACTTGTATTTAGTTTTGCTTCACTATAACGATGAGGACAGCATGCATATAATTTTTTTTTATGTTCAGGATTTCTTCCAGTTGGCCTGTTTTACCAAAGTTAAGATTCAGTCCATTCTCCGTCTGATTTTTGTGTCCTTATCAACAATCCTGACATTTTATTGATTAGATATAAATATGAAAGGGGAGACACTACAAGATCAAACTCAGAAAAAGAGCTTTTTATTAAGGTTTTTTCCCCTTCTTAAGCTGTTCTTTCCTCCCCAACCTACAAACCATAAACAAGAATTAAGCAACAGCAAACCAAATGATATAAAAAGAGACATTATTTTTCACCTGTCCTTTTTAGAAGGGTAATTGAAAGAGACAGGAGTCAACTAAATTTAGTACATTAGAACAATGTACAGTACTGTGAGTTCCTCAACCTAATGGATCAAATATAGTCCTTTGAATCCTTCCCACTGGAAATCCAAGGACAGCAAACAAAAAGAGGCTTTATTTTCAGAGTTGCTATTCAGTTAACTGTAAAATAATTTCCAAAGATAAAAAGACATCCTTAATGCTTTACACAGTGTGGATTCAAATTGCGTTTTTTTTTGTTCTGCAAAAAGTTTTCATCACCAGAATGTCTTTCCTTCCTTGCTCAGCCATTTAAAAACCACATTCAGACCTGTCAAGTCTTATACTTGGAGACTCACTTGGCTGGTTCCTGTCTAACATGTTTCTATAGTTAGGTTGGGTATCAGTCAGACAGGAAATTCACATTACAACTAAGCCAATCTAATGGGCACACGGGATCTGTAGCACAGTCCCATTTCCTTTTGCTCCTCCCTAGTTATGTGTTCCTACCCACTTTGCTGTGCTGGTAATATTGCTCATTCGAGCCTGAGCTGACCTAGCTAAACCTGCTAAGTGTATAACTCTTTCATTTAAACAGGCATTGAAGGTTTTTGTTTGTTTGTTTTCAGAAGGAAATGTTAAGGCCCCTTTTTATCTAAGAAATAATTCTTTTCCCCTGGCCTTTAATACTTTATTATTTTCAGTTGCTCTGAGTACCTGTCCTGTTCTAAGAGTCATAAACTCCTTTCTTGGGAATTCCCTTCTGCCTTCAATCAGTGGAGAGTTAGCCAAGTACGTGATCAAGCTGCATCATTGTGCCTCACCAGTGATATTTTCCTCTTGAGAAATAAACATAATATGTAGCATGTAAAAGTCAACTGTGGAAAGAAAACTTTTGTGGGCCAAAAGAAGAAATGAAAAACCTGCAATCACCTTAAATTTCCAGCATTGCTTCTAAAAGTGGAGCATCACTAGGCATTGTTACTCTTAGCCTGGAATTTGGAACACATTTTGCTGCCCTTCAAGTCAGCAATTAAGCAGGTCAGAGGGTTAGCTCTAGAATGTCCATTTCAAGCTACTTTGTAATTAGAACAATTGTTGAGTTGGAATACGATGAACCGATTTAGAATAATTTCCAGAGAAGTCAAGATGCACATGCCGGCCCTGTGACGCCAAGAGACATGCAGTGGAAGCTAAATGATTGGAAGGGACAAGGTGGAATCAATTTGCTCATAGGCCAGCCTATATGGGTACTTGTATTATAATAAAGCTATGCTTATACAATGGGTGGATTTGATTGTTTATGAAATGGTTTACCAGTAAGTCTATGAGGTGGTCATGACATTATCTTTCACTGTAACATTGAAAGGACACAAAATACACATCCTTTCATGTAAAAGCAGTGGTCCCCAGGAAAGTCTCTTTGTGTTGAAAGGATAATGAGACCCTTCAAAATTTTAGGCCTTCACTGAAATGTGCGTGTCTGAAGCTTTGTGTGTTGTAATTACGAAGGGAAGGCATTCTTCCCACAAGTATATTACCTGTTTGAGAGACAAAGAAATTACAAGGAATGTGGAGTGTAAAATCTGTCTTGATGTTTTGAATAGTATTGACTAGGGGCTCTAAAGATTTCTATGGGCTGCTTGATAAAGCAGAAAGAGACCACAGAGAATTTTCTACATGCTGTCTTTGCAGAAACATGTTCTATATTTGATTGTTTTATTGAGTGCAGCAACAGAGTACACAAAACATTTGGGATCAATAATGATTTTGTACATCTTTCTTCCAAAGATCCCAAGTTATTCTACAAACATTGGGCCTTACAGCCTCAGTAGAAGGGGCTCAGATCTAGGAACTAGGTACCCTCTTCCTCTTAAGAACAGTGAAACAGGGAAACAGAAACACTGTTCAGCTTGCTCTGCACCACACGTTAAGTTAGGTGCTAACCTCCATATAAAATCACTGACCAGCACATGTCATTTCTCCTGGTCTTTCATACAAGTCCTGAAAAGCATTTGTTCTTGTTTCGCTGTCCAGCTAAATGATTTAGGTATAATATTAATGTCCTCTGGAGGCCTTCTGGAGTAAAGCCTCAGTCCATTCAGTCAAATCTAAAGAGCTATCTGTAATTGAAGTTATATAGGGTCTTCTCTAAATTCCTTTATCTATCTGTAACAAATTAAGAGTAGTGCCTATATGTCCTCAATTATTTCTCTTGGTCAGTTGCTTTTAAATACCAGGAATTGCACTGAATTCACCATCCGACCTCTTCTGGGCTGGGAATTACATTAATCACTTTAAGATGGCAAATGTATGTACTACACCAATCAAGTATTTGTGTGGCTGCCAGTTTCCTAAAGCACTTTAACTGTTAAAATATAATTACCTGGGTGGACAGGAGGTGATTGACTGGCTAGCATGTGTCATGAACTTAATTCTAATGCTAAGAGTCTGCAGGTGTTGCAGAGAGCAGAAGTTAGCATATTTCTGACTCTTTATCTGAGGGAAATTTCCTGATACTTCCAGCAGAGTGCTGGGAGTCAGCATGCAGCTGGGTTCAGTATCCGTCTCTATTGCTGTGACTGGAGCTTTTCCTACCTTTCTTTAAGAAACTGGGTAAACTAATAGCCTGCTTCTGAGAAGTTCATTGCTCTTCATATATAAAGAACACTATGCAAAGCAAATTCTGATTGCTTAATTATTTGCAGCAATCAATGCAATGTCTCCCACTGCACTCCTGAAACCTTCCACTTTGTACAAGTGGGGAAATTGAACTAGTATGTATTTTCTTTGCATATTGAGGATCTGATCTTTTCAAAATGATAGATATTATTATATAAGAAGCTGATAGTATATGATTAGTAAAAGACCAGATATATTTATCGTTCATAATAATTATCAACAATTTGTCAGTTTCCTAGTAATTCTGTTATTGCAATCAGTTCTTCAGTTTCTAGGAAGAATTCTAAATATATATTGATAGAGGGTGTTTTCTCAAGAAGGGAAATAACAGTGCTCAGCATAATGTATAGAAGCAATAAAACTTCCATTGTTTATACAAGTTTGGGTTAAATGAAAGGTGTTTTGTAATGCTAGTAAAAATAGCTGTGCTTCCTTTTCTGAGAGTAGTGACAGAAGACAAAACTGGTACCCATATTTTCTGAAATTTCAAGGGAGAAATTAGATTGTCACAAAATAGTTTGAAACAGATGCTTAGGTATTACAAGGAGTGCAAACCACAGTGCCCAGTGTTCCTAGATCCAACAGTGTTGAATACAGATTCTCTGAGCAATCACTCTGTACTTTTTTTTGTATTAAGTGTAATTAGCTCATTACAGAAATGTGTTCTGTCTTTATCTTCTCACTGCTTGCTATAGCAGCATGGAAAGAAGTCGACCCTTCATGTTACCCTGTGTTTTAATAGCTTTATATGCAAAATCTCCACTGCTTGTTGTATTGCGTGCTTGAAGTCAGCTATGACCTACCATCAAAAGCTATTTATCAGGTTTCAAGAGCATGTCACAGTGGAGTGTAAGACCTGTAGAGTCACGATATTACTATATGTGGTAGCCTATATAGTGGCTAGTGTACAATCATGCAAGGTGAGTTTTTTTTTCAGAAACGGACCGCTAAGATCCACTTGACAGGTATTCACAGAGTGAAGAGTATCGCTGCGTGTGGATTTGCTCAAGGACAGAGCAAACGTGGGAGCTGGAGGACTGACTGCAGAGTAGCCCAAGAAAGTTTGAGGGTGAGATGTGTGACCAAAGCCTGACACTAAAAATAAATTCTGCATCGGAGAATAGGTGGCACTTGCTGATGCTCCCTTCTTCTAGTCCCCAGTGCAGTCTTTCTTAATTTAGGGACAGCAAGGCCAGGGTTAAGGCATGCAAAGAGCCATCCTGCCTGACAAATGAAGACTGTGACTGGTATGTGAGACATACTGGAGGGTGGAGGGTGGGCCAGGCCTGACGCTCAGGCTTGTCAGCGTGTGCAAGGTAGTGTGGGCTGCAAAGGAGCTGAGGGTGGGGAGAATAAGGGGGTAGGGTAGCAAGAGCTGGGATGGCACTGGGAGTTGACAGCCTGTGTGTGTCAGTCAGCTATGTGGTTCTTCAGGTTCCTGGGAGGATGACCCTGCCTGGGATCTGGTGATTTAAGTGATTACAGTGAGGCTGAGTCAGGAATTTGTTGCTGTAAGGAAACTTTGGGGTTTTTTTACGCACAGATTAAATCCTCTTCACTTGGGTTACAGCTTCTGCTTAGCTCCACCTGCAAGTCCATAAAGGTGCTCAAAATTTCCCTGTATTTTGATACTCGGCTCAGACTCCATAAACACACCCTAGACCTACATCACAGCTCTGGCTGAGAGACTGCTAAAGCTTTTAAAACTTTATAAAGTTATAAACATATATGTACATTGGAAGCAATCCAGATGTGAGAGGCATCTGAGAATACACATGGTGAACACAAAATCTATTACTTTTTTATTATTTAAAAGCAACAGGTTTACCTCAGAACTGCAGATCTCTGACATAGTGAAGTTGGTAAGTGGCTTGGCGTGACTTTAGACAGACCTACTTCTGTGCTGGAGAAATGATTTCACAGGTATTTTGGGGATCTGAGGGAGAGGCAGGAGGCTATTCCCTGTTAGCTAAAAGTGGCTCCGTGTATTTGAGTCCCTTATTCAACTAGCTTCATTAAGTGCAAAAAATACACAGTTCTCATCCAGGGCACCAAGTGCATCTGAACAGAGTCCATGTATTTCCATTTTTCCTTCCATGCTAAATCTCTTCCATTTATTATTTCTTTTCCCTCCCTTTATATATTTATATTGTGTAGCTGCTTGATAAACCATGAGGAGTACCCAGTTCAAGCCTGCTTCTCCACAAAAATTTAGCCATAGGCTTGAATCCACATAAAATTGTTTTGAATGTGGGCGCGTGTGTTACTGCTGAACCACCCGCTGACCTTTAATCTTCTGTGCTATATTTCAGATAAATGAAGTCATGTACTATTTATAATAAATCTTCATATGCGTTCAGGGTTTAAAGCCAGGTCCCACCAACAAACAACAGGTCTTGACTGACTCTGGTGGAGATTGGTGGTGTACTGGAACGTCAGTAAGCTGAAGAAACCTCAAAAGCTGCCATCAGGGCTGAGTGGGAGTCTCCGTGCAAAGCTGTAGAGATGTGCTGTGGGCAGGGTCTGCAGACACCACCACAGCCACTTGCAGACACTTTGTACCAGCAAAGAAGAGGAACTTTGCAAATAAGCAGATAAGAAAGAACCTAGAAACTGTTTACAAATAAATAATGTTTAAGCAAATGATTGGCTTGGCCGAAGGACCCAGACTGGGCTGCAGTCCTCCTGCACGGTGCAGCGGAGTGTACATGACTGTAGTCAAAAGCTTCTTACAGACCTTGAACTGTACTTGTCATGATTTGAATGTTTTTTTTTAAAAGAATACTTGTACGCTCAGTTAAACTTCTTAGGTTCTTTCTTCTGTGTTGCATTTCCTGTGAAAGGATTAGCAGGAAAATGAGCTCTGTAGCCAAGAGACTTCTGAGGGAAACAGGACCTGAAGTCTGGGAAGAACTATGGTCCAGTAAAAGAGCATGGACAGTTTATGTTGCTCTGCCAGCTGGATTAGTCATCTAGGAATGTGTTTCAGAGGCCCCAAGCCTGAAAGAGCAACCAATTGATCATCATGTGACCCCTACTCTTTCCCTTTTTGGTGAGGAGTGTCAGTACAGAAGCAAGCGGGCTGAGTGACGTGCCATGGGAGGGCAGCATTGCCCAGATACAAAACCTTGTCCTGCACACATCCAAACAAATGCTCCTCCTTCTCTGGGGACCTCTGCACACTCCCTGTGTCATGGGCCCCACCATCCCTGCCACCTACCCAGGACACTGTGGGAGAGCCAGGTTCATAGGTGGAACCACTGAGCCCACAGCCTGTGTTAGCTGCTCACCGGCTCCGCAGCAAACTCTGCTGTCCTTGAGTTAGTTTGTTTCTGGTTTGTTTTCTTTTTTTTCCTTCTCTCTTCAAGTGCTTTGAAAGGTAATTACAAAGAGTTGGGGCCATTTGTGCAAGTTAGTTTTAATCCCCATGACGGTTGTAATGAAGTGTGTACTGCACATCCATTTTACTAAAGTAGCATATAAGGACACACTTGACTTGCTTCCCTTCTGCAGATGAGAAAGGACAGATCGTTAAGAAAGCAGGTTCCCTACCTTAATGAAGCCTTCAAATAGATCCCGAAGACTGACCGCTTTCGAAGAGCGGCAGACTGAGTTTTTGAGACCTACTGCGATCTTTGCTAAAGGACTTTACAATGCTTCCTTCCACCCAGTTAGTGCTGATCGCAGGGGTTATCTTAAAGCAGACAGGCTGCTATGGTTACCTTCACAGGAACACCTGTAAAAGGATGCTAGTGAATGGGAGAAATGCCCATTAGAGGAGACAAAGTAGAGACATCCTTTACCAATGAACAAACACATTATTGAAGATTTCCAATTTGTAAGGTTGGGCGGTGTCATTCCCTAATGGTTTGTACAGGGACTGGGGATTTGGGTATTCAACTGCTGTCCAGCTTGCCTCATGCTGAGCGCTTGAGGTACTGGTGGAGGACAGATGTTTTCATGTTCAAAACCTGCTTTCCCAGTTATTAACTGCACAGAAGTTGCAGCTCATATGCAGATGCATGTTCATTTGTTATTTCCTGAAAAACTGGCTCCTTGAAGCCAGTCACCATAAAAGTGCTGTCCTACAGTCTCTTACAGAGGAACCAATGACATCCACTTCCCATGTATCAGAAGAGCACGTAACTCTTCAACCAGACTGCATTTTGAACCTGAGATTACACTGGAGCTTTCAAGCTATTTTATATAAAGTAATTATACAGTTTTGTATTTAAGATACTCACTCAAGTTTCAGTCTTTGATCTAGGAAATCTTGGCATCTTGGCTTGTATCAGAAATGGTGTGACCAGCAGGTCCAGGGAGATTATTCTCCCTCTGTACTCGGCACTGGTGGGACCGCTCCTCGAATCCTGTGTTCAGTTCTGGGTCCCTCACCACAAGAAGGATGTTGAGGCTCTGGAGTGAGTCCAGAGAAGAGCAACAAAGCTGGTGAAAGGGCTGGAGAACAGGCCTTATGAGGAGCGACTGAGGGAGCTGGGGGTGTTTAGCCTGGAGAAGAGGAGCCTGAGGGGAGACCTCATTGCTCTCTACAACTACATGAAAGGAGGTTGTGGAGAGGAGGGAGCTGGCCTCTTCTCCCAGGTGACAGGGGACAGGACAAGAGGGAATGGTCACAAGCTCTGCCAGGGGAGATTTACGCTGGACATTAGGAGAAAATTTTTCATGGAAAGGGTCATTGGGCACTGGAACAGGCTGCCCAGGGAGGTGGTTGATTCACCTTCCCTGGAGGCGTTTAAGGGACGGGTGGACGAGGTGCTAAGGGACATGGTTTAGTGTTTGATAGGAATGGTTGGACTCGATGATCCGGTGGGTCTCTTCCAACCTGATTATTCTATGATTCTATGATTCTATGAAATGCTTATTTCCCTAAGTGGAACAACGTCAGTAGGAGAGATTCTTACCTCAAATAGTTTTATTGCTTCAGGGCTGTGGTGCTGTCCTGGGAGAATTACAAGAAGACTGTTCCATTCCAAGTGATCTACCAAAGCATTGCAATTTGTGAATAAAAGTAAGGAGTTAAAAAGAGGAAAGTGGCCATCAGCAGTTTTGTAAAAATTTAGACTCATATTTTCTCTGGGGTTTTGTTTGTTTGTTTGTTTTCTTTTGCTTGTTTTTTAAAATGTTCTGTTTCAATCCAAAGCAAATGCAGGGATTTTATATTTGTCACAAACTTCACAAAAATATATTTGGTCTAGATCAATTTGATTTTTTTCTCCCTTCTTTTTTGGTTGACCCAAGATCCACCTGGTAAATAATATTCACAAATATGATTAGAGGAATCTATGCAGAGATTCAGTAGGCAGAAAGCTGTTCATACTTTTCCCAAAGATTTGGTCACTGGACTTGGTGTTGTCTAGGCTTTGACTGACATATCAACATTATGATGAATTTTTGTCCATGGTGACTGGTCCAATATTCTGTGCTAGGAGGAAAGGGAATTACATTACTTTTTCCTATTTCCAGAGGGATTCATACACGAGGAAAGGATGAGGATAATACCTAATATTCATTAATCATTTGCCTTTGCATTATCCTGCCATGCTTAATTTTTCCCCTAAATTTCTTAATGTCAGGACTCACTAAGTTGAAATTATTAAGTTAAAGGTAACTGGGGACTGAAGCTTTTGCTTATTGGATCAATACTAACTGAATTTACTACTCTGAATTAGAAAGTGCCATCACTGTATTAAAGCATTGGGACGTTTCTCAAAAAACTTTTGAAATTTTGATTATAATGATGAGCTCAGTCAGCAAAGAGCAAAATACTTAATTTTGTGGTGAGAGTAAAAGACATTCTCTGAATTCCCCAAAGAAAGTTTTCCTGTGTTAAACTCAGCCTTGTGAAATCTCAGGAGGAACAGTAAGCAGAAAGTGATTCCTGTGATGTTTAGATTTGTGGTTTGCTGCTTAACAAAGTGCCCCATAAACTGGCTGATAAATGTATTTATTTTCAATTAAGTGTCACTGATGAAGCATCTATGCTTTTTTGCAGTGCACGCCAATGCTGCATTGAAATGTTCTACCATTCCTATTGCAGAAGTCAGTGCTGATTTCTTCTCCACATTCCCCTATGGCAGCCTTAAATGCCTTTATTTTGTCATGACACAAGATAGGTATCAGTCTATTTTCTTTTCTTTCTCACTGTATCTCAGCTTGAACTGAGCTTTTGGTGGCCTCACCCCATGCTTCCTTAGTATCACATTTACAGCGTCCAGATGGGGTGACAGAATGGAATAAGGCACCAGCCCTCCATCTGTTGAAAAAAAATAAGAAATTAAATACAAGGTTTTATTGTTCTTTAAGTAAGAACAGATACAGTCTGTTTGTCAAGGCCAAACTATATGCTATTAAATCTATCCTTTGAAGTCTTCCATTGGGCTGACCAAGGACAGATGGTAAACTGTTATCATGTGATATGAGATTAGGTCAAGTCAAAGTTCAAGTTTGAAGGTAACAGTGAGAGTCTCAGTTCAGCTGTCAAATGTATTCGTTTATACAACGAATAGCACATAGTCAGCATCTTTGCTACTGTTCTACTAGTTTAAAAATTGGGAGATTTATTTAGCCACAGATCTCCGCACTCTTCAGAAGTCTAAAATGGCAAAATGTATCTGTTCTAATTTAGCAGCTGAATATTAATACAATCTTTATTTTTTTGGAGAAGAGTTTAGATCTAGGATGTAGCAGCCTAAAATATTATTCAACTTTTTTTGTATCTGACTCATACATTTTCATCATTCACCTTTGTGTTTCTGTTTTCTTTGCATATGTACCAAACCCGTAACATTGTCTCTGGAGGAAGCGATTACTAGTATCAGATGTAGAGAGGACTGCAGCAGCATTTAATTTCTTACACTTTATTTTCACACCCAAATAATGAATGAAGACCATTGACTGTGAAGCTGAAATGCTGCATACATGTCAGACTGTCTATCCTTTAAATTTGGCAGAGGAAATTAGTGTGCCTTAAAAACAAATCTAGCCAAACATGTTTAGATACAGCTTTCACAGAACTGGCTGCTGTTTGCCATATGACACATGCAATGGACATATTTTGGAAACAAGTAAAGCAGTTAAGTGTATGCCAGGTGAAAAACTGAGGTAAAATGAACTTTCAAGATGTGGTCATAATCCTACATGATACTCTTGTGCAGCCTTATGACTTAATAACTTCCGCTGCTTATATGAGTTAAAGACTGATGGGATGATCCTTTGCAGGCAAAGTTAGAGCTAAAGATACTTAAAAATCTTCCTAGAGCACAGCTCTTCTTTATGGCGCGCTCCCTTTTTTTTTTTTCATAAATTCCTTTAGAAGAAATTCAGTGAAAAGGAAAAAGGAAACTCCTCTCTGTTAGGTGTGTTAAGCCAGAAAAGAGAAGCAATAATCACAAACCCTGACATTGCAAGTTCCTGTACAATCCCAGAAGAAAAAGACCGCTATTGCAACATAAAGATTATGTTTCAGGTGTATGAGTCAATGATTTAAAACAATCTAAGGTTTTCTGATACTGTACACTGTATTATGGGGACACATTGATTTCTCCTCTCCATATGACATTTGTTCTTTTATGTACTTATTACATATGTTAATGTGTCATGTGAATAAGTAAATATTGCCAGAAAAACAGGACTTTTGAAGTTGTGACACTTAGTGCTTCATGACTTGACATTCAACAGCTCTTTTTAATTTTTACAGTTGGGATGATGTGTAGCTGACTGTAGCGTTATACTGTGTTACTAACACATCCAAACTAAAAAAAGAGACAACCCTAGAACTGTCTCTGGTTTACTCTCAGCTCAGAGGCTCAGGACTCAATTCCTGTTTGAACAGATTTTTAAGCTTGGCTAGAGGTGGTGGGAAAGTCACCTCATACCATTTTTCCTGTCACCTGAACTTGGTCTGGCTGTAGTCACTGTTGCAAAAAGCCTGCGAGCTTCCTCCTGTCACAAGGAATACTGTGGCTCCCTCAGTATTGCAGAACTTTGAGGGTCAAATGCGGCACTGTCTAGTCCACTGCATCCTTTGCTGTGCTCCTTTTTCCTCTTGATGCCTGCTTCACAGTGCTGAGCTAGCAAACCTAAGGCAGAGTGACAGGCGAGATCTGGCAGTCAGGTCGGTACTGCCCGGATGATGGACAAGGCATAACATGGTGCTGCATGCCTGCGTTGTCTTTAGAGATCCACGATGTACTGCTCTCTATTTGAACACTCTCCTCCCTCGTACAACACAATTTTTTTAAATTTCATACTTGAGTTCAGGACTGGTTAATATCTTGGAAACATCAATTATGCAGGCTGGCCTTCTCCTTACCCACCCCTCCTAGGTAGCTGTATGCATGTCTGGAAATGGGGATGGAGTGAATGCAGCAGTATCCCTTGGAGAAATATTCCTTGGAGAAGAGATTTTAGGAACTTGTCAAGCATTTCTGGGGGACCCTTTTCTCACCTCAGCATAGGCTTTATTCAGTTACCATAGACTGCAAAAATGTAAAACTATGATATCAGCTGGAAAGAGGCTAGGATCTGCTTTCCAGCCATATTTTAAAGCCACTCAGCAAGAGCAAAATGTTTTAATTTCAGAATTTTGTCCCTTCCACCTTCTTTTTGTTGAACTGTTATATTAACAAAGACCCTCTATATTCTATACTTGAACTGGAGGAAAGCTTCTGTTATACCTGGCAGCATAAAGGAATGTTCAATAACAAAAACCAAATCACAATTGTTCAGAATATTTTGTTACCCCAAAATATTCAAAATATGCTAACCTGTACACACTTTGTGGTGCTCCATGCCCATACCTGTAGTTGTTCCCATTTGCTTTCTTCATCACACTTTACTCTCTGTTTGTTCCTTTGAGAAAGGATTCACAGTACCTTCAGTTTCAAAATTCTCTACTGCAGCTTCATTTATTTGAGTCCAATTAACTCCCTTAGGCTTTAATTAGTATTCTTGGGTTTCTTTCAGCAGAAGGAACACCCACAAGCACTTGGACTCCCATATCCAGTGTTAATGTTTCTCATTGGGTATCCACCAGTCTCTACACTCTTGAAAATGGTAAGTTCTGGGGAGATTTTTGGACTCAAGCTAACCTTATCCTGGAAGTGCATATAAACAGATTTGGAGACTCTCCCGATATCCACTTCTGTTTAAAATGTTTCTCTTGACTGTTCATGTGATATCTCAAGAGACCTGGACAATTCCTAAAGGCTGCCGTGCTCCCCATGACCCACAGAAAGACGTTGTCTCCTCAGGATGCGAGGTGCTCAGGTTGGGATTGTAGGACACCCTAAATCTTGGGAGTCTTTGTGTGTTTTGGGGCACATCTCCATGCTCTGTTCCATTCAACAAGGACTACCGGGACAGGAGTAATAAAACTATGATGACAATATAGTAGAGCAGCTTAGAGTTCACGGGTGCAAATCAACAATTAGGCTCGTCATCATAATTTTTCTCCATAAATATCAGCAGCAAATGCATTGCTTTGTAGAAGGCTATGATATAATAAGTATAAATGATACTATCTAAAAATATTTAAAAATCCTATTCTGCAATATCTGGAGGCCATGGCTGTCAAAAGCCTACACAGCCATCAAGAAAGTCTAAAATTAAAACAGACAAGTTGCCAATGCATAAAACTGCCATCATTGTGTTCACTTCCCAGTTTGTTTCAATGACCATCCCATCTGTGAAACATATTTCTGAGGGATAGTTAAGGGTTGCAGGCATAAACCAGCCCATTGGAGTGAAAGCCACAGCCCAGGTGTCGCTCTTGTTTGAAAAATGCCTGGGTGGCCCCTCTGCCAGGGATATAACTGCAGATAATACAATCCAGAAATCTCTTTCCAAAGCAGTGAGTAATTGAAATTTATGTACTTGCATAACTCATTTATTGCTGGGAGAGCAACGAATCCAAGGTTGTCAACTCTAGCGACGGGAGTTGTTCCCTGATCCAAGAGGCCTACGACGTTATTGTTTGAATGGGAGAGCTGAGGCTGGTGATTGGCACTGCTGTTTAGAGGCTAGGATATATGGCTGGGGACTTGCTGGATAAGACGTAAGGGCACAAACTGCTCTCTTTGGCAGGAGGGAAAATACCTAAAAGGGACACATTTATATGAGTAAAGGTTTGAATCCGAGGCTTCAGGCCAATCTGATAGGCTCTAACTATTTTCTGTAATAGAAAGTGTCTCTGATTTGCCTGTTTCTAGCAGTGTGGTAGCAACCACTGATTTGTTTTTATTTCAAATACATATGGAAAGGCTTTCAAGATCAGTTCTGATTTTATGCATCATTGTGATTGAGATTTGGGAATTAAGTTCAGGATATCCAGAATAATATCATGCTGGAAAAATTTCTTATATCTGAGAGATCTGTTTTCCCTATTTCTGCTCTGTCATGGATTGAGCCAAGTCCATAACTTCCCTGTAGCTTATAAGACACATATCTGATAACAAAATGGAAAGAGCTTTTTCTCTGAAGGGTGTGTGAAGCTCTTAAATGGCAGATGTTATGAAAATAGTAAGTATTAATGTGACTAATAAAATTATTGGCCACTAAGGTTTGTTTTAAGAAGCAAGTGCTCTCGTACCAAGCATCCAAGCAGGGACACAGTCTCTTCTTCTGGACTTTGAGGCTGTCATTGTTTTCCTCTTTCTTCCAAAGAACCCATCCTTTTTTCCATTTTACTGTTTGCCATGATAAATGTTTCACTCCTTCAGAGAAATGAGGAAGTTCTGTTTAGGAAAAGATGCTCCTGATGCTCCATGGATTTACAAAAGATATACTATCATCTACTAGCTTTCTTCAGTGGTGACATCTTCTGGGAATCTCACTGCAATTTCCTAAGAATTGGAACGCCTGATGAGCAACCACAATGGTGCTGGGTACGTCTTTGTTTTTTTAAAGCAAAATGAGACAGTACATCTTTTGTAGAGAATTGAATGAGACTTTGGCTTTCACTTTTAGACAAAAATCTTATTTTTTTCTTTTGACTGGGAGAAAGTCATGAACTGCTATTGCTTATGGCAGCAAACTTATACATTGAAATTAATACCAAGAACCTTTGCGCTCTGAATTGGGACTATTCTTAGCCCCCAAAACTCTGTGTACTTTACAGGTGATGGAGAAATTAAGTTTCACAGCAGCCTTTCATAATCAAGGAAACTGATGCATGGAAAGGTGAGTCAACCTGCTCTTGCTAGGGGAGGGGGACCGTAAGTTCTACCCACTTTTCTTTACCTGGCTTCAAGTTTTTCTCTGCACAACGAACTATCCTATATCTTACCCTGAAGCCTGAATCAACCAGATATATAGTGTGAGGACTGGAATAAACTCTGTAACATCTCTTTTTCCTTTCTTGGTGGTGAGAGACACTGGCTGAGCTGAATATATGACTTCCTATGTCCCTTTAACCGCAGGCCTGACCTTCTACATAAAAGTCCCTATGCTATGATAGTCTTGTCAGAATTTAGCGGTTGTGCTAATAATTAATTAAGAAGTGCTAAGTTTAAAAAGTTATTAGAAATCAAATCACAAAGGATAAGTTAAAAACCTTTCTATGAACTTTGACATGCCTCTGTATTACCTCTAAACCCACATCAACAAAAAGGGACATTAATAAAATATTATATATTTGAAGAGCAACACCTTACCCATGTAGAGTTTATGGCTACAAATGAATACGTGTCAGGGAACACCATCAAGTCCATTAGGCCAAAGATTTCACTGATGCTACTCATTTAGAGGGGATGGAACTTATACATTGCTGTGATGGACAGTAGTATAAAAAATTTAAAACATGGATTAAAGAGTCCTTCTTTTTCTCCCTAGCCTTATAAGCTATACAAACTTCTGGGTAAGTATGAATAAAAATAAAACTTGCTGCCATGATTTACTCATTCATATTTTTTTTTTTCTTTTAATCACTAGAAATCTATTCCAGTGCATGTAAAGTCTTAATGAGACCTAGCAACATTATGAGTGTTGGGAGCAATCGCCCTTCAGCCTCATGCCTGCAAACGCTCTCGAGGCATGCATATATCTCATTATGGCTGAACGCCCTGTCATGTGTTATTCCTTACTTAGTGACAATTTGTCACTGTCACCCTTGACATGTCACTCTGCTGCAGAAGGATTTGACTTCAGCGCAAAATGTGACAATCAGATGAGAGAATTTTGTAATCTGAACTGAAATATGAGGCTGAGAGAGACTAATTTCATTCAAACACAATCCTAATATAACATAAAGGGGAAGAAATGTTTGCATTTCAGGATTTTTGTTAAGCTTCTCTTCCTTTGTCTTTTCCCAGACCCTGCTCCCCCGCTTTAATTATTCTTTAGGATAGCGCTTTTATTTTTGAAGGATGGAGTCTTACATTTTAATACCATACATTTTCAATTAAGTGCACTAAGATGCATGGATATAACTATTACTTAAACTATAAGTAATGGTTACATGTAAAAATTAGGGAAACATATTGTGCTTTAGATAAATTACATTCAGATTACTTCTTATTATAAATGGGGTAGAAAATGGATTTTTAGCTCTGTCTGGCCAAAGAGCCAACATTTGTATCTACTTCATTTGTTTAAATATATTTCAAGCCAGATTGAAATCCATATTGCCTGACATTAATTGAGTACTGAAGCATAAGTGTACTCAAGTTTCATAAACCACCGATGAGTGAGTTTCTACAGGCTTGATTTAAAAATATACCATCCCTTTTATATGAAAATTATATTCCATTTATAGTGTAATTCTTAAAACTCAACATTAAATGGTATAAATCTTAATAAGATGAATGTAAATATGACATTTGCACTGTCAAGTTGACATCTTGTTTGCTAAGAAAATTATATTTCTCTACTTGGTATTTATTAAAATATTCTTCTTTATGTTATTCAGGGCAAACATATTTTTTTCTGTAGCAAAGCAGAATGGGGAGGGGTGTGGGGTGGGCTGTGAGATGGACTGTTCCTGAAGGTCACTTGCAGGGTTCTGCCTAGACACCTCATTGCAGGCAGGATATTCCATTCCTGGGCATCTTTTGACAATCAATCCTATCAGGTTGCCCGGTAATTTATTGGCTTTGTGGCACTGACAAATAGTCAATCATTTCACTGGTAACCCATAGGAAGCCAGATTTGAGCTCCTGTTTCTAGAGGTGAAAGTCTAGGGCATTTTAACCCATTTTTCACACTTGTAATTCTCAGAGAAGCAGACGTTATTTGACCTAGATTCTGGATTGCACAAATAAGGTGCAAGGCTATGATTTTTCCTTCAAGTTTCATCATTTTTTTTTCTGCATAAAATAAATGAATGAATAAGTTACCAGCTAACTAACTAAAGATGCCCTCATCAAGCAGCTTTTACTGGCTAGACCAAGTGTCCTATGGCCTTCATCAAGCTGCGCTCTCTCTGAGGTAGAGAATGACTGCTTTTAAGTGAACACATTATGAAGTACCATCTGCACTGTGCCGTCCTCCTGGATATTTTTAACAGGACTAACATAGCTGTCAGGATGTCGTGCAATGAATGTCGGATAATTTGTACACTTGATTTTTTTTTTTATAAAGCTCTTCCATGCTATTATTATAACAATAAAGGAAGGTAGCTTTCTACTTTAAGTGCATTTGCTGCTTTCCCAATGTACTTACTGAAGTTTCCTTATTTAAATTCTTTAACAATACAAATTTTGTTTAATAATACAAACATTGTGAGGGAAGACGGTACATACTGAATAGTCAAGGCTTCTGTGCTGAGTATGGTAGGGGTGGAACTTCAATGCAAATTCTATTATTTGTCGCCTTCATTGGAGTCTTCAAAGCCAGGAGCAACTTGTCCTTCTTTGTTAACGCCAGAGAACCTGGTAAATCTTGGGTTCAGATTCTAGGCAGACCCCTATTTTCTCTGGGACTTCTTGTGAATTATTTGAGCGCTCTGTGTTTTAATTCCTCGTCTATAAGACATGGGTAACCTGAGCTAACTCACAGAGAAGTTAATGGAAATGCAATGGGATGCCTGAGGGTGTTCAGATAAGAGGTGGGTGAACATGCAAAGCATGAGATGAAGTTGTAAACTGTGACCAATTTTTCCTTTTTCATCCCCTGTTCTTTTCATGTGAGCTACCTACTCCAGTCCTCTCCCATGGACTAGCTTGGCAATCGTTGAGTACTTTGTTAGACCAGGTCATCTCTTTAACTGTCCTATACCCTAAATTCTAGGCAGTCCCAGCTCTGCACATCTGTTGTTCACATTGTGATGGGTCTGGCTTCTGTTGGGTTCTTCAGATAGTCAATTAACTCACTCATCTATAGAATCTAGATTGGGAAAGAAAAAAAAGAAAGAAAATATGAAGAAAAAGTACATGTTTCTTTGCTGAGTTATAAGTGACTCATAGTGATGCCTGACACCAGAGCCACTGACCCAGCAGAGGGGTCCCCTGTAGAACCTGTGCAGGTAGGAGAAGGCTGAAGGAAGGAAAAGCTAGTAAGGATGAGCAGCAAGGGAAAGAGCAAATCCACCTGCTTTTAATCAGAGAAAGCTGTTAGGCATAGAATTATGCATCACTAAAAATTTACCCTGGAGATCCCTTCCCATCTCCTAGCAACCTTATGTTGATCTCCTCGTTTGATTATATTTAAAGGAGTTCCAATAAGTAGAATATTGGAAAAATAAAAACTTTTCAGCAAAAAGATGTACATATCTCCTTGCCAGGTTGACAAAATGAACCAGCAAGCTGTAAACAGATTGAAAAAAAATGTTAGATGAATTATAGCAGAGGAAGTGGCGAAAGAGGAAAAGAAAGAGGGCAGGGGAGGGAAATGGAGTGGGAGCAGAACAGAAATGCGCTCCCTCAGTTTCCTGATGTCTCCCAGGGAGACCATATCGGTTATCTCATATCTCATCAGTGCCTTCTGCACTTTCTTAACCTCTGAATATTAGGGATGTTCTCATTTTTTTTCAGACAGGGGAACAAAGAGCAGTTTAGCACCCAGATCAAAGTAGTCTTGAGATCCTGAGATATCCTAGGAAATTTCCTCTGAAGACACTTATGTGGACTCTCCTTCTCATTAAGAGGCACTTACGAGCCATCAGTGATGAGTAACTTCCCAGTGTCTATGGTCAGCCTAGGCCTTCCCTTCTCTAGAATAAATTACACCTCTCTGTGCCCAGCTGGACCTTATTTATGGGCAAGGCCCTCACATTGGCCTTATTATTTGTAAAAGCTTTGAGGTAATGTAACAAAGCTCCAAATCCATTGGCTGGAAGGAATGATTTTGGGGGAGTGGATTTCAGAGATAATCTATTTGTAAAAATGTACTAGATCAGAGCTCAGAACTAATGTCCAATCTGTACCTTCTCACCTCCTTCCCTGCCACCCCCCCAGCCCTGTATTTGCTTCCCTTACCATAAATCTTCAAACTTTTCTAACAAGAGCTAAATTTATATTTTTAAGGAAATTCTCATCCTCATGTTCTTTTAGCAGCTGGTGTTTCTGATATTGGGCTCACACAAGAAATCTATGGCTCTGAACTGGGATCTCCAGAGACTTACCACAGTGCACTGGCCACTAGGCTTGTCTCTGCCTTGACAGAGTATCTAGTGGTTGTCATTTTTCTTTTGCTAAAAACATCCTCTCTCAAAAAAAATTATCTATCCACAGGATAATTTTCAAGGCTATGTTTTTTTGTTGTTTTGTTTTTACTAAAATTTTCATGACTTTTAAAATTTCGTTTGATCTTTGAAAACTCAAAGGAAGTTCAGTACTAGAAGCTGAAGAGTAGAAAGAGGAATCTCAGGTGCTGAGGAATTACAGGATTGTGGATGAAGCACAGACACTCTGTTTGCTTCCAGGTCTTTGGAGTCTTTTTCTGTTCTCCTCCAACTTTGCAAACACTGCTCTGTACTGCTTTTTTTGCAGGGAATTAGTTTTTTCCAATCTGTGCTGAGAAATTTTCTTTGGTCCTGTGCAGACCTCATGTCTTCTCTCTAATATTTCTTTTTGGCTATGTCACCAGCACGTTTTGAAAGTGCAGTAAGAGCAAATGTATTAGGAAGGTCAGGAAAGCTCTTTGTTGATCATTTAAAAATAGTAATAGCTTGCATATGTTTCCTAACTTGAAACCTAAGTTTACCTTGACAAGTTGACTTTGTAATATAGTTGTCTGTGTACTATTGTAGTTAAATAATCAGTTGCCTTCCTTAGATTTTTCTTGTCACAGGTGTTTCAGGAAGGTGGTGGAATTCACTTTCCTGGGCATGGAAACTTGTCAGCCCTGTCTTTCCACACTGCTGTTGAGATTAGTGAATTTATCATCATCTTTTTCCATATCCACCTTCCTGATCTCATAGAAAGGGTTGTGACACATTATTCCTGCAGTGGCTTAAACTTCAGAGGAACTAGTCTTGCTTTTTGTAATTTCAGATACCGTGAACTCCATGATACGATCAAGGCTAATTTCAGTATCCTGGTGCCTTGAAACTGATACTTATGGGCACAGAAACCTGTTAGCCTGGTCACAGCAGAGCATGGAGTCAACTATTAGCATCACTTGCAAGCTGGTCTTTGCATATGGACAGACTTGCATTAGAGGACAATTAAGTGGTATCAGTTTATACCAGGGTCTTTCTTAAGCAGATAGCCTTTAGAGCTATTGTGGGTTTTAAACATCAGGTTAATTGAAAACTACTGTATATTTAATAGTGGGGAGCGGGGGGGTCCTGAGGTATGACTACAAGGACTCTTTGTTGGTTGGCAGTCCATTAGGCAGAAACCACAGTTCTGAAATGGCCATGTAAATCCCAGGAGGCACGATCATTAATGAGACACTAAGCTCCAATTAAGAGCATGGGCCAAAAGACCAAGGTGAAAATCACGTTCCTTAGCACCCACCTCAGAGGATCTCTCTGATCTAGCTGCTTGATTTCAGCTGCAGAAACAAAATTACAAATAACAAAAAATTTATTCGGAAAAAAAACATACTTCTTGTCTGTAATGCAAATAGGAAACCAAGTCAGAACCAAAGTGCCTTACAAATTAAATTCTCTGATTCCCCCAAAACAAGACCAGAAAGACAAGGTAGCTGCATGTCATAGGTACAAGTCCCGATCCCTGTCACATTTCTAAGAGGAAGGATTTCATAATGCTTGCTCTAAACTTCATCTTAAGTCTGTTTATTGTTAAATTTAGCATCCCCACAAGTTTATATTCAGAAACTATGAAGGTCTTTCCCCTGTGTCCCTATTTAAGTTTTGGTCCTGTTTTACAGACTCTGAGTTTCATGAGACACAATTATCTGGTTTAGCCAATGTGCTGGTTACTTTGTAAATGAGTCACTGGGTCTTACAGCTTTCTTCTGGTCAAATACTACAATTCTGCATTCAGACAGACTCAGATTTTCTGGAACGCTGTAGATATACGTTTTCCAAGAAGACTGGGTTCTGAGAGTCCAACTGAGAATCCAGTATGACTACTGTCTTTAGGAAACTTTAACACTGATTACTTTGAAGAGTTTGTGCAGTTAAATTAGCAAGTAAATAATTTGCGGCTACATATGAATACCTTGCACTGTCTTAATCTGCTCAGGATGCAACCCTTTCCCTGAATGCACTCAGAGATAACCTAGTTGTTTTCCAGCTACACAGACCATGCAAGTGGGACATTAATTAATACGACACTATGGAATTCAGTTTAGTGAGGTACAAGGAAAAAGGAAATTAATTTCAATCATTGACAAACTTGTCAATTTAGTTGTATTGATTTTTTGATATGACTGCAGCACATGGCAAAGTTCATACATTGTAAAATACGTCTTTATTATTGGCTCAGTTTGCTGAATATAAGATGACTGGTTTTTTTTTTCCAATAAATTGACATTGTTTAAGTGCATGAAATGTAAAATTATGTAAGTGGCTTTTACTGCTATTTCTAATACAATATCAATTTACCATCTTTAACAGTGATCCCCAATCATGAGTTATTTCCTAGTGACTAAAACCCATCTGGTCTCAGAGCAACCTGAAAACCACAGTTTCTTGGGTTGGCAAAGTTTAGCAGAGGAAAAAGAGGTGAAGCTGACCATTAGCAGAAGTTAGCCTTAAACTTCTTGGTAGGAGCTGATATTCTTTAGCAGCTCTGGGTCACCCTGGGGTTGGTGTGATTGCTGGCCCCTGGGATGAGAGATGCTGCTAGAGTAGCATGTGGATCCCTCTCCACTTGTCTCCTTCTGGGCTGCGGTGTCAAGCTGAGAAATGAAGCAAAGGCTTCTCTTATAGAGCTCAGATCAATTGCAGAATGCTCTGTTTCTACAATGTTTTCGAAGTCAGTGTCCAACACGGTTTTGCTTTTGTCAGACCTGTGAGATGGAAAATCAAAAAGCAATTGTTGTTTTGCTGAGTCTATCTCTAGCAAAAATAAATTGAAGGTGTTCTGATTAAGGTTCTGGTTTTGGTCTGCCTGTTCAGAGCATATAGAACAGCAGAAAAACCTACATTTGGCTTCTGTCTGTAGTTTCTTGCTTTTTAAATGCAATACTCTCATATTCCCACCTGAGGTCATTAGCCACAAGGCAGGTTAAAAATGAAAAATTTTGAAGTAGGATGTATGTGCATACAAACATTAGCAATCTTCACTCATGTTTATGCTGATACTTCTGGAATTCATCGTGTTGCTCTGTTAAATCTCAGAACTGTACTGTGCACTCTCAAGAGTGTAATACTTGTCTAAATTTTCAAATAGAATTTTTATATGGAGGAGTGCTTATAACAGAGGGAGGGAATGCATGTATTTCTGATGAAGTGCAATTGCTTTGCATTTCAGCATATGAGACTTTTGAGTTTTGGATTTATTTTTTAAACTTTTTTTTTTAACTTTGGAGTGTCCCTAACATTGTTTCAAAATTAGTAAAATACACACTAACTTCTGGGATATCAGTAACATGGAGAGGAGAAGGAAGGAATAATTTTAAACCCCAAATCCTAAACACTTAAGGCTGAAAACATTTTTTCCAACATTCAATGCATAATAGTTGAACCAATATTTCCTGTTGGAGAATGCATTTAATTATTGATAAGAATACTGCTTATTAATAAGAACTACTGCTGAATTTTAGTCCTTTAGGCAACTGTAGTCTTTCTACACATAACACAATGATTCAAAACCCCTAAAATACATATTTCTGTAGATTCAACTTCAGAGCATTCTCTTTTGCTCAAAATTTGGATCTGCCTATATCTGCCAAGGAAATACTACAGATTTTTCATTGATAACCTAGATTGTTTTAGTAAAAAATATCAGCAAAGAAATAAACTCTATCAGAAACTCTAAATTACAATCCACTGTTGAAATAATTTAGACTAGCTTCAGCAGTAGTAAGTCTGACAGTGAAGCTTCCTTTTTCCCCCAAAGATTTAGTGTTGTCGGGACTGGAGTTTCTAAGCTGCTCTGTGTCATAGCCAATGTTTAGTCCACTAGCTTGGGATGGAGTTGAACAGTTTGCTCCCTTAGTTGCTTATTAAAGTCCCACTTATCAAATTTTTAATAAAGTTAAAGAAGACAAAACATAAGGGTATCGATTTAAGGGAAGTTGTACTTTATTAACAGCAAATATGAAGTGAGAAACTGAGGCAGAATTGGGCAATGAATGGTTCTATCTTCTTGCACAAGTTCAGGATAAAATATTATCCACTTTCAGTTCTGGGCTTACAGTATTTTTTCATGATAATGAGCAATGGTATATTTTATTCTTAATAAGGAAGAATATTTGCTGTCTCATTCCTGAGCAGAGGTGTTCTGATTTAGCTGTGACAGAAGTAAAGGCAGCACTTTCTTTAGTTGCAGCAGCTACATTTGACAGAGATCGTGAATCAGAGCCCTGAGATGATGTAATTTTCTAAGAAGGAAGGACTGCTGGGGATCATAATTTTTTTACCATAATGTGAATTGCTGCTTTTTTGTGTTAATACAGTCAGGTACCTACAATTAATCAGTCCAAGGACATAATCTGTCTATTGACCCAGATACCAGATTGGGCTCCGGGTCATCAAACTACTACTTCATTACAAGGCTCTAATTATCTCCCTTAGTTTTCCCTTCAGCACAATAGAGATAGGGATACCTCTCAGGAATGTTGTGAGGATTAATTAACATCTGAAGACAAAATGCTGGGCAAGTGCTTGGGCCTGGCTTGTTGGTGAATTTTAGTGCCTTACTCCCTCTGAAGCAACTGCTGAGCACGTGTCTCTGAGGCTCTCAGGACGAGTGTTAGTCGTGAGCTAAGGATGAGGAAAAGAAGTGATTCAATCTGCTCCTGTGGATGTCTTCTGTAAGACCTTCAGGTACAGTGCAAGTTTATGGAGTGGCAAAAAGACTAATGCTTTGTTCCTTTTCTTCATGAACAGTGGAGGGAGAAGGAGAGCCTGTTGAGTTTTCTTGTATGTTTGCTGATGTAATACCAGGGCAGAGTTTGACCTGAAAGATTTAGACACTGCTTTTAAAATCTGCCCAGCAATTTAATTAGTGAGTCTTGGGGCCGTTGTGCTGCAGTGGATACGAGCCTGAGAAGGCACCCTGGCAAGGTTTTTGGCTGAAGTCCTCACTACTGCATGAGGGACTTACGTGATGCCAGGATGAAGTTTGCTGGCAGGATCAAGGCCAAGACTGTTTAAAAAAACAAGAACCAAGACTGTGTGGAAGGGTACAATCAGCTATTTATAACTGAAATGTGTACATGTGAAACCATACCCAGTAATAAAACTTATTGAAAATGAATGCCAGCTACTGCATCTGGCTGTCCAGCTATTAAACATCACCACAAAACAGACAGCAGAGCAATGGCATCTAGACCACTTTGACACAATTGCATTGCACACCTAACAGGCAATGAAGGACTTCCTAAAAGCACATGTTCAACACCCTGCTTTGTCATGGGTTTTTGTACTGCTGCAGGGATTAAAAAAATTAAATTAACTTTGTGCCAGGGCATATTATATTTGGACAAGGGACTAGATGAAATGATTAGAATAATAGCCTTAGAAAAGATCACATTTCCCTACTGTGCCAATGTATTTGACTGCATATGGCAACCCTTTTAGGCCACTATTCACAGTGAATTGTAACTACTTCCTGCAAAGATCTAAGTTCTGCCTCTTTTGAATGGCAAATTATTAGAACTAGGTCAAATATAAGAAGAAATAACCATCTTTATTAACCAGAAAGAACCAGCTTTATTAATGTGAGCTACCACTTTTAGGGTAGTTCACAATAATAAATTCTGCAAGCAAAATAAAAATTCACTTGGTCCTAATTATCACCTCTCAACAAAGAAGGAATACCTTTTATATGTTTGCTAAACACTACTGGTAAACTACCACCAGGAGAAAGGGAATATTTTGGGGATTTTCTGTGAGGATCATCATTAATTCTCTACTTTGAAATCAACTGAGCAGTGGGAAGTGCAAAATCTTGAAAAAATTATTTAGCACTACTTACATCAATTTTCCTGAAAAGCATTTTGCAGAGTTGGAAGATGAGTATCATTATAACAGTTTTAAAGCTGGAATAACTGAAATAGCCAGTAATATACAAAATGCAAAGCTACCCTTTGCTAACAAGCATCTTCCTTGTTAGACTAAAGTGTCCTATAGCTCCCCAACACATCTTGTAATCTTAATACTAATATACATTTCATTTTAGGTCAGAACTCTTTCATAGAGCAGCAGTGCTATATAATCATAGAATGATTTGAGATGGAAGAAACCTTAAAAATTATCTAGTTCTAACTCCCCCTGACATGGGCAAAGATACTTCCCACAAGACCCGGCTGCTCAAGGCTCCGACCAACCTGGCCTTGAATACTTCCAGGGAGGGGACATCAACAACTTCCCTGGGGAACATATGCCAGTGCCTCACTACCCTCATCTTGAAGAATTTCTTCCTAATATCTAATCTAAATCTTCCCCCCTCTCCAATTTAAAGCCATTTTGCTTTGTCCTAGCACTACATGCCCTTGTAAAAAGTCTCTCCCCAGCTTTCTTGTAGCCCCTTCAGGTACTGGAAGGTCACTATAAGGGACTTAATTAGTTAAAGTAGAATGAGGTGTTTCAAAGGAAGCCAAGAAAAAATTGTAACTGTTGTTGCAGTTACGTAGGATTAGGTGCCTAACTCCCTTAGACTTATTTGAAAAACTTAGCTGACACAAGAATTAAATTTAGATCATCAATATGTTCTCCTTCAACTCAGATAACTGTGATAGGCTTTCATAGACTAACTCCTGGTTGGAATGTTTGCTGAAACTATTGCTCACTATTACCTATCCATGTGGTTTGTTGGAAGCTCATAGTAGCTTCTTTTAGAAAGTTAAGACAACACACACGCTAAATACACTGGGTCCTTTGGGAAGGAATTATCCTGTCATATCCTAAGACTGATCGAGCTAATCACTTTTATAAGGCTTCCCATTTCTCTAAGCTGTATGCTCAGGCTATTTTGCCAAAATATATATAAAGCTTATTTTTTTGTGGTGGTCGTTTTTTAATTCTTCTTTTTTGTTTTTTTTAAAAGAAATCAATTTACAGTAAATATCAATGGAAACCAGCAGAATAGGTAGAAAATATAGGTATATTTGTATATAATTCCCAACCAAGCAGAATGCTGAGATTGTACTTAAGTACAGTGAATACACACACATGCACAAGCACACACACCAAAAATAGATTTTTGTTTCAAAATAATCTTCATTATGTGAGGGTTATCATAATTGTCATTTCAATTGACTGATTTTAGTCTTTAAAAGAGGGTATAATAGCAGTCACTGTCTGAGACTGAATTACTGTCATTATGTTAAAGGTGCTCTTTATCACTTAGCTTTTCTCCATTATAAATGCTCATAGACACGCTCCACTTTCTGCTGCTACAAAACCTTCAAAACGTAATATGACAAAGTTTTGTATCCAGACACTTCATTACTAAAACTTCAGAACAAAGGAGTATCAAAGGCAATCTGGCATTGCTAATACAACCACATTACAAAAAGACGGAGAGGATAAGTTAGCAATAGTAAATTTCTGAATTCTTGCAGAAGAATGCAAACGATTAATTGAAGAAAAAAAAAAATAAGTTTGTGCATCTTTTGCCAGGAGGGAAGATGTAGAGTTGCTCTGCTGCTCAGAGCAAACCTAGGAAGATATGAACAGATCAAGCAAATATTATCCCTCATGAGAGAAGTAGCCATACCATTCTATCCCAGACTTGTCAAACTTTTTCTGTTGATGTTTAGATGAAAATCCAGACATTAATGATATTTAATTTGCCAGTGTATAAATGACATTTATCACTTCTGCAGTCACTTTTGATCGGATGTAAAAGTTCTCAACACAGTGCCCTGTCATATTGATACATATGGGACGTCTTATACTTCTGCAGGCACAGAAGAACCAAGTCTGGATATGTCACTGTGGCACAATGCTTGGGCACAGCTCTGTTGAAGTAAATGTCACTCTGCCTGGAATAAGAGGCTACAGAGAGGCATAAAGGTATAATCATCACATATAGAGAGATCAGAGGCAAGAATTTGCCTGAGGAGCAAAACTTTTTCATTAGGGAATAAAGACAGCCTCAATTAGGAGATACTCAAAAAGGGACAATGTAAAGAACCTGTTTTACAAATGCTGTGGTCAGCAAAAGAAGGGCTAATTTTAAAGTGCTATTTGAACAGTTAAGTCTTCAAAAATAATTTTAAAAGTTTGGGCTAAGTGACTGTGTATTAAATAGCCTTGTGAGTTTTCCTGTAAGCAAAAGCATTTCAACGGTTTCTCTGACCTCTCCTTGACTACACAATTTTCAAAGATGAAGCAACGTGCCTCCATTTTTGCTGCTCTTCTTCCCCCTACTGAGGTACCTGAGCTCTGGGAAACAGACATCTCTCTCCTGAAAATCAGTTTTCAGGATGTCTGAAACTTGTCACTCTAGTCACTTCTACACATTTTAGCCTATATTCTCCCACTACTTTTCAGGAATTTTTCCTTTTGTAATGTTTTCGTCCTCCTTCACCATGATTATTAACAGATTTTTCTAAAATGCCCAAAGCAGCATATTTAGGTCAGAAAACAGAAGCTTATGTATTTTTATCTGCCAGTTTCTTCCTTACTTATCCTATAACATTTCCCTTATGTATCCCTGGGTTATGCACAGGTCTAGTCTTATCATTGATTTGTGGGGCAGTGAGTATGTTCTTGCCTAGAAACAGATTTACAGAGCAAAGGTTTGAGAGAGAAATATTCCCTTATTTATTTTTTTTAAACAAGGGGCCTTATGTAGAAATAATTAATGGGTATTTAGAAATATCTATGTCATAAGAAGACTTTATGGCATTGTTTCTTTAGTGGTTTTTTTTAATGCTCATGATTGGAACTATAAAAATACCAACAAAATATTTAATACCCTATCTGTATTGAAACGGAAATAATACTGGAATAGACTGAGGTGTTCAGTGGATAGATAGGTATTTTTCCTTCAAAGTATATGAATGAAATGAAGAAAAACTATATTTTCCTTACTTTGTCAAGGTTTTTCACTGTATGCCACATTTAGCTCAGCTAACCTCGTGATTTAGTGAACATTGCATGGTTACAAGTTTGAATGCAGTCAAAGATGTGTTCAGGTGTTGGCACACTGAACCAGACTTCTGCCTGAGCCTGAAAAATTAGGATGGAAACCTTGCAAGAGACTTTTTACAGTGAGAGATGCTGCTGCTAGCCCTTGACATTTCAAACAACTTTTTTTTTTATAAACTTTTTAAGTTTGTAGAGGGTTTTTTTGGGTTTTGTTTATTTGTTTAGTTGTTTTTTTACAGGGTAGGGTGCCATTCCTCGAAATCACAGTCACAGGATAGGCAGGTACGAGCAAGCATCAGCTTAGATAAAACATCTGCAACTCAAGAAAGTTTCAGGATTTGCAGATTTATCTAAATCTGCTCCCCTCTCAAACTACCTTTTTTTTGCAATAAATGAAGTTTTCTTTCTAGATGAATATGTAGTCATTCTTGATTGTGTTTTTCAGATTATCTACTTCTCTAATACTGGAACTGACCCTCAGATTTCCTGTATTTAGCGAGGGAAAATTCACTTAATCTTCAATAACTAATGAGCTGGGACTTTTACTCTAAAAGTACATCTCAGTCTAGTAGGAAAAGTATGAGAATGCAAGAGCACATCTGGTAATTGGAAAGATGAAAAAGGTAATAATAAAGTGCTCATTTTGAAGGAACAATGATGAAGATAATGGATGATAGCCAAGCAGGCCATATGCACTTGGCTAACAGAATTAATCATGGACTACGCAATGCAAAACAAGAGAGACAAGTACAATAAAACATTTAACGACAAGAATGGATTTTAATTTTAGGAGCTGAATAAAACAATATGATAATTATGATAGCCAAGCTAGTTCTGTGATTGTACAATCCAAACAGGACACAAATTAAAGCTATAAATATTATTTAATCTGCAATACTAATATATGTTAAAATGTAATAATGACTAAAAATTATTAGAATTAATCAAATGAGGAGTGCTGGTTCTAGTACAATCAGAAGGGCTAAGGCAATCCTGAAACTGTTTGATATGAATCCAAGGTTGGAAATGGAAAGGGAATATTAGAAGTTTCTAACATCCTTTGTCTGAAAGCATGAGCTAGTACTTAGATTTCAATTAATAAAGGAAAAATTATTATTAGAGCCTTATGATTAGCAGTGTAAAATTCTTATAAAGCAATTTTGTGAATATCCTGTCTTGAAGCCATTTTGCAGCATCATCTGTCACTAAGCCTCCAGCTACAGCACCTAAGGGACCATGTTTTCTGTCGCTTGCTGTTATATTTTTCTGTTACATTTCTATATACTTGTATTTTAAATCATCCAAACAGTTTGAGTGTAACAAGCCCTCACCCAAGTACAGTCACTGTCTGTTTAGGAATTTCAGGGGAATCTTCAAGGCTTTCTGCTGGGCCAGAAGAGACTCTAATGAGAGGTGGCTGAGCATCTTCTCCTCCCCTTGAATCACAGTATCCTTTGGCCTTTACTGAGCAGAAACAATAATCATACTGATACTAATAAAAAGTGAAACAGAATAACAAGTACTCTCTGTTGGTAACACTAAAAGATACTGCTGTATGGCTTTTTGAATTGCATGGCAAGGTTTCTTACATCTGTAATAGAAGTTGCAAAAAATCCTTATGATTATAAATGAGTGACTATTAATTTGAACAATATCAGGTATGATTATGGCTGTATTCTAAGCAGTCAGATGCATTTAGAAGGGAGAATGAGTACCTAAGTGCAGGAACAAAGGAAGCACAAGCAACTTGGTAGTTGGGAGTAATTACTGATTTGAATAAAAATAATAACAAAAAAGTAATAACCACAAACAATGAAAGGGGAGGTTGACAGTCAAGTTACATCAATGTGTTTGCATGACACGGTAACAACATTTCAGATGTAAAAAGTATAGAACAAAAATGCTTCTTGAAATATTGTTTCTGTCTCTACAAACAGAATACTGTACTTAATACAATGGTGGAGCTTGACAGTACAAAAGGTATTTCTCAAGGCTTTTTATTTGTCTCCAGTGCTGTGTATAATCATATTGTGCATGCATATCTCTAAGACCTAAAATTTTAAACAACTTAAGTTTTGCCAACACAAAGGGACATGCAGAACTCAAGTGAGTTCTTACTTCTAACCTGAAAAATCTTAATCTGAAGATTTATATTTGATGGCAGCATGTTTTTTTTTAAGGTTGGATTTATGGTAGATGTATGTGTGTGCATTTTTATGCAAGTTTGTGTTTATTCAGCTGGTCAAATTGCCTTTTGCACTCCTGACTATTGCCTTTGCTTGCTGTGGACTCTGGTTTGCAGTGAGGGCAAAGATGATCAGCTGGAAACAGCTCATTGTTGAACTTGAGCAGGAAGCCAACCATGTTGTTAGCAGATGTTTTGCAGTATGTGGGTCACTAGGAATAATCTGCGTCTTTTTCCCCCCCCTCTTTTCAGCACTTTACAAACCCTCAAGCTGACAACTAGAAGCACAGCTCTTCTACTCCAAAACTATTTGTTATATAAATACAGTAAATTGTTAGTCTCCTTTGGGATTTCTGCAGCAAGCTGAACAACTGTTGTGTCAGAAAGGTGCACATGGTGTGTGCGTTGCTCTGCCATTGTAGCACACTGACCTGGATTAAAAACATCTATGTTCCTTTGAGAGAGGCTTGGAGTTGCATAAAACCAAGTGGTAATGTGTTCATATGGACCTTTGCTTTCGTATGGATCTTTGCTTACCTTCTCATAATCTCAATCTTTGCTATTGGAAAGTAACTGGCTTGGTTTGTTAGCCACGTGCCTTTGCAACAGCTTGCAGATGTGACCTGTGCATTTTGAGAAACAATCTTCTATCTTCAATGCCCATGCTCCCCTTTGCACCCATTCCTGTCAGGAACATACATACATTCATATCTATTTATACAATTACACATATACATATACATATACATATACATATACATATACATATACATATACATATACATATACATATACATATACATATACATATACATATACATATACAGGTAAATCTTTTTCTAAGTATGTTGCCTAGTTGTGGTAATTACAGGAAAGAGGAAGGGAGGTCTTTTTGCAAATAGTATCCTAGGTCTTTGCAGATTATATGCTTATACCCTAATTCCAGTTTAGTAAGAGCAAAGATTGATTGTAAAGAATCTAAGCTATGCAGTGTTTGGCCACACATAATAATCGTTTCCAACTTGTAGTCTCCTTTTTTTGAACTGATGCCTAGGACAAAGTCAGCCTGAGGCTCATGCCTCTAATAAAGGGCCAAAAATTTGTTGTGGCAGTGACTTTGAGTGAATTACCAAAGCCTTTCCTCATGTCAGTTTCTGTTGTGCAAAATTTGGCTAAAAGTAATAAACAATTGTAAAAGCAAAGTATCATTAGGCCTAGGTGGAGACTAAACCAGGATTTATTGTGTTACTTGTCATAGTAGCTGTTGGCTAACCCATTCTCCACACTCCAGCTCCATTCCCCTTCAGCTACTGAATGAACTGTGCAGTGAGGGAGATTTTCACACTGTCACAAATGCTTCGCTATGTGCAAATTGTTTTTCTTTCCTGAAGCTGTTTCCTGACTTCTAGGAAGGATAAATTGGATCTCCCAATGTGCTCAGCAGTTTCTGTGTGGGTTTTCCCAACTCTTCACTAAGATAAAAAGAATTTAATTTGAAACCTCATCTTTTTCTCTGTTATAAATTAAATGCATGGGCATGAAGGAGGCGGAGGAAAGACTCGGTGATTTGTATTGAAGTGTTCTAATGAAATAAGAAACTTGTCTTGAAAGAAATTGTGTTTCTTGGAGGATTTTTTCACAAGCTGATTTCATACCTAGGATCATCCCTCTTGAGGTTTCACCACTATAAAATGTTTAGACTGACACTGAGGCCATTAACTGAGAAACAGGTTGTAGTGTCAACAAGTGCGTGATCCTGCCTTTCCCATGCTCTGAAACAGAGGGAGATGGCAACTGCTTTGTTAGCACCACACCATTGGGTTGTGGCTTGTGGGGAGCTGCCCCAGTAGGTGCATGACTCAGCCTGAGGTGGTAACAGTCATTAAGAGGGCTGTGAAACCACAACATGTAACCAGTGAGCACTTTGTATGAAAGTTGCCTTGGCAATAGCAGGACCAGAAAATTAAACTCCCCCATCCCTAGGAGGAAAAAGAAAGTTTATATTGGTAAGAACTTCAGCAGCTATCCTACTCACTGAGCAGCAAGGGAGGTAGGCAACCATGTCAGACATAATTAGTGCTCCTTTTATAATAACCCCTTTTTTCCAGACAACCGGTGAAGTGAATTATCAGACTGCTAAGCCAGATGTAATGTGCTCAGACCTAGGTAACGCTTTGCTTCCTCGGTCCACTCCAGCTTTATTGCACGAGGGAGAAACTGCTGAAGAAGAATTCACAGCACTCCATGCCGATATGCCTGCCACCCCTCTGTGGGGACAGAGTGGGAAGGAGGCAGAAGGCATATGTGAGGAAAATACACTACCCTTGGCTGTGATAATGTGAAGGGTGAGAGGAGGACAGAAGATCTTGGAAGTTCCTTTTTGTACCCTACATTCGCTCCCCTCTTCCTCCTCTGAGATACCGTTCCTCTCCAAACAAGCTGCTTCTCCCACTGATTAAACAACTAAAGCCCAGTGGTCAGGAGGGATGTCCTTTTTCTCGGTTATGTGGCAGTTTTTGCCTCATCCTTTCCCTTTCTGAATGTAATGCCAGCTGTGAGAGAGGCATTTCAAACGCTACGGTACTGTAGCCGCTGTGTGTGTGTAAAGAAATTGGAGGATTTAGAGCGAGAGTGACTGAGTGATAGACCCTTGTATAAAAATGACAGATGCCCTGGTTTAAAAGGTGACAATTTGCCTATGCAGTGAAATTGTTCTGTCAAGACATCAGGAAATTTGGGGACTTGAATGCAGAGAAGGAAGCATTTGAAAACGCAGTCTGCCTCGAGCTTCTGAAGTAGCCTCTGAGCTCCAGAACTGATGTTTTGTAATTTTGCCTTATCATCTGCTTGGGTTTATCATGGTGGTAATAAGGATAATGACAGAGAGTCAGTCATTTCCACTTAGATGCCAGTTTTTAAGTAATAATAAGCTCACAGCGGGTTCGATTTGGTCTGTGCTGAGAGTACCTGGGGTTATTTTCCCTTTGCTTTCTCATGGTAAATTATCTCAGCCCACCAGGGCCAAGCTGATTTTCTAGCTGTAAAAACAGAGAAGATGAACATGCAGCACCTCACTGCGCTGTACATTTAGCTGCTTCCTCCTTTGTTCGTTTTCCTTATGTTATTTAGGAAGAGAAAATTCTCTGAGCCACCCATTATGGTTCGAATCCAGGTCATAAAAAAAAAATGTAAACTAATAGTGGACTGTCTACTGTAACCCTCTCACCCCATGCATCTCTCCTCTGTATTGCAATCCCTAATGGAAACATTTAAAACCAGTGGTTATGATAATGCCCTTGTTCCCATGGACACCATAGCACTGCAGAACCAAGATTAATGGAGGACGATTGAGACCGGTCCTAAAAGATTGTCCCTCCTGTGTATTATGGTCTGTCATGCTGCATCCATTAGCAGAGGAGCAGAGGATCCTCATCGTGTTGGTATCACTGGGACCAAATCAAGCTACTGCAAGATGGCATTTCCATAGCACATCAACAGATCATTTCACCACTGCTTAAGGCATCGTAAATTGGACTTATAGCTCAGCTGCTGGCATAAATAAGTCCCTTTGATAGTTAGTGGAAGACGTTATGACACTCCAGGGTACAGGAGGGGACATTGGCACTGTCATTTTTTTTCTCCAGCCCTGGCACCCTGGTGCCTCTGATCTTTCTGAAGATTCAGGGCACGTGCTCTTCATTACGATTTGGGCACCAGGGACTTGTTTTTTTTGCAAGATTAATGAGCGCCACGGAAATTCTCCAGCGCATCTCGATAATTAAGTCTTTGTTTATCAAAAAACAAGTTATATTAGGAGCAGAAAATTCGCAGTAATTATTCATAATTCTAACAATTCAAGTATAGCTACCTCATTTGCCTGGGTAATTCTGCTTTTTAATTTCTTGCATACATTTGCATATTAATTTTGCCCGTCGGCTGCAGCAGGCTTTGACAGTTTGTTACTATGTGATGGTTTTCACAGGGGTGCGACTCAGTTGGGTGGCATTTCGACTGGGTGCAATGATAAATTATGAATTTTCTAATTTGCTGCATAATGAAGTAACCCCTTCCAACCCAATTAAAAAAAATAAAAAGAAGCAAAGATGGTGTCTTTTAAATAATATTTTCCAGGTATTTCATCTCTGTGTTGTTGTTGTTGTTTTGCAAGCATTTTTTTTTTTTCACTTAAAAGCAGATGACTGCATTTGCAGCCTTTCAGAATGACTGTGCCTTTCCATACATCAAACATGATTCATGATTCATGTATCCCCAGACTATATTCATGCTGTAAATTGGCCACTCCTCAACCCTCAGGGCAATCAGGGATGATAGCAAAGAAATCCTAGTTTCTTCTCTGATGTCCAATTTGGACTATAGTGATCCGTGTGTATGAGTCTGTCTGTCTGTGTGTCGGGGAGCAGGGATTTCAAATGAGGGAAATAAATGATGTGTTTGTTTTACATACTTACTCAAGAGGCTATGCTGTTGTAAATTAACTGCTAAACTACTGTGTGGGTTTCCTTCTAATTTCTTAAAATGATTGTAGAAATAAATATATATGTATTTATTACTTCAGCATTGTAAAAAAGGATCTGTGGAGACTTAATTTGTGGGTAAGAGATAAGGGATTTTAGTTCAGCGTTTGTAAGTGTGTTCAGTACATTTGGTAATTTTATGCTCATAATGCAGCACTTAGAAAGCACAAGTATTGCTGGGTAAAATTTGTGGTGTTTCATTATACAACTGCAGACGGGCAAAATCAGTTTAGAAATACTGTAGGCCTGATGCCATCCCGACTTTAAAGAATCTGAAATAACCCAGCCAATCTGTTTAGCATGATGCAAATACTGTAGTTATACAATTATGCTGCATTTTTAATATAGAACAATTCCTATACATTTTGTTGTCTCTTAAAATTCTGCATTATTAACAAACTGAGCCGTGATTTTATTGGAGGCTACACCACAACCACATGGCAGTAGATCATGGAGGATTTTGACATTAATACCCCGCAATCAAGCAGCAGAGAGCACACAGCACTAATGCAAACCAACCACAAAGTGCAGATTACATAACATTAATTCTGCACGTCCCCACAAGGAGAGTGAAGAGTCCTCCACGCTACCCTCGCCCAGCTTGGCAAAGCAATGCACAAAGCCCCAGCACCACCTTACACAACTACAGCAACATGCCGAATGCTGCCATTCAGTGTTGTCAACATTATTAGAACACACAGCACACAATGTACGCCTGGCACAACTGGGCAATGCAGAGTGCAGTGATATTATAGCGTAATCACGCAGCTAAATTCATGTCTACAGTACAGAGCGAGCAGCAATAATACTGCGCACAAAGCAGCATTGTCATAACATATATTAAAACTGTTCAGCGCAGCCACAGAGTGTGGTGGCATGTCGCATGTTTATACGTCGAAGTGGAAGCAAGGCTGTATTCAGCCTCACAGACAGCGCGGCGCTGGCACTGCGCACCACAGCTGTACGCCCACCCCGTACCAGACATGAGAACCTACAGCCAAACTAGCAGAGTGAAATGCCGGCAACAGCACTGATACACAGGTTCTGCCTCTCTGGAACAAAACATGGACCCACAGCACAAATCTATCATAAAACCTGAATAAATGCCTGATATATGCTCTTATTCCTGCAAAATTTAATTGTGTTGAGTGATATTACTGCACAGTTGCAAAACACTTTTCCTCGCACTGTCATAAAAGAAAGAGAACTTATCTCAAATGTACTACGGTAATCTAAACAAGAACAATAGTTAATGCTTTATACTAGTTATGAGCAAACCTCCCTATATGATATTTTCCCTGTGGAAAATGTAGTTTTGTCAAAATACACCTTTTCATAGGAATGTCTTGGTTTAATGAAATTTTAACAGAAAGGGGGAGGTTCTTTGTGGTTTCTTAAATGTTAACTACGCTTCTTAGTTTTTTTTTATTTTTCTATGCCTTTGTTGCTTTGAATATTTGTATGATTAAGAAGTTTTTTAATACATCAAAACTGTCCAAATCAATGTTGCTTTAACAGTCAGGTCAATGTTATTTTAGCAATGATCATTAACCCCAAGTTTCCACCCTAATTTAACTTTGTGGTGAATGCAGTTGTTTGACTCTGAATAGGAATAATTTTTTAGGAATATTTCTTTAATTTGCAAGTGAGAAAGTCCTCTCTCTCTTTTTATGAAGGCAAGTGCAAAACCCTGCATGTGCCTAGGTGATGCTAACAGTAATACAAAAATTCATAAAGTTCTTCAGCACCACAATTAGTGCAGCAGGATCAGGATGCCTAATATTTAGCTGCCGTGGTGTTACTGAGATGATGTGATTTGTCTGCAATAATAAGGACCCCCTAGACTGTCTGGGAAGTTTCAGTCTGGAGGATGTCCATAGCTTGGACTGCCCTGTGGAAAAACACAGCAGTGCCCAAGGTGTGAGGTTAAAATGGTGCGATACTAGGGATAAACAAACTGAACCCGTGTGTTACTATAATGCAGAGTCATGGTACACTGTCAGCCTTGTGTTTTCTGGTGTCTGCTCAACAAAACATTAGAACTGCCTAAAGGGAAGTGACTGATCATTAAGTGTATGCTAATAACATGAGGCTTTGACTGAATACACCACTGTAAAGTGCACAGTTGGTACATGTTAATTAATATTGATCTAATCTGATTTATATCAGGGCTTTCTATAATGCCCACTGCTGTATCATGTGTGCTGTGACCAACTGCAACAGACATACATAGTGAGGCATTTTCCCAGACTTCAGTCTCCTCCCTTCCTTCATTCTCCTTCACTTTGTTATTTATTATTATTCAAATTTATACATCACTAAACAAAAAAGCATGCATCCCAAGCCACTGATAAACTCTTAAAAATACTTCTCATAAAATGAGCAGACTCTATAATTATCCATGGATAAAAATGCAACAGCAACCATTTGACTGCACTAAATTTAATCAAAACCACTATCAAATCACCATCAGAATTCCTTCCAGCCACAGCTTTGCTCATCTTTTGCCCATAAGCTATACAGAAAAGAGTAGTTTTGCACTGACATCTGAAGGCTGTTTTAAACCAAAAATCAAATGGATTTGAAGGTGCAGAGGCTAACTGTGAAATGCCCTTTCCCTTTTAACACCTCTGATGATTTCTTAGAGAAACAGCAGCAATAACACATGTCTATTGAACTACTGCATACATCAGTTTTGGCGTAACATTGGAGTACAGCATTGCTAAGGGGTGTTAATAGGTGACTCAATAATAATAATGAAAATAAACCCAAATAATTAATTCTTTAGTGAAGACATAGCCTTTGAAACAATGGCCGTTTAAGATAAGAGAACAATTTAAAGCCAGCCTTGTTCACCTTCTTCAGGTGGAAAGCGGAAACTCGCTGATGTGGACTGTGTATTTGTCCTGTTCCACAGGGTGGAAGTAATTAACTTCTATGGTTAACTGCAGTGCCTGGTTGTTAAAAGACCCGTGGCAGATGTTGCCCAGGGCTTTCTGCTGAGGGAGACTCAGAAAGATCTGGGATATTCTAGTCTGTAAAGGGGGCACTTGCACACATACGAATTACTTATAGCTCTAGTGAAAGAGGTTATGATTTAACTTCTCTTGAAATTTTTCAGGAGAGAGTGGTGGACTAGAAAGGGCTAGACTCTATACGCTTATGGAGAAGACGGAATAGTAGGGCTAAAGAGTATTAAGAAGCTTTTGAGGCATGAAGCCTGCTGGAACGATTCTGGAGTACTGTGTAGGATAGGGACAGCCAAACTTGGGAAAGCCTTACACATACAGCCCTATGAGAGTTATCCATGTATGGGATTATCGTAAAGGTCTGGCCATGATTGCTTCCAGGAAAGTAAGCTGGAGGTCTAAAAGAAAACCCAAAGCTGAGATAATCATCAAGCAGCATGGACTATCAGGGATCCAGTACTCAAGGGTACAGTCTGACATCCTTTTCTTTAGCTCTGTAGAAGTACCTGAATTGCCTTAATCCTTTGCTGATTTCATGAATTACTTTTTCTCCACCATGGAGAAGGGTTAGTGGGTTTGACATTCACTTTAACTTGTTCCCTACTATTTCCTGACTTGAAATATGTTTTCAAAATTGGTTGAGAGGAGAGCCTAGTTTAGGGATTTAACTCTGTAGACCACTCTTTCATGGACCATTTCCTTTCCCAACACCTTAAGCTTCTGTGCTTGACTGTTACAAATGCTTCACTGTGTGGATCACTGTAGGTGTTCCAAATAAGCCAGCCCTTTTGTAGGAAGTTAAAATGCACTATATTCCCTTTATATATTACCTTTATTTGAGAGGTGACTGAGGTTGTTCTGGTAGTGTTTCCTCCTTTAAAATTTTGTATTACACTTCAGAAATACACTACTTTTGAGGGGTTCATACTAGAGTGAAGATGATCCCCAGGGCACCAGGGCTGCTGGCTTGTGGGCAGTGGGAAAGGGCATTTGTGTATCCTTTCAGGCAGTTCATCTGCTACTCATTTACTAGTTTTTCCTAATAGCAGTGAATATTTTGCCTGGAAAAAAAAAGCATCTCAATGCTATTCATATAGAAAAGGATTTAGAATTATTTCCCACTTAAAACCGACTCTGACTTCAGAATTGTTAATAAGAACAATTATCAGGATATGTAACCCATCCATTCAGTCTTTATTGTATTGCTCCAGTATTCACTGGCAGTGGTGGGCATATAAAAATAGCTCCCTTACTACAACCAGCTAGAGAAACTTGTCCCTACAATATGAAGAGTAGAAGATCATGTATTTAGTACAACAGGATATGGAAATAAACTAACGAACACTTGATGCATAAATGCATATCTATAACAATACTACTTCTTCAGGGTAATTTTTGAACTATTTTACAATAACTAAATATTTAATTTAAATTTTCGAAGCTCCTTCTTGAATGGAAATGTAGGTAAGGGGGAAAAAAAAAGATCTTTCATTACTTCCTAAAATCAGAGTACCTACAAGCAAGTGACATTTCAGATAACTTTTGCCCAAAGAAACACAACTTTGTACACTTCTCCCCAGACATTGCCTTATCTTTAAAACATCAGCCTGTGGAAACTGCATATTACTTTCTCTGATGTATGCAGCTATTGCTTACTGGTTCTGCTTGCTAGTCTTCTAGCAAAAGTAGGCGCACAGCTCTCCTGCAGCACGAGTACACAAATACTCCTTCTGTAGCAGTAGGTAAACTTGGGCAAAGATCAGTGAAGTCTTCTGTCCAAATACACATGGTAGACTGTGAAAGCACTTCAGGCTGATGGCAGAACTCCTTGTTCCCTTTTCAGCATTGGCCATGAGATACTATATACCACCAAATGGTTATGCAGACTGTCCTGAGAGAGGATTCTCTAGGGCTTCAGTTAGGTCAATCAGTTTGATCAAAATGCAGAAATAGACTTAACTGTGAACCCTTGAGTGTTCTCTGTCAGAAAAAGTACTATTTTATCTATCTGGTTTAGGATGTGGAAAAGATAAAAATAAAATATCTCTGAAGAATCACTACCAAGTCTCTAAAGTGATACTTGAAGGTGAACTGGAAAAAGAGTACTGAGTCCAGCGGGCCAGGTCTTGGATACAGCATCTGGGTTTCCCTCTGCTGCCTATATCAGTGGTGGCCAGCTGTTGGGTGTGATGCTGTATACAGCTAGCAAAACCCAGATTGTAACTTTTGTAAGGCAAGCTACCCTTTTCTATGTGGACTAGGGTAAGTTACCAAGCTTAGCCTTGGAAATACTGACTACTACTATATGTCTCAGAATAGTTCACTACTTACATATTCCTGGTAAAGTGTAATTGGTAGATCTGTCTGGGATGATATCTTTCCTCATTGTGGTGCAAATAGTTTTAATTTATTATTTTTGCTTTTCCAAATTAAAGGCATGCATTTTAGAAAAAAAGGGGAAAAATCTGGATTTGAATTGCCAAAAGAAACCATTTAGTTGAAAAAAATATTTAGCATAAGAGTGTTCTAATGGAATAAAGCTTTCCACCACACTTATTTGTAAAAAAATATTTGTAAATCCTCCTTAGTGTGACAGCATGTTAACTATTATTAATAATAAAATATCAGTGAAGGGACTGAAAACTTTTTAAAATGACTATATGAAAAATAGGCGAGACAGTAAGGCCAGAACCTAAAGCTATAAATACACAAGGGAATAGTTATTTAGCATGTGCTATAATTTGCACTATTTAAATCTAATATTAGACCTGCAGCTTTTTTATGTCAAATCTTGAATGCTTCAGCAATGTTAGATAAAAATGGTCATTTCTGCAGTTGCTGAAATGGATTATTCTGAACTTTATAAGAATGATGTGTATATTTAATCTATGTTAACTGAGATCTTATTTTATGAATAGGACATAAAAATGCTTTCATTTTCTTACATTCAGTAAAGACAAACAATCTTTTAATCTCTGTAATGGTCTGCAAAGACTGGCAACATGTAGTGAAATTCATCAGAAGGATGATATACACTGACTTAGCTCTCCTGGTTAATGAATTCAGTTTGGTTTTTATTTTTTTTTGTGATGTGGAAGGAAAAATTCAGTATATAATTTTGTCTCATTTAGGGGAACCATGAATTTAGAATCAAGGGAGGGAAAGGAAGGAAAATAATAACTGTTCAAATAATTTTAGCCTGAGAAGCAAATAGATTTGACTGCAGTGCCCAACCCCCCTAACTGTATTTGTATACACTGGTTCAGAGTTGAAGATTCAGATAACACTCAGTATTCAAATTTGTCGTAAGCCATATGTGCAGGTGAGAAATTGCAACGTTTTGAACTGTTTAAAATTCATTTTATTGAAACTATGCTTCAAAACCAGAACAGTCCTGCTAACATTCTGAACGTCACTTGGCCCTTTTATAATTTTGCTTGAGATATTTTGAGCAGAGCTACTTTTAAAGTACAGGTAGTTAGCTAGAGTTTAGATCCCTTCCCATCTAAGCTTAAGCTACATCAGACTTGATTACACTACCTGCTTTTAGCAGGATATAATGTACATTCCATTGCTTAATTTTATTTACGCTTATAATTAGGATGGCATGCAAAATGCTCAAAAGGAGGAGAAGAGGCAACATTTTAAGAAGATGCCTCTGTAACAGTGCTTTGGTAGCATGATTGGGTTTCACTGATGTATCTGTATAAAAAGAGTGGAGTACAGGCTAGAAATGGACAATATTATTATGCCATTTTTATATAAGATATAAACCTAAGCCCGTATATTAGCACCCTGGGGCTTATTTGTTTGACTGTCTCATATTCTTGATGGCCAATTTTGGATGTAGTTTTGAACCAGGCAAATTTCTTGCAGAGGTTTGGGCTCAATGGGAAACAGGGCTACTGGGGTTTAGACAAACCCCATCCTGTCTAACTTCAGTGTGTTATATTCTTTTCCCACTCAGATTGCTAAAAGTTTTACAGGCCTATTGTTTCCTAGCCACCAATCATATATTAATTATAGCACTCTGTCTTTATCAGCCTACAGTGCTTTTTGTTCTCCACAAAAAATCCCTCATGTTACTTGTTCACTAACCTAAAGCAGTGGCAATAGTGAGGAGAGAAACCAAGACAAACAAAAGTGACTAGGGCAAGATTTGCTTTCAGAAAACCTATTTCTGTCACAGGGGGATGGATAAATAAAATAATGTTTCAATAATTTATGCAGTATGCACATGAAAAACATTGAAAATGTGAAACAAAACCGACATGTAACTAACAACTGAAGTTGATAACTGCTTTAATCAGCTCAGATGATATTCTAAAATGAATGGAAATATAACTCTTGTTTTCAAGTCATGAATAGCAAAGTCTTTTGGATGTGTGTTCCCCTCCCAGAAGTTCACTGCCATCTTGTCCTCTTCACTGCAATGCAGGGCTAGACGAGATTTGGCCAAGACTGAGACATGAACTCTCTCTTATCACCAAGGGGCAGTGTGGGCTAGTGGTCAGCATGAAGCTGGAGGAAACAGGTTCACAACGCTCAGTCCTCAGCTCAAGACTTCTTTTGGGAACACAGTTAAGTTCCTTCATGTGCCTCAGTTTACCTGCCTGTAAAAGAGGGTATTTTTCTGCACTCTTGGAGAATTATGACATGTAGGTAATACACAGATCATGCTCTGGAAGCTTTTAAATCATTGATCTACCTAATAAGTAATGAGCACCTCAGCCTGCTTTTCATTCCCTGAGCCTGTCTATGTTGGCCAGTCACAGCGTCCTCCCTCAGATCTCTATGTCAGCTCAGTATAAAAAGAGTTGCTATGGCATCAGCTTGGTTCTCACAGTGAAGGCAGAGAGGAGCAAGTGCCTGGAGCCTGGGCAATGACAGGGTTGACACATGAAGGCAGAAAGGAGGGCTCAGGGTCAATACTGGGGGGTCTTGCACCTGCAGTCGCGCAGCCACTCTGTGCAGGGGTTGGGGTCTGCCGGTTCCTCAGCGAAAACTCTGGGTGTTGGGCTCTTGCAGCATTTGTGTGGAGGCACGCTATTGTTTTCAGGAATTCTTTGTGCTAGCTGCTTGCTTTTGTCGGCCTGCCTTTGGAGGAAGGGTGCATGTCGCTTCTGTAACAGTAGCAGCGTGGCACGGCACGGAGGTCCCAGCCCAGGGTGGTGGCAGTGGCAGAGGTGGGAGACTCGGGGCACCATGTTGGCTCAGAAAGCTCTAGTCCCAAACGGCCGGGACCAGGAAGGGGCTAGCACCGCCCTGGGTAGGAGGCTGATGTAGAAGTTGAAGCCTCTCTTTCTGTCTCTCCCTCTCCTTCTCTCTTTCCCCTCTATCTCTGCCTGCTCCTCACCTCCCCCGCCAGCCCTTTGTTGACACTTGATCATTTACATCAAGTTGACATTCGCAGAGTTTACTCAGGGGTCTGTAATTGTATTCTTTCACCGGTTCTGCATTACCAACCATGAAAATGGAATCTTATCATCCCTGACCAATTTTTAATGTACAAAATGATTTGGCCGAGGTTCAAAGGGAGTCACAATTGAAATCAGGTGAATGATACATGTAGGTTTTTTTCAGTTTCTCCGTGCCTTGATTTGATTTTTCTCTTATGGCATACAGGGAGATGTGTCTTATTTTTATGTGTACAAGCTATATAAATGAATGTATATACTTTGCACATATATCGAGGCACTATCTGCCTATCTATATTTTGTGTACATATCACTCAAATTTACCCATTTGCAATGCAATGGATGACAATGAAGTTTGCTCTAATCCCTAAAAAGCAATCAAAGAATTGGAACCGGGTTAAAGCCTGCTGATAGTGCACTGCGATTAATAGGACATTATTAAATAGCTCCCCTCCTTCAGCTCCTCTTCCCTCCACCACCCTCCCTGCCATCTTGCCAGATGAAAAGAGGCCTCAGAGACAAAATAAATAAATAAATGAGGTTAAATTTACATTATAAAGAATAGGGAAGAAAACAATAGGGAATCCTCCTCAATGAAAGGCATACCATCTCCAAAGGGACAGAGTCCTCAAAGTATGGGGGGAAGGGGAGTTCCTGCTCTCAAATATCATTAGAATGTTTTTTATCTTTTGGCAGTTTCATATTGTGAATAATATGGACATTTATAACTCAGTCAAGCTGCTTCTTTCGAGAGTATAGTTCCTTAAGATCAAGGAATCGATCAACTTACATAGCTCCCTTAGCTATCTTATCTAAGTGCCTCACAAACAAGAATGTATTTATTCACACAGTCCCTGGGCAGGAGAGAAATGTTATTGTCTCCATTTTATACGCTGAGGAGAATGACAAAGAGATTAGAAGCCCTCAAAATTGCTGCTGGTTTTGGAGGGGGTGACTTGAGACACCCAGGACTTTCTACGTTTCCTCTTCTGTAGGAGCTGTTCCCATTCTCCTGCCTAGACACTAGAGACCTTACCTGTATTTCTGAATGAAATGAATAGTTTCTGAAAGCTGCACCAATGAAATACCAGGTTAGACAGTTCAGTCATTGGCCATTTTTAGAACAAGCAACTTCCCTGAAGCCATGCAGAGAGCAGGTGCTCATCTTGTGAACTGAACCTGGCCTTTTCCAGCCAGGATGCTGATTCCCAAGGTGGTACAGAGTATGTGCTGGTAAGGGAGTAAATATGTACATTATGTCCATAAGCGCTTGGAATATTGAAAGAACTGACAGGAGGGGCTTTCTGCTTAATGCTCAGAATGGACTGATGATAGTTTGGCTGCTTTATCCATAACAAGTGTCTTTGGGAGGAGGCAAGATCTAATGTACTGTCACTATTCAAGAGCTGCATGTAGAGCTTCCATGAAGGCAAGATGTGCTGTGACAATAGAGCAAAGAGGTTTCAAGTGCTCTTAGGGATAATATTTTTTGAGGTGGGACAATAATATAACTGGTAAGAAAGGATATCGTCAATGGGGATTTGTAGTGCTGAAGTGACTGGTAAAGCAAACAGCATTTCAGGATGCAGTGCTGGTGACATTAAACCAAAGCTCCAGGAAAAAGATAAACCAGACCTGGAAGCATGCTTAAGCCATATGTGCTCTGAAGTAAATCTTGTGACTGAATTCTCACAAGATTCAGAATGTTTTGTGCGATATCCATTTGTCTTAATTGGCAAGTTGAGTTATTTGACACCCTTAAATAAATTTACAATTTTAATTGTACTGGGATTTTAAGGGAACTCTTCCTGAAATATTTGACTACCATGAAAAATGCAGTTCCTTTAAGGAATCATCATTTCTCTAGTTTTTGATGGAACTCCAGAACTGGGAAGATTTCTGAAGTCAGTGTCTTCATGCCCTATTTTTTGTGCTGTGAAGTAAGGATTGCAAAAACTTTTATTCTAAAATTAGCCTTGATTCTGACATCTAAAGGTCTAAAGAATGTTATGGGGAAAAATGCACATTTCCCTGGAATCTGCATGTCTGTTAATGGTGATTTCAATGGCAGAATATAGATACTTCTGAAAGTTATCATTCAATTGCATTTTGCTCATTGCATACTTTGATTCTCATCTCACTCCTGTAGCTGTGATTTTATACTAAAGACTAGACATTAGCTTGACCAAAAAAAATTACTTTTCATCTCCCAGATACATGCAGATAGTGTTTTGATGTTTTATGGTGAATAGTGTTACTAAAAGGGATTTGCATACTCCCTTTAGAGTTGTTCTAGCAGGGTGGTTTTCCAGACTGGAGTCAACACAGTGCACACACAACAACTGGGAGAATGCAGTTGATTTCCTTACTTCAGAAGTGTACAGTGACACATCTAAAAATGCGATGATAGTTAAGCACTGGCTCAAAGATGACATCAAATCAAAGAAAGCTTTTCTATGCAAAGCTTTGTTTCCATAGTCTTTGTTCTTGAAAAAATGCAAGTTGGTGACAAAGTGGGCTCAGCGACTCTTCTCATATATAAACTGCTTGACATTGTCATGGGAGAAATCAATAGAGCTGCAACTGTAAATAAGAGATTCCTTGATGTAGAGACAAAGACAGTGTTTTCTAAGGAATGTAAAATGGGAAACAAAATCACAAGTATTTCCTGCTTGGGTTTCAGGACAATGCTTGACATGATCACTGTCTGCCCCAAGAAGCATTGGGAATGGCTCTCTTTTTTTGGAAGGAAAGCTTTGGATCTTTTTTGTTTGTTTGTTTGTTGGGCCAGGAAGCTAAAAACCACCCCAACCAAACATGTTAGTGCAGCTATTTTAATGTAATTTTCAGGAAACTAAAAATGAATTATATCCCTGCCCAGGAACAAGAGTACCAGAAAGTAATGATAAATACTGGGAAGGTGAGAAGAGGTAATTTTTGGTATTACTTGGCCTGGAACTATGTTGTATGCTCTGTGACTTGCTAATTGTCCATGTGAGCTGAAGCTTTGTGCAGCAGTAAAAGTTTATACCTTGGAAAACTAGCCATGTATGACTCCAATATGTGAGCATGCTGGGAAACTGAAAAACAGTGCTGCTAGTGGCTGTCATGACAGTGTCAAGGTGATAGCTCTGATTTTGGCAAAGATGGGGTACATTGCAGACTGCTTTTTACAAATATTTAATTCATTGAGTGTTATATTCTGGTATTTAATGATCTAAGTATGATTAAAGACATTAATATTCTTTTGTCTTTTCTGTGGTACAAATGCCTGTAATGATATAAAAATATTAGCACCCATTTCGCAATTTCAGATATGATTTCAATGTGGTAACTTCTGCATTTAGCTTTACTGTAAAAATGATTATACATATATCACATCATAACTCAAGATGGTCTTTTGGTTTTGGTCATACAGTGATATAGAGGTTAGTAATATACAACCCTTGTTAATACAAATGCGATGAAAATTTATAACAGGCTATAAGTATCATAATGAATATCTACAATAAAGTCTGCTTTTAGCTGTTGATTTTTATTATTGTAAGATCACCTGTATCACAGAGGCATTCCTGACATTTGCCAGAATTAGAGAGATTTATCCTTGGGCTTAAGGGAAATGCCATAGGCAGAAACCATGAAAAAAATTGTGAGTTTTTCACAGTGGATTATCTACAATTAATACTAGCAGAAAGGCAGCTGAACAGAACCACTACAGTCCCCCCATCAAATCAGCCCCTGAATCAAAACATCATGTCTAAAACTACCTACTTAAACACTTTTATTTAGTCTGGAGGAGCTGTGAGAAAACAAAACAAAAGAAACAGAATTGCAGGTAATCAAATTATCTCCTTCGGGATACTGTCATTTCATGGGAGATGTGTTAATCTTTGGAGAAAGGAAGCTTGAGAGTTATCCAAAAAAGAAGTAATACAAACTCAAACAAAATGCTGGGGCAAACATTCTGATGCACAGGAAAGTATCAGGCTGACCCAGGGGAGGTTCAGACTGGATATCAGGAAGAAATTTTTCACAGAAAGGGTCATTGAGCACAGGAACAGGCTGCCCAGCGAGGTGTGTGGGCAAAGGACTAAGAAAAATGTAATTGTGATAGGGAGCTGAATCTTACTTTTTTGTTTGTACCATGGAAAACTATTTACCCATTAGTAAAAATCACAATTTTCAAAGAACATTTTTGTTATTAAAAAATTGCATACTTGTGGATAGGGAATGTCAAAAAGTATGCATTGCAGTCATAGTCCTGATATTCTTATCCGCAGAGTCAGTTGTAAGGTGTGTGGCTGCACTTCTCTTCTTTTTGAGATTGTCCTGGTTGCATCTAGAAGCAGCAAGGACCATAGGGAGGTCGTCCTTTTAGTGGAGTCAGAACAGAGTAGGGTCACATTCTTAGGTCAGTTCTATTTTATGCAGTGAAGTAAATAGTTTCTTGCTGAGTTGCACCACACACAATACTTTCTATTGTCCATTAATGTCTTTGGAAAAGCTGTTACAAGTCTTGCTACTTTTGAATATTTCTGTTTTCTTCCTTTCTTTATTTTGCACTGAGTCTGTTTAGTTCTGTTGTACACAGAATTTTCTTTGTCTAGACTCATTTGTAGTTTAAAACTTGGGATTTGGAAGTACTAGTAAAAGCACTGAGAAATAATTCTTGAGCATCTGTGAAATGGGACTAGATTTTCTAGGAAATGAGAGAGTTTTGTCTTAGAAAAGCTGTGGGCTGACCCCCAAAAGTCTTTTTTTTTAAAAAAAAAATTCTGACTAAAAACTTTGTAAATATGTTCTTAGATTCTGGCTTTCTTTTTTCTCTCAAAGCCTTATAAGATTATTTTCCTAAATTAAATCACTTGCCCAATGTCCAGAGCATTGCAGATCTGTTCCTATGCATATGAGGCCCAAACTGAGTTATTTTCTGGTCCTTATGAGGTCTAAAAGTTCTGCAGGCTTTAGTTGCCTCTGTGCAAGCACTGTGTCACCAAGAAATCAGTGCAAAAGACACTGGGTTGTTACCTCTATAAAGCTGAAATGACAGCAGCTACATGGGGTGAGTAGCTTGCACTTACTGGCTTTTCTGAGTAGAACCACATGTTAAACACCCCAAGAGGCCACAGTCATGTGGAAGGGAGGTACCTCTCTCTCTCTTTCCAGCTTCCCATCAAGCTTAGGTCTGCATGCCAAGAGTATAATCTATTGCTGCTTTCTAAATTCTGCTCATTATGTGAGACACTGTCAAGTCAATCTAATATCAAAACTGAGGTTTTGTAAATCAACAATGTATAAAGCCTGGCAGCAATAGAAAAGCTTCCATGACAGTAAAAAAAAAATAATCTGAGCGAATCTTGATTTTAAAGAAGCAGCATTTCTCTGCATTATTTTTTTACTCAGACATCGCTGTATATTCATGTGTGAAAAACAGGCAGGGAACCTGATTAGAGGCAGGCACAAACAACAAAAGTGAGATTGATACCCTTTTCCTTCAGTCTCTGACTTATATATGAAAAGTAAACAAACTGTGTACACGGGGAGATGCAACTTTGTTGTGATAATCCTATGCCTTTTGAGTATAACTGAGTGCAATATGTGCAATATGTCTTTTTTCTTTTTTATATAAATGAGATTACTAGGCTTTATTTTATCATCACTTTTCATGCAAATATTTTCTACTCCTTGTGCATTTGCAAAATTCTAAATAATTTTGGCCTCTAATTCTTTAAATTATTGAAGGCACTAGTTGGAAAAGGAAGGAGATAATCAAGCCTTTTATCTGGGCTGGGTAAGAAGATCTAGAGATTTTCCAGGTGTGCTTTGCTCTTTGGTTTTCATAGTGTGTCAGTTCAGTTAATCCTGAAACACCTTGTAAGTTAAAACAGTAGAGTCTAATAGATCAAGATATGTGATGCTGGGTCCACACTTCATGGATAGACTTGATAAATCAGAATCGTAGAGTAGGTTGGAAGGGACCTTAAAGATCACCCAGTTCAACCCCCCTGCCATGGGCAGGGACATCCCACTAGATCAGGTTACCCAAGGACCCATCCAACCTGGCCTTGAACACCTCCAGGGATGGAGCAATCACAACTTCCCTTGGCAACCTGTTCCAGTGTTTCACCACTCTCATGGTGAAGAAATTCTTCCTAATGTCTTGTCTAAATCTGCCCCTCTCCAGTTTATAGCCATTCCTTCTTTTCTTGCCACCACAAACCTTTATGAATAGTCCCTCTCCAGCTTTTTTATAGGCTCCTTTCATGTACTGGGAGGTTGCTATAACATCTCCTCAGAGCCTTCTCTTCTCCAGGCTGAACAAGCCCAACTCTCTTGGCCTGTCATGTAAATACATATTTAAAGTAACAACTCTACTAAGTATCCATATTTGAGTCTAGTGAGCACTTTAAGGTTTTTTAAAAAGTGTTTGTATGGAACTGAAGCTCAGTTCTCTCCTGGATAGAATTAATTGCACCCTTGTTTTAAAAAACTGACTGTTGAGATTGTTTTCCACTGACTGCTTCTTTATAGTTATCAAGCCTTCCTATTCCTTTTCTACATAGTCTTCTATTCCAGTTTCCCAACTGGCTCTTGAATGTTCTTTCTTTCTCTCTCTTACCCACTTTTGCTTTAATCTCTATTGTCACCTTGAAGCTGCTCACTCTGCCTCTTTTTGAGAGGCCCAGGAAAAAAGGTGTTTTTTTCAACTTTTGGTCTCCTCAAGCCTTTATATACTGAAGCAGGTTAAAACACCTTGTTAAAACTGAAGAGTGGCCAGACAGAAAAACTGTCATTTAACCAAAGAATATGGGCAAAGGAACTTGGTTAAATGCAAATGTGTCTGAATCTACTAGCGGCTCAAATAGTTCTAATAATTCTGCTTCTGCAGATACTTACTGTCTCTAAGAACATGCACAAAACTAGAAGCAATATTATAGAATTCCACAATTCAGTCATTTTGTCTATATGCTGTAAGTGATGTGGATTCACCAAATGTTGGGAGAGTTAAAAGACAGCGGAGACAGTGCTTTATGTCATTCTCCTCGTTCTTGTCTCTGTAAACTGCCTCAGGTTTTATCCACAAAATGAAGACCTCTGTGAATAATTCTTTGTTTGGAGTTGAACACTCTTTTAAATAAACTCTTCCTATTAGTAGATCCTGGTGACATCAGACCGCTGTACCATGTTTAATTGAAAGTGGCAAGCAAACACTGTACAACTGCTTTGAAAATGCCTGGGAGCTATTTGAAAGCTTTAGCATGTTAAAGGGGAAAATGGCCTGGTCCTATCTCCCTTTCTTGAGGGAGGAGAATGGGTGCTGAGAGAGAGAGAAAATTAACCTTCCTATGTTCCAGAACTGCTTTGTCTACATCTGCCTGTCCTTTGGGATACTACTGATTTTTGGAGTGATTAAATTTCTGCAGATACCCCTTCTGTGACGTGGTTATCAAAGCAACCAACTGCTTTCGTATTGACAACAAGTTTGTTCAGGACTTATTTATTTTTTATTGATTTTGAGAGAATTCAGCTGTGCTTGTGCACTTGTTTGTGTTTGCTATGAAATAATTTACTATGTAAGACACCAAGGTAGTAGCCTTAGATATTTAAATAAATTTAGGAAAGGGCACTCCCTGTTTTCTGTATTGAAAGCTAAATGGCAGTCTGATGCCAACTGTAGGGAATGACATTTATAGCATCTAACAGTTAGAAAACCTTCAGATAAGAAGCCCCTTGCATTTCCTGGTAGGAGTCCTTCTGGCAAGGGAGATCACCTTTAGTAGGTTAAGAAACTACTTATTTTCAGCCTTTAATATAAAATAAGCATGACTTCTGTCACTTTTAAATATTTTTTAAAATTCTTTTTGAACACTTTAGAATATTGTTGAAGAATGCATGTGCTAGGACATTGCTTTTATTTTCTTTTTTCCCCAAGGAAAAGTCCTGGTGAATGGTATTGCAGACTATCCAAATTCATTGATCTCTCTTTTTACATCACTTCTACTAGTCTGAGGGTTTAGCCAACAGTTGATTAAATCTATTAGAGAGCTGCTTTTGCTTAACTGCCTAAGTATTGTGGTTTAGAATTATGTGATGAGTCTGTAATTAATCCTGTGGTGCAGCTTTGGCAATTTTCCATACATTATTCCAAGTGGGAAAAGGTAGCAAGGTTACTGTATGGGACCATGAGTACTATTTAAGCACTTTTCAGCATTTTGATACTGAAAGGCTTATAGCACAATTTCATACATAAATGATGGTGCTAACTATTCCTTTAGCCCTATTAACATCAAATTAAAGCCCTTTTCCTAGGAGATAATTAGTTGATACCCCCATTGAAGTTCTCATTTATTTTGTAAGAAAAGCCTGTAATTGGACATTGTTCCCACCCAGTACTGAAGAAATCATATGCACAAGTGGTCGGTTTTGTTCCAGCAGCTCATGCCTCTTGTCAATGCAAGTTTCTTTGTATTGCAGAGCGGCCTTTGATTTCTGTTTATTGTGTGATCTTTTGTGGCCTGTGTGTGCAAACACCACTGCACAGTCCACAGATAGGACCACAACTACTACACCACAAACCATCCTGGGACTGTAGTGTATCACCTCCGAGGACAATCAGTAGAGAATAATAGAGATGGGAAGGGGAAGATGAGGCGAATCACTTATAAAACAGAAAGAGTAAAATAAATATCTGGAAGGATTTGGAGATTGTAAGCAATGAGAAAAGAGAAAAATTGACTGGCATACTCCAAAGAGTTATTATCAGGAATGATTGCAGTCTAGCAAAGTTATAACTATTGAAAAACATTTTCTTGTGTGAACTCTATTATACTTAATGCTATAGCCCTTTATGCAGGTGAACCATCCCACTGACTGCAGATGGACTACTATTTTCTTTACAAGAGTTTTCAGTCTTCTTAAAATATAAAACATTCTTGTGAGAAAAGAAAATGAAGTTCCAGTAGGGAAGACATTTAGAAGTGTTCTGGACAAAGCCCTGTGTAATTAACTTTGGAGGATGGCCTTTCTGTAGAGGGCAGAAGACTTTCATAAGTTTCTTTCTCAAACAGTAGATTCGAGGTTGGAACTAAATTGAAGAAGCTGTTATTGTCCTACTGCTGTAAAACATCAGCCATGTTCTGACTCAGTATCATGGTAAGAAATAATTGTACCTTTTTTACTAACAGTGTGCTATTCTGAACTTGTGAAGTTAGCAGTGACAATTCGCAACAATAAAACTGTTATGAAAGCTTAAAGGCTAAGTTTATTCAGGTTAATTCCGCCCCCGCCCTCCACCCAGTGGGCAGGAATCGAAGCTTGTACTTTTCCCAGATTCACTTTGAAATAAGTTCCTTAACAAGTTAAGTTTTGTGAAAAGTAAAGGACAAAGAAAACCCAAGTATCAGTTTTGGTTTTCTTTTTGTCTTTATATGCTGAACATGAATGGGACACAGATTGTGTCGTATTCTGATTCTCTTGGTCAGCTTGTCCACACCATTAAACGGTCCAAAGATTTGACTTTTTACACAATTGAAAAATTATGGGCCTGAATATAGTTGCAGTTTTGGTTTGGGATTGCAAAGCATTATTGAAGCTATGTTCGAAAACCTCTCTCTTCCTTTAGCCGGCACAATCATTCTCTCAAAGACCTGTGTCTGGGATTAATATTTTATGCATGAAATGTTTCATGTACAGTAGTGACATAATAAGAAGAGGCATTTTATTAGTTTGTGCATGCAAGAAGAATGGATTACAGGAAAAGGAAGTGTGTAAGGACTTGCCTTAAGATGTCATTTTTATTAACACCTAAGTTCATAATTTTAAGGCCAAAATGGTTCATGCTTTTTAGGTTTTTATTTTACATTTGCCAGGCCCTGTTTAAAGAGGTAGCACCCCATTTATTTGTGTTCTTCGTGCATATCTTGCTCAGAAAATAGCCCATGTGGAAAGACAGCAAACAGATAGCTGCAGCTGTTGCCACTTATGCTCCACAGCACAATTTTGGGAATTAATGGTTTCTAATCCCAAAAATAATATAGATACAGAATGGTGTTACATTCCAAACTGCCAGGCTGAAGTCTTTTGCTCTTATTTCATAAATATGTTTATATGAATCTGCCTGAATCTCCCAACTGCAAGAAAAGCTTTACAGATCAGTCTGTTTTTAAAGCTAAAGTTATTGACCTTTGGCAACTGATTGGTAGCCAGGGAAATACACAGACGTATCTCTTTGTTGAAATATTTAAGACAATTTTAAGGCATCAGAGCTATTGTTAGATAAAGATCCTTCTGGTCTTGCCATCTACTTCACTGACTGAAGATAAATGCAAATTTTTTTGGCACTTTTGAGCTATTGTTGAATTGAAGGAAGAAAACATGCTTTTCTGACAATTGCAGGTTATTAAAGACTATTAAATTGATAATCCCTGGGAAACAGAGGTAAATCTCTCTTCAGTGGCAGCAATAGAATAACATTTGTCTAAGATTTTGATTATTATTATTACTTTATGGTTTAGTAAAACAATCTGAAAATTGTTCCTGACCTCAGATTTTCAAAAATCATGAATTAAATCCCTTTTCTCTCAAGACATGAAGCAAAATATTGTCTTGTCCATCTTCTCTTGTTTAAGCTTTCTGAGAAGGACTTATTTTCTAACTCTTCTTTATAACTGAAGAATTTATACTTTCTGAAAAAATAAAAGCAGATGCATTAGCATGAGCTATGCTATAAGGAAAGCATCCATCAATATAAATATAACGGTAGAATCATAAGAATTGGATGTGTTATTACATAAATCTTTTATTCTAATATATTCTAAAGTTCAAATCAAATGGATAAAATTATTGAACACAAATGTACAAGTTAGGGGAGAAAAAAAGCAAGTGATGAAATTTTTCAATAGTTTTGTTCTCTTGCACTTCCAGATGAAAGCAAAGACATGTTAATGAATGGCGTTTTTGAAAATCAGACTGCCGTTCGTATTGCACCTTATTACCAAAGCTGGGTGACAGTGATGATGTATATTGACAAATAAGATGCCTTCTATCCCATCCTTCTCTTCATGCTACATTAGCTTTACTCTCATCAGTAAACGTGTTATTAAAATAGGTGATATCCAGGAAGATAGAGAAAGAGCTGATGCAGGGAGCTTGGTGTTGCCAGGGTCATGCCAGTCTACTTGTTATTGAAGACTTACATCCATCTTCCTAGTTTTGTCCCTTTAGTGTCAATTATTTTGTTGCTGGCCTTCAGAAATATGATGTTTATCTATTCCACGTACAGAAATTTTGGCTAAACTTTCATCACCTCAGCTTTCTTTCTCTGTCATTACAATTGGCAGTCATTGACAGTGTAAGTACTGGACTTGCCCCTGCCTGCTGAGTTATAAACAGTACACAAGATCTTGCTCTGCACCATCCTAGCAACTGTGAGGCAGAGAATAAAGATGTGTGAGAAAACTCCCTACGTGTGAGCTTGAGACATTGTACTGCAGTGAGGAGTTACTGCTCTGCAGCAGCAAAGCATGCAGAAATTGTCTTGTTCATTTAACACAGGATTTCAAAAAGGCCTGGACTTCTACTGCTCTTTATTTATCCTTGAATCACAGGGGGGAGTCACATGTTGTATCTCTTTGGAGCAGCCAATACAATGGGGTACAGTACTATCATAATGATCCTAAGAAAAGATGATGATAGCAAAATCACTTTTAAGTACAATATAGAGCTCAAGTGCAAGGGGGAATCACAGAAGACTGGGAAGCATAGTAACAAGATGGAGAAGTGTGTGAAACAACAGAATCAACAGAAGAATGGAGAACTGAACGGTAGACTACAAAAAAAATCAATCCATGACTACAATGAAGTTTCTGGAAAAGAAATAATAATATAATAGTAGCAGGTTAAGAACCAATGAGGAGATGTAAATAATGTATGGATGAGGAGGATGGCAGTTGCAGAACCCAGAATTTGTCTCAGAGAAGGGTGGAGAAAATCCTGAACACTGGCTGGAATGCAGGCATGAAATGATCCTGCGACATTCACTTGACATAGAGACAGAAGGTTTTCACAGATCATCATCTCGTCTCTCACTTACTGCAGCGCTGGTATTCAGTTCTGGGAGTGACTTGGAAAATTTGTCCTAGTGATGCTCTTGTCAGTGTTACTTCCTCCTTGCTTAGCTTCCATTTGCCTGTTATTTGTTTCGTTATGTTTCAGTGGGATGAAGATAAATTGAGTGAAGATGTGACTCGTCAAAACTAACGCAGGTTCTTAGTGGGCACATATTAACACATAATCAAATGAAGGCTCAGCCACAATTTGTGCTGTTTTTCTGGGCTTTGTCCACCATGTGTTTCCCAGTTTGGATTGTTTTATGAGCAAGACAGTTGCTTTTTACAACTTAATAACATGGACATACCATGACAGGGAGCTGTCAGGCCTTTTTAAGTATTATTAAAACCTCACCTCAAGGAATATTTTAAATCAGATCATATTATAATCAGCACAGACTTTGTGTTTGTGTAGTAACTTCGTATGCTCTTGAATCAGTTTATCAGAAAATAACACTGTGTTTCACTCCAGAGGTCACTTTACGCAAATTCTTCATGACCTTACCTTTTTTTCCTAGATTTTTGTGACCTGACAATAGTTTTTGATAACTCTTAGAACTCTATGTTATGTTGTTCTCCCACAGAAATAATTTCATAGCTATCAGGTGGAGTGAGGAGGAGGGCTGCTGTGATAATTCCAAATTCTTAATGAACGCAAGTCTAGGAGGGACTGTTGTAACATATTAGTCTTACATCCCACATAGCATGGGTCACACACAGCATTGGTTGCAGAACTTTCTTGGATGATTTCTGAGCCAAAGAATATCTTTTAGCAAAACTATCTGGTTAAATTTGATTTAAGGATTATGTGTGATAAGAAAACCTGCCCTGAGGCAAGATACATCAATATTTAATTGCTTTCAAAATTTGTATTATATTTTTGCTTTGCATTTGTCAGTGTAGCTACACATTTTGCCTGGGATTTGATGCCTTTTTTGTCTTCTGATTAAGGCTGCTTTCACTATCAGAAGTCTTTTCCTTATATAACATACCTATAACCTGACTGAAACTCTCTATTATCCTTCTCCCTGCCAAACTCAATGCTATGCATCTTTCAGGTATGTCAGCAACATAGGCTTTCCAGGCTTTGGGGTTTCTTTTCTGAAGCCTTTTAAACTACCAACTTTTTAAAAACCTGGCCACTAAGACATGTTACAAGAGCTGTTTCTTGTATACTTTAAATCAGTAGTCTGCACTTTAAAAAAATACTCTTTATGATGATATGAGGAACTCTCAAAAGAGATTTACCTGTAAGGGTTTTTGCTTATTGGTGTTGTTTTTTTAGCCTTGTAGATAGGTTTTAGGAAGACTGTTTTCCTTATTAGAAAAGCAAAAATAGGCCTGTGGGTAGCACATGATAAGCTCTGGAAAGTTTTCAGAATTCTACATACAGCAACAAAAATCCACCTTTTGCAAAGAAAGAAAATACAGTTAGGGAGGAATTAAAAGTATATTTTTTTTACCTCAGAGATCAGTGCTTTTCATATTTTTAAAGGCTTGCTACTCTAGTGTAAAGTTTTACAACTTCTCCAAGCACCCTGAAACCTCTGTCCAATGGGTGGAACCTGATTTGGGATAAAAGCCTTTACTGTATTTAAGGGAGTAAGTGTTTAAGTTATTGCAGGAGCTGTTGATATGTCAGTGCAGTGGTGAGGAAACAACAGCATCCAAAGTGCTCTTAGGCCTGTATTGGAGCTGATGGGCCAATGTAAATGTAGGTTATGTTTATGACGCAAATACAGCAAAATCTTTTTGGAAAAAAATAATTCCATCTGCAAAATCCTTTTGCAAGCAAACCAATGAAGTGTTTATTGAAAGAGGAACCACAGATGCTGACTATGGTGTTGATCTAGCCTAGGTAGTATAATAAGTAGGAAACCGGTCTCATGCCTCCATGAAAATTTTGCTGAAGCGTGTTAATTGTCTTGTGACAAAATCACATTTTTGGCAATGAAGGCAAAGGTGTATTCTTTGGTATCTTCCTAAATGCTGGAAGAAAAAGAAGTGAGGGAGTGTGTGGAACCCGTGGATTGCAGTCCAGGTTGCATCCCAGCCATCAGACGTGCAGAAGGCATTTCTTCTGCTCTTAAAGAAGTAGATATCCTTTAGAGTTTTTAATTTTTTCTTTTTCGTGCTGCTGATTAGATTTTTAAATAAAAACATCCATCTGCCCCAGGCCCATAATCTCTGCTTTCTGTAGTGGCATACTATCAAGTTATATAAGAGAAAGTACAGTCTCATTGAGTTATAATTGCCAATATGGAACTTCAGTCTCATTGTTATCTTCCCTGTTGTTCTACCAGATATATTAAAGTGCATGGAGAGGTCTTAAACCCAGTATGATTGTTAATTTCCCTACAACAGACTTTTAATGCCCAGAACCTTACCCTCAGAGTGTGATGCTAAATGACAGTATAAGGAATTTGAGCAGGGAAACCTATCCTCAATTAAATTGGACACAACACATGAAAGAAGAGGCTCTTGAAGTTTGACACTGAATTCCTTATACTCAATCTGACAGAATTTGAGTCTGTTGATCTAAAACTCACCCTTTTCCATACACTGTGCAGGATGACAGATGTTCAGAAGGGCCTAACCTGATTAGCGTTTTTGCTCTGGGGGGCAGGAAAGGATGTTATGGTTTCCATATATTGTTGATTCAGTGTGCTTTGTTCATAAGTTTGTAGCAAATGCTGCAGTTGCTTTTCTAAACTAATGCTTGAATTCTATGTGTCTTTTCCCAGTGCCCTGCCTCCCCTGCCCCCTGCCAGTGGTTTATTTTGGCTGAGTCTTAAGGGTTTCACACCTCGGCTCCAAGACTGTTCCTCCAGATCGTATTGCTACCAGTGGGATTGCTTTTTTCACTGTCATTTATCTGTATTTCAGACAGTCATCTAGGACAGGGCTTGTACTTAAAAAAGCTCTGTCTTCTTATTATTTTCTATAATGATGCACAAGGCAGGGAACTTTATGGGGGCAGTAGAAATATAAATATCTTACCAATACAGGGCAGTTAGATCTTTTGGTTCCATAGTAATTGTCTGAGGAGCAACTTGAATTTCAAGTAGGTTTTGTATTTCATTGTGAATATTTCACATACTTCTAAGAGACAGCCAGAATCCATAAAGGTCATGTACTATTGTTGATTCTATGTCATTTGTCACAAAACAGCCAGCTGCTAAGATCCCCCTATGACCAACATTACCTGGCAGCTCAGATAGTTTTGGGAGGGCCATGTAAGAAGCAAAGGAGGATCAAGATGGAGATGACACTGTTGCTGGCAAAGTGTCAAAAGGCCTGTTCAGAGACATGAGTTGTCTCTGTTCTCCACAGCACCAGTCCACAACTCACATAAAGTTAGCTGTTACATGATAAGAAAAATTGTGCCACAAGTCTGCAGCCTGAATACCCCTACTTCATCTATTCCAGTTGTCTGTTAAGCTGAAACCTCCACTTTCCTTTGTCTCCTGTGTAAATTTACTTCTTTCCTCTGCTGGAGAAGCTTTAACTCTGAAGCAATGGAAAGAAAAAAATAACGTAATTGTTAAGAAGTTACAAACAAATGAAAGCACTCAAAATATGAGGACAAAATAGAAATAAACTAAAAAACCCACAGTAAGCTGTGCTTAAGGTAGAATATACTAACAAAAATGCTCTCAGCACATTATAATTACTGTATATGTTACAATAAAAAGATGCTCTTTACCTTGGAGGCAGCATAAATTCATCGTGTTAAGGCTAACGTGGCGACCAGACTAACACTGCTTTTATTTAAATAGTGTCCTGAACATAACATACAGCCACTGTACATTAACAGCATGTAAATCTTTCCTGCGCTATTGCTGCTGAAGCCTGATTTTTCTTCCTCTTTTCTAACGTTGTCAAAGTTTTGTTTCATTTCTCCTCTTCCCTTTAATAAATGCTGTTTTCAGTGCACAGCTCCAAGCTGCCTCTTTATTGTCACTTCCAGGCCTATGGTACCTGGAGTTAATCGCCCTTCAGCTACTTATTGTTAACTGTGATGCGCCTGCTACCTATAAAGGAGGAAAAAGGCTTCTTTTTATACTAGAAAATAAGATATATTCTACTGAATTGCTGGGGTGGAGGGAAGCCTTTGTTGAAAGAAGGGGACTACAGGTATTTTTTATTAGTATTATAAAGAAATCCGTATTCCATTGAGAACACATGCTGCAATGAGAGGGAATGTAATATTTCCTGTGCTATCAAGACATTATTTGCAGCTTGTTTAATGAACTCAATTTCATTTTTTATCTGTACTTTGTATGTAGATAAAGAAACAAATAAAGGAATAAAAATAGGAGATTTCTCCAGCAATATTTTTTTGGGGAGGGGAAAAATGATATAGCAGTCTCAGCCACAGATATCTTGGTCACTTTGTCAGGATGGGCAGCTCAGTCTGTCATTCATTGCCCATGGCAGCGAATTGGGACACAAGTTGTTGATATGACACTAAACAGAGAATTACATTTTTCTACGCTGTATGGAAAACATAAATGTATTCTTGTTCTCTGTGCCTCTGAACAGGAGAACAATGCTGATAGGAGCCTGCTACTTTAAATCATTGTTGGCTATTCACAGCATTGACAATAGAAGGCAGTTGTGAACTGGCAAAAAAAAGAAAAAATTCCTACTGGAAATGACAGTAAACTATTTGTCATATCCTGAACAGAAAGCAGGTTGGTTTTTATTCAAATGATGGTTGAATTCCTAAGCAGCCATCAGGTCTGTTTTGGGGCCTGGTGTGATAGTGGGGTGTCCCATTCTCTTTCCCCATAGTATGATTTCAGTTCTTTGGATACCAGAGTAACAAATTGAAAACTCCCATTTCAATGTTAAAAAAATAATGACTGCTTAGACTTTTACTTCAAAAAGACAGAAACAACTGAAAAAGGTCCTGCCTCTGCACCAGGAATGGTCATATAGAGAAATATGTGGGGAGATGGAGGTTGTTTGTTCGGGCTTTAGTTTCTTGTTCCAAATAAACTCTGTATCTAACACCTGAGTCTTCCTATACGGGCATGTAACCTCTAGGCATGGAAAGAGAGAGGTAACGTTCCCCTCCAGTTTGGAAAGAGTGCAGTTTTTGTGTGGTGAAAATAAGTTTTCAAAAGTCCTGACATGGCTATTTAGGAATACTCATGTAGAAATTTTGAAACCCTGGCACATTCAAGGTGCTCTGCCTCCTTATTTAGGCCTTAAATATGTAAAGTCACTATCCTTTATTCATTTATTTACATTCCCATTAACCTTCCGATTATTGCTCCTCTCATCACTAGCTGTCCAGTGTAGATACCTGATGGGGAGCTTGGGCATGTTGAAGCAAGCAATGTATTAAGTCAGTTGCTGGCTACAGCAAAGCTCAGAAAAACTGAATGTTTTCCTGGGTTTCTTTTTCCATAATTCCACAAACCTTGTAATATTCCCTAGTCTTTGGAGATGAGGCAGAAAACTCCAAAGGGTAGAGCAGGGAAAAGTCCCCCTACTCTCTCCAGAGATGGAGAGAAGACAGGGGTAGTGGGAAAAACAGATCTTGCGACCCGTTGACTACAGCTCCTTAGAGAGACATCCCAGGAGATGGGAACCAGGGAAACCCATGGATAGACAAAGAAACCAGCTAGGAGCCAGCAGAAACCTTGAAAGCAGCTGACACAGACGGAAGTTCCCAGGAGGAACTGTGGGAGATTTAAACAGCCCATAAGGGAGCTGTTTAAATGTAGGAATGTAGCAAACAGAGAGGGTAAACCAGGCATGGCATGTCAGAAGGGCACCAATTTGCATGTCAGTTCACCCAGGCAGGGCAAGCAGGCAGAACTCTGTCCCAGGGAGCTGAGAACAGCAGGAGCCTTGGTACCCACTCAGCAAAAGGCTGTGCCCTCAGTGTCCCTCACAGCCCATCCAGCTGCAAGGATGGATGCAGCCACCCAAACAGAACTCTCTAGGGAACATGCAGCTGTCCAGGCTTCAGGCTGCAGGTTGTACCCGAGTTTGGGGTCAGTGTCAGATAGCAGCAGCAAGTCAACCTGTGGGAGATGCACCCAAGTAAAGGAATTACTGCTCAGCCTGGTGACAGAGCTTCGGGAGGGTGTTTCCAGACTGAAGAGTATCAGTGAGTCAGAGAAGGAGGTTGACCGGTGGAATCATACACTGCAATCCCCAAGAGAGATGTACTAGCCAACCGCAGTACAGGAGACAGAGGACTCCCCACCCTCTTCCCACAATCAGGTAGATGGAATAGGCTCTGAAGATGGAGTAGGATGGAAAAAGGCTACTGCTCGTGGTGGCAGGTGAATCTGTTCTCAGCCTGCCTCACCTTCCTGGGTGCCTGTTCACAACATCTATGAGGCCCTGGCATATAGCTGATGATGCTGATGGTGCAGGCGTGCGTCCTTCTGGGATGGAGGTGTCATTGAGTCAGTCAAAGCTCCATATTGCTGCCACTCATGTAAAAGCAAAAAGAAGGCTAGTTGTCATAAGTGACTCCCTTCTGAGGGGAATAGAGGGTCCAATATGCCAACGGGACCCAACCTGCAGGGAAGTCTGCTGCCTCCCTGGGGCCATGGTAAGAGATATAACCAGAAAACTTCCTAGTCTGGCAATGCCCCACTGGTGGATTTTCATGTAGGCAGCAAAGAGATAGCAAGGAGAAATCCGAAAGCAATGAAAGGGGATTTCTGAGCCCTGGGATGGTTGGTTAAAGGGTCAGGTGCTCCACACTGGTGGGGCCCCACCTTGAGTATTGTGTGCATTTTTGAGCACTGCAGTATAAAAAAAGGATATAAAGCTACTGGAGTGTGTCCAGAGGAGGTCTATGAAATTGATGAAGGGTCTAGTAAGGAAGCCATATGAGGAGCAGCTGAATTCACTTGGCCTATTCAACCTGGAGAAGAGGAGACTGAGGGGGACCTCATAGCAGTTTACTGCTTCTTCACGAGGGCAGGAGGAGGAGCAGGCACTGATCTCTTCTGTCTGAGGACCAGTGATAGGACCTGAGGGAATGGCAGGAAGATGTGCCAGGGGAGGTTTAGGTTGGACATTAAGAAAAGGTTCTTCACTCAGAGGCTGGTGGAGTACTGGACCAAGGCTCCCTGGGGAAGTAGTCATGGTGTCAAGCCTGACAATATCCAAGAAGCATTTGGACAATATCCTAAGACACATGGTGTGAATTTTGATGTTCTGTGCAGGGATAGGGGTTGGACTTGATGATCCTTGTGCACCCCTTCCAACTCAGGTCATTCTCTGATTCTGTGACATGTGGGAGACATATTTGGCATTCAGTAGACTGGAGTGGGTGAAAGTAGCTTCTAGTGCGATATCAAGGAGTGTGGACAGGTAACTGCAAAGTTGCCTTCGATGGAAAGTTACTATTGTCAGAGAAACATGATTTGATGTGGTGTTAGCATCCCTGCTTCCCATCTTAGTAATTTTTATGTTGCATGTAGACTTAAATTAAGGACATATCCACTGCATATGACAAAATTAGGGTGAAATCGTGCAAGGTCTTTATTATTGAAGGGATTTTTTTTTAGCTGGGAGTTCGGAAGCAGACCCTGTGGCCCCACAAGGGCCATATGTGGTGAGAGTTTCCCTTTCCTTATGACGATAGGTCTTTTTTCTCCCCCATCTGAATTCTTGAGGCTGTCAGAAACCGACTTGCTGAGTTTATCTCCCTGCCCTGGTGCAACTGCATTTGTCCAAACCTAGGAGCTAATTTAGTTGTAGACAGTTTGGTACCGTGGCAACTGAAGAACTGCTATGCTGACTTTTGTGTGCTAGAAAACTTGTGTATGCTGTGGATAAGGCTATGATGAGAGGCCAGGGATGCATTTTCTTGGAGAGAGTGAGTCAAAGCAAGCTGGAATATTTTGTGGGTGTCATTAAGTGTGCCCATTGTTCCTCTGCTTATGGGGTATAGGAGAGATCCCTGTGTTCCTCTGCCTGCAGTGTTAGTACACATCTTCCAGCAGTGATTTACTGGAAACTGAGAGACAGACAGCTAGTAAAACTGGTGGAGTTTTGCAATTGTTAAAAATCTGGCAAAAGAAAAAGGAACCTTTAGGGATACCTGTGTATAAGCAAAGTAATGTAACATTAAACAAAGCAAAGCTACTGTCTGATATAACTGTCCTGCAAAGACTGGCCCTGCAATGTACTTCTGTTGCTCAGCTTCTGGTCTGCATTATCAGAAATGCTCTCAGAAAATAGCATCCTCGGGGAATGAAACACATGTGCATTTTCCTTTTCTGCACATCTAACGAGAAGTTCTGGTTTTTTGGCTTACTTTTTTTTGGAATGCAGACGTTTTTCTACTGTTCATTTGCAAAGGAGGAGCAGAGCTCTCAGTCACCTTTTGAAGGTTTTACCTACCCCTGAGTAACTGGAGGGTAGCGAAACTGAGAATGAAGCACTTGATATGTTACACCAATGCCCTGATTGGAAGCCATCAGGGGGCTGCTATTCTGTACTGCCATACTAACGGTTAAAAAATTTGTGAGATTTGGAGTCACAGAGGAGTGTTCTCCTTGAGGATGAGATTAGGAAATGTATTGCATCTTTCTTTTAGTTCCTGTAACATGATCCCTTATGTCTTGATCATGTAAAATATGATGAGATTTGTTCAAGGAGGGATTTCTCTGGGATGGGCCAGTGGGATTCATCTTTTTAGTGTTCATTAGTGTCATCACCACAGTTGTGTTGTGACTTCAGGTAATTTTTGCACTTCTGCAGCTGCAGTGGGAATAATCTGGAAATCTTAAAGCTTGTTGCATGTTATGGAAGCTCTTTACTGTGCTGCTGTTCTCCTAACCTCAGGTTCCTGAGTGTCACTACAGAGCTAAAACCAGAAAGAACAGGTTGGAGAAAATATGTACAGGTACTCTGCACAGAGGTGGAAGAATTGTCTTGAATACTGTGAGGGCAGCCATAATTTTGGGTCTAAGGAGCTTTTGCGAAAGGTTTCAATACCGAGATACAGATTATTTTTCTTGTCTGGAGAAAACCAAATTCTGAACAGTACTCCAAATAATTATTTGAACAAAATGGGGTATGCAATGAGGAAAAGGATTTTGAGAAACCCTTTCCAGTGATTGCTTGTAGATATCAGTCTATCGTCCATTGTCTAAGTAGTATGGGATTAGAGAGACTTTAGGTAGTTGTACAAAGCCTTGTGACTGGCATGCACGTTAAATGATTGTAGGTGATATCCCTGACAAATCTGAATCAAATCCAAATACTCTTCTGCTGATGAAAGCAGCAGTTAGACAGGCAAATTAGAAAGTTATTTAGTCTGAAATTTTAGGGAGATTAATTTATTGGTTCTCTTCTTACAATAACAATTAGCAAATATGGACAGAAATGCTGAAAAAGATTTTACAAAAAAGGGAATTAAAGACATTATTTTTTCCTCTGGAGGAGAGTAAAGGAAATAAAATAACATTTTTTATGGATTTTTTTCCAACCCAATCTGTTTTATTAGTAATAGTTCAATATGTTTATGAATACACTTGCAAACCAATTGCAGCTGATGATATTAATTTATTATATCGATAATTAAATCAATAAATTAAATTATAATATTAATGATTAAATTATTAAATTAAATTAGTAAAAAACAAAAAAATGTTCTCATTTGCTCTGTGTTACTTATAGGGTAAACAAGGGTGGAAGAGTAAGGATCTTTGAAAAAGAAATCACAGCTTTTATTTAGATATCTTTTGCAAATCAGGACACAGGTAGCAATGGCTATATTCAATCACTATTTCCATGAATTTGCAAAAAATCCAAATTGATTAGAAATGTTAACTGCCTGCTTAACTTCTTCTGAATTGTATTATTGACATTAACTAGAATTTACCTAGTTTTTGTCAGGCCTGGGATCGGTTCCTCTAATGAAGGAGATAGATAACAGTGAAAAATTATAATACTTTGAACTCAATTCAGCGTGTTTTTGTTCTTTTCTCTGATGGGGACTGGAGGGAGCTAGTGTATGGAGTTTTTTTGGTGTGGGTATTTTTTTTGATGCCGTCTAAGTGTGCCATGGTGTTTAGACAGTACCTCTTTAAGTTTTCATATGAAAGTATGAGCTTTAGTATGACAGAATATCAAAGTGAAAATTAATGTCCGCCACTTGTATATTGCTTAGATGTTACTTTAGAGAGAAAACAACAGGAGCGAGACGAAGCCATACATATGTTAAATTCACATCAGTAATAAAGATTAAGTAGAAGTTAATAGCATCCCAGTCATGCTTGTGGAGGTAATCTCCTTTCTGAAAATTCAAAATTAGATTTGGAGGATCGAAGCAAACAGGGGGTGAGACTTTGGCATAATATTTTAATCAAATTGTCATGAATGAGTGGATACAATTAAGAATTCTGTCAGTCACAGTGCTGAGCCCCTTTTGTTAGTCAGCTGTTGTGAGGGATGCACTAGGGCATCGTGGGTAGAGATTAAACTTGACCTTTCCCAGGATCTTCATTTTTGACCCTCTAGCTAGGCTTTGCTTGTCAGATGGCTATTTTTTTCTATTATTTAATTCTTTATTTACTCTTTTTAAAGAGCGGGTAGCAGGGGTTGGGGACAGACAAAGATGTTCTCTCTGTGTTTCTTTTCCCTTTTGCTAAATACAGCAGACAAAGCTCAATAACAGCTCTCTGTCAGCTGCAAAGTGCCCATCTAAACCTCTTTCCTTCATTACTTCTCTGATGTGTACTGTAAGTCATTTCTTGGACAAATTTACAGCTGAAGAATCTGTGCCAAAGGCAATACAACTTAACGTGCAGGGAAATGTTTTCTATTCAATAAGTTGGGCTCTAACATTGCTACAGCAGGGTTGCTTTGCTTTTAAAGTCTTTTAGATAACTTCAACTTCTTTCTAGAAATTCTAACTGTATTTCTCAGGGGGGTTTCTGAGAGTGGGTTTGGACAATCCTCTGTTACCGAGTAATTTTGTTCTGTGCACAGTCCTCTTGAGATTATGACAGATTTAACAGTGAGATTAAAAATCAGATATTTTTTTCCTTTCAAGTTAAGCCTGATGATACATCTATGACCTGGATGAAGGCATTGAGTGCATCCTTAGCAAGTTTGTGGATGACACTAAGCTGGGTGGAAGCGTGGATCTGCTGGAGGGTCGGGAGGCTCTGCGAAGGGATGTGAACAGGCTGGACCGCTGGGCAGAGTCCAATGGCATGAGGTTTAACAAGGCCAAATGCTGGGTCCTGCACTTGAGGCACAACAACCCTGTGCAGCTACAGACTAGGAGAAGCCTGGCTGAAAGCTGCCTGGAGGAGAGGGACCTGGGGGTGCTGGTTGACAGCGACTGAACATGAGCCAGTAGTGTGCCCAGGTGGCCAATGGCATCCTGGCTTGTATCAGAAACGGCGTGACCAGCAGGTCCAGGGAGGTTATTCTCCCTCTGTACTCGGCACTGGTGAGACCGCACCTCGAATCCTGTGTTCAGTTCTGGGCCCCTCACCACAAGAAGGATGTTGAGGCTCTGGAGCGAGTCCAGAGAAGAGCAACAAAGCTGGTGAAGGGGCTGGAGAACAGGCCTTATGAGGAGTGGCTGAGAGAGCTGGGGTTGTTTAGCCTGGAGAAGAGGAGGCTGAGAGGAGACCTCATTGCTCTCTATAACTACCTGAAAGGAGGTTGTAGAGAGGAGGGAGCTGGCCTCTTCTCCCAAGTGACAGGGGAGAGGACAAGAGGGAATGGCCACAAGCTCCGCCAGGGGAGCTTTCGGCTGGACATTAGGAAAAAAAATTTCACAGAAAAGGTCATTGGGCACTGGCAGAGGCTGCCCAGGGAGGTGGTTGATTCACCTTCCCTGGGGGTGTTTAAGGCACTGGTGGATGAGGCGCTGAGGGGCATGGTTTAGTGTTTGATAGGAATGGTTGGACTCGATGATCCGGTGGGTCTCTCCCAACCTGGTTATTCTATGATTCTATGATTCTATGATATTTTAATTGCTGTTTATGTAAAAAATGATCTCAAGTATGGTACTTTATGCACTTTATGCATTTCACAATGGAAGCATATTTTATTGTGTGAGTTTCTGTGAGTTCATATTCTGTAGGACCAAACTAATAGGTGTTTGTCTTGTGGCCTGTTATAACAATTTGTGTTATGGAATGCTTTGTGGCTCCAACTGAGATCAGACTCTGCTGCATTAGTCATTTCATGCATACCATCTAAGACAGTTTCTCTCTTCCCTGCTGTGGGATCTGTGCAACTAAGTCCTTAGGAATGGAACTATCAACCCCCAAACATGCTCAAGAGGAGACTGTTTTAAACAAACAAACAAAACCCCAACCTCAAATCAATAACAAAATTATATTGTGAACTCATACTGATTAGCACTATTGTTGTTGAAAATCTCTATTATAAAGTAACTTGGAAAAGATGAGTGACTCCAAAGTCTAATTTCATGTCTCTTCCCAGTGGCTTCACCAGTGCCCAAACATTGCAATAGTCTGTATCTGCTGTTGAAAAAATAGGGAGAAAAGAAAATAAAACTCACGTTATTTCAACACCATAAATGGCTCCCCAAGGCATTAATGTACATAAACACAACTACAGAAATGCAAATATTAGAACCAGGGCTCACCACTCATTTATAAACGAAGATAAATCAGTTGTATGCAATAAACTGAGATTAACTTGATGCCTGAAGCTTGTTCTATATTGGTGCTCACATATAGGTGGTTTGTCTTTTTTCTTTTATTTTCTTCTTTTTTTCTGTTAAATAAAATGAATTTATTCTCTTAAGCTGATCCCAGATGATTCTTTTGTTTTCTCTCTTCTTTTTTCTTTTCCTTCCTTGCCTTTTGGTAAACAGAAGGAAGCGCTTACGACATTGGGTGACAGTATGTAATCTACATTTCCACTGTTTGTTTTACCTTTTGTTACAGAAAGAATAAAGTCTGGGCAAATTGCGCTAGTGCATCAGTTTCTTTGCACTCCTCTGTACTGTAGCACCTAATTATATTTTAACACTGCATTTACTCCATTTGCTTAAAGAATTATTTCAAATAAACTGACAAACCCATTGTTTTGTGACATTGTAGTAAGACTTTCTGTTGTTGTCTCAGGGTTTTTCTGTGGCTTTGTTTTGGGTTTTTTTTGTTGCTTTTTTAAAAAAAAACAACAAAAAACCCAAAGGAAACAAACCCTTCTATGAATTCAGCAACAGCACAAGAAATTGCATTAACAATATTTAAGCAAAGTGTTGAAAACATACTGAAATAAATGCTAGTGCACTTCAGGGGTTGAAAGGAATATGCATCAAAATGCTTGGCATTTAATTTCTTTTTTTCTTCGGGAATTTAGCCAGTGAAATATAGCTGCCAGTGTCTCAGGCCTGCGTGTGTTCTTCTGCAATATGCTCTCGATCAATCAGATTTGCATAACTAAACTGTCGGCAAGCCCGCTCGGCTGCCCAGGTGCAGGGCCATTTGCATATAGAACAGTGAGGAGGTCCCAAGAGTCACTTCAGACTCCAGTGACTGCTGAGCCCGCAGTCCACACCACACTGGAAATGAAATTGGAATGACAAAAAAAAAGGTTGTGCTAGTCTGTAAGGGTGAAATATGCACTTGTGTTTCAAAGGTTATGTAGAGATCACAAGACAGCATTCAGGCACAAGAACATGCACAAGCCTACAGGAAAGCAAATGTGGTTGTGTGTATTTTGTTTCCCTTCCCCCCATCACTATGATAGATATTTATTGTTTTATATATATATATGAGCAGAGATATATATGTATACATAAAAAAGCTTTTTTCCTTTGAAGTTATGTATCACAATTTCACATGTTTTCCAATTCTTAGGTATGGAGAAGGCAAGGAGTTGCAGGTACGTTTCAACTATATAATTATCTCCAATTAAATCTCCTGGGCACAAAATATAAATAAATAAGAGACCTTTTGCTCGAATTTGTTTCTTTCTGGAATGTGCATCCACTTTTTCGACTTGTTTGCCTAGAAGTCTGTCTCCTGATTCCTAGAGTACTTAATACTCACTTAGAGGAGCTAGATGGTGAATAATGACCAAAATGTATCAATACAATTTGAAACAGAATAAGAAAAAAAATGGATTACAATACTGATTGCTCAAAGCTCTTTATCTGAGGCTTGCCATAGGTATCTTTATTCCCTCTCTATAGGTGGGAAAATGAAATGCAGAGTCCTAAAGTGATTTTCCTCTGGGAAAGCAGCGATCCATTGGCACTCTGGAAGAAACAGAAAGAGTACTGGCACTGTGAGAGACCTGGTATGAAGTTCTAACCATTAAGAAAAGCGACTTCTTCTTCCCCTGCCATGTTTTGCTAAGCATTGAAAATAAAGTACATTCTTTTAGCTCAGTTGATTAGGTTGTAGTGTCAGATGCTACTGACACAGCCCCAAGGAAGCTTTTGGGGTGCAGTAGGTGGCACGTGGGGCTGTAGCCAGCTGCACCTCCTCCTCATAGCAGAGTGCGTCACAGCACTGCCAAGGAAGGAATACTGCAGATTTGGCCCCTGCTGAAATGTCCTGATTTGGTGAGGGAGGACAGGAGACAAGGTGTCCCTCCTGGTTTGAATGTCAGTTGTTGTCAAGTTGGCATTCTCAGCTGTTTCCATGACAACAGCTTTTTGTGCTGGGGGATGAGGTCATGCACCTGTGATCTCAATGAAAAGGACAATGAGAGAACGTACATTATTTAAAGCTTTTATCTTCCAGTACATGTTTGAGTATAACCTTGAAGTTGGGTGAATAAAGAGCAAAATATATTTGTATATAAACTAAACTGGTTAGAAAAAGGTTTGAGGAACTTTGGGGACATTTAACAGTATAGTTACTGCTCTAACTTTTCATGGATGAGTCAGGCTGTCTTGTCAACTTTCCACCCTGTACATTAGCAGAAGTTTCTCTGCAGTGAAAGGAGTCCATCATTCTTGTGAGACTGAAAAGGAAGGGGAGGAACAGGCAAATAATTCATCAACTGATTTTTGATTGGTATTTTCCTAAGACACACTTTGATTAGGATGGCAATTGTGGTTGTGCTTTGGATGCCCACCATAGGTCCTGTTGTATGAGGCTCTGGTTGAATGTTGAATGAAAAAGTAATTGTTGACCCAAAGAGCTTCCAGTCAGACTGATTATGTATCACTCTGCATATTGATTTGTCAAGAATGCCTATATACTTCCAAAGTTTCACTTAAGGTTTCATTTAGCTAGGACATTCTAGAAATAAATATAAATTGTGTTCTACAAAATAAGCTAGTTGCTCCTTAAATTTTCTAAAACTAAAAGTAAATTATGTAAAACAAAAAATTAAAACCAATCAGAGATAGTTATTTGGGTTTTTTTTCAAAACAGCTTTTTATTCTGTTATGTTGTTGTCAATTTACTAACATCAAAGCAGGATTGGTCTGGCTATAATTTTCTTTCAGAAATACTGGAAAACATTGTTGAAATATTTTGTCTCATGAGGAAAGAAGTCTACGGGTGGTTCAACATAACTGAAAAAAATATGCTAGAAAGACAATTCTTTAAAAGAATATTTAATAATCATATTGAATGAACTAACTCAAAATGAGGAAAAAAATTAAAAAGCTGAGTTATGTTGACATATTTACCTTGAATACTTGTATTGGTTTTGGCTGTAAGAGTCATCTCCTGTACAGCATATTAAAAGTCAATCCACGAACCAACCCAATAAATCAGGAAGTGCAATGAGAGCAACTGAACAAATTTATCTTTGTCTTTAAGTCACAAACTTCAGAGGTTATTGGGATTAGAATTTTCACAGTTTATATTCATCAAGTATTTCTTTAAAATCAGAGAGTTTGAAGTGGCTTTAAAATTTCTGCTGTTTATGGAGATGAAAGGAATTGCACAAAGGGAGAGGAAAAAAAGCATCACAAAACAAGAATTTTTAGGACAGTAGGTAGTTTGAGGAATGGCTACAATTGCTAGAAAACATCATAAAGGTTAGATGGTTGAAGTAGGGATGACTGCAGTCCAGGTTTACCTTTCTTTCTTTGTGCTCTTGAAAGACAGGCGATCCCTACACAGCTATCCCAATGAGTAACAGGGATTCCTTGCTAAGGTCGCTGGTGCTGACCTCCCATTGCCCACAGTGGAACTGCTAGAATCCACAGGAAGTCAGCAGCAGGTTTGTGAGGCTGGCATGACATAAATAAACCTATACAGATGTATAGAGTGCTATACTGATCCCCTGTCAGCAGAGCTATAAGGTATGTTCCAGAAGGCAAACCAATCTCTGCCATGATAAAGCAGGACAAGTTAAAATCAATGTTTCCTTAGTACTTGCACCAGCACAGTGATGATTCCAGGCTTGACAGCTGCATCTAAACTCTCCTTCTCACCTCTCTTGATATGCAAGAGGAGATGCTCACTAATACCTCCCTCCCACCGCAGCACAGGTCAGCTGCTGTGCTTTGTGCCACTGGTGTTAGAGATAGCTGAGAAGGGAAAGCAACATGCAGCGCTGTTACTGGTGATATATGAGGGAGAGAGAGATCACTGTCACTGTGTATCTGGTATTTTCAATTTAATTAGTAGTCAGAACTTCATTTGTCAACTTAATCATTGCAGGCAGACACTGCAGAGATGGGAAATGGGGGGAAAAAATCAGGAAAACAAACAAAAAAGGCCCATTTGTGGCTCTGGGCATATTTTATTTGTTGCTTGGCTCAGTTTATTTCACTATTTCATAGATGTCAAAGTTTAGATTAAAATTAGTGATGAATGTATGTAGTCTTGTCATTAAAAGTATTAGTGGCAGAGGAAATGGTTTCCTTGAATTCTTTCAGTGAATTGTGCTAAAGCCTACAAAAGTACTCAAATTCTCCATATTTTCAGTTTTTCTGTGTGTTAAGTAAGTAAATATTCTTGTTTCAGCTGGGGAAAATAGTAAATCTTGTCATTTGGATACTGCCAGCTATGGCCAAACTGAGTGAATTTTTGCACTAAAAATCCTGAGAATCCACGTGGTTGTAGCCACTAATCGTATTTGTCTGTATTTGTGTAAGCCAGATTTCGAAAGAAAGGGGAAAAGTGGGTAGGATTTAGCCATCAACTGGACTCCTCTTCTGTAGCCAGGAGTGGTGTACTAAAGCTTTAATGGGAATAAATAGTGCTTTCCATACAGTCTCGGATACTTTGATCTTCCGTTTAAACCCATTTAGGTCAAGTACGCAATAGGAAAACCCCATAAAATGGGTCAGGTGTCTGATCTCTTACCTTGGATATCTGCTATTGCCTTTTGAAAGGCTGAGGTCAGAACACAGAGCCTGGAGCAGAAGCTCTTCAGTTAAAACGCTGGAGCGGAGCCACAGCAGCCAGCAAGCACAGCCAGAAAAGGTTATTTCTTGCTTGGTCTCATAGTGGGATGTTGCTTGCGATTGTCAGTTCTCAGTGACAACAGTGGCACAAAGGATTGACTCAGGCTTGGCCAATGCCAGTCGCCACCGCCTCAGCTGTGGCAGGGGGATAACATGACCCTCTAGCAGTCCTGATGCACCCTGTAGAAGTGGCGAGATCTCTGCCCTACAGGCCTTGTCCCTCCTTACCCATTGGTGGTAAGGCAGGAGGTGCTGACACTACTATTAAAGTTAAAATTTTCCTCTTAGCATCTTCAAAGGGGCTGAATGACTTGTTCTGACCTCCTCCCATGCCGTGTGTCTAAGGAAACTCCTGCTGAGGTGTAAAGGTCTACTATCTTATTCCTGTTTCTTTTAAGAATAATAGTTTAAACCCCTATAAGTCTATTATATTGCTTTTTAATGTGGGTTAATAGCAGTATGCTATCACTTTGAGGAAAACTTCAATGATAGGTGACAGTTTCTTACAGGAAGGCAGGAGGTTTGTACCTGCTGATTTTCAGCTTGCAGCTTGTGTGCAAGGTCTGCCAGTGGCACAGGAACCCTCCAGGCTGACCTGCAGCATTCCATTCCTGCTCAGAACCCCTGCTACCTCTGCAACATCTGATCCTGCCTGCAGTGAACTAGGCTGCCATCATTTGCTGACCCCTAGGCCATACCTCACTTGCATAACATGTCTGCTATGGTTCCTTGGATTGCTGCCGAGCAGTGTCTTTAGCAAGGAAAAAGAGGAGTCAAAGAGTTTGGGGAAAGGAGAGGAATGGATAGTGATCAAGTTCATTGGGAGCCACCAGATTCTGGGAGGGAGTTTTGTAGTGTCCTCTAATGTTCAAAGAATAGCAGGAGGACTGACATGTAGTTTGGCCTGCAGCACTGCCCATGGCTGAAGTCCCCTGTTCAAAATCATATCAGACTTTCTGAGACATGGGAAGTCCTTGAGGAGAAGGAGAAATGGAGACTCTTATGCTCCCAGAATCCTATTGTCTTCTTCTATCAAATGTTATTACATCCTTGGAACGTTTCTGCTGTCATGGACTCAGTGGTACATCTCTGTTCAGGGATGCTGTGCACAATGTAAGGAGAGCCCCTGTAGGCTGGGGCTTTGGCCACCCCTCCCTAATGTCACACAACAACCGACCTAGGCAGTGAGCTAGCATTTATTCAAACATATGTGCCAGACACATTTTTATATAAGCTGGCAGGAGGATGAATCCTATAACTTGAAAATTACCAATTCAGCCACTATTAATGAAGCCAAATCTTTTTGTGTGTGTGTTTGTGCATATGCAGTGATAATCCCTGTAACTCATCTTTTTCTCATATCTGTTCCACAGCAGCTACTTTTGTATGGCTGTTTGTATTTAGTCTTTCTTGCTATGCAGGCAAAATAACATGTGCATCACCTCTTGAAGCAAGTTGGAAAGAAAAACTTGTGTGTAAGTGGCTAAGGCTGTACAAATATGTCTGGGGATCAATCCATTTGTCAGTGGCTTGACGTCTATCTCTAAATGCTGTTTCTCCTCACCAAATACCCTGGCAGTGAATCATGGTGGTGGCATCAAACTGATTTTGAGAATTCCAGTACTCTCAAACCCTATGGAAGATATATCCTGTCTGGATCACAGGCTGGGAAAGGAGTGGTGAGTCTCAAGAAGTGATGGACCAAAGTCACCAGAAAGGCATGTAGCGGAGTTGGGAATGGAGCTCTGATCTTTTGCTCCCTTGCCTCAGAGGAAAAACTTTGTGGTAAAATCCCTGCTGTGGCTGCCACCCTCCTAGAAGGCACATCATCTCCCTTGTCAGCTGCTGAACTTCAGCCTCAAAAGACAATATTTATCATGGGTTTCTGTGAATTTTCTTTGTGAAAATATTATAGTCCCTGTATTAATTCCAATTTTATGAAACATGTAAGCTGATGATTTCTGTCTGGACTGTTCTTTTTCCATAAATGTATAGCTTGTAACTTTATTTTTTTTTTAGGAGGGGGATAGGTATTTTTAGAACGGAACTTTTTATTTTGAGAATATGTTTCAAAAATGAATACAAAAGGACATGTAACTGTGGTCAGAGAACATTCTTAAAGGTATACGAGACTGTTTGTATGGCCTACCAACCAGATGGGTTGGAAAACTAAACTACCTGACTTCTGCTGTGGTGTGAGGAGTCAGGAGTCATTCCAGCTCCCTCTGTGCCTTACCTCTTCCTTTGTCCACTTCAAATATATCTTTTCAGCAATGTTTTCCTCACCCTGTAAGTTAAGAACAGCATCCAGCCTTGCATGGCCTGAATCATACTCGCATGCCAGAGTGCTAATGTCATATAAATAATATGTAAAATGTTGCATATATATTATAATTTAGTAACATGGTAGGATTCATGGTGCTTTTAGGTGATAGCATCTTGGTTTCTCATTTTTTCATTTGTAAAGCTTCTCTAAAGTCTCTTTCTTTTAAATAATTCTAATGTACCTTAAGTATTTTGGTACTTGGTATTTAGATATAATAGAAATAAGTTTTAAAAGCAGAATACTGTTTCTGACAATGTCACTCTTGACCCCTCTCCTTCAGTCAGCCCTCTAGTCAGTTTTTTAAGAATTTTATGCTTTTATCTCTAAACCAAACCTGTTATCACAGAAAGCTATTGGTCAGAAGAAACCAAATAAGACTTACTCCTACTTCAATAATTTTGGACTATGAATTCTTTGTATCTCAAAGGAGCCTTTCATTAGGAGAGCTCAACACTTCTAAAAGAGAGATGATTTTGCATGTCATTGCAACAAGCTGTTGGATTACATGGTTATGACCCCCATTTTACTGATGAACGAACTGCGGGACAGAGAGAAGTGACTTGCCTGGGGGTATATAGTGAACTGGGGTGTAAACATGCCTGACTTCTGGCTTCAGCCACTTACAATACTTTGTTTTTTCCTTTTTCCGTTCCTGATCTTATTTCCCTAACATTTTTATTCTATCACAAGTTCTTTTTCTTGAAAATAAATGTAAATTGAACAATTACTCTCATTAGTGATGTCTATTTAAGGTTTGTTTTTGTTTCTAATTTGTCTTTCTATACATACATATCTTTACCTCTACAAATACATGTACTCTCTGTCTCTCCTCTCTCTCTCTCTCTCTCTCTCTGGATGTGTGTATATAAAGACCCACGTTCTAGATACTGGAGCTACAATGGGACTGTCGGGACTGAGCCCAAGCTGTTATTTTCTTTGACTGTGCTCGTTAGTTGGATGTTGTGGCTCTATGAAAAGGTGCCTGTTTACTTGGCATGTTCCAGTAATCTAATCGGAAAAGTGGAATTACCACTTGAAAGATGTGCAAGAATGATGAGGAGAGAAAATCTTTAAGTCACGAAACTAAAATGAACTGAAGTTACAGGCTGGAAAGTGCTGCCGTTGCTGCTGTGTAGAGAAGTTTTATTTGAAATTGCAAAATGAAAATTACCGATCAATGCAGCCAGAATGGAATGATTGATAGTTCAATTGCACTTCTAGAAAATGTAACATAGCATAAAGATACACTATTTACCTTCTTTTCAGTTCCGAGATTTTGCATATTATAGTAACATATATTAAGTGCCTAAATGGGCATTTCCAGACGGCGTAGTTGGGAGCAGAGAGAAAAAATGCTGCAGTATATACGAAACTTCAGGCAAAGCTCATCTGCAGTAGTATTTGCTTCTAGGAGAATGGTGACAAGAGTGCTGTACCATGGCTGAAGTTGTGTTTTCTTGCTCTGGGTGAGGCTGTAGAATGTAAGAGTCAGGCAACAATTGCACCTATTGTTGTCGGCACAGGCTCTGTTCCCTGTGGAATAACCAAATGAGGAATGACTGCACAGAGTACTGGACTAGTAAATGGCTTTTCTATCCCTGCAGCAGTTCCTGGGAAGTACCTAAAAGTTCACAACTTAGTTCTTTCGCCATGAAGAACCTTAGTTTGTCTGCCCTTGTATCTCTGGATATGCTAATGCAATCCCTAGAAGTAAATTTTCTGTAACTGATGTTCTCTAGCAATGACCTAAGAGAAGAGTTCATGCTCCACACCCTTTTGATGGTTGAAGCATGGACTTAACATCATGAAGAAGCAGAGTTTTGCTTCACTTTGCTTTATGCATGATATAAGAATGTTTTAGTATTTACAGACAGGAAATAAATAAATAAATCACCATTTTAAAGCCTGGGCTAGATCTCCATCATTGTATTTTATTCCTGCTAATTATTTATGAATTCCAGCCATGGCTAAGCCACAGAACATATGCTTAAGAAATGGGGAATACTTATTTGCTTACAGATATTCAGCACAAAACTGCACAAAGCTTAAAGGATTCATATAAGAGTTAAAAAAAAAAATTGTTTTGGCTTTTGGAAAACCTCGCTTGTACAGTGTCTACACCTCTGGCTATATTTGACCTGCTGCTACTTCAAGGGAAGAAGCTTCCCATGAGAATGTGCAAAAAAGTGATTTTGAAACTGCCTATTAATTTTTTTCATTTGCTAAAAGTATCTATGCAGACAGGTTAAAGCAGTTATATAAATATTCTGATTTTCAGGAATGTTTAGGTCATTGTATCTCTGAAATCAAAAGAAAAGGTCAAGTCCTGTGTGTGGTTATAGAAAAGCAATTGCACAATTCTGTTCTCTGCTACAGACTTCTAACAAATTTAAGCTGCTGAAGTGCAATATGGAATCTGGCCCTTTAGTACCATATGCCCTACTCATTACACTTCCCAGAAAGCCTAATTTTCAATGACATCGTAAGTGGCTGCTATAGATATGATTGCTGTGACACAAACATGGTTAGTGACTAGGACATCAGATGAAAAAATGTTACGCGAAGATGAACTCTTCAGGACCTGCAGTCGTTTTTCATGCAAATGTCCCTAGTATAAAGTAGAGGATAAGGAATGCAGAAAATAGAATAAATAACTAGAATTGCCTCTAAATAAAATGTTTTACCAAGTTTTCCCTGAAGCATCCGCAGCTCTTTAAACATGCTGGTGATGGCTCATCACAAAGCCAGATGTTACTATTTATCAGGTAAAGTAAAAAGACCCTAATGCTTCCACAAAGATGAACTGAATATGAAATCAAATGGGAAACTGCTGCACTAACACTGAAGAAGATATAATATAACTTTTAAGCTGTCAACAGGCTTGAGACTAAAAGAAGTGTCTGACAGGAAAGAGTGTGTGTTGGTGGCATTGCTTGATTCATTGTTCAAAGGCAAAATTCCAGACATAGGTATAGACTTAAATCACTTGATGGTCATCCTACAGGATACGATTTCCTTCTCCTCTTTCTCTCCGTCACCTTCTCCTCCTATTCCATATGCAGGTCACATGCTTCTTCGGGAAAGCACCCATTGTGAAAGCTTTGAGCAAACTTCCTAAAGCCTAGACTAGCAAAATGGGCATTATAAGACACACGGAGAGCAGTTGTAAATAACTGTTACAGTCCATTGTAAATGTACTTTCTCTTCCATGTCGGTCTTAAACCTGGTGAAAACAAATGTTGGTCTGCATTTAGCTGGGCACAGGCTGAGCCAGCCCTGGATGACACTGATATATAAGGAAAGGTTAATGCAGTCAATCTTCCCATCATGTTCACCAACAGCACTGGTCCTTTTGCTTTGCAAAATGACACAAAGCATCCAAATTCTACTCAACTGCAACACTGACTTACATGGTCAGGCAACATCGGTAATAAAAGTTTGGTTTGCCATTTTTTTTTTCCTTCATGGTGTTTTACCACTTCTATTCAGATAGGGTTTTGGCTCTGCAGGATGCAGTAACCATTTTAATGCTGGATTGAAGTAATTCACTGTATTTGAATCGTCCAGAGACTCCAGATCTTCAAACAAGGCAGGCACAAAAGGACAAAAGTGTTGTAGTTGTAACAGTCTCCCAAAATACCTACAAATAGTTTGGAGGGAGAGGTGTAGGAATACTGAAATAGTTGGAAAAATAGAAATGTTTTCATGAATGTAAGTGCTTTTACAGGTCTGAAAGATATGCAGTAAACTGAAAGTACATATTTAGGGTAACTGTTTGGCTAACTTAATTAGGTTAACTCTGATTAGACAATTTGAAAGAAAGGTAGCTGGAACCTGTGGAGATACTAGTAAGAGAGAGGTAATGAGATAGTTGGATGAAATGAATTTTTGTTTTTTTAATGTATCAGATTGCAGGAGTTAGTTGGAATGGCATATAAGAAAAATTTTAAAATGTCAGAAAACGTGTAGTACTACTACGCTCATGATTTTTAGATGGTATCTTGTTATATATTTTTTTCCCAAGCTCTTACTTGTAGACGCAATTTGTAGATTTCCTTTACATGTGAAGTCTGAGAGATCAGAGTCTGAAAAGCTGGACTGTGAAAAATGATCTCTCACTGGAAATTATTGTTTCAATGTTCATTTTGGTGCACAGTGATGAAATGTACAACATCCTGGGATGAATAAAGAACTGTTCTGTAGTGCAGTATTGACTGTGGTACCTATGGAGATACGTTTGCATTTTTAGCTGTGTTGTGGTGTGAGCTGTTTCCTTTCAGCATTTGGCTTAATAATCACACAGGGACAATAGAGGTAATTTTTGTAACTACAGTCTACAGATGGCATGTGCTAGGTCAGGTCCTGCTGGTGGATACACCACTGAAGGGCATGGAATCAGTTCCCCGTTGACCCCAGCAACACAAAAGCTTAGTCAGTGTCAGTCTGTGCCTCTTTTTAGGTAAGGGCTGTTCGGCCCCGGTGCTGCTGCAAGCAGCACATTTGTCTTCAGAAAGGGCACTGAGGCAAAGTCCACCCTATCTGCAGCAAGTCCAAGAGGTACTGTGAGCAATTTCTACCTCTCACTGTCTCCCTTCACTTTGGTGCCTGTTGTACAATTTGAGCTCAATATGTTTCATAAGGGTGGTTGTGGAAGTGGGGGAGGGGGATGCTAAATTATCGTTACTGTGGGAACTATAACTTTGAATTTCTTGACATCTGTCCAATGACAATCTCAACATTAACGTTGCAATAACATAGTTTTTTTGCATTTAATTAAAAAAGATGATGGTCTGGAATCTGTTAAGGAATTTAAAGCCAGCATTTAAACTGTTTGCTGAGAGCAGAAATGTCAGAGCCTCTGCTCTGGCAATGCTCATGTGCACTCGCTAAATAGTCTGACAATGTACAATGGCCACAGAGACAAGAAGTGAAAGCAAGATGTTTGTAAAACCATCGCTTGCTTGTCTCCTTCTGGTGGCTTTGCTTATCTTCCCGGTCTGAAGGACACTGCTCTGACTGAGTTTAAAATTACTTAGGAACTAAGTACTTATTTCCAATTCCTCCATATGCCATCCCTAGTGCTGGCCTCTGACTCACTTGTGTGTGCAGGCTGAATTTTCTGGGGGCTTACTTCTCCAGCCTACACTGTCATTGTACAAATTCTGAAAAGCTGATTGCAGAAGCTCCTTGCCTATATCAAGATATGGGCATAATAGTACAGTAAATGCCTGATAACTCTATTCTTCCTGATTTCTGGACTCATAAAAATGTGTTTGGATTTCCCATGTAATATTCTAGTGCATTTGTTAATTGGTTTTGCTTCTAAGGCTTATGCAAATAAAATGTTTACAACTGATAGGTGTTTCACCTTGAAGGGTTTGGAGGCACTGAGCTTTAGAACTCTTTTGTAACTTCATGTTATTTCAATAATTTCAGCTATCAGACAAATAGACATATGGACTATGCTAAAGTTAGGTGCTGTAGAAAGGAGAAAGATGTTCATATGGCACCCGTGTTATTTAGCCTTCTCTCATAACAGAATACCATACTGTTAAAAATTGTCTATTTTTATGTAATTCTTCCACTTATATTGAGATAAAAAAATTATTAGCCTAAGGTTGGCTCACATCATCAGAGCTTCTAAATGTTGGCAACTTCCCTACAGTCTGTTGCAGGCAATAACTGCCAGGAAAGTTGCTTGAACACAAGCAAAAAATAGGTCTTCCTGCTGAGCCACCAGCCCAGCAGTGTAAGGAAGAATTTAATACCGTGGCCTTAAGAAAGTTTCTGTGTTCTTCACAGACAGTCGTGTCTTTGGTAAGGTGATGGAGGAAGAATATAAAATCCCAGAGTTACTGCAAGCCTCAAAAAAGTTGTGAAAGAAGACTTGGCAGTTAGTAGCTTTATGTAAAAGATTTTTGCATATAAATTGCATATGCATATGACATTTTAGCTCCAACTTTACATGTGTTTTGGAGGTTGGATGTAATCTTGTCCCTGCCTGTCTGTTTGCTTTTGCCATATCTGCATCAGTATTAATCCTGTTGATTTTACCCTCTGGCTTTTCTTTCATGAAAAAAATTTCCCTCTTCCAGTTTTGATTTAAAAACTAGTTGGCTTCTTTTAGCCTAAAAAAACCCCAAACAAAACAAAAGAAAAAACGTAGGCATCTCTTTTATATATTTTTAAATGAATTATTGTACTAAAACATGCATGTTTCTTCTTTGACTTTTGAAGTATTTGTCTGGTTACAAGAAATGGATACAGAGCCAATAAGATGAAGATATTTCTTTACTGGGAACATTTTCTCTTCTTAAAGGGAAAGAAATATTCTTTAAATACTATTCCTATACTGTCATGCCTGCCCACAACAATATAATCAGAGAAACATGGGCTTTGCCTTACCAAGTAACTGCACACGGTATTTAAGGAATATTACTATTCTGAGCTCAAATTTGGATGGACTCTTTAGAATGACTGTTTGCAAAATAGATTCTCTTTGTGTTGGCAAATTGTCAATGAATAGCCTAGATCATCTTCCTATCATTTTATCTCATTGTTAGTACACTCCTGGTGATCATATATAATTCTTTGGGTTTCTTGTGTACTGTTCTGGAAAACATAATCAGGTTTTGGCTCGTGTTTGTAATCCCAGTTTGTAAGATGCTCCAACATGGTGTAGCTGCCCCCCATTGCTTGTATGACTGAGATGGCTGTGGGCAGGAAAGTCTGAATAACATAGTTCTTCAGTGTCATGAAAGATAATCAGACTGAAGAAATTTTCATACTCAGTCCAAGTAGTAATTGCAAATGTTCCCTTCAATATTAGCTGATGAAATAAGCAAACCCCCTTCCCCTTCACTTCTAGCAACAGTGACTCAATTTGGTTAAGTCACTTTGACTTACTTAATAACTACAGTGGGAGAATCAAGGCATTCTTGGAATGGTAGCATATCACCATCTACAGTGGAAGGGAGCTTTTATGTCAGAAGTAGTCTATCAACCAGTGATTTGCGGAACTGCATCTCATTGCAAAAGTTCTTTCCCTTTATCTAATATTTCTAGATTATTTGAAATTATGTATGGGCTTCTGTTTTGTTTTATTCAGTACTAAAATTTCCCACACTACTGATTTGTACAGCTTTTAATGAAATGAAATTTGGAAAGAATTGAAGAGCTAAGGATTATCTTTAAAACCTCTTACTTTCTAGCGCAAAAAAGTTTTTAAAGTTTTTAAGTTGAACAGCTGTTTTCTCACAATCATTCTCATTACTTTTCTGAGGTGGACACATGATGAAATTAATACCTTGAACCTGTGGTCCAGAATAAATGAAATTGACAACTCAGGAGTTCACTTTAGCACGGCATTTAATTTGATTCCTAGGCATATAACAATTGATTCCAGCTAAATAAGAGAATGGAGCTGAACATGGATTATGATGATGCATCAAAAACTATGACATACCTGCTCAAATAATTTATAAACAGCAGAAGAATTTTAAGAAATGAATTACTACCTGAACTTCAAAAGACACCATGTATTTCTATTAATATAAAGAACAATTGCAGGCTGTTAGCCGTTAAGTTGTTTGAATTTGAAATTCATCAAAAAGGTGGTGGAGGAGGAATATATCTGCACTCTAATGTGGATAAAGGATCTTCAGCATGAGGTAAAACTACTTTTGAAATAAGAGAAGTTTAAATAAACTCTAAAGAAGACATACAAGTTTTTCCTCAGAGTGTGTTTCTTCTAGCCACAGCTCAAACTCTCAGCTTCTTTGCAGCCAGATCCTTAACACCATTAAAATGAAAATTTATGTCTCTACAGAATGGATCCATTCCTGACTCTCACATTTCTGAAACTCCTCAACCTTTAAAAAAAAAATTAATTCCTGTTAACTCTTCTGATCTTTTTTTCGTTTAAAAAAAGCTCCAATTTCAATTAAAACTCCATTAAAAATACAGGGTACATATTTTTCCTTAACTTTAGAATTGTTTTGTGGAAAGGAGAGGGTGCCATATATGTGGACTCTGTTCCTAACCACAGATCTGCAGCCTGACTCTTTCCTTGGATCTCATCTCCCTGCTGTGAAACAGAGGTCTAAAGTTCTATTTTCTGTAAAGGTGCTCACAATACACTATGCTACTGTGTCAGAGTTTTCTAACATCACTTTTCAACCTGTCTTTAACAGTTGAAATCATGTCCAAAATGTGCAGAAAGATTAATGCTCTGAACTGGGATTTCTTGTGTAGGTTTTCTCTCACAGAGCTATAGCAAGCAATGGATTCATTTGCTTTGTGTATCATGCCAGTAAGCAAAGCTGGTATTTCAGAGCAACTGATGTCCCTGGGACCTGGGCAGTAATGTTGGGCTGAAAGGATAAATTCGTGCATGCAATTTGGCAAGCTATTTAAGGGGTAAAATGAGTTTTAATGTTACTATACATCAGATCTTGCTAATCACTTCTTGACTAAAAGCTGTTTTTTTCAAGGCCCCTATATCTGCCACGCACAGCTAGGGAAAGAAATAATAAAAGAAGGCTTGATATTCTGCTTACAAGATGCAGTTTGTTTAAATCCAGCCTTCAAATTCTGAGGTTAGATAAGCATGCTTCTAATATTGACACACGTTGATTCAGGATAAAATAAAACTAAATGGAGCAGGTAGTCATGAGGCAGTTTGAAAAAGTCCACTCTTGTTCTGTGTGGGAAAATTTAGCATTAGTGGCATGAGCAATCTATTCTGAATCAAAAATGGTTATTTTATAAGCCATTTCTCTGTATTTTTCAATCTCTGAAAGCTCAAAGGTTTGTTCACTCTCTAATTCTCTATAGGATCAGCCTCAAATGGGGGAAAATCTTCCATCAAAGAATGGACGTCCAAGTGAATGCATAGATGGGGCATGTTTTAGGAAGGGGGAGGGGAAAGACAAGCAAAGCAGCCAAAATTCAACTTATTTCCTTCATTTAGATCTCTTCCAGATTTGCAGCTTTGGATGCAGGATCAGATCTCGTCTTATCTCAGGTCTTAGTAGTGAAACTGTAGTTTCTAGAGAAGAAAACCATCAAAAATTATTTTATGTCTGATACAGGACAAGTGTCAAGCCAAAATCTTTTATTTTACAGAACTAAATCTGAACTTATATGTGTGAGAGAAAAGGAAATGGAGAAAGAAGCTTAAAGAAATAAAAGGAGGAAGTGTAGGAGGGAAAGGCAGTATTAAAACTGCAGTTTTAGCCTTCTAAACCCTTTTGCTTCTCTGATTGATACTTTTCAATTATACCTTCCCATTTCACTGACATTTGAAATGCTATTTTTTTTCTAGTGATAACTTCAAATGCTTAAGTTCCAACAGCACCAGTAACCCTGTTTAGCTGTAGTAGTAAATTGGTTCCTTGTACAACATAATGGCAGTGACAGCCTTTTGCTAGGGAAATGAGTTCTCCAATGGGACATGCCTATGATAAGACGTCCGGTTTTGAAATTGTATTTCTCTGTATCAGAATTAAATCTGGACTTTATATTTCTTTGCTGCCACTGCTCTGTAGCTGGTCCCTATACAGTACGACCAAAGACTGACAAGTAATGCTTACACAGGAACCCTTTCACTTAAATTGGATTTGTCCTTTTATGTTTCCTCCTATTATTAGCTATTAAAATCTCTCAAACCCTTTTTGAAACAGTGATAGGGTTTGGCAAACCTGAAACTCACTGGCATTGGGAGGAGGGAAAAAAAAGAATTCTAGCATTAAGAGCAGTAATTTCTTTCCCTAGGTAAAATTAACTCACATTTAGTAAAATACAGTATTGATTCCCTGTGTTACATGGTAAGATATATGGAGTATCTTCATTGTGTTGAGAAAGGTCAGGATTTGAATGTATTATATTGGCACAGCTAAAGGCCTTTTAAAAAGGATACCAAAGAAAATAGAAATCAGTGCCACTCCTGGGTACCTTTAGAAAATCCAAGTCTGCTTTCTTCTGGCTGTCACATTATGTTTCTTAGAGTCTTTAATGGTTAAAACAAAGGTAATGTGCCTCCTGTGTTGTTCGATTAGCATTAGTGCCTGACAGTACGGTAAGCATGTGCCTTAGTGTATTATTACTATATACTGTAATGGAACAGCACAATGGAGGTCACTAGGAGATCATCAGTATATGTAATTTCATTTTAACCTTAGGTTTACATTGTCACTTAAATAACAAAATAATAATCAGTCTGTGGGAAAGAGGAGATTTTTTTTTTCCATTTCTTGCAGTAAAAAATTAACTCAGTGTGATCACTACATTGGTCTTCTCGCCACTAAGAGCAACGCCCTTGTACTTTTCTTAAAAGAAATATTCATGACAAATTTAGGGGAGGAAGTGTTTAGAACTTCAGAGATCTTCAGAAAGAAAAAGTAGTTTGCATTTCAGCAATAGCCCCTGACTAATTTTTGATTTTGTTTAAGTGTGGGATGCATTTATGGAAGGAACTATAGACATGAATGCTTTCTGAGCAAGAGTGGTCTTGAAATACACTTTCTTGTAACAGTACTGGACTGATACATATGCAGACTATCTATATAGCATTTATCTATGATTTGAGAAGGCTGCAATTTTTTGCCTTCATTTGATGTCAGGGATCTCTAACAGTGGACGAGGTGATATTTTTCCTTATGATGGCAGTGATTACTGTACACCCACCAAATGATTAAGATTTACTTTATTAAATGATTAATTCACTGTAAAATGAAGATTTGGCCCTTTAATTGATAATCTTTTTACTTTTTAAAACATTGACCAGAATACAACTTTTACAGCCTCTGTGTTTTCTAAATGTCATTAATAATCAGAAATGTTGAATACAGAAGGGCAAGTTAAATCCTGTCATTGAAACAGCAAACAGCTTTAGTCAAATGTATTGGCACAGGATTAAAAATGCATCAAGCATGTATTTGTCTTCTCAATGGGAAGCCCTTATTAATAGTTTGAAGAGTAGAAAGCTTAGCCTTATACAACAAGAGCTGTAGTAGATTTTTTTAAAAATATATTTTAATGTGTGAAATTGCAGGATGCCAAGGTTGCCATTAGAGCTCCTCTCTTGTTCCAGTAATTTTCCCGCTTACATTCATTCTTTCTTTTCACAAAAAAGCACTTCATAGTGGTCGCAGCAGAAAAGTAGTGATACTGAGTAGAGTGCAGTACTCTTGCAAGGTTAATTACTATACCACTGTCAAAATATTGGACATAACTACAAGGACATGAGCCGGCTCACTTCTCTGGAAAATCTCCCCCTTTTTCTCTTGCACATAGAATTTTTCTAAGGGAGTATATGTGTTTTATTCAGAATTTTAGTAGAAATGCAGAGTTATAGGCAGGCTATTTTAGATAAACCCACTTTTTTCATTCTGACCCCAGCATAACACTGTAACATGAAACTATAAAAAAAGATTGGATTCTCAATAGTGCTGTGGACATGACTCCTACCTCGGGAGTCCTCTTGAAAATAAATCAGGTGAATTGTCTGTATTCAAAACTTTGTTTTGGCTTCTGACTCTAGAAATTCTGAAGCAAGTGTTTTTCTTCAATGCTGTCATCCTTCCCTATTCAGCCAAGACATACAGGAGGTTTGGGGAACTTAAAAAGTACTTCTTTGCAATTGGGAATAAATCACATCTAATTAAATTTTAAAAAGAAATTAAGGGAAACCACCAAATCTATGTGTGGCTTGGCAAATGCCACAGTCTATATTTACTAGCTGTAGGCCAGCAGGTTGGGGGTCCCTAAAGCCCTTACTGGAATACTATGAAACAGAAAAAAACTGATTTTGCTACCTCATTCACAAATTTGATCAAACTGCTGTAGTGAAGAAAACACATGAATCTCTCCTTGGTTTGCCATTTCTAGCAAGTACTCAGGAATGCTTCTTCCATGTGGTGACAGACTAACCAAAGGCAAAACCTGAGCAGATTTGCTCTGGATTAGTTTTTGATTCTGATGCAGCCCATTGGAGCCCTTCAGCTGGCTTGAATAACAGCCTTTCTCAGAGGTTGAGATTAGTCCACATCGACATTTCACCTAGATAGTCTTGGGTTGTCATTTCTGCTTTATAACAGCCAGTTGCTGTCACTTGACCATATTATTTTGGTCCTTTTGCTGATGCTTCCTGGACGAGAGTGTTCTTTTCTCTAGCTGTCAAGTCCAACCCAGTGCACTGCTACCACTTGACATAACCAGCATGGAAGTTTTCCCATTAAATGCCCAGACCTAAGAAACAGGTTTCTGCATTACCATCCTCCACCAAACATCTTTACTCCAACCACTGTGTATTTAATGAGGCAATATGAAAATTTTGTATAGACTATCAGGTCCTCAAAAGTTCCTGTGTGTTTGTTGAAAAGGAAAGGTGATGTGACCTACTAAGGTGTGCCCAGAGTTTAGTTTGAACTCCTCACACTGCTGGAAAGAGGAATGGGCTAAATAAATAGAAATGAAGCTGAAGAGAAAATGGAAAGAATAAATGTGGGGAAAGTCTTGTACTTTGATCTGCTCTCATACAATACACACTTTCATTATTCACTCTTCTCAAATTGTTTTTAAATGTGCTTATCACATTATATTGTAAGTAAGAACAAATCACTTTAAATTAACAAGGCAATTAAAAGCAATTAACAAGATGACCGCATGTCATCCAAAAATCTGAATGAAGTTTGCAGGGTGCCATTAAAAACACCAAAATCAAAACAACAAAGAAACCCCAACCCTAACCCTTTTGTCCATTGTAACTTGTGATCTTATAAAAAGCTAATGCGTCTTTCAGCCTGATGAAGGCATGAGGCCCTTCAGACAATTGTAGCTGTGAGCAGTTTCTTCATTGCTGGTTCTTGTTTTGCAGACAACTGACCTTTATATCTGGGATTTTTTACCTTGACCCCTTTAGTGGTACTTTGAAAAGTGAGAAGTGTGGCTTTTTCAATAGTCGGAGTCATTAAAGGCCTTAGTGAGTTAAAATCAACTTAAATTATACCCCAAAAGAGCTTGGCATCCCATTTTTCCTTCTGAGCACTTTTATTATTTATGATTTAGGGAATGATTTAGGGAATGGTGGGAATGGTTGGACTCGACGATCCAGTGGGTCTCTTCCAACCTGGTCATTATGTGATTCTCTGATTCTGTGATTACACATTCTTTCTTACTGTGAAAGCTTATGGGTGATGGCATGACCCACTAAATGAAACTACTGTCTCCACAAAATAAGCATTATCACATTCCTATTATTAATGGAGAAATTGAGGCACAGTAACTAAGTAATGTGCCAGTGTCCAGGGCCTGATTTTGTATTCAAGCCTGTCTTACCTGTCTTAATTGGAAGCTCAGTTTTTAAATAACTGGCTTTCTGAGTCCCTTCCAGTTGGGTACACATGGCATTTTGTTAGTTGAAGCTTATTGTCAACTGGCTTTTTTCCCTGTAAAACAATCAATGCAATTTGAATTTTTCTACTCAGGCTGAATCCTTGGTAAATTGTTGTGGATGGTTATTGATTTCTTATATCTGTGAGGTTTTTTTTAAAATGGCATTAAGGTAAACAGAAGTCTTATTATGTTCATTTTACAGGATAACACTTATCTAGACAAAAGAACACATAAGCACACAGCTTACCTATAGGAAAGATACAGCAAATCACTTCCAATAACACAAAATAAGAACAACAAAACCTTTCAGTTGCTGAGCAGAATGGGAAGATTGCTTTCTTGTCACTAAATTTGATTGAATTGAGTCTGTGGTTTTGGAACTGGTTCACTGATGCAACAAGAAGCATCATTTAACGATTCCTGACACTTTCATCCCCACAGAAAATACCGTAAAGGCAGAAAGAGTATTAATTGAGGATTATGAGTCTTACCTTCCCCTGCTGAATCTTGTGAAGGAAAGAAAGGGAAGCATATCTATCTTTTAGATATTAGGTTGATTCTTCTTTCTTGCTTCTAGATCGTCTCCAAAATATAAAGGAGACTCTCCTATTTCACTTTGAATATGAGTGGAGCAGCCATTTCTAGAAACACAAGACAATGGAAACTCAAGGAACACTGTGGAGTCTATGAAATCTTCACCCACCCAAAAAACCACAACAATTTCCGGTGACCTTAGAGGCTTCCAACCTTTGGTATAAAAATGTTTCAAGAAAGCACTGCAAGATGCAGTTGCAGTGAACCTGAACCTGACTCTCACCATCATTTATCCTTTGACAGGAAATGGAAATCAGACTGATCTGAGTTGCATAAGGTTTCAGATGAGTTTATTTTATTATACTGTGGTAGAACAGAGAAGGTAAAAATTGACATGAGCTGTAATTCCGCAGTGAGGAATATAATAATAATAACAACAACAACTTTGATAAAGTAGAATAAAAGGAAAGATAATGAATTCCAGCAGATTAGTGAATGGCTAACATGTGCTTCTTGGGAAAAAGAAGAGTACTAAAGAACACGTGATCTCAAAGTGACTTGAATGTTGTGATGCACAGTGACAATTATGTACTCCAACATCTCACTGTCAAAATGCTGATATTTAATTTTTTATCAATTTCGGCTGGTTTAGGGTCTTGTCATATGCCAGAGCTACTGTGGGAAAAATTAGAGTTAATTATTACTGAATGGGATGCCAAATAACAGTAGTAGTACAGGGGAGGATGTTTTGAAGTGTTTGGTGTCTGGTGTCTCTTTTTTTTGCTTTTTCTCCCTCTCTCTTTTTTTTTTTTTTTTTTTTTTTAAGCTTTCTGTCTCTTCTGGTTCCCTGTGGAGTGTTCAGTTCCTAGGGTGGCCTGAGGAGAGATCAGTGATGCTGTGCTTTGTAGTCTATTACAGCACAGCTGTTCATCAATTAGAATGGAGAAAATAATCCTGCTGTTTTAGAATAGCATGATGTGCCTTCTATGTTATCAGGCAAAATGCAAACTGGATACATGAAACCCATGCAGTGAGGCTGCCACTGTGAGGGGAACCTCTGACTCAAAAAAGTTCTCCTTTATTTTCCTGCTTTTCTCTGCTAGTTTAAAACTATAATTACAAACTTGAGTATCTACTCTGCCTTATGACATGAAGAAGCATCTACAGTTGCCCTGCAGGAACTAGTAAAGTTATTAGTGAATGAGAGTTCAAGAATAAAGCTAAGAAATCTGAACCAATGCTATCTGAATGCAGTATGTCATTCTATATACTGCTTTTTTTCCCCATTTTTTATTTTCTCCTTTTCTGTCGGGCCTTATTTTTATGTAATAGCAGAGGAATGTGTGCTGAAAAGCAGATAGTGCCACTTTACCACCATATGCCTTTATATTTGGAATTTTCAATATACAGCAAAACATTAAAACAGGATTTATAACCCCTCTCAAAAATAGAAAATATGTGCAGAAGTTTCAGAAGGAAATCCTAGGAGTTACATTAGAAAGCCTCAACCCTAAATCCCATTAGTTGGAAATTGTGTATTTTATTTACGTTCATAACTTGTGCCTATTAAACATATTGTGTAGCAGAATATTGTTTTTATGGGGGTTAAGTAGCCCTGCTCATGGGCAATGTTCTGTATTTCTGTTGCAACTCATAATGTGTAGAGCAGACACCCAAAGCAGCAACTGCATTAAAAACCTAAAACCAGAGTGAGAGATTGACCATAGTTAAAGCAGAATCAATACTCTCTTCTCTTCTACACACACATTGACATACATTGTGTTCCCAGGTGTGTTTACACATGGCCCTTCAAGGAAGCAAAAAAAATATACTTCGAGATCCAGTAAATCAAATGGGATCTGAAGGCCTAAAGGAGTGATGGAGGTTAAAAACTTCTTCAAAATGTTGTGTTTTTCCGCTTTGATCCATGCTTCTGCAGAGCAGATGTGGCCCCAGGTATTACTAAGAGTTCCTTCACTCCTCAACAAGTCGTGCAGTGCATGTCTCTGGCTTGAGGTACTGATGAGCAGCTTTGGAAACCCAGTATGAACAGCAGCTCCTGGCGAGGGAGCCCTCTGGGGCCGTGAATTGCATTAAATGTTGAGGTCCTACATGAGCTACATGATCAACTGTAGTAGTTCATGCCTTTCTTGTTGCCTCCTTTTTCTCCATGCTGTAGTAGGTACCAGCAGGCCTGGTTCTCTTCTCCAGTCGGCATCCTTCCCTTCCTCCCTAAGTACTGACCAAAGTAAGAACAGTAAGGACAAATTAATTAGGGAAGGGGGGCACCTCTGCTTGTCACAGGTGGTTCACAGCTGCAGGATATGGTCTGCTCTGTGAATTCTGATGAAGATTTAAGACACCTGTCTCCAGCCCACGCTTTTAGATGCTGGTAGTGAAAGTGACCTTCAGCTTCTGGAGAGTGCAAACAGACAGAGGTGACTTCAGCCCAAGGGCAAGTTTCCATATTTCTGAATTTTACTTAGGAAAAAAGTGGGAGATTTTACTATTAACATCTAAAACCATTTTATTAACTGGTATGAACCATTGTTTTGCTTTAAGAGTAACCTGAGAAGTATTTGCAGTGTTTTAATGGGAAGGACTCAGAATAGCACTTCCAGTGGAGAACATCCACTTGCCCAAATGCAGATGCAGGGAGGCCCTTCTGGCCACAGTCTCTCATCTCTGAGCATTGTAACTTGCTTTGCAAACCTTTGTCATCTTATCCTCTTTAGCCTGTGTCACAGTATCTGAATTTTTACTTGTCTTCTCCATCAGATTCACCTTTGGACTCAGCATTTTGTTGCTCTCCTCACCTGTGTAATTAAACCATTTTTGTACTCCTCTTTCTTCCTTACACTCCTGCTATTGCATCCTTTACAAACATTTGTCTTCATTTCTCCTTCTAGTAAGAGAACACGCTCTTTAAGAGCAAGGACACTAGAATAGAGATTGTGCTTTATTCATTTACTTTGGCAATTATAGTGTAGTAAGTTATTCATTATTCATAATGCCTCATGTACTCCTGACTGCTGCTGTATGGCTGCTAAATGTAAGGAAGTTGTAATATGAGACATTAAGCGATATGAGATCTCTCTATAGCATTGCTTCTGCTCAGTCTTGGATCAGAAGCGTTGAAAGGCAACCATTTTGGGTGCAAATTAGAAAGCACGTAGATTAATAACGGTCATTTGTAATAATAACAATTAAGAGTTGAATGATTAATCCATGCCAAGAAATTGTTTCACTCTTTCCTTTTTTTTTTGTCTTTTTTTTCTTTGCCTTTTTATGTTGAGCTCTGTGAACAGAAACTCAAATCCTCAGATGCATTTGTTACTTGGACACATCTACAAATTTTGTTTAGATGTAATAATAAGCTTGCAAACTGTTTGTAGACGAATACTTGAAATAATGGGCACTTCATATATGCTGGGTTTTTGTGTAATATATGGAGATTCTCAGTACTGCAGCTATATAATCAAAAGTGGATGTTAAACTTGGGAATACCTTGTGTATCCACTCAGTAATGCCCAGATAAATGCTATCATTATGGGGCATAAATCAGTCCATCAATACAGAGACAACAGATATTTTGTGATGATTCACCCAGTTGTATGAGAAGTAAGGGCAAAGATAATCAGTACTTTATCTTCAAAAACTACTTTGTCTTCAAACACTGATCTACTGAAAGCAAAGTGCTAGTTTGGCAATTGAATGGACAGTTGCCTTGCTGGAATGAAATACACCTCACTGCACAGAGCCAGCAAAAGACTCAGGAACTGTTAAAATCCAGGTAAATACTCAGAGCAATGCTCAATGGTATATACTTGCTGTGGTCTTTTGGATGTTGCTTTTCTACCTCTTCCATGACTTATCTCTTTCAAAGCAGTTGACTGGGAAATGTAGTGTATCATTTCAGAACTGGAAAGATATTCAGTACCCAAAATCAGACTTCAGGCCACTAAAAGGTGTGGGAATTTTTTGTTTTGTTTTGAGTTTTTTTTTTGACATTATGCCAATCCTAATCGAGTGTTGCCTAGTATTTCTGTAGGGTTTTAATCATGGATAGCAGACGTACAAAAGCATGACCTTTGTTGACTATTGTGACAGTTGTTTGAAGTCATTATGTATTTTCTGAATAATCCCAAATGGCTGGAGAGGCAAATAATGTATGAAGAAGTTTATGAGTCAAGATGAGGCAATCTTTCGCATGTCATATTATAAGATACCTGTACTTCCTTAGTGCACTGGTATTTAGTAGCTGAGCTGCTTCATTGTAGTATCACTTTTGCGTAGGTCATCATTGTGCTTAAACTGTGCCCCAAGCCACAAAGTCTTCATAGCAGAAATCTTCTTTCAAGGATGTAACAGAAATGTTTTTGTAGAATTAATTTCCCTATATGCACTGCAATAATGGGACAGCACTACATGTATTTTACAGGGGAAGCAATGGTGGTTACATGATTTCAGTTGCCACTGAGACTGTGTGCCTCACTGACACATGTGCTCCTGGGCTATTTCCTGTGAAAATGCCCAGCAGTTTGAGTTTATGTTCATGCTGATGAAGACCCACTTTATTCCCAGTTGTGTTTTTTAAGGAGGCTTTTCCTAAAATTTACACTTGTGGGTTTCTTTTTTTTTTTTTAATTCTCATGATCTGACGCTTGTCCTTACAGAAATATGATGTAGAGAGGATGAATTTTTGATCAACAGAAAGAATAATTGCAGAAAGCCCCCTCTTCTTTATCTTTTAGAGTGGGGTTGTGTTATATGCAGATCTGTTTATCCTCTAACCAGTGTCTTAATATGTAAAAGAAATCAATGCGTTTTTCCCTGAACTGTCTCTGTATTTACTACACTGAAGTTTATGGGGAAAAGAAATTCTTAATTCACAAGTGAAATGAATTTGACAGTCTTTCACTAATTCTGATTCAATGTTTGCGAAACTTGTGATTTAGCAAGAGTTCAGAGTGATTGGCATCAACTGCTCAGAAAATCGCCTGGGTTGGCATACAACTTTGATTGAACTATAGCAATAAGACACGTATCTGAGTGAGATGTGAGAAGAGGGACAACACTGGCCCTTACACATGCCACTGCTCCGTTTTTCTTTCACAGTGAAATTTTTTTCTCAGTTAAAAACCCCACAAAGATTATAAAATTACAATAAAAATGTAGTCCAGAGGAAAGTTCAGACACAATTGGACTTTATGCAAGCTATTTATTAAATACCCAAAGATATATTGGATTAATTAAACCTATCAAAGAAACACAGGTTACTGAAAATTAAGCAATCAGATAAAATTTACCCCAAATTTAGAATTCTTCAATATAAAGACAGGGCTTAAAAAACACTATGACCTTGGAAGACTTATGCTCAGAGGTCTCTGAAAACAAGGATACTATTTCATAAGTATTTAATGATTGGAACCCAGCAATTAGAAATGCAAAAGACTGTCATGTTGCTGGAGAGAATGAATATTTGCAACATTTCTGTTAAGGGCACTGTTGAAATCCCTTTGTTCACAAGTAAGCTAAACCTTAAACCCTTAAAGCACTTAAATTTCATTGATCTTATACTTAAAGTTGGGCTTATACTTAAGAACCTTCTGCATTCAAGTTGAAGAGCCTGACCACAAGCTCTTTAAATTCAAGGGAAATTAAACCACTCGTAGAGAGCTAGAAAAATGGCTGACATATTTTCATGTGTCTAACATGTACCTCAGATAATTTGCATTCTCTTAAATGTCCTGAGGCTTGAAAATAAATTCTCAGAAAACCTACACATGCTTGGAGGTTACTGAGGATGGGACATGGCAAAGAGCTGTGGATTTGTGGTAAACTTCCCATGGCAACATCCATGTACTTCTGTTGTTGTGGAATCTGTTTTCCTAACAGATAACCTGTGGTTTAGATGTATCACAATACGGTACATTAATTATACAATATTAGTAGGGGGAAGGAAAAAAGGTAGAAGATGTATATAAGTTTGGAGAAATTCATTATTTATTTGTGACTGTGGAAGACCTTAGCAATGTTTTTCACCTCAGCTTGGAAGCATTTTTATCAAAAGTCTAGTGTAACAGAGATAAAGAACTTGCACCACGGATACTTCTTGAAACGGAAATAAAACGTGCAGTACTTGTAGCCTGGAAGTGTTAAAAAATATGTAAGATTAAAACACACAAGACAAAGTGTGGGTTTTTTTTCAGTTGAGAGATGTATACCTATATGCTTAATTTAATGCAGCAGGTTTGGCTGGTCTATTTGTCCTCTCTCCTCCCCCCTCGCCCCCCCCCCTTTTTCTTAAAGCATATAAATTCCAACCATGTTTTGTGTGAAGGGTCTCAGCGCATACTGACATTGTGAGTGTCAGCTCCAGATCACTTTAATCAGAGAGTGGATATGCATGATAAAACGGATAAGGGACTTTAATCAAAAAATCCGCTGGTCTGGAAACGTGACGCACTCCGCCAAACACACTTCATCCCACTTTTCTTGTGCCACTGCCAAGATTTTTATTTCATGAATATGCATTGGACATGATATTACATTAAAATGTGACATTGTTGTGTTGTGGTGGGGATTTAGAATTAGAATAAATAAATAAATAAATACACTTCCTTAAAGTTTTTGTAATTGAACATTAGTATCTTGTTGTGATTTTACATGTATTTATTCACCTACCCCACCCTTTTACTTTTCTCCAAAATTTATTTTTGAATTGAATATTGAATTCATCCTTTTATACTTAATAAGAGAAACGATAGTAGCAGATAGATGGTTTATTTAACTTTTATCTATAAACATAGTATATAGAGTTCTGAAAAAGGAATTTTCTTTTTGTGTGCAGTATTCCTCTCCATGGCTCTGTAGCTGGGGCATTTTAGATTATACAACCAGGAATAACACTGTAGCACAGACCCCACTCCAAAGTCCATTACTTTTTATTCAAAGGCTGCCTTTCAAATTGCACAGGATCTGTATCATGTATTTAAAATGAGAAACCCTTTGTTTCCCCTTTATTTTGATATTTTACATTGTTTCCTGGGAAGTGGCGAGGATTATAAAACTAATGCATGGAAATTTGCATTATTAAGCCTATGGTAGTCTCAATTTTAGATTTGTGTAATTTCAGCTACTTGGGCCAATCAGCTTTTAGTCTCAAACTTGTAGACATTTATGCATCTGTCTCTCTGTAAACCCCTACGTGACTTCTCAGAACTGATCTCTCAGACAATATACCTTGAAAAACACATCCTAGCATGTGGTGAAACATTCATCAGATTAAAGATGAATGTGTTTGCTGTCTTACAGTTTCTCTGCTACAAATATATGCAGGACAGCGCTGGAGGAAAAAAATTTGTCTAAATGTAATGGTTTGCATCTGAAAAAAATATGAGCTGGTTTTAAGTGGATACGAAGCTATTGTCTGCTGTGAAGCTGTGTAGTAATGCAGAAAGGATTTGTCCTTAAGTAGGCAAATATATGTTACTACTAAAATACTGGTGATGGCTTTGTGTCATATTGAGGGTAGACAATGGCTAGGTATGAATCACAGAACAGAGTACCTATTCCTTCTTCTCCCATGACCTAGATGATTTTGGTTAAATGAGAGGGATACTGCCCTCCTCTCACTGGTGATTTGGAATCTGTAAATGAAAAAGCATTGAACAGTTAGGGAGGTTTTTTAAGCTGGAGATAAGAACAGACATTCTTAATTTACTAGCTGAGGACTGTTGTGTATCAGTTATTCTGTGAGGACCTCTTCTTGTAATGGATGCTTTCTGAGACTAATTTTAATTAAACCCAAACAAACAAAACTTATAATTACCTAACTAATCATCTGAAGCAGCAATATTTCATTACCTGTGTTATTCAAATGTAGTACAGAGGCTGCATAGGGAATGCTTGCTTTGTGTAGGATCCAATGGACTTTTTAAGTAATAACTACACTGAGAGCATGGTCTCACCTAGTCGTTAGCTATGCTCCAGACTTTTGAAAGAGAGAAAAGAACAGTAACTGTTGGCTGAGCTGTCACTGACAAGGGCAAACAATATTGAAGATAAAAATGTAGAGCTCTTTAAACTACTTCTACAGTAAAGTTATGGTCATTTCAAATAGAATTTCCTTTATGAGACTCAATTTCTCCAGAATTTATACCTGGTATATATATCTTCTGCTGGTGAAAGCCTGACATTCAGCCCCACAGACTAATCAGAAAAGGAAATCTACAAGAAGTTAGAGTGTTTTTCAGAAATTTTACAGCCATTTAGCATTAGATTTTAGTTCCAACTCAAAACTCTGAGCTGACCTGCAGGTATCAGGGAGTTCAACAGTATCCCTTTCTGCACTGTTCATTTGATAGTGTTCTGAGGACCAGGAAGATGTCAGTAGTCCCCACCTTTTTTTCCTGTTTGGGGTAAAGAGAGTGTTATGTAACCAGCTGGCCTCAACAAGGGTTTTATGTAACCTTTGGTGATTTTGCAAAATTACCATGGGCAGTATGTTACAAGGTATGGGACATTACTGAGTACACATTTTACTCGCTGCCACTAGCAAAAGTGTTCCTACACATCAGCAGGACTTAGTGCCTCCTATACCTTCTTTAGAGCTGGACAATCAAACTCTTCCTGAAGTGGCTTATGCCTTCATTCTACCATTCCGAGTGCAGAAGGCCCCATGTAAATGAAAAGATTTTTGTAGGATTCTTACAGGCTCTCATAACTGATCAAAAGTAGGATACTGTAGATTTTAGTGTTTGTCCTTTTCTCTTTTAAATGGTGCCTTTCTGAATATTCTGTTTTATACAATGCACAGCTTTATATGGCTTAATCATAGACAGAGGATCCCTGCTTGAAGTACAGGGACAAGCTGGGTTTACGGCAGATCTTGAGATTTCTACGCTTACATGAACACAGTCTACATAGGAAATATTTTTTAAAACATTCTAATTCAAACCCTTTTTACTTACTTCTGTCCAGCTCCTTGAATCTACTACTAAAACATCACAGTAATAACAAGTTAAACACTATACCTCCTCTAGAATGCCCACTGCATGTGTACACCATGTGTTTAGTGTAACCAGGCAGCTACAGATGTGGATGAAGTCCTAGCACAGGAGAGCAAGAGGTGCATAATTCTGTATAGACTTCAAACTGGAAATAATAGTTATGGCAACAATCAAATTGTTCTACTGTTCATAGATTGGAACTAGGAGAAAGGACAATTACTTCAATGGAACAACATTCATGATCTGGAATTCCTGTATATTATGGACTTGTACTCATAGAATATCTTTCAGTGGCTGATAGAGATGTCTGCTAAGATAGACACAAGTCAGAACTGCCTAACATAGAATTAAAAATCCCAAAGGAAATTACTGTTACAAAAACTATTATTTAATATTAAAGGTAATTGTAAAACAAGGGCATGACTCATATCCTTGTGTTCCAATTACCTTAATATTAAATGATAGTTTTCTAGATGGTAAGGAGGGGAAATTAGACCTGACACTGTCCTTTAACCCTTGCTACTGTGCCTGAGTATTAATATGACTAAGAGATATCTGCAGAGTCTGTCATTTACTGATGGCACCGGTTATTCATGATGGGGTGTGGAAGGTAGACATGCAACACCAGCTTTCACAATTTATTGGGTAGTGCTCAAGTTGTGTTCTGTTATATGGGACAGTTGACAATGCTCGGAGTACAGAGCTGATGCAGTATACTAACAACGAGCACTTAGAATGTTAGACTATGGCAGACTTATGAAGATTCACAGCCTTTGCTTTCAGCACTTCATGCTGTCTTCCTAGTATTCTTCCTTCAGAATTTCTTTTCAGAATGCAGTTGCTGCACAGCTCCAGCTGGTATCAAAAATGCAAACACATTTTGTGCCCTGATAGTGTTTAAAACACTTTAACATCAGGTTTTCTGTTCTGCAGACCGTGTCTGCACAGTTCTCAACACAGAAGTGGGGCCTTAGTTTAGAAGCAACCTTAGCATCACTTCAACATGACATTTACGTCTCTGCTTATCTGTATGTTGTCTTGCAGCTGATACTGTGTGGACAGCTGTGTTTCTTGCAGTCCTGTCTCTGAGTGGAATTAACCTGTTAGCAGTAAAGAAGAAAGAAAAGATAAGAAAAATAATGAGAAAATTATGACATGCTTAGTCAGGATGAATAATTTTGCATTTGGTTATGCCATGTTGGGTCATCTTAATGGTTACATCATGTCATGTTTCATTATGTCACAACCTGTGGCAGACAGTATATGACATAGCAGAACCACTGCATGCAGTTTATCAAAAAAAGAAAGTTCAAAATTAAAAATAAATGCTGTTTTCTTATCTATTTCTAGCTGTGATTTCAGCTAAAGAACTCCCATTGTGAAGTCATGTTATTAATTAGCAGGTTGGGATATCTGTAAACAGCAGATAATTCTGAGATACTAGCACACGGTGCATGAAAACAGATATCTCAGAATGAACTTAGCTCTATGAGTTGTATCTATATTTGAAAACATGCTTAGATCAGGAAATAGAACTGAGTACACCAGTTCTTGCAGCTAGGCTATAGTAATATCACTTTCATTTTCCCCCTTGTATATAAATATGCGTAGAGGGAGTTTGTCATCCTTATTTGAAAAGTCAGACTAGAGTGACCTATAATCACGAAGTCCGCTCTCTTTAACAATGCAAAGGGATTCCATAGGTTAGGAGAAAACCTTACCAAGAAGTCCAAATTTCAATTAAAATCTACTAGATATAGGAAAATCCTTGTGACAAGGTATTTTTCCCTTTGAAGTTAATATTAGCAGATGTAGGTGAAAAAAGAAAAGTACAAATGTTTCTATGCTGTACTTGCAATGGGATGTTTTTAATTCGAAGTTGCACAGTATAAGTGGTACAGGAGACAAATATTGGTGTGTGAAATCATGATGTTGTGCCAAATCCCTCAGAAGCACAACTGGTGTTGAGGAAGGGCTCATTTCTCCTAGCAGGCGAACCGTGCTAGTAAAAAACCAGCATTTTCCAGGAGATGCCCTTTCTCCTGAACAAACACTGTTCTGTATCAAGAAGGAGCCTTGCCCTGTTTGTAGTGCTGGATCATTTGTAAGGGTTGGCTTGGTTGCACAGGAGCCCATGGAACACACAAATGCATTTGCAGCAGCTGGAGTAGTCATGGGGCACAACAACCCCATGCATGCTACAGGCTTGGGGAGAAGTGGCTGGGAAGCTGTCTGGCAGAGAGGGACCTGGGGGTGTTGGCTGACAGCCGGCTGAACATCAGCCAGCAGTGTGATCAGGTGGCTGAAAAGGCCAATAGCATCTTGGCTTGTAACAGAAACGGTGTGACCAGCAGGACTAGGGAAATGATTCTGACCCTGTACTCAGCACTGGTGAGAGCACACCTCAAATACTGTGTTCAGTTTTGGGCCCCTTGCTACAAGAAAGATATTGAGGTCTTGGAGTGTGTCCAGATAAGGGCAACAAAGGTGGTGAAGGGGTTGGAGAACAGGTCTTATGAAGAGTGGCTGAGGGAACTGAGGTTGTTTAACCTAGGGAAGACGAGGCTAAGGGGAGATCTGATCACTGTCTACAACTACCTGAAAGGAGGTTGTAGCGAGTTGGGTGTTGATCTCTTTGCTGTGGTAGGTGATAAGATGAGAAGGAATGGCCTCAGGCTGCCCCAGAGGAGGTTCAGATAGACATTAGGAAAAAATTCTTCATTGAAAGGGTTAACAGGCACTGTAACAGCTACCCAGGGAGGTAGTTGACTCACCATCCCTGGAGGTGTTTAAATGGCAGGTAGATTAAGTGCTTAGGGATATGATTTAGTACTTGGACAGGCACAGTTAGACTTGATGATCTCAAAGGTCTTTTCAAACCTAGGAATTCTATGATTCTGTGAAATATAAGACAACAGCTCGGATCAAAGCTTCATATTTTTTGAAGTCCTTAAATATATGTTCAGATGATAGGGAATTGTCTGTATGGCAGTGATCCAAGGTCTAAAGCCACCACAAAATGATATTTGCACGACAGGTTTACATTATTTGCTCTGGATACTTTGCATGTTTTTCAGCTGAGGTTTTCCATAACCTGCAATATACTCAGATAAATACTATTACCACTGCAGACTTGGTTTACGCTTCAGGTCTACAAAAGAAGCTCTGGCTTTTCTAGGTCAAGATAGACTCAAATGTGGACAGCCTTGCTGGGATCCCTGGTAATTTTCTAGCAGCTGGAGAGGATAGAGGTACTAAACAGAAGGCCTTTGAATGCTCAATATAGTTTTAGCAGACCATAATCTGCCCACAGAAATATTCCTAGGGATTTTGAAATGAACTGCTTATGGTATTCATGAATTATTTTACTATGCCTAGTCATACCAACATTCACAAGCTGGATTTAAGGATTCCACATCTTCACCAGTAATGCATCTAGATAAATCTGCTTCTGAGTTAAATGTTAATGTGGTTGTACTGTGTATAGGAACTGTGTTAATGGAACACAGGTGACCCAAACAACGTCTCTGCACAGAAATGAGTTAGCAATCACAAGTGAAAATTTGTTTTGTTTTGCTTTCTACAGAGAAACACAGGGGCTGAATATTATTTATCTGTTAAAGAATCCAGCTGTATATCTACCATCTTTATTATATATAATACTAAAAAAGGATGGAGTATCCCTATTTACTCCTTATTTAATCTTTCTTCAGCTCTTCATTGGCTGCAAGGGCTTGGAGTATAATTGCTTATATATATATTAGCCTCCCCAGGAACATGCATTTCTGAGCTGGAGGTAGAAGTCAGGTTTTGTCAACGTATGGGTTTGCAGTTTCTGTGTCTACACATCAGTAGGGATAATCACACCAGGCCAGGAAAGTACTTCAGGATCTACTTACCTCTGAGCATGTAGGCAGACTAATTGACTTAACTGAGATTACATACAGGCTTAAAGTTAGTCATATGCTTTGCTGGATTTGTCATTAATCCTATGGCCTGAAATCTATAAGAGCTTTATAGTGAACTTGAAGACCACTGAACTGAGCTTCCTTGAAAGATCTCTTCTGCAGCAAAGAAACAGTTTGTTTTTAAATAAAAGTTCCCGAGGGGTGGGAATGCTTGACAAGGGAATGACTAGCCTGATAGGAATGGTTGGATTTGATGATTCTGGAGGCCTTTTCCAACCTAGTAATTCTGTGACCTATGTTTTTATCTTGCACTGACTAACCCTGTCCTGAGTCTTTCCCTTCTTGTTCAGACTATCCACCAGTATATAGTCTCAGGTAGCTTCTTGAATTTTACTCATTATCTAACTCAAGTTACATCTTAGTCAATTAAGTTATTGTGAGTGGTTTGCTGCAAATGCCACTTATTAAGAAGCTGAAATGTACACTGCTGTGTTTTGATATGTTAACATCTTGAAAGACAAAGAGTTCACTCTCAGTACAAGTTTTGCAATTTTATTGCTGAAAAATTATTTCTAGTGGGTAGCAAGAAACAAGGCTAGGGAAACACTTTAAAAAAAGAAATATTTTCCTTCTTAGATACATTTGTGAAATTGAATATTTTTATTATTACTATTAAGGATTAAAAACATTTTTAAGTGTTCCACTTGCTTAAGTACAATCACAATCTTTGTGACATAATCGTTATATCTTTTTATTTATAAAGAAGAAATACACAACTAGACTATTTCTCTCATGTTACATATATCTGAGGATATCACTGCATAGACTTTTTCTACTGGCATTTTTCAAATTGTCATCAAGTTAAATTCATGACCCAGAAAACATCTTGCATTTGACTTTGGGAAAAAAGTGAATGCAGGAATTACATTAAAATTTTTGTATTTGCAGAGGTTGTAATGGCATTTTCCCTAGGGGATATATAAAACAGAATAGTTTTGGTTTAGTTCACCATTATTTCTACATCCCTCAATATTGTATTATTCTAAGCCCTCATCAGTGGATGTGGTAAAAGCAACAGATGTAAACTACAAGAAGCTGGAGAGGGACTTATTAGAAGGGTACATAGTGATAGGATGAGGGGACATGGCTTTACATTGGAAGGGGGAAGATTTAGATTAGAAATTAGGAAGAAATTCTTTATGATGATGGTGGTGAGACACAGGAACAGGTTGCCCAGGGATTTTGGAGAAGACTCCCTCCCTGGATGTGTTCAAGGCCAGGTTTCCTTATTTTCCCCTTTTCCCTTTACTTCCTTTCATAGTAATACACCTCATCAGTTCTCCCAGTTGTAGAGGATTTTGCAGATAATTTATTCTTAATTGTGAATGTATAATTAGAGGAATTCTTGGACAATGCTTTAAGTGCTAGATGTCCTTAGCTATTCTATTTTTTTTGTTTGTTTCAGTGGGGGAAAGAAAAGGCCTGTGATTTTCCTCTTCATTTGGTGGATGGGATAGAAAAAACAGCATGCAATAGATTGTGGGTAACTTCTCAATTGAAAATGATACTGAACAAGGTGCATATTTTGAGTTTTATAGCACTGCCATGCAAGATTATGTGAAGAATTAAAAAATATAGACCAGAGTGTTAAGAAGTCAGTAGTTATACTCAGGAGTCCCATTTTTCTTTCTGGAAGCCTGACACACAGCATATATCTCAGTGATAGCATTCTTCTTGTTGGTATTTCCATTTATTCAAGTGACTACTTTTTACATTCCACCTGCTGGTATCCAAGTAACTGGGGCAGTGCCAAAGCACTCCTGGTATGTGTGCAGTCTGCTACTTCATTTGCATTCTTCACTGAGCTTAAAAAAAATAATCTAACTGCAAATTAAGAATTTATGCTTATTTTAGACAATCCTTACTGTAGCAATTTGGGAAACTGTTGAAAAAGATTCAAGCCAATAAGAGTCTGATGCAGATTTCATATAGCTCTATGTTTAAGTAAATCAGTCTGAGCTTTCCCATTTTTAGTGAATTAATAATAACTCACCATTGCTTTCCTGTGTCCTTTGTACATCTGGTTAAAGAGACAGAGTACCTGGCATTTACCCCATGTTATGTTCTTGCCCTCCATTCTGCATATCTAATGGTAAGTTCTCTGGGTACCAGGACCAGTCAGTGGGTGGGTCCAGATGATTGAGTTTTAAATTCACTGGAATTTCTACACTGTAAATGTTGATATAATTGTAAAACATCTGTGTGTGACTTTTCTGATCCCTGAGAATTTCTGTTTGCTTTTGATACTTAGACATTTCTAAATGCAACAGTGCAAAGCCAGCAAGGAAGTGGAGAAAAATAAAAAAAATTAGGTAGTTGTTGTCTCTTTGAAGCCAATAGTATCTGCTTAGCTTTGCTTGTGTTGTTCTTGCAGTTCACGAGAGTGCAACTATCTTGCAGAATTTACAGTGACCAGGAATCAATACTGTTTCATCATTACAGAGGTCTGCTTGAGTGAAGATTTAAGGGTGTTTTTTTTTGGTCTTTGAAGCAGTTACAGGCCACTCTGCCACTTCCTGACATGCTCCTGAGTGTAATTTATTAGGGCATGTAGGCCAGCAGGAGTGTGCATGACCCTTAACATGATTCCACTCTAACATGAGCATTTAAAGGAGGGCTCACTTGGAGTGACTGCAGAGAGGCTGCAAACCTATCCACAGATCCAACAAGGGCAGCTGTCTTAGGGGGGAGGCCTGGCAAGCCTTTGGGGATAGGAGAATGTGCTCGGGGTCTTGAGCCACTCATTGCCTTGGCCTGCTCATTCCTGCTTTCTGTGTGATGGGGAGAGGGGCTGAATAAGCTCCTGCACTGCTGGCAGCCAGCACAATCTATAGCTGTTGTCGGCAGGTGTGAGTGAGCAGAGAGATACGCTAAAGCTGAATGAAGCTGTGTGATCTTTGATGCCTGCCAGCGTGAACATTTTAAAGACCTTTAAGTTACAGCATCACTCTAGGCAGCAAACAATATGGAAACATTAGTGACCATCACTCTCACAAGGGGCTGGTGGAAGGAAAGATATGTCCTCCTATGTTACCACAGAAAGCTTCTCCTCTTAGCTAGCTTGCTCATTTATAGCTGGGGTTGGAAAGTGCAAACCAAAATGAAACCTGCATTAAAAGTATTTTGTGGGCTGTACAAATCATAAGGGTAAGTACTTCACAAAATACTGTCAACTAAGACATATATTTAAAAGGTTAGATAAAATATCTCCTAGCCATTTTTTCCAGTTCTTTTCTTTTTATAGTCCACTGCGAAACAACAATAGATAAAAAGGCTGTATATAATGCATGTATATTTTGTTGGGATTTTTTTTTTTTTTTACCTTTCCCAAAGGGGTCTCTGTGCTTCCCACACTAATTGTAGGTTTTTCTGAAAATGCAGCATGAATCATTTATAAATAAAGAGACTTTAAAATCCCTAAAAGACTCCCTGAGGTATTCAGTATTTCAGCATAAAATAACTGTTAAATGGAGTTATTCTGAATTAGCTTTTACTGGAAAGTGGTGAAAATAAAGTTTTCTTTTCACTGTGAATGTGCAATAATTCTTTTACACAGCTACCCAGGGTAATTGACAAGTGATTTTCATAATTCAGGTTTTAGCAAAGAAATCATCTGAAGTGGCTAGCATTAAATGAACGGAGCTACTATTAAAACATAGCTTTCAAGAAAAACTGCATGAGATGTCAGAACCAGGGGCTTTGTGATGAGACCCTAAAACATAATTCAGATTATGAAATAGAAACACAGACATTCAAGCTCCACAACAGATTCATACATACATACTCCTCACACATGCATGCACATGCACACACTTAAAAATAATAAAGCAAAACTTTTCAACTTTCTCACAAAATCCTTTGATTATTTTAGTGCTCAGATAACCCAGGAAGGAAAGGCACTCAGAAAAGGTAACTGATTTGCATGACTTCTTTGGACTCCGTAACCTTGACTGTCCATACCCACTGTACAATCAGAGGTCAAATTTGATCTCTCTGTGTAAAATTATGCAGAGGAAGCTTCCTCAACACTTTGTAGTTGATTGACAAATTGGTCTGTCACTCAAATGCTCCTTCAACTTATCAGGAACAGTAAAGAAAATTATCTGTTCTGTGCATATGTGAGAAAAAGCCTGTTCATTAACCTCTAGTCTGCTGAAGCTGTAGAACATATAATGCTTCAAGGAATATGTACTCTGTATGAAAAGTATGCAAAAGATAGACTTATATATATGTATATTTATGTGTATACATTTGTGTATCATATAAAAATGCTCATCCATAGTAGAGCAGTCTGTATGAGAGATATATTTCTTATGTACATATATATGTACATGTTGCAGCAGTTTCTACATCAAAATTTAGGCATTTTTTTCGTGAACTTTGTACAAACATGGTAGCTACAGATAGGAAAATACCTCTGTGATGCTTCCTACAAGTGTTTGGTATAGTGTGGTTCATAATCTAAGATGCCCGTGACTATTCCCCCCCAGATATCCTGCCTACACTGTAGCTCTCAGATGCTAGGTTATTTACAAATATTGCTGTATCTCAAGAACAAGGTTTTGAAATCAAGTGACAATAAAGGTAGAGTCTAATCACTTCAAGAGTTTAAGCAGAGGCAACTTGGACAGATTTAGTGGAGCTGTGCCTGTTTATCTCAGCAGCAAATTTAGTTTTACATATCATGAAATACCCAAGAATTTTGAAGGAACTGGCAGATGTGCTGGCCAAACCCCTTTCCATCATCTTCCAACAGTCCTGGATGACTGGGGAGGTTCTGCTGGACTGGAGGCTGGTTGATGTCGTGCCCATCTATAAGAAGGGGTGCAGGAAGGATCCAGGGAACTACAGGCCTGTCAGCCTGACCTCGGTACCGGGGAAAGTCGTGGAGTGGGTGATCTTGAGTGCTATCAAGAAGCACTTGCAAGAGAACCGGGTGATCAGGCCCAGTCAACACGGGTTCACAAAAGGCAGGTCTTGCCGGAGTAATCTGATCATCTTCTATGACTGAGTGACTAAACTCTTGGACGAGGGAAAGGCTGTGGATGTGGTTTTCCTGGACTTCAGTAAAGCCTTTAATACAGTTTCTCACAGCATTCTGCTTCGGAAACTGTCGGCCTCTGGCCTGGACGGGCGCACACTCTCCTGGGTGAAAAACTGGTTGAATGACCGGGCCCAGAGGGTGGTGGTAAATGGAGTTAAATCCAGCTGGAGGCCAGTGACAAGTGGGGTTCCCCAGGGCTCAGTCCTGGGTCCAGTCCTGTTTAATGTCTTTATCAACAACCTGGACGAAGGCATCGAGTGCTCCCTTAGCAAGTTTGCAGATGACACCAAGATGGGTGGAAGTGTCGATCTGCTGGAGGGTCGGGAGGCTCTGCAAAGGGACCTGAACAGGCTGGACTGCTGGGCTGAGACCAACGGCATGAGGTTTAACACGGCCAAATGCCGGGTCCTGCACTTGGGGCACAGCAGCCCTGGGCAGAGGTATAGACTGGGAGAAGCCTGGCTGGAGGGCTGCCGGGAAGAGGGGGACCTGGGGGTGTTGGTTGACAGCCGACTGAACATGGGCCAGCAGTGTGCCCAGGTGGCCAGGAGGGCCAGTGGCATCTTGGCCTGCGTGACCAGCAGGTTCAGGGAGGTTGTTCTCCCTCTGTACTCGGCACTGGTGAGACCGCACCTTGGGTACTGTGTTCAGTTCTGGGCCCCTCACCACATGAGGGATGTTGTGGCTCTGGAGCGAGTCCAGAGAGGAGCGGCGAGGCTGGTGAAGGGGCTGGAGAGCAAATCTTATTGAGGAACGACTGGGAGAGCTGGGGTTGTTTGGCCTGGGGAGGAGGAGGCTGAGGGGAGACCTTATTGCTCTCTGCGACTACCTGGGGGGAGGTTGTGGGGAGGAGGGAGCTGGGCTCTTCTCCCAAGTGACAGGGGACAGGACGAGAGGGAATGGCCTCAAGCTTCACCAGGGGAGATTTATGCTTGAGATTAGGGAAAAAATTCTTCACGGAGAGGGTGGTTAGGCATTGGAACAGTCTGCCCAGGGAGGTGGTTGAGTCACCGTCCCTGGAGGTGTTTAAGGTGAGGGTGGATGAGGTACTTAGGGGCATGGTTTAGGGATTGGTGGGAATGGTTGGACTCGATGATCCAGTGGGTCTCTTCCAACCTGGTTATTCTGTGATTCATCGGTTGCTTCTGCTTGGGGTAATTTTTGCAAGTCATGTATATGTATGTCTCTTTTGTAACTCTGGCTATCTATTTGTTGACGTACTTGTATTTATCGAACTGATCTAGGTAAGAAAAATAAATTTATTTAGGTATTTGCCTCTACATGCTCTATTGTAGCTGAACCTTGACTTTGATGTTAACATAAAACTCAGAAGTTACAAGATGATGACACTTGTGTACCTTGTCAGTTGGGATTTTTTTCCTCCCTATAAGCCCTGCATACTGGTACCAGAGAGCAGTCCTGAAGCAAACTCTCCTGTTTCAAACTTTGTGAAAGTCTTCATCATCGCACTGAGCTGTGGCTTCTAATCCATCTCTGACAGTTAGGCAACATGCTAGGTCAAACCTGGAAAGAATGCACCTCTGTTTTCTTGACAGAATCAGAAAGATTTGGGGTAAAGTATTTGCTTAAAATCTAGCTTGTTAAGTGACTTAGACTTTAAAAAAAAAGTGCAATTGGTCTCAATGTAATTTTTTAAGCAAAACTTTTTGCTTTTATTATTTAAAATATTTTCTTTGCCAGTGGCTGAGTAGCTTGAAGTCTTTGAAACACTGAGCTTTCTATAAAATCCAAATAATTCCCTGTAAATCAAAGTACTTGGCATGCTTGCTGCAAAGCCTAAAGCTTTTTTTTTTTTTTTAAGGTAATCTCTAGAAAGTAGTTTGTACTCATGTTTTCACAGTGATTAAATATGCAAAGTAATTTTCATGATTATCACCCCGTTCTGAACCAAATCAGATGCGGCTATGCTTCTCTTTGTACAAAGCCAGTTATTGGATCAGATTCCAAAACAAATCCCCTGAATTTGGCAGATCATCATTTTAAAAGGGGGCTTGTTAAGGTAATGATTAAATTAAACCACCCCTTTAAGAATATTTAGATCTGGTCCGCCAAGCGGAACGGTCTAATGGTTTTTAAATTAGAAGCTGCGAATGTTGATGCATTTCTTTTGTGGGTCAAGTGGGTATTAACAAATGCTAAGACTGTTCTCTCTTTTGTCATCACCTTGAAATCTGCAAAAAAGAACGAAGAGTGGGAAAGACACAAGGAAAGAAGCAGTGTTAGTATTTAACATCGGTATTTTTTAAGCAAGGGCAGCCTCAGATTTACAAGGTTGGGTAGGAGAAGATATGAGATGCTGTTGCTAGTAATCTCTTTATACATTGCTCTTGAGAGAGAGACTGAAGCTTGAATCTTCAAGGAAGAGGAGAACCCAAGTACATTCAATTCTGTCAGTCTTAAACCATTGCAGAAGTGTAATAGCCTGCTAACCTGAGAAGTGTGGATAACAGCCCATACCTATAGCTTCCAGATTTCTCAACCCTATCTATTTTAAATGTGCTTTTTAGCCTGAGATGCTGCTGGGAGTTTGTGGCTTGGAGACACCATTGTTTGCTTGTGTGGAAAGGATGGCTGGGATCTTTCCAGTACCAATCTATATCTTTCCCTAGTATTTGACATCCCACAATACTAGTTGATACTGGAGTTTTTTAATATTGGATTTATGGAGTATAATAATCCTCTTCTTGGGAGGAAATCCACATTAAAATATAAATCTCTCAAGTCAGGTCAACTCACGTGTAACAAAATGCTAATGCTCTTCTGTACTTAGTCCCTGTTCTTTTTTTAGTCAGCCATAAGTTTCTGAAAATGACACCTCTTGAGTCAAAATTTCCTGTACTGAAATGGGTTACAAGAAAACTGTTGGAGAAGTGGGAGCAGAAGTGTAATTTGAACTACTCTGAGGAAAGTGAGGAGACAGAGAATTTTCTGTTTATTCAGACCAAATCCTTGCGACCATTTTGTTTATGAATAGCCTTCTAAGCAAGACAGGTAGCTGTGGAAAGCTGGCTTAGGCTACAGAAACAACTATAACTAGCAAGGTGCATTTCTGCAGGTGCAAATGTGGGTTTTCAGTTGACTGAATTACGACCTTTTAGAAATTGCACTCTTTGGACGTGTGGTTCAGCACAGTTTATGTAGGGCTTTTTGCTAAGTTTGTAAAATGTGCATTCAAGGAGTGACATGCTCTGTGCACGTGTATGTTTGTGCTTGTTGAGGGAGGGAGAGAGGAGAGGCTAACTTTGCTGTGGAATGAATGATTTTCTGACCTGACAAAGCAATTAGGGAGGGTGGCTTACTGTGTTGAAACCTGGGTTTATTCTTTGCAAAACAAGTGTGTAAAATGATTGGGTAAAAAGTCTTTGATATGCTGTAGGATTTACAGAAAGAAATGTCACTCTGATGAATCTGACATACTGGCTTAATTTTGTTACCTGCATCCATTTTACCAGCCTGCAAAAGTTCCAGTGAGGTGTTGATAAGATGTTTTGAATTATGAAAATATTAATTAGGGGAAAGCTATTGTTTAACATTAGAGAATAAAAAAATTATAACTGACTCTACATAAACAATCTTAACTCTGCCCCTTCCATGTAGACATAGAGATACAACATTTTGTGATTCACATTACTGGTTTTAAATACCAGTTTGCATTCTTGGGAACTGTAGACAGGTCCATACAACCTTCTATACACTGTGCAGTAGTTTGCAATAAATCAAACCAAATGTTTTGATGCATATCACACTGAAAATGATGCTGATGGACTAGGAAGTAATTATGATATGTTCTACTGGTTAGTTCTCCTCATCTGGAAAGCTATCATCAATCAAGACCAGATTTCTCTGGCAGAAAAATAGTAATAATTTCCAAATAAAAAGCACTGGAAATAATTTACAATACACAAAACTGAGACTGTAGTTTAGAAAGGAACAGAGATGATTATGATTATGATATGCACTAAGTATATATAGTATACGCAAATCTAACAACATAATGACCAGGTTAGTATGAAAATCCTACACAAGGAGGTGCAATTCAAAATTAATGCAAGATCACAGCAGAGTTTTTGTTCTTTCATTGAAATCACTGGGCACTGGTGATTTTATGGTCTGTGGGGACTGTTAGGCTCAGTCAGTTTGAGAAAGACTAACTGTGGGCTCAGTTAGTTTGAGAAAGAATCTGCAGTGAAGTTTATTTTCAGATAACAGTTTTTCCAAAGTCTACACCAAACTTGATTCCCTCTCATTTTACCTTGCAGTTTATTGTAGAGACTATCTGTGAGCAGTCGCTGAGCCTATATCCTCATTCCTGCCTTCACCAAAGTAAAGGTGTGATTGAATCTTGGATTTTGGTTGGGGCTGACAGCTTAAAATTAACTAATCTCTAAGTCCCTGTTTTCAAAGTGCAGAGAAGCCCATGTATTGCTTTACCATGTTTTGCAAGCTCCTTGAGAAATTGGATGAACATTCTGTCAGGCAGAAGAGTATTTTCAACAGTGCAACTTTAGAAGCGCATGCAAGTATGATCTCTGTTTCTAGGAAAAGAAAATGTGAATGAACAAAGCATACTGGCAGAAATACCTTCACCTTCCCTCCAGTGTTCTGGCCTTAAACCAGAGAAACTCTCTCTTTAAAAGCAGACATTTTAAATTGAAGTTCTGCCTCAGTCGCTTCGTGGCAGTCGTGGACAAAGCTATCCAAAGGGCAACACTTTCCCTCAAAACTTCATGCATGAAATCTGTGGCCACAATAATTTGCAGGCTGAAATCAATAACATAAAGATAAAAACCAGGATAAAAGTCTGTATTAAATTTGCCTACATTATATCTTAAACGGGTTTTCAGAATAAAATAAAATTTGCATGATATCTCAAAGAAATAAAATGGTTATACACCCCAGGTAAGAATTTTTTCTTTGTTTTTTTTCTATGTTTTGAACATTTGTTTGAGGTTTGAATGTGAACATTTTTCAGCCAGCAAAATCTCACCTGGCATCTAACTTTTTCTGCTGAGCTGTAAGGTCAAAACTCTGCTTTTGGATTATCTACAGAGGAGATCTTGACTGCATATTGTGCTCTTGATCTCTACATAAACCAGTCATTGATTTCAGTATGAGTTTCATGTCCAGATTAGAGCTGTGTAAGCTCTTCACATCAAAATTTGAAGTTGTGGAAAAGCCTTTATTGGTTTGGAGTTTAAATGTGGAAACAAATACAGAAGAGTTTAATGCAGAATTTGCCTGACTAGCAAAATTTTCAAAGGAAAACCCAAATTGTTGCTCTAGACAGGCAGGGTTTGGTTTTGCCCTCTGGTTTCATTTGCTCTCATGGAAGATAAGTGGATTAAATAAAACTCAGTTAGCCAGAAGCAATCCCTATACTTTTGAATTTCACCAGTAAATCTTTAGATGTGCAGTAGGTAGAATCTGCATGTTTCTAATCCAAATTTTGAACCCCAGGAACCTGGGGAATTAGAAGAAGAAAGAATGACGTGGACCAAATGATCAGTTTGAGTTATGAATTGCAAGCATCCTCCACCCTTAACCTAACTGGCTGGAGTCAGATATTTTTTTTTTGTTCTGGTCAGCCCTTATGCAGAGCAGAACCTGGGAAATATAAAGCATATGACTAAATTGCATATTGGTCTCAGAACTGAAACCAGCAGGTGTTGCAAAGCTGAGTCAAATTAGTAAACCTAAAGATACAGATCTGTTGTGACAGGTGAGAGAAGGAGCTTTTCCCCTAAATCTGTGAAAATTAGGGACTTTCTTTGTACAAAATCTTTAGTGCCTCTTAAAATGTGTAGATTTTGCCTAAGGTGATGGATTTGTGAAGTCTGTGAGTGAACAGAAAAGGCTGGATTGTATATGATGGACTCCTATCAGGAGAGCTATTCTTTCCTGTTATTAAAATAATGGGACTTAATTGAAGGGATATATTAACCTGCTTAGACAGAAATGGCTGCTGTTACAATAGTTCTAGTCTGTAGTAAATAATGTACATTTAAAATACTTATGCATATATGTTTATCCAAAGAAGCCATTTGGTCTCTTAGATAATTAATATGCATTGGAGAACTTTCCATTAAAGATTTCATCCTCTCTTCTTTTCACTTTAAAAAGCAAAGAAGTTAAATGCAAAAAAAATAATAAAAAAAACCCAACACACTGAATAATTATAGACTTTGTATATAAACCATTAAAAAAAGGACACAAAAAGTTCATTAAAACTTAAGGTTGGAGAACTTGTTCTGTGTAGCTGTTATTTTTTTTTGTTGTTCTTGGTCTTCTAGACAGCTAGAATTAAAGGACAAAGTGTCAGCTTGATTTTAAACTTCCTGGCTTTGGTCCATCTGCATTGCAACCTTAATCAGGACAAAATAGTTCTGTTAAGGGTTGTATTATTTTTGGTCCATGACAGACTTGTTCAAGGTGAACCAAAGAACATAACATCTTAGGCAAGATGTTACCAGAGCTAGGGAGCACATTTTTCCCTTCAGAAAAGATATTGGCACAGCGGTGTTTCCATTGCACAGAGCTAAGTCTGCTCTAGGAACTACTGTCCATGGCACCTGTGTTTCCCCAGGGCAAATTGGCCTTCCGTTTATCATCAGCCAACTTATAACTCTCATTTTGTGCCCAAATTACCTGCTTTGCTTTTCCCAGCTACAGCTCAGCATCTGAAGGTAGGATTTAGTGCTCTTAGATAGAGAACCAAAGGAGCAAAGCTCTAAACATAAATGACACTTTCCATTTACTCCACTAATGAATGTTTAGTAACCATGTTTCTTGACAAAGGTGGCACTTTAAATTTTAATTTATTTGGAAGAGATATTTCTCAAACACTTCACTTGAAATAGCAATGCTTGTGCTTATAGTAAAGAAAAAGTGGTAAAAATAGATAATACAATAAAGTAGATTTGGTTTGAGCTACAAGTACTAGCATATGTCTTACCTTTTTGTCATGGATCAGTTCTATCCAATTTATTGAGTAAATTATGGAGAGATTTGGAACAGCCTTAAATCCCTCACAACCAAACAGAGTTTTATAAAATCTCTAGGAGTCTTTGAAAAAGAGTTTGTGTTTGATAAACTCAAGTCAATAGTGAATGATTTACAGAAATTTTCCTATTACAGAGCATGTTTGAAATCCCTCTGAAATCAACAAACAGGATCCCACTGATTTCAGCAGATTTTGTAGCATGCTAAATTATAAGATTCACTCTGAGTTTATTCTGTATACTGAAAAAGAGATGTCTCTTTTATTTCCCTGGGAACAGAAAAATAATATGGTCTTATTCCATTATACTATGGACAGAGTAATGCACAGATTGAAAGATGAATTCTGAAATTTTAAAGTAGCATTAAGCTGGGGTGTCTTTCACATTTTCATGTTGATGTGTGGGGAAGTACTCTGTGCTTCATCTGAAATGTTAGCGTGATGGTACTGAAATTTAGAATGAGTATAATTCCTGCTGTGCCAGGGCCCTTATGAAAACAAGACTTTTTATCTTGTGAGGCTGTCTTGGTAAACCAAGGCTTAAATATAAGAACAAAAAGTGCTCTTCAGTTTTACAAGAGCATTGTGTCTCTGAGCTTTGTATTTTTATAAAACCCAGGATAGCGTAAGAAGAACCAGTAATCAGGAGGCAAACTTCTACAGCATTATATCAGAGAGCAAATGCTCATGGCTCTTTATTAAAGGGCAAGGACATTCGTTTGACTTTTTAGTTTGTTTTATTATAGGGATGCCATTCATGCTTCTATAATTAAACTTGTTTCAGCGCCTCCATTATAAACTTTTTTTCCTGCTGAAGCAAATGCTGGCATGCTCCATCTGTTTCAGTGTCCTGGAGTGCCTTGTTTTTATGTTGTTTTGGGTTTTTTTAGGGGGGAACTAGATGATTTGGGTTTTTTTCTTAATTTTGGAACATTTTAGGTTTAAGTCTAAAAATAAAAACTGTCTAAACTGCTTGCCTCACCCGTACATATCCCTCCCCATCTTGAAGCAGATGAAGAGGGCTGCTGCTTTGCTGAGTCACGCAGTGGAAGGGAGTGAGACAGAGGTCTGGTGGCCACTCCACATCAGCAGCCACATGAAAGCCCACATGTGCAGCAAGGATGAGTCGGGGAGAATGAGCTAGTCACTATGTCTCTGGCACTTGTTTGCCTATCAGGATGACCAAGCTGGCCCCTGGTCACACACTCCTGCATATCAGTGCAGGTATGCAGAGTTACACAGAACAAAGAATCAGAAGTGATCATGAAAACAGGAGTATTAATAAGATTTATTAATAGAAACTAATATATGTAGTACTTGGATGACTCATGGAAGTGGAATCCATGAATTCTGTGTGTTGGGAATGGTTTGATGTACGACCCCAGAGTTTTTCAGATCCCTACACACTGGTTCAGATTGCACAGGCCAGGAGGCCAAAGCAACTCACTGTGTCCCTTACCAGAGGCACCACTGGCCAAATTGAAGAAGATATGGAGCTGGGCTGACTGATACCCCACATGTTATCACTCCAGAATGGACTATAAGAGAATAGGAGGAGCAAACCTTAATTGGAGCTCCCTCTCAGCTGTTCTGAGGCCCCCACTGAAATCAAGATGACACCAGGGATCCAATCCCTCTGAGCATCAGAGCATCTGCAGCTGCAGCAACCTTGTGGAAACATCTAAAAAGACTTTACCACTGAACTCCAGACAGGTCCTATAGTCCCTCACAAACTCTCATAGGATGCTAATATTGGTCTAGAATTAAGCTTATATTCTTGACTTAGAATTGCAACGTTATAGGTAATAAACTAAGTGTTTAAATGCAGTTCTGGGTTGTAATCTGTCTCCCTTGGGGTGTGACACCCCCAAAACTCTGCCTGGTCCTGAAAAATTTTAGCTGAGTCTCTTGAAATGTCACCATATACCATTCTTCTTATTCTTGCAATGGAAATTGTGTATTTTTAATAGGATACTGGACCAGGAATTAGAAAACCCATAATTTATTTTTAGTTCTACCAGAGATTATCTTGCTGCTCTTCGGCACTGTTGAGCTCAGCAGGTGTTTCTTCAGCAACTTCATTCTGTGTCTTGATGCTGCGACTCATGAACTCCTGTGGTACTTGTTGAGGGCACTAAAGCACTCTCTGATGCCGTAGCAGAGAAAGCTAAATGGGCAGTGTGCCTACTCCACAGGCACCATAGTTCCCAGTCAGTGTGAATCTCCATAAAACAGAAGCAATAGCTGAAGAACAGACGCTTTTCCTAGAAAGGACAGTAGACAGGTGGGAATAATAATCTGTGTGGCAATTGCCGTTAATCACTAGAGTTTGTCAGACAGTGCCCTCAGTATCCTAGCTTATAAAATACTATTTTTATTTTTTTTTTCACGTATGTCTTCACTCCCTTGGTGTCTTTTCAAATGAAGGCAGGAACTGGAAGCAAGTGTGTGATTTTGTGGAGAGATAGTTTTCCTGTATTTCTTACGGTGATAAAAGATGACCACCAGGCTTGGGGAGACTATTTCTGTTCCTCAAATGTTTTACCAGATCCACAAGTGTTTAGCATGGATGTGTGGTGCTAAAGCTATTCAGATATGTAAACTTCATTCTTAACTACTTAAACACTTTTAAGCTCCTTGCATCAACCCTGAAAATTAGTCCTTAGACCACACCAATGTATTTGTGTCATTCCTCTGAGTGTTTAAGACTTGGATGCCTGGAGTACAGATACAGACAGGCACTCCTTGAATGCTGGGAAGGATTGGTATACAGACAGTGTCTATTCAGGCATGTCCACCAGACCAAGGTCTACGTCCAGTAGTCACATTTTACTGTTACATTATTCTATGATTTGCATTTAATATTTTTAAAGTGAGAGAAAGGCAAGGAATAAGAGATGCAGAGACTAATGTTTCATTTGTGTGGTTCCCAGAACTTTTACCTATTCAAACAAGTTTTAAAAAAGTAGTCTCTCTACTTCAGAATCATCCCAATGTGCAATTTTATCATACAATCAGAATCCTTTTGAGATTTCTTTTCTTGCATTCTATGGATTAGAGCACAGTATTCCTGTGCCAGATAATGCTTAGTAACAAACTAGAATAGATACTTTAACCAGAAAACTGAGTGCAACTTCTGCTGCAGAAAAAAACCCACAAATCCAAATGCCCAAAAAAAGCCCAACAAATAAACCAAAACCAAAGTAAAAATGAACTTTTCATAGAACAGTTATTGCGTTTTAGGTAAGACCTACTTTATCATGTTTTAGATGTGATTCATATACGAGCTGGTGAAGGGGCTGGAGAGCAAGTCTTACGAGGAGCGACTGAGAGAGCTGGGGTTGTTTAGCCTGGAAAAGAGGAAGCTGAGGGGAGACCTCCTTGCTCTCTATAACTACCTGAAAGGAGGTTGTGGAGAGGAGGGAGCTGGCCTCTTCTCCCAAGTGACAGGGGACAGGACAAAGGGCCTCAAGCTCCACCAGGGGAAGTTCAGGCTCGACATAAGGAAAAAAATCTTCACTGAAAGAGTCATCAGTCAATGGAACGGTCTGCCCAGGGAGGTGGTTGACTTCCCTGGTGCAGGTGGATGAGATACTGAGGGGCATGGTTTAGAGATTGGTGGGAATGGTTGGACTTGATGATCCGGTGGGTCTCTTCCAACCTAGTGATTCTATAATTCTATGAGATTATCTTAGTTGTACTGAGTAAACTTTGTTCTACTGCCAGTCTAGGCTGGTTTTCCACCTAGCCTGTTTTTCGCTATTTCATACGGTGTTATCTCTATAGATTTCCCTTTTCTATAAAAGTCCTTGCTTTCACTAATATAACATTAATTTGTGATTGATCTTTCTGAAGGTGGAGAAATAAGGTCAAAGCATATATTGGCATCCTCATGGCTCGAGCTGGCCACTGCCAGCTCTTGATCAGCAGCCAACTTTTCAATTAGGAGGTGAGAGTGAGCAATGTGTGCTGGTTTTGCCGTTTATCTCATCTCTAAGGACTGTCACATTTTGCCTTTCTGGAAATAGCTCTGAAGACTAGGCATTTGAAGTGTATTTTGATCATTGGCTGATCTCCGTTTTGCATCTGAGTTCACTAGGCTTCTTGGTACCATTCAAAATGCTTGGAGGTGAAGGTATGAAACACAGAAAATGATCAGAGTAGTAAGATAGACTGGTAAAGCTGCTAAGATATTATAATCCAAAAAGGTATTGCAGGTAATTTTCTTCTCATGACCTGAGGACAAAAACTTTATTACTCTTTAAATTCCAATATTGTACCAATTAAATTCTAGCTTAAGAATTAAGGTTTCCAGTCCACTTTTCATTTGAAAATATATTTCCTATGCTTGTTCTGAGATGTCCCATAAGAACAACTTTTTAGTCTCTCATTTTTTCATCTTCATATTCCCTATAATTAAAAAGCATGAAGGAATATTAAGTTACAGAAACTTTGTCAATGTGCTTTCAGTTTTGCAAAAGCACATACTTAAAGTAATAGTATTTTCTCATACAAGAAATAATATCTATTGAAAACTAAAGGAAGAAAACTTCAAGCACTTTTCTTTTCTCCTGCTGCATTTTACTTTTCTACCTCACAGCTCAGATTGCCTTTTTTTAATCAAAGCAATAATGGAAGAACGGTCCTTACACTCAAATGCAATCACATTTAATCATATTTAATATCCTTATTTCTCAGCTGATCAGACTTTGAAAATCTGATTGCTTTAGTTTGATTTAAAACTTGAGGTAAGTCAAACACAATAAAAAAGTGTATTTTTGTTGCTAGTGTGTTCCAGTTATGTGGTTTCTTAAGATGCTTGAGCTTTTGGGTGCCTAATTGCAGAACAGGGGTTTCTGAGCACTCTGTCAGTAGAAATGGGCAGAGATTAAAAGCATATAATTTTAGCTAAATATAATACATTTTTTCATAAGACAAAGAAAGTGTTGATTCAATGATACATTAGCTTTTATCCTACAACAGACAGTATGAATATAATGTATTACTGTGTTATCCTCTTCTGATATTTTCCCTGAACATGTTTCACAGCAACATTCAATGGGATGAGATTCTGAGTTCTTTTACTCTACGATAAACCAAAAATATTTCTAGTTGACACTGATGTCTCCCATTTCTGTCTACAGTCTTCATATCCAGGGTATAAAACAAAGGACTGTAGCTGAAATGATTACACTCATCAGATCTTTTAACTACATTAAAGTCCATTATACTTGCTGCAATTACCCTCTAAGTTTCAGATCAGAATCTAACACACAAAATGCTTGCTTCCTACTTGTATTAATTTAAAAGTGTATACTCAACATGTCAGACTTTCTTTTTTAATGAAAAATATGTGGATTCCATTATTCTCAGCTGGATTATGCTCTTCATATATGACACATGAAAGTGTCATGACTACTAGCCATAATGGTAAAATATTCCCAAAGGCTATATGCTTTAAGACAAAATTCTAAAGACCCGTTTACCCTGTGTTGAGGTGAGTGTAGAAAAACACTCCCCTGAAATCTTCCAAATACTTATACTACTTGCAATCTGACATCAATGAAAATAAGTAAAACAATTATGCTTTCATATAGACCTAAATTACAGAACAGAACGAAGCTAATGCAACATTGGATTTGTTGCTAATTTGATGCATGTGTTCTGGGTGTGTGAGAAGGCACAGAGCAGGAAAGGGCAGGCTTGTGCCAAAGTTCAGGGTCAAGTCACTGTAGAGTTTTAGCACAATCTCAGAGACTGATCTTTGGATATCTGGAGCTGTTAGACCATGACAGTTTAACAGACATATGTAAAATGTAGGAAAGTTCCTTCTGACATATGGCTTAACAGGAATGAGAGGTAACAAAAAAGGCCTGCATGTTTTCTGTGTTGGCATCATGGATCAGAACCTCATATGAATCTCATTAACACTGTATGAAGGTGAATTTATAAAATGATGGGCACTACTTTTGAATAGCATATGTTGGAGACTTAAGCTTTGTAACTTCAAGGTCACACTGACACAGTTTTATGGTTACCTTCTTTAGTTCATACCTGTTATCTGGAGAGCAGATATTGCCTTCTGTGAAATTCATTATACCTGCAAAATAAAAAAAAAAATGTGAAAGAGTGTGGCTCTTCTTGGCAGGGAATACTATCCTTGCAATCTATTCCTGGCTGCTGCTCATGTATGTCTGCGGAGCCATGCTGCACACCTATAAGACAAGGTGGAATATATAAAAATCAAGAGATGGAAAGTTCATTGTGAGTCTGCAACGTGGTTGTGCTGTACTCTACTACCTTTCATTAAGTTCACCGTGTTCATAGCTTGGCCATTTCTGGGGCATTGCAAATACTATAATTAAAAACCCCTCAGACTAGTACATGATCTTACATCTTAATTGTGTTCCTATTGCAGTATTCTGCTCTACATAATTTGTCCTGATGCTGCGGTCATTTCAGCAGCAATAATTCTTGTATGAGGCTGCTTCACAGTTTTTTTGTGCTACTCAAGAGGTGGATGAGTTTTAAAGGTAATGTGAAATGATTCTCTCATAGGTTGTAATGTAGTTTTGGACAGAAGGCACTGCACTGCTATAAGATCATGATTTAAGGTTTGGCAGACTCTGAGTAACAGTTAGCATGCATTTTCCCTCCAAATTCTTCTAATCCAACTTAATAGGCAAATCATGTTTTCTCTCTGCTTTCCTGATCATCCTCCATTAACCTGCAGTCATTGATAAATATACATTGCCTCATAATGTTGCATAAACATAGAAGGCAAATAGAAAGTAAACAAAACCCAAGTTAAAATGATAGTAAAGATTTTGATGGCTTATTAATCATTTATACAAAGTTTATTAATTAAATGGATACTTTAAACCAAAACACTTTCTTCCAAAATAAGAGAACAGAGAAATAATGGCCTTATCTCTCTGAGGAGGTGAAAACTTGCAGAAGCCAATTCTCCATCATCCCTAATTCACACTTAAAAGCTCAGACTCTTGAAACAGGAGTACATCCCCATACTAACTCATTGGCTCTTTATGTATGTAAGCTCCTGCTGAAAAGGCTGCTATACACAAATCCTGTCTGTCTTCTCCATCATCATTTTCTTCCCCTTTCCTTGGTCCTTCATTTACTACAAAGTTTGTTTATCTCTGTTACATCTCTTCAGAACCTGGTGAATAAATGAGTAGTGTAAACTTTGTTTTTTATGCCCAAGAACTAACACATACACCCACACCGACCCCAGTTTTCTTTCCTCTGCTAGAGTTCTCAGCACCCCAGGTGAAAGCATAACAATAGAAATGGCTAGTTCAGTACTCTTGAAAGCTGAGTGAGTGCCAGGCTTGGACGTGTAAATCAGTACTGGAGGCTGGAGATAAACTGCCTGAGGGTAGGACTACTCATGATGGAGAAGAGGGCTTCTGTCCCAGCTGAATGGAAAACTTTGGAGAAATAAGGTGGATTGTAAGGATTGTGAGGGTGGATGAGGTGCTTAGGGGCATGGTTTAGAGATTGGTAGGAATGGTTGGACTTGATTATCTGGTGGGTCTCTTCCAACCTAGTGATTCTATGATTCTGTGAAATAAGCACAATCCCTAAAGGCATGGAATCACTGCGTAATTCTTCTGAGCTCCTAAGTCAAAGCTGTAGTAAGAAGTAGATGCTCTTACTCAAGTTGTTCTGATTAATATATTCTTGAAATTACATGGGAAATTCTGGGTCATTTGAAGTTGATAGCAAATTAGTGTTTGCTTTGTAAGGGACAAGATTTTACCTGTAATGTAAACAAGGGAGAGAATCTTTTGGCTAAACTTGTCATGTTGAAGCATGGTTTCTTCCTAACTGTTTAATTTACCCAGTTGAACCTGAGATAAAGTATACATAGTCTGGTCCACATCTAAACATATTAGCTGGACCATGTTAAAATTCAGCTTTTAATTCTTATTCTCAAAAAAGTCACACTGTATAATATAAAGAAGGAACAAGCTGTCTACAATCTGGGTGATTAATGGGCTGAAAGCAGATGTGATATATAACAGAGTTTGTAAGCCTCTCTACTACCTGGAAGTGAAGTTTGGCTGTCACAGGCAAGAGAAAGGGATAAATTTCAAAGCAGGCTGAAACTCTAGCCAAAATGCATTAAATGATTACACAGCCAGGACTGACTTTGATCACACCTCAAAAATAAAACAAACACTAGCATGAAGAAGAAAGGGTTTTTTCCCCCCCAAAATAGATCAAAAAGATAAATTCATTAAAGGAAAACAAGCACTTGAGGGCAATGGTACTAAACATGACTTGGTATTTTAAATCCCTTGTTGCTACTGTATGGGTGAATGTGATTCCACTTAGGGAACTGGTATGACCCTGCAGTTTCACTTGGGAAGTTTTCTGGGAGAGAAAGGAGTTGTGGACTTTCGCATGAACCTCTGCATTCATCTAATCTATCTGGAAACAAATGTGGTCTTGCTGGTATGTTTTATGTAGTCCAGTATGCATGTAGCCTAATATAGAAGTCACCAAATAACTGTAGATCTGTGCCAATGGAAAAAAAGAACCAATGTACCAAGACAGAGAAAGAAATAATGCTAATTTATGTGGACATCACAAGGCTGCAGAACCATGTGTCATCATCTTAATTTTAAAGACAGAAAGCTCGAGAAGGGAGCCATGAAATAGTTTATTCCAGTCAGGCAGACTGTGAAAAGCAAAAATCCTAGATTTCTGTTTCAATCTACTGCTGTCTTATAAAAACCTACTGAGAAAGAAAGGGGGAAAGTATATTCATGTAAATTCTAGTTTTGACTCAAAGGAGCAAGCAGCATGATGAATACAGTATGTTCTCTCTTTGTCATCAGAGTTTAGTCAAGATAATTTTGGAATTTAGGAAGGCATAATACCTAGTTTTTGCCTTCTGCCTGCATAGGTAGTTTAAACAAGGTCTACTTGTTTATGTAGTTTAATTCCTAAGACTGGAGAATAGCCTGTCTAGAAACCAAGTCAGACTTTAACATTACCTCAGTTTAAAAATGCTGCTCTGTATACTTAGTTATAGGAAACAGTCAAGCTGCCTGGGTATATATAGTTAAGAACTGATGTTTCTGTTCAAACCCACATCTTATAGTATTTGGCAATTTACACTTCCAAACCTTTGCAGATAGTAATTTTATAATATAATTGTGAGAATCGCAAAAGACTACACTTCCATCTTTCTGTCCCACTTTTTCTTGGTATGTAAGAAAAAAGTCCACAGAAAGCACAATCAAAGCAGCATCCCTGTGTTACCTGACAGCCTGCATAAAGGAGACCGAGCACCTGATTTTGCAGTGTCCTGTATCTTGTCTAGTTTTACCAACCTGTACACTGAAGAAAATTCTGCCAAGAAAGAAGATGGGATCTCCAGGTTGCTTAGTTCTTCTCCCTGGAGTCTCTGCATTATTGGGTGCATCACACACAGCCTGAGAGCCTCGTTCAGAAAGGAAGAGCAACATATTTGCTCTTTCTAAAAACATTTGAGGGCTAAGGCTGCAAAATTTGGTTTAAAATGTCCAGTATTACTTTAGGCTGACATAGTTTATGCAGGTAACCTCATGCAATTCATGGGAACAGAAGTTCTCTAAAATCTTAGTAAGAAAAAGTATTAACAATTTCAGCTTATGCCACTGAATACCTAAAAAGCTCCCCTGGTTAAGATTATCTCTATCTCACTCTCTCTCTTTCTCTCTATCTGAAAAGTTATTAACAAAAGCTCTAACAAAATAAAAATATACCATCAAAATAATTCCATCTGGATTTTTAACTGTGCACACTCTTGTATATTTTTTCTGGCATGGTAGAACATTGAAAACTTTTCTGCTGCAAACTAGGTGTATGAACACATTTTAAATAATTTCAAAGGCTGTAAGTGTATCCAATTTGAAAGAGATTGCTCTTATAATATGTTAACAAATAAACATAAATCAAACCAAACCTGGAAGAAACCCAAATTCTTTCTTCTTGGTTTTTTAATACTTAAAAGAAAAATTCTGATCTCAGGAGTAACAGTATAGAATGGTTTCAAAAAGCAATAATAGCATTACTGGCATTTTTTGCATTTTAATATTTTAAGTCATATTTTACACTTTTTTAAAAAGGAAAAATCCCATGAAATTATTGTCACACTTCTGACAGTACCTTCTTCAGCTTTGATGGTAGTAAGTAATACGACAGCCTCAGTTCCATTGTCAAGGGAAAGAGTGAAGTCTTCATTTTTCTTCTAGGGTAATAGATTAAATTGGAGAATCCATTTTAGTCAGGATGTTGGTGAAGTTATGAGCTTACTGCACTTTTTAAAATGAAATATTTAAACAAGTGGAACCTTACGTGGTTGATGCATTAAGCTGACATAGGATGTAAATCAAACAACACCTAAATGTCCTTTAACAAAGTCAATTATATTATATAAGCGTAACAGAGATGGAAAACCTTTATCCTGTGCATCTGCCAATTTTTTTCTATTGAGATAAAAACCTTTCCACAGATGCAGAATATCATTTGTAACTGCTTAGCATTGTGCTGTAAACTTAAAAGAAATAAAACAAAAATGTGTTCTTTATTGATGTTATTGGAAAATGGTGTTCCATAATCTAAACATCTACTAGAAACATCTACTCGGTTCCCAAAATCATCTCTATTAGATTATGTAGATCTCATCTATGAAAATGCTTCTAAACTTAATCTGTCAAGGCTTCAAAGAGTCTATAAGCAAATACTTAGATTTGCATTAGATTTTTGACTTTGAAATCCATTATTGTAAGTTCCTTGCTGACTTTGAAGTGCTGCCTTTACATCTCCTCTCTGAGAAAGGAGGTGTAAAGGCAACACATTAGTTTATAGACGTTCACAGACTGTTTTTTGGATAAGGCCATTTAAATCTCTTTTGAAGGTCAATCCCAGCTCTTATCATTCACGAAGTAATAATAACCGAGAGAGTCTGCCTAGAGTGAGGACTGCTTTAAAACACAAAATAGCAGGGGTGGAATGAACTTACTTAACTCTTGACCTAGCACAATATCAGCATTCTAGTGTTTTGCTGTGACAATGCCCTGCTAAGACACAGTGTGAAATTTCAATACAGGTGTATAGAATTAAATGATTAAGGAGAAAAACAAGGTGCAGCTGTTTACAGCTAGACATTTTTTCTTTGATTTCTCCGATTTCTTTTTGTGTGTTTCAATTAATCATGTATCTTTGAAATACTGCTTGAAACACAATAAGATACCCCGTGTTCAAACATAGGGTAAGAATTTCCTTTGGGTAGCATATAAACATAAATATCTATATAAAGAACAGTGCCAGACTGATTTAAGAAATTTTGTGCTGGCATGTTTGCTATTGTGTTTTGAGATGCTATGCATGCTTCAGTTTTCCTGTGGTCAGGATAATACAACTATATATTGTGCTTCACAAGGTTTCTGGAGAAAGTAACTTTAGAATGGGCTGTTTCATTTGCAAAGGGATCTTCTTGCCCAAATAATTTGCAAAATATCACTAAGAATTGTGAGAACACTAGTCATTTTAGAGTTTTATTTAAATGACGGATAACAGGGAGAAAAGTCAGATATGTCATTTATCGACCCACTTAAATACAAGCAGCACCTAAAAGTGTTTCAATTGTGCTACAATCCCCTGTATGTTTTCTCATATAAATAGTTTCAGACTCCAACTTTGCCTCTGTTCATTTTAGGTGCTTATCAAGTCCACATTTTGAATGATTCTTGTGATTCTCCCCAGATCAGCAGAGGCATGGAAGATTTGTTACCCACTTTTCTGCAATTGGGAAGTGATGCATAATGATGAAATGATTTAGTGTTTCACAGGCACTTTGTCAGAACAAGTACTTGGGATCATCATTCCTAAGGTCTAGCTAAGTTTGGATTATTGCAGTAGCCTTCCTTTCAGGGTCTAGAATTTACTTTGTGGCTTTTGCAGCAGCAGGAGGAAAATTCACCTGTATGAGCTGCTCTTCAGCGTGTAGTTGTAAGAGCTGTTGAACAACTTAACACCAGTTACGTGTTGTGTTGAAAAAATTTTCTTTAGAGGTAATTCTCTGGTGATTTTTTTTGTCAGTACAATAAGTGAATTGCTCTGACTGCTCTAACTTCACAGGCAGGTTGGAGCATTTGTGCCACAATCTGTACTGTGGAAGGCTGGAGGAAAGCAACAGATTGTGGGTAGAAAGGCTACTAAGCCCTTTGCACACCGGGAAACAGTTTCTTATCCTGAACTTTCCAATCTGGCCTAGAAATAAAAGAAATCCTAATGTAGGTCAGGAGGAAAAGTAGTAGCTTAGGCCTCCTATGCTAAGCTTACATGCTGTAGTAGGGATCATACACTTCACTGATGTTAAATACTAGATTTAGATAGTTAAAACTTTAACTCCTGTGGTGATGATGAGGAATATCCAGGATCTACTTAAATATGTGTAAGCTTATATTTCTTCAACGCAAATGAAAAGGAAGTATGCCTCAAATTCTTCAAACACTGGCTGAATCTGACTTAGGAACTTCAACATTTGTATATTGAAGGATCAAAGTAAATATCCTTTTGCCAGTAATTTTCTAAAGATTTATGATTTTAAGACTCCAAGGTTATTTCTTCAAAACCTTCACATGTGTTATATTTCTTCCCTTAGTTAGATAATAAAAAAAGAAACAACAACCATCATCCCCCAATAAACCCCAAAATCACCCAGCAGGATCACTGCAGAGGATCTCAAATTTCACTTGTTGTGGTTCTGCCTGGGGTCTAGTTTTCCCCTTTTCCTGTGGACCTGGCAATAGCAATGTATTTCCTGTCTGCCTGAAGACCACTGGAGAAGTGCCAGTCATAATCTTCCCCTTATTGATTCTGGTCAGAAGCTATTGACAGCTTTAAAAAGATTATGTTTTAATTGGGGATCAGATAGATGGCATTTTAAGGTATTTAATTTCGCTTTGTAACTCACCATAGATTATCTAAGTGGTTCCACAACTCAAGGAGGATAAAGATGAATGTGTTGTCCTTTTCTTTAGGTGACCCTGAGTGCAAATGTAGCTCAGGCAAAAGTGACTGAAAATCTTTTTCTATCACTGGACTGAAAAGGTTGAATATGAATTCATTAGTGTTACCTTTGTTTAAGGCACAATATCTACACCTCACAAAGCTCACATCTTCAGTGGTCACACATATGTGGTTTAAGAGAGAAATAGACTGGTAAGGTAAACAAAGCAAAAACAAGAAAAAGTTTACATTGTCTTGAAACTCATATGTTTGCTTACAGCTCTACAAAGCAGGTGTGCAGAAGTCCCTAATTTGGTGGTGGTATGCTCTTCTTGCAAAGAATGTTCAAAGTACTAGAAAAAGATTCCGAAAACTATTTTCTGTGCATTCAAAGGAATGAGGATACTCTTAAAATGAAAATCAAGTCAAGTGACAAGCAGTCAAAAAAACCAACCAAACAAAAAAACCTGAATTCTGAGACCTACAGACCCCCATGTGCCTCAATCTGGACAGCCAAAGTCCGATCATTCCATTTTCAGGACTCAAAATTGTATGGTAGACTGTCAGAAGGTGCCCTCAAGAGATCTAGGTCCATCTCACCAGGAGATGCTTCATAATACATATTACCTGTGTGTGCTGAATTCATCAAGGATATAATTTCAGATTTACTGCGTGGTAAATTTGGAGGCATTTTTCCCAGAGATGCTTTTCGTTTCTGTCTAGGCTTGATTTGTCAACTCCGAAAAGTGAGGCAGATTTTCCAACATCCAGCTAAGTATTGCAGAGAAATTGTCTTACAGAGAAATTCATTGTCATACATGAGAAGGCTCTGATGTGTCTCAAAGCTATCATATTTACTATGTAATAATACCTAGCACATTATTGATCATTTCTGTGAAGTACTCTATATGGGAATATTGCAATTTTAGTTAAGATAAGAGGTTGAAAGACCCTCTGTTGCTTAATTTTATCACCCCCAAACATGGTAACTGCTGTACATTGCAAAAGAGAGCCTATTGAAGAACTCTAGAAGAAAATTTGTTTGTTCTGCATAATGGTTATAATACACATTTGTATGCAAGGTAAGCAACTATTGCATAGAGTTAGTATTTCTGACACATCAGTTGGTAAAAGGAAGACCCAGTTCGTGTGACAGGATGAGGATCTTACAGGTCACTCTTAAAGGGTGAGGTGAATGATTGGAATATAGAAAGATTTATGTCTGAAATACTTGCTCTTTTGATAGTCTTTACATATTTTCAAAATATGTTTAATGGGTGCCATATACTCTTTGTGTTTCTTCATCCCACCTACACTAAGAGATCTTCTTTTATCTGAAAGTACCTACCTTAGATTTTGGCCACAGCAACACAAGGTAGGGAAGACATTTAATCTCTGTGTAATGCTTTCATATGCCCTACCATCTTTCTTCTTGCTGCCACTGTAGGTCCCTAGGACCTCACAGTCAAGAATGCATTCTTCCTCATATAGTTCCTGTGAGACTGGGGAGTGCTGTCATCCTTGTATTACTGCTGGAGACTTGAAGCGTGGACTGATAGGCAATATGTCCAAGCTTATAGTGGAAGCCAGCAGGACAGCAGGGGGGGTGAGAGCCAGGATAAATTCCTGACAAAAAGATAATTTATTTTCCTTAGTACAAGTCAAACCAAATAGTAAATGTAAAAGAAATTGGAATGAGAATGACTTCTGTGGGCTTTGCAGAAATGATGAGCCTTTAGAAGAATTTCAAAACAAGGTGTCCTTTCCTCTGGGTTCAAGATTTTCTGGTGCTGGCAGAATCTCAGGTCCTTGATGACAGCAGTGTTCAGATGGCCTACAGGAGGGTGACACACATATCAGGGAGGGAGGGGAAGGTTGAAATAATCAAAGGAAGAGATGAATGCATTGCAGAACTTAAAATATCCACTAAGGACAGCCTCTCAGAAATACCAAGAAATCCAGTGTGTAGCAATTACTTTTGTACAGAGAATTTAATTGAAATAACCTCCAAGTCCATATTGAGAAGGAAGTATTAATTGGCTCTGCCAAACTGAAATGTTGAGAAGAAATTTATATTTCATACACTAACTCTTATATGGGCCAAGAACCAAAGAAAGCAGACTTTCTGGGACTTGAGATGAAGATGGTTCTTTTTCTTTTTACATCAGATATTACATAACCTAGAGCTATTTCCTTATATTTGAAAAGACTTTATTTGTGGCTGAGGTCAGACTGACAGACTCCAGGGAAACAGCATCAAACTGTTCCTGTAAATTTTATTCTCAGAAAGCGAGTGACTCTGTTCCAGGATGGTTTGGCTGGTGCTTTTATTGTTGTCAATCCAGAAGAACAATTATAAATATCATGATCAAGTGACTTAATTTTAGTAATTGTCCATGGCTTCTATTTTCACAAAATGGCTACAAGGAGGAATAACTTTATCTATTCTATCCTGAACCACCTCTTTGACCTGGGCTGAATTCAGGACAGTCCTTTTCATCTCCATGTGGAAGCCAACCTTTTGGTCTTTCCCAGCCTCACTCAGCCTGGGTTATATTAAATTACTTTCAGTGGTCAGCAAGTTCAATGAAAATCCATGCTCAGCTGCTCCCTGCTGTTTAATGGACCAATTCAACATCAGAGAGGGAAAGGTCTCGTGCTTTTTCCTCAATTTTATCCTTCCTGCTCCTGATTCACTTATTCAACTATGCTAGTCATAGGAACTGTGGGACTCCACATATATAGATGCAATCCCAGCAGATACTGATATTTAATGCGCTGTGTTCTATAGACCTGCTTTGAGCAAGGTTAGTCAACTCAGGGCTTAAAAAGCTGGCAGCCATCTGGAGCTCAGCCCACGCCAGAGTTCAAAATTGTTTCCTTTACTATTGGTAGCAACAATGGAGGGGGAGAGAGGGTTGAAAGCTTTCTTAGAAGCAGATTTGTAGGAGAGGAGAATTCACTGCAGGCTGAAGTCATGAGGTAACCCCAGATCCTAGACGTCCATCGACACCGATCCTATAGTACAACCTCTGCTTAGAGGCATCATTAAACTCCTGCTAATTAGCAAGCCATTAGGTTTTGACTACACTTAAAGGTTAAAAGGATAATCTTTGGTGATGGATATTTTGTAATTTTCTTTCTATTGTGTTCTTACATATTCTCTTTGTGCTAAGTAGTTTTGGTACACACCTCTTACCCACAAGCTGAAATGAGCTCATATTGAAACTCTTCTTTGAAAATAAGTCAAAAGTTATGTCAGCTTTTCTTAAACTGAGGCCACAGTTAAAAAATGGTGGTATAGGAAAAGTTTAAGACCAGTGACTCTAATTTTTTATCAGAGCTTTGGAGATGTGTGCCTGATAACAAGCTAGAGAGCTGTATAATAGCACTGCAACACAGTGCCGCAAAACTGCAAGATGAATATCTAAGCCTTGATGAGATAATGTGGGCTATGTAATTTCCTGTAGTCAATATTTCCTGTAATGACTCCTCCAATATGATCTTGCTTGATTAAGTGTTGTTTAATGACTTTTGTCACGTCCATCTTTCTATCCACAGATTAGTCAAAACTGTTTTGTTGCATTTGGAACAAATCTTAAACAACCCATTTTGTGATGAGGATGAAGACAAAGTGTGTCATCCTAGTACTCCCAAGGAATTAAGCTAATGTTCCTAGGACTCTTTTTGTAACACAGAAAGTCCTGTATCAGTGTAACTATAAAATTAGAAATTATTTGCAATGTATTTTACACTTCAGGGATAATATTCTCACATATGAACTCTGAAAAGCACAAGCAGAATTCTTTGTCTGCTTCTGACTTTTAAAGCGAGGAAAACTCAGTAACAATTCTTCAGTGTGTTGAATGCATTTCAGTTCATTCCATGCCTGTAGGACAAGGTAAGGATTAAAAGGAAAAAAAAAAAAAAGAGAAAACACTACCATGCCATGTAACGGAATGAGTGGAGTGGAGAATTATGAAGGATGGTCTGTATGACAGCAGGATTTCTAGGCCTGTAGTACAAACAGAGGGGCAAATCACTATTTAACTATAACCCTTTTGAACTGCCTTTCCTGATATAGGCTACAGCATCCCTGAAAGCTTTGGCATTTGCAGAAGCAGCTCTGTGTCCCATCTACTTGGCAGCCTGTCACAGCTCAGAGGACATCTGAGGGCTACTGAGTATCACAAGGATATTCTTATGTCCCAGGAGTTCTTTGCTTCTGCAATAACTAAAGGGTGTCACAATCACCTTGGACAGCTGCATGAGAGCTTCACCTTGCCAAGAGTTACCAGCAAATCTTCCTAGGGTGGTGTTTCCAGAACTTTTCATATTAGAGAGGAAAACATTTCTCTCAGCCCCATGCAAGAGATTTGCATTTTCATTCATCCTGCCTAGATCTAAGCTTTTTACATGGAATTGTGTGAAGCTACAATTAAAACCAGAAGCTAAATGCTTGGCTTCCCTTTCAGATTTTTACTCAGTAATAGAACATTTTACCTGCAGATAGCAGCAAACTCCTATGCATTGCAAAGTGATATCTTAGCCACAGGGAAGCACCTATTTATTTTTTAAGAAATAAAAAAAATAAAAGCAGTATTTCTCCACCTAATTCATGAATCATGGCACATTTACTTTGTTAGCAGGTTTTGTTAGATCATATGATATCCCACAGCCTGACACAGCAGCATGCACTCTTTGCTGTAGCTGCTTCTACTATACTATGTAAAGGTAAAAATGAGTAGGAAGGAAGGGTGTAAGTGTAGTGACTCACACTTTACTTCAACCAGGTCTGTAAGGGTCTACAATAAAAGTAGTTTCTACTTTGACAGGGAATATAAATTGACTTCTTAAACTGACAGGAATAAAAAAAATAAAATGGGGACAGCCTGCAGATTTTGTTCCTTAGTTATCAATAGACAATAATGTCTAAAATCCAAGATGCTACTGCAGAAAGGGGCTGTAGAGAGGGCTGAGTGGGATGACAAAAGCCCTCTCTGTTATAGTAACCTGTCCTCAAAGTACAGGCCTCTTTTTATTTGCTGCATTGTTGCTTTTAATCACATTTTTATTTTTTTTACATTCTTAATTTCATTTTTCTGACAGAATTTCATTGTTAATATTATATGGAGTAGGCCTGTTCATGCATACTATGTATTTATTTTGATCTGACTTACTTGGTACTGAAAGAGTTTTCTGAACCCTTGAAGAAATAGTATGTAAAATAAGGGGGAAGGAACAGAAACTGTGTAGCCATGCAATACTTTGGTCTATGAGGCTTGGGCTGTCAAATATGATACATTTATGGTATAGATTTTTGCATTTTGTTTTTTGACCTCCAGCTGCTTGATAACAATCTCCTCGGACAGTAATGGCAAATATTTTTTTTATGGCACAATGTAGTATTCTCACACATATTGGCTGCCAATACTTAGATTGTAGTCACTCCAGAATATATCTAAGCAGGTGAGGCACAAAGATGTCCCTTTGCTCTCTGCATGACCTTGAAATAGGAAAAGCTGGATAATCACAGAAATCCCATTATATTCTCTGATGACAGTTCTTTTTAGCATCAGTGGCTTAAAGTAGAGTGATGCATATTTGGAAGGAGGTTTACAGGGAGGCGCTGGGGCTTGGTCATCCAGTTTTAGCCACCATACATGAAAAGGGAATTTTCAAAGCTGAAGGTAAGCAGGGCTCTGACTCTGAAACTGTGCTGCAAGTCTTGATCACTCAAGGACTCAGACAGGCTGCAGGGCAAGGAAAGTTTCAGCACAGCTGTGACCTTGAACAAGGTTGCATTTTCGGTAGATGTTCTGCTCCCCTTTTTGAACAACAGATGCACTTCGCAGATAAGTCAGAAATCAGAGTTCTGATTACTAAATGAAAGACTTTCATGTTTGCATTTCCTGTCCTGCTTTTTATAAATGTAATAGCTTACCACTGCATTAAGAAATTGTCTTGGGTCACAGATCTTCTGTTGGTAAATTGTCATAGTCCCAGTGAAGTCAGTGCTGCCAAGGACCCGCCTGACTTTGCAACCACGTAATCAAGTAAGCATTTCCTGTTGTTGATAATCTATTCAGTAAATACGGAGAGTTTTGCCTTACCAGAAATTGTTTCATCCTTTCCCTTTAAATTTTTGTACTTAAAAAGATATGGATAATCAATAAATTACTTTATCAGCTGCCCACCTACACAGATATGTCCTTAATGCTTCCTATAAGTTTGTAACAACTCCTTGGCATCAGATGTGGAAGTTCTGGGAATCATCTTGACTTAGAAGACTGAAAATGCTGCCCTAATGATAAATGCAGTGCTTCTAAGTGAAATGAACTCGCACCAGTGCACATTGTCAGGTCGTGCTTTAAAATCTAGCATGGACAAAGATGACTCTTTGGCAAATTTTCTAATTTCATTAATTGTTAATATTCGAAGACATTTCAGAGCTGCTGGCCTTGATATCTATGAATCCTTCTTTAAAGAACACTTTTTTGTTGTTTTAAAGTAGATTATTATATCTGCTCCTAGTCAACAGTTTGGACTTGTAGCTGGACCATGGCTAGAAGAGATGCTCTCAACCCCTGCTACTTTGATACATTGTTGAAAGATTTTGTCCTCTGATAGGATAATTTTTGCTTTTTCTATCTGCTTGCCTTATTTTTTACCTCAAACACCTTCTTACATTTTTTTTTTTAACATTATGTTCCTTTCCATGTCTAAAAATGAGAAGCTTAATGTAAGCCTCTTTTACATTTTCCACCAGTCTTTTGCAGTTTTTTGGTAATCTGTCTGTCCTTCACTATCATTTTCCCGAGCACCAGACCCTACCCTACTGCGAAGAGCTGTTGCTGTCACTTATTCATTCATGAAAAGAACCCAAAATTCACTCAAAAAATAAACCCCAATCACTGAAAGAAACAAGCGAAAAAGAAAAAATAAATTTGCTATAGGTAATGCCACAGCAGACTTCTAAAATGAGTACAGATCTGATTTTTAAATAATTTTCTGAATAGATTTTTTTTTTTCGTTTTGGATGTGCAGAAAAGAGCTCCTGTAAGCTATTTAACCCTAGTTTCTTTATACATTTCTTCTTTCATTTTCAGGGCCCTGTACAGCTTCCCTCCAATCCATACCTATTCCTTTTCCTGTTTCTTACAGCCCTGCTAAGCTGTCCTGGTAGTTACTCTCACTACGAGCAAGCAAATAGTTGACACAATGTCTCCTCTCGCTGTGAGAGTCCAACGACTTCATTGTTGGATCAAGCTTATTGCCTGGTCCACCACTGAGTCTAAACTGTAAACAGCTGTGGATCTTTGTAGTCATTAGCAGACTCCTCTTGAGTGGTGCATAAGCCCGAATTCTCCAGGGAAATAGACTTGGCAACGTGCCTAATGGTGATGCTTGCAAGTTTTAGAATGGGGATCTGATTATGGGCCAGCAACCCTGTTAAACTTAATTTCATTATTTATTTTCATTCTTAATGCTGTGCATTTCTTGGTGTGTTGCTGGAAAACCGGAGTATTCCGGGTTGTACCCATCACAAGTTACAATCTGCAATGAGGCTGTGTGAGGGCTGCTAGTCACTGTGACCCTACCTAAGCTAAGTATTTTCCTCCTGCTAACACCTCGGAAGACAATGGCAGTTATGCAGAGGGATGAATCCTTTCTACAGAGAATTTCCTGTTGCCAGGATTGAACTAAAGCATGGTAATTGTTTTGATTGTACACTGTTGGAAGACATAAGGTGGAAATGTGTTTTGCTTCATGCAAGATGTTGAGCTAACAGTAGCATGAACCCAAGGCCACTTGAAATTTTCACAGGAAAGGGGGAATGTGATGAACAGATAGGTGGTGGAGTAAGAGGTGACTCCGAAATCTGGAATCACTGATGTGGCCTGGATGAGGTCTTGCAGAGACAAGGATACGGATCTTATTAGTTTGCAAAGCATCCTAACTGCTGACCTGTTCGTTAGTCTAGGTATTCTAGCTCTCTTTTATACCTGAAATTGCACCCTTGAACAAAGGACACAAACCAAATGTGTTGAATCTGATGAACTGATATTTCTTGCAACCAAAAGTTTTCATTAGAACATTTCCAATGAGTCTGAGAGTCTGTGGATATAAATTGGACCCAAGGTTCCTTAAAGAACATACCTGGGATTTAATTTGCTGCAATTTAGAGCAGGAATTTATCCATTAGATAGCTCCTTATCCTGGAGGATTAATGTTCACAAAGGATTTGGGTTTTACCTCTGTGTTAAATTCCCTGCCCACTTTCACTGCTGAACAGCAGTGCTCCTATTGGAAAGGGGTTTACATCAATGCACAGAGCAATAATTCAATTATATATTGAAAACCCAAACCAAACAACAAAATAACACAAACTCTAGTCTCTATTTTCTTTCCTTATTTTTAATTCTTTGTTTTTCTGAACTTTGTTATATAATAAAAAAACATAGCAACATTATCAATACACCATGTTTTTAAATTTCTAGAAGTATCTAAAAATACCCTTTCATAAGATCAGGTTTTTGAAACCCAAGAGATAATCGTGTGATAGTTACGATATTGTTTAATGATGTGCTGATGTTATAGGTCAGCTGTTTTTTTCCATGAATATATTACTGTCTCCTCCTGAGCTGTCTGCATGTTGAATTCCAACACCCCTTGAATCTGTCTTAAATGATCATGTTTAAAAGGCTAAGAATGTTTCAATAAAATGCACTGAAACTGGAGGACCTGCTCATAGAGCTTCTGAGAAAATTCTTTATTTTTTTAAAGAAAGATGTCAATTCAGTCAAGCTTTGTGCACTCTCTACAAGGACTATCAAATAGTTAAGGAAAGTCAAAAGTATATCCATTATTTTCATGCTTTTCAGATTTCAGAGCTGCTCCAAGCAGACTGATGTTAAGTATTTTATTTTATTTCTTTTATTTTTTATTTTTGGAAGTGATATAAATCATCAAAGGTGCTGTAACTTATCAGGTGAAGAAAGTTTAGAGGCAGCTGCTGACAGTGCATTTTGGATTTGAATGGAGCTCGATTAGACAATCTGAGGAAAATAAATTTTTTTTACCCGAGTCTTTTATTTACTAAGACCTAGTGTGGCTGCATTCTAGTGTCAGGTGAATCTGCTTGGAGCTGTCCTTTTCCAAAGAAGAATCTATCTTGGTCTGTTTTACCCCTCTGTTCTTTCTTAGGGTTTTGAATCTTTAGTTTTCCACAGCAAGAAGTGTCGGATGCCTACGCTGATGTGTTTCCAAAGCAGATGCCTGTCGAGCAAGGAATTGCAGCAAGTAATGCCTCTTTGCTTCTCTCAGCTACTGGAGAAGAAAGAGGTGATGTTCCTCAAAAATAGTTTTAGTGTTGTGTGTTGGGCAGTGACCCATCCTGCAGGGTGCAGGGCATAATGTATGGGAGGAGGTCATGAGGATTGTTAGCAAACCAATAGACCTTCCCTTCCTCAAAATGGGCAACAGCAGTTTGTCTTGTTCTAGCTGTGGCAAAAGCACTCAGTGGTTTCTATGGTATAGCAATCAACACTTTGAGATGGTTATTTCAGACACAATGCTTGTGGTATTGTATTAGTATTGGAGTTTTTATTGTGGTGATATCTGGAGCTCTGTGTAAGGAGCACAGAAGCATTATTTGAACTTCAGCTGTCTGAGACACCGGCCTTTACTTTTCTTGCTCAGGGAAACTTGAGGCAGAATGTCTGTCTTGCTCTCTTTTCAGCATAAAACACTTCTGTATTTCTCTTAAGTAAAATGGGACAGAGCTGCTTGCACAGGGAAATAAAATAGTTTTCTCTGCACTTTCTTCTTGGGAGTATGCAAAAATCCCATGTGCATTTTTTTACGAATTGGACCCTTCTGTTTTATAGTTGGTAGTATTAATGCTTATTACAATGCCATATTATGGCCTTAGTCACTTTTTATGTGCCTATAACAAAGCGCCCTAGAGAAAGATGCTTCACTAAGCCAAAACCAGTAAACTTGCCACAGAATCAGCGGAATACTTTTCACAAAAGTGCATAAACTTCTGTTCTTAAACATTGTCATCCTTCACCTTAACAAGCACAGAGAAAGGTTCCACTGGTTTCTATGCCTTGTTAGGTCTATCATCTTTTTAATTAATAGTGTTTTTACGAAGCCGTCTGAACTGTGTCATTTCCATTATCAGAAAACCATTGCCATTAATGAATAATTTTCATTTCTGATCCTTGATATCATGCTAGTTGATCTCCTGTTTCCATGCCGCCGAATGATAGCATCGTTTTCTGCCCACGATCAAATTTAATTTGGACTCTGATTATATTATGCTGTTGCGACTGAAGTGTCAATTTTTGTCAGGCAATTAGGAGCTATAACCTGTGAAGTTAAGTTTGATAGGCATTGTAATTGGATTGTTACAGTAATAGCTTGGAACATTCCCTTTTTTTCTTGCTTCTTTGATTCTTGATGCATACTTTAGTTATGAGAACAAAGGCATTTTGTTATTATGCAACCATAGGATGTTCAAGACAACAAGATGGAGTTCAGATTTTTCCACTTTCCACAGATGGACTTAATTTGAGTTTAGTTTTGACCACAAATTATGCCAGTATTTTAAAAGAATTTTGGGGTAAAGGAGGGTGTGGTATGTCATGGAAATCTTGCAAAAGAGAGCTGTGGATCCAGAGCTGCTAGGATTATAATATGGAGGTACTATTTAAATTAAAAGTTTAAAAGAAAAAAAAAAATTCTCAGACTGGAAATGTGTCAGATTACCCAGACCACTCTCACTGTTTTTAGTGGCCTGTATGGTTCATGTACTTTGCAATTATTTAGGGATATACAGGTTGCACTATGGCTCAAATTTTCTGTTAGTGTAGATTGTGGCAGTTGTATTCACATGGGTCAATAGAGCAGCTGGCCCCACAACACAATAGCTAACACATAATTGAGAACACGTTTTTTTTTTTTATTGGATCCTTGCTGTCAGACAGGAAGTTAGCTGCCTTTACATTTTCTTTCAGATAGTTACATTTTCAGACACATAATTCACAGACTGGCTCTTTGTAGAAAGAGTTTTGCTCTGAAAGTCTTTAGGGTGTGCTCAGCCTCTTCTGTAGCTTCATCCCTAGCTTCATCTCCTGACCATGTCTAATCAGAGGTGCAAGGACAATGGAGAGAGGATAGTTTTTCCATCACTCATTTGATTGGGCTCTATTTGTAAGTGTTGCCATGTGACAAGGAAAAGGTGGAGGAAAACAAAGAAACTCCAGTGACAGTGGAATGTAAGGGAAAAGCTCACCTTCAACAGGGTTTATGTGGAGTACCAGAGCTGTTAGGCTCTATGGTAAAGAGAAATTAAACCTTTGAAATTTACTATAGGAGGTTTTCAAAAGTTTTCCATGCTTAGTATTGGCTATCTGTATCCTCAGAGTAAGCAATACTCACATTCCTTTGCTTCAGTCCTGCTCTCTCAGCAGTTCCGTTCCATCTTGCAATTCCACCTCTCTGTATTTAAAACTATTAATTTAAATATTAATTTAATGTTCATACTCCTGAAGCACTCAGGAAAATTTCACCATGTCCAGTTCCAATTCCTCAGTTTCTGCAGGACTCAGATGGACCATGTGTTCTTGCAGATGCTTTCTCCTCTAAGCCCGCCTGGGATATCAGGATATGGAGGCAACTCTGGAAAGTAGCAGTTAGCAGACTCTCTGTCACTCAGTGGAGCCCTCCTAGTGGGACCATTTCATTTTGTTCATACTAATGCTAACATTTGCTTAGATGCTAAAAGCTGGAGTGACTTTTGTTTCAGAATAACTTTTTTTCTGTTTCCTTTTGTCTTGTTCTACAAAAGCTATTTCCAATAGATGTTTCTACTTTTACTGTGTTTTCTTGCCAGTTGTAATTATTGGAATGTATGGAATCTAGATATGTGGACTAAGCTTCCTGACATTGCTCCCTTTAGTCTCCTGGTGTTGAAAACCAGTGCTGAGAACCAGAAAGGATGCATGAGGTCTGTTACTGAGGGAGCGAATTGCTGATGTGACAGAAACAGCTGCATAGAAAAAAGTGATATATGGAATGGAAAGTAAGTTAGATGAATTTGAAGGTATTTGTAATCTATTCTTCAGCTACATCAGAAGTGATGTCCTGAAATATGATAGAAGATAGTGGTGAGAGGTTGAAGGGTGAATGAAAGCTTTTGTTTCAAAAGGTAATAATAATAACTCATCTCCCTGCTTTTTTTTATTGCTGTGCTTTCCTTTTTCCTTTGTTTCTCTTCCTCCCTGGGAGAAAAGGATGGGCTGCAGTTATACCTGAAGTAGGGGTGAAAATCATGTAAATTTTTCGGTACATATGTTCTGATTGCAAAAATGCAGACTTAGAATCTGATGAAAAAGAGCAATAGGAAGACAAAGAGGTGTGTAAAAATCCATCCCAGGCAGTAGATGTATGCAACTTTCTGAAATCTAATGGTGACAAGAGTGTTTATTAAATTTCTGCTTTTCAGTTGATCTGATACCTGTGTAGCAATTACTGCAGACCAATGTCATTAATTGTAATGTTCTGTAGGATTAATCAATGAACTCTGTTTCCTGAAAACAGTTTCACCTTGGTGTTATTAGTACTATAATGAAGAGGGCACAGTATATACTTACATAAAGAATGTAGAATCTATTAGCACCTGTGCTGAACAGTAAAGCTGCTGATACTTTGCATGCAAATTGTAGTCATCATCTGAGAAGAAGCTGAGTTCATAGGTTCAATATTTTCTCACTTTCAGTCTCCTATGTCAGCTATGTCTTAACCAGCTGGGGGCAGAATTACATTCTGGAAATTAGTGAGAAAAAAGGTTAAAATTGAAAATCTACTATTTCTGCATCTAGCCTCATCGTTTATATGTTATAAGACAACATGAAAAAACCTAGCAAGTATAAATGATGTCTGATTTCATATTATATTTTTAAAGTGTCAGTGCTCAAGTAGGTTTACATTTGACAGGTGATTTAAATACCCCAGTACATTTCTATAGCCATAAGAAAAAATCTTTTTCAGGATAAAAAACTTGATGAAACTATTCATTTTTGTATTAATGCAAGAAATATTACTAATCTTTTTGACAGGCAGATATATTAGAAACTATATTAATCTTCATAATTTTCCTAGTATTTCACGTGACTGCTCATTTATGTTGTTTTTACCATATTTATCTTGTGTATTGATTCTTGAATACTCTGACTACCTACCTGATCATGACTGTACAATCTCACCATAAGGCTGAGATAGACATATTTGCATTTCTGTAAATATTCTAGGGAGTTTACCTTTGGCAAAAGACATGGTGGGCTCTTTTCTCCTCATACCAAAATAATGCTTTTAGCGCCTACATCAAATATCTGGCTTCGGCTACCTTTCTAGCTCCACCACCATTCTTCTAGCTTCTGTCTCAAAAGAAGCAGTTGTGAAGGTCTCTATGTTCAGTTTTTGAACACCGAAACAGTTCTCTGTGTAATTTGTGCCAACATTATGACACAGAAATGAGTTATAGAAAAAAAACCTGCTGTAGACTAGTGGAGTAAAAGAGTATGGTGAATTAATGAAACAGAATTGAGAAAAGCATACTGAAAACCCATAGCAGTCCTACAGAAAACAAATATCTTGCATCCCTGACTCACAGTAGGTCCATGATATTTTCCCTATGGGACCATGCCATATGTGTTTCACACATTAGATCAGTTTCATCCCTTGCTGTGTAGACTAACCAGGTTAAAAAGATGGGGGAAAATTCACCCTCAAGAGTATAACAACTTCTATAGATACTGAAAGACGACAGTCAGTACAATGATGAAACTAAATTAAAATTCTGACTAGGTTAAGATGCAGCTTCTTCCAGGCTCCTTATTTATGAACGCAGACCACCATATTTAAATCTTCACGCAAGATCTTCCAAAACATGAGAATGGTTTTTGCTTTAGACAAGTGAAAAGCAGAATGATCCACAGAAATTGGATTGTCTTCAAACTTACTCAGAATCTACCAATTTTGAATTCAGGAATTTTGGTTTGGGTTTATATCTAGTTAAAATTGCATCTCTTGTACATCTATGAGAAACATAAAATGGAAAAGAATACTTTGCATATGAAACAATTGGTTGTCTCAAATGATTTTGTCTCCTTGACAAAATCATTGTCCTTGTCTCCCTATTATTGAACAATAGGATTTTTTTAATGTCAGAGTACACTGGCTTTACTCTGTGAGGAAGGTTGTCCTGTCAATATGTTTATTTGGGGAATAAACAAAGGTCTATCACTCTGGTCTCTGATTTTCAAAACTGTTGAAGTTGATGATCATCAACCCTTCTGATGATCCTCAATCACCAGGTATTATCACTGCATTTATTTAAAAGTGAAGTCAATACAACGTAACATGTATTAGTAAGCAAACAAATGGAAAATCACAGAAACCATTCATCTCTGTAACAGTTGTGGCAAATCCTTCATAAAGGCTGGTGTTCTGAACTGGAGTAGAGGCAGGCTTTACCTGCACTGACCTGGGGAAGATTACAATCCGAAGCAGGTCTCTGTTAGGCCAGCAGATTGTCCCTTTATTTTTTTGTGCAAGGAAATTGAGCCAATGAAATCTAAAGCAGCCAACCTGTTCTTCAGCTCAGGCATTACAAATAGTAATCTCACACCAAGTTTTCACTCCTTCTATAACTTTCTCTGTTTTCCTTTAGAGGAAACTAGGACAGCGATTTAGGTCTTTCTCTCTTATCTTATCAGCTGTCTTCATGAAACCAGTAGGAATATCATTTTGGAGATTTTTAGCCCTGAAGTTCAGATTGCCTAATGGTTCAAGTCCTTTGTTGAAGGGAAAATAAAGAGAAGAGAAAAGAGAGATGGAAAGACAGACAAAACAGTTACATAAAGCTTATTTCCATAGGAAGCCAAGTTAGACTGTCTTCATCTGTAGGAATTGTAAGGCCTAGTTATGTAACTCTTCAGCTTACTTGAAGATGTGATAAACTGTTCCTAATTATGCATTCTGTTACAGTCCCACTATAAGGCATTTTCTCCTATCCAGCAGCTCAATTATAAATAAAATTTTAAATGTTAAAACTGCAACCAACAAACCTGTAAATATCCCCATGCAGTCACATTTTTAGGTTTAAAACTTACTGACAGCTATGCTACTTTATGAAAATAGTGATTAAATTGAGTAAGTACTTTTTAAGATTAAAAGACTTAAAATAGCTTATTTTTTTAAATATTTGCAATGTCTACTGTTCTTTTGTATCCATCTTTCTGTCCAACAAAATCACATAAAACCACAAAGTTTGAAACCTACATAAATTTCAATGCTGACTGTGCAAGAGTCAGTTTTAGGGGCAGGAACAGTAAAAAGTTTGAGACATACCTCTATCTGAAAAAAATCAACTGATTTTTACACCTATAAAGGTGGCAAAAAAGCAAAAAAAGTCCCAGAAAATAAAATATTTTCACGACTAACTCTGAATTGCACTAAAGCTTTTCTGAAGTCTTTTTTTTAAAGCTCCCATTTCTCTTTAAAATTCCCCATAGAAAGCCATTTTCCAGGCAGGAACGAGAGGAATTAGAGGGCAGCAATTTCCTGACGAGGTGGCAAGGCTGGGGAGGGAACCCAGATCTGTGTGTCCTTCTCACTTGGCTGCTTTTATTGGCAGCAGCTAAGGAAGCTGAACTACTTGTGTGATTCTCTGCAGACTGTATGTGCCCAGTCTTGTCTTAGTAATGGGAAAGATAAACCCATATGTGTTCTCACATGATATTTTCTTCTGTTCACGTTATGCCTTTTGCACTATCTCAATTTAATTTGCCTTGACTCATATTAAAGTTTTCTTCCAAATGCCCTTTCCTATAGACTAAAGCAATGAATTCAGTGTGAGGAAGGCTAGACATCATCTTTTCACTCAGAGAAACAGATCACAGAAAAGGAAGACTTTAAAGTGCTACTATCCATCTCTTTACCTGATTAGTAAGTATATAAAGAACATAACAAAAAAGTAGGGGCCAAAGAGTTAATATCTTACATTAATCTCCTCCATTACATTATATTAACTAATCTCTTCCTCAAATGACTATAAGATGCAGTACTACTAGTAAAATGAATTTCACATCAGGATTTTATAAATATTGTAGCCCTTAAATAATTTTCTTTATATAACTCCATGACAAAATTGCATCCCAAATACTGTACAGACATCTGCTCTGAAACTTCCTCAGACTGGTGGGATTGGTGGATCTCCTTGCAGCCAAAACATTGCACAAAATGATTCCTCAGTTTTTTCTCATCGTGTACAATTATGAGTTTTGGCTTCAAATACTTATACTTGTAATTACAGCATTCTGAAAGATGTCCTAAATATATACGTTTACCCGCTTGACTATGATTACAAGTAAATTCTTGTCTGAGGTGCTTGATAAAGTAAAACTGAATTAGTGAGAGTAGTGTTTAGATACAATACCCCAAAATAAAGTCAATTTAATCTTCCAAAGTAGGGCAGCTTTTCAGCATATTTGTCACTATGGAGATTTAACAGTTGATTCCAACTTGCATTTTAATAGCAAACTTACATAATTGTGAGTCCTAGTGTGGTACTGCTGAGTGTATTCAGGCTGGAATTAATAGTTAGACAGATCCTGCTTAGCCTTATAGTTAATATACAATTGTAGTTAAACACATGTGCAGGACTATTGTTAATAACGATCTTTATAATCACCTTTGGATTTCTCTTTTCTTCCTCACTCAACCCTGTCTAAAAGAGGGAAATCATTATTAATGGTCAGGGACGGGGGTTAAAAATCGAGATTCTTGGGTTTTATTTTTTTATAATTTACTTAATTTTACCAATGAGGATGTGTAGATATTTTTGCAACATGTATTTTAAATAAACAATTTTATTTATTTATTTGTTGGCCTATTTAATTGTTTTTGACAATGTATTTTCCTGGATGTGTTTAAGGGTGTTCATGAGGAATAAAATTCTTAGAAGTATTTAAGAGACTGCTGAGTGCTCAGAACTGGGAAAGTATGCAGGACAGTTTTTGTTTTGACTGGAAAGTTATTTGGTTTTGGCAGTATTTTTTGCACATGATCTTTTCATTCCTACATGCTTGCTTTGTAACCAGTTCTAGTAATCACATAACTCAGGGCAAATGGTTTTCTTTGCATTGTCTGTGTGTTAGTTTCTCCTGCTGGGGAATGGTTGAGAAAAGTCACCTACTTCCTATGATGTTGAAAGGCTTAATTAAATGTTTATAAAGTACTTTTGCATGAAATGTATTACAGACATATAATGTAACATTATTATTAATGTATATTGCAAATTATTTTTTATCTCTGAAAATTTTCCTTTACTTTGGAAAATTAGTCTAATCTAAAATATTGTCCATATACACAGAATTACTGCAATTCCTTTAATGAAAGTACAGCAATAGAGTCATGTTGACTTTTATCTTCAACAATCTTCCCGTAGCATTTCCCAGAGACAAAGTACTTGAGCCGTGCTTCTAATTGTTGGCTTTAGGCTAAAACTTTTGATCACTTTATTTCTGCTGCTTCCTGTTAAACTCACTGAATGAAAAGGCTTGATAACATTTTATACTGTCTAATTCTTTATTTGGGGGAATATGAAAGATGAATTTGACCTTCTGAATTTTTAGTCTAAATGTTGGTAACAGGGAGCATCCTTGTTCTTGTTTTCATTCATATTAATACTGCATCTATCTCTTTTGCCCTGTAAAAAGCTATTAATATTGTTCTATTAACCTCTTTCTTAGTAATAATGACCTTTCCCCTGAAAATGCAATTATTGGACTTTTTTCCCATAAAAAATCTCATTTATTAGAAAGTTTGGCCTTGTGCACTTTGTTCTCTGCCATTTCCTTAAAAAAAATCAGGCTTTATTTTCAAATAAGTACATTATTTTTCTTCAGAAAAATATTCAATAATGCATGCACTTGGTCATAATTTGAAAGGAGGTAATGGCTGCTTGGTTCAACCAGGTCTCTGCCTTTAGAAAGAAAAAAGACTGTAGTGACAGTGCTCTACATTCCTCCATCTCTTGACTGTGGTCTGCCTGCTTGCAGCTGTAGTATCCTCTATTTTGCAAAGAATTGCCAGACAGGTCTGTTTGGCTCGTGCTAATGTCCATTCCAAATGATCTCTGCTTGGTTAGGCTGAGCTCCTGTTCCTTTTCTGGAGTGAGTGGTGATTTTTAAGGTGTTCCCTCACACGCTTTCTCTATTTTGTCTATGAGGAGAAAGGAGGGAAAATGCTAGACACCTCCTGTTGCGTGTGGCAATGCAGCTTCTGAGAGGACAGAACAGTAGGTAGGGTAAAAGCCTTGTTGCATTAATGCTCTTTGAGCTAGTGGTTTTGTCAAGGGAGATGATGAAAAAACTCTTCTGTATTCTAAGGAATACAGAAATGAAAGGTAATGAAAGCATCTGTAACCTTTCCACAGCCTCAGTGAAGCCGTGCCTGTAGTAGAGGGATTTTTCTTCTTTCCAGTAAAACAATACTACAAAGCTAGTTAAGAGAGTAGCATTATTGTCCTGGTTCTCCTCCACTACTCACCCTCCTTTTGTTAGACGAGTTTCCAGTTGCTTGGGGTCAGAGAGAGAAAGAAGGTTATGGCAACTCCCTTTCCCTAGCCATTTTCTTTCCTAATTATAAAGAATTAAAGAAGAAAAGTGAAAAACTATATATGTTTCCATTCTTGCATAGGAAGGAAAAACAACTATAACCACATGTAAGGGAAGAATAGTTTTGTGGTTATAGGTCTGGGCTGGAAAAGGAAAGAAGTGGATTCAGAGTCCCGGTGGGTCTGATATTTTTTTGTAAGCACAAGCAAACCCATAATTTTTCCTGTTTTTTACTGGACTCATTAAATCAGAATACAAGTTTCTTATAACATGCAGACAGCAGTTACAGGCTGTACATTAGAAATTAGAAATTGCAGCTCAGGTTTTTGAGGATTCCCTAAGAATTACAGGAAAACGGAGTAGCATGGACAGAGAGAATGCCCTTCTCTGTAGTCTCCCCACCTGTCTCCCAGATTAATCTAATGTGCTACCAGGAATGTTAACACTAATGATTTCAAGCAACAGAAAAAGGCCGTAGTATTGTGTAGGTAGGTAGGTCTGAGCTATACCATATGCACAATTTTAAGATGAAGAATTATGATTTTAAACTTCGGTTTTCTAACATTTGTTTGAACTGCACTCTTCAGAAAACCGCACTTCTTTATGATTCCTGGCTCTGTGACTCATCAAAATGAGCTATGTTAATCACATCAAATGATGTGTTTCATGGAATAAGACAAGAGAAGCAGCACACTGAGTCATCGTCGTAGGGAGGGTGGCTGCCAAGCCACTATCAGGCAACATAGGGAAAATGAAGAATATTAAATGACTGGGGTCACAGAAACACAGCCCTATGACAGGAAGTCATTTATAATCAGGTGAACATAAAAGTCCTCATCTTTTTAGTCAGTGTTTTAAGCCAGTGAGATATGTTAACATGATGTTTATCTGTCTGTCAGGTGCTGTCTCCCAGTAACTTTGTAAGCCTTTGGCCCCTTTCAGTCAACTTTGTTGAAGTGATGGAGGTCTCAGAAATAAGGAGATATTAATGCATTTCTTAAAAGTTGTTGATTTTAGTAAACAAGGACATGCCTTTTGCAACCTCCCAAGGGAAGGGCTGTAATGCTGACTCAGTTGTCACCTGCTCCATGCTGAGCTGGCCATTATCACACCTGCACTGGCCAGACTGGCAGTGCTTGTATGGCTTTCAGCCTACCACAACACATCTTGCTTCTTGCTCTGCAGTAACAGAAGTTCCTGGGAGTTTTATAGAGCTTGGTTATCCTTATGGATTTGGGAGAGAAAGTGGAAGAACAAAGCAGTATCAGAGACTTTATGTGGTGTCATACAAGACATGATGATGGTACACACTGACAGAAAGGTGCATTGGAGTAGGGAACTGCAATGTAATGCCACTGCAATCCAGAATTCATTTCATGGAGTGATTTGTTTATAAAAGAAGACTTAGTGATAGGTATTTTTGAGAGCTTTTTTCTTAGCGAAAATCTTTTGGTTCAGTCCAGCTTCAACAAATTACTGTAGTTTAACTTATAACCTAATACTGTGTGCTCAGGATATGCTCTTTGTAAGAGAAACTTCAATTTCTGCTTTGAGTCCCTTAGGAATGAAGGTTAATGCAACTGTAGTGTCCGTCTGCCATGCCTAAAGTCAATTGAAAACAAGCCCCACTTCTGACAAACTTGATTGTGTAGTGGAAGTCCCTATTTAAATTCCTGTAAGTTTAATGAAAATGAGTAACTGGCTAGAAAAAATAGTTTATGTTAATTATCTCTCAGCCAGCTAATTAGTAGATGTGTACCGACTGGCTAGCCAAACAGCCTGCTTGCAACTCCACATTAACTATAGCAAGAATTAAATATTTTTTGCTTGCTGGGAGGTTACACAAGATGAGGGGAAAAGAGGGATGATAACTGAACTGGAGTTATTCTGACAGGGGAAATAAAAGAAATAGGATAAACATTTGTAAGACACTGGGGTTTCATTTGTCCTACTTGTGTTGAAACATCTTGACTGTTTTTCCAAAACCTTGACAGTATTTTTCATGAACACTTTAAAATTTGTAAAGAGGAAGAACAATGACAAAAATTATCACAGTAGACAATTGTTTCCTTTTTTCTTTCCCCTCCATTAATTCAGGTTTAACATTTGTTACTTGTCCATAATCTCTTGATTGTATTTTAAGCTGGTGATTTTCACAGAAGACTACACTGTTTCTTATCAGGAAAACAACAAATATACTTCACCTGCTTCTCTTTTTTTCTTATCTTTTTTTTTTTTTTTTTTTGGTAGTAGATTCATGAACAACAAGCTAAAATCTGGCAATTAAATTATATTAGTGCATTGAGGTGGATTTGATTTTCTTCTTATTACAGTAAATTTGCATATTTTTCAATAGGGGTGATGAGAAAAGAAGGCAAAGGAACACATAATACGACAATAACCTGGACTCAGAATACATAGAAATATGAATTGTCATACAAAAAAACCCCACTGTTGGCACATTAGTCTTACAAGGAGCAGCTGAGGGACCTGGGGTTGCCTAGCCTGGAGAAGAGGAATCTAAGGGGAGACCTTATTGCTCTCTACATCTACTTGAAAGGAGGTTGTGGAGAGGAGAGTGCTGGCTTCTTCTCCCAAGTGACAGGGGACAGGATGAGAGGGAATGGCCTCAAGCTCTGCTAGGGGAGGTTCAGGCTTGACATCAGGAAAAAAAAAATCACGGCAAGGGTCATTGGGCACTGGCAGAGGCTGCCCAGGGAGGCAGTTGAGTCCCCATCCCTAGAGGTGTTTAAAGGACAGGTGGGTGAGGTGCTTAGAGACATGGTTTAGTGATTGATAGGAATGGATGGACTCGGTGATGCAGTGGGTCCTTTCCAGCCTGGTGATTCTGTGAAATCAAACTGATATTTCTCTTTTTTTCCCACTAACTAATTCTAGTTTATTTAGTAGGCATTTTTCTATGCTCTGCTTTGCTTTTCGTGCTCTTGCTAAGACAAACTGGAATTATCTGTACAGTGTATCATGTCAACTTACTCTGGCATCCCCTGCTTTTTTGCACAGCACCACCTATTACTACAATGTAGCATAATACAACAAACATACCATGCACTCACAGCTCATATTTCTAAATTTTGTTTGTAACAAATTTGCCAAATTCTTTCATTACTCTATGAATTTGAGGGGATGTTTTTGCTGGAGTATTGCTACTGGACTTTTACCAACATTCCATGTTTCTGAGGTTAGCACTTACAAATATGAGCACATCTATCTCCCACCCTAAAAGGACAGAGGACAGGAGTGATAGGTATTGTATTCCAAAGGTTCGTAGGAGATGAGAGAGTTTTTCTTGCATTTGCAGATCCAATTTGCAGGTGCTGCTCTTTAACTGTTTCCATTATAGGGGGTACAAAACAGGAACCAGTAGCAGCTTCTACCTCCCTATGCAGAGGGAGTCTGATATTTAGAGCTGCTACGACAGAAGCTTTCTAACTGCTCCACTTTTTTTGCAGGCTTTTTTATCCCATCTGAATGGTGAAGTCCACCCTAGAAGCCTTGATGAGAAAGGCTAGCTCTCACCTCCTCTCATAAGGGGAAATACCAAATACAAAAGCCTTAAAAATTCTATAGAAGCATATGAGGAGGGGGAGTAGTAACTAGCACTCAGCCACACAATCCCTAATGGAAAGGCCTCTCAATGTTGCTTTTCTTACTGAGTCCAAGGCAGGATTGCAATGGTTCTGACTATATGAGTGTGAAGACATTGCTGGAATCCATGACGTGCTTCACTTCGACATGATGTATCAAAGTAAGTCCATGCCGTACTTCACATCATTCAAAGGTGCTTTTCCACTAACCTAACTGGGGGTTGTCAGACACCCTGAAGTTGTTGGGGAGAAATTATTAACCTCCTTACAGTAGCATGCTTCTATCATTATTTGCTTATTTTTAAAAATTATTGCAACTTCGAAACATACAGAATAAAAAATACAAAACTTCTGTCACTCTCAGCTATTTTTGTTAATATTTATTTTTAATTTATAGCAAAGAAGAAGAGACTATTAATTCACACTTCTTGAATGTTTGGAGTCAATACTCCTGTGATTGGGTTCAGATCCTGCCTTTTCTACAGATACTGCAACGTGTTGGGGGAATTAGCAAGGCACTGTTTGGAACAGTGGTGTTCTCTGAAACACGTTCATTTGATATAGGTGGCTGTTTTTTTCTCATGGACCTAATTTCATTTGAGCTTTCTGTCATGATTGGCTTGGAAAGTCAGCCTGTGAACCTAGAAAGGATCTGCTTTTTGTTAATTTTCAAGAGAGCAGACCTAATCGAGTATGACGTTGCCCTACTCTGACACAAACATATATTCACACCCGTCTGCATAATTTATTTCAAAATGCTTTCCAAACTTCTCATTGTGTCTGTAGACCATAATCATGGTGTCCTCTCTGGACTTTGGTAACAAAATCATATAAAAGAAGTTACAACGAAACCAAGTGTTTCCTGCCCATCATCTTCCAGCGGTCCTGGATGACTGAGGAAGCTCCAGTTGACTGGAGGTTGGGACATTAGCCATCTACAAGAAGGGTCAGAGGGAAGAGCCAGGGAACTACAGGCCTGACCTGGGTGCCAGGGAAAGTCATGGAAGAGGTGATCTTGAGTGCTATCATGAAGCACATGCAAGAGAACCGGGTGATCAGGCCCAGTCAACACGGGTTCACAAAAGGCAGGTCTTGTCAAACAAACCTGATCTCCTTTCTGTGACAAAGTGACTCGGATGCTGGACGAGGGAGATGCTGTGGATGTATCTTCCTGGACCCCAGTAAAGCCTTTGACACAGTTTCTCACAGCATTCTGCTACGGAAACTGTCAGCCTGTGGCCTGGACAGGCGCACACTCTCCTGGGTGGAAAACTGGTTGCATGGCCGGGCCCAGAGGGTGGTGGTAAATGGAGTTAAATCCATCTGGAGGCCAGTGACAAGTGGGGTTCCCCAGGGCTCAATGCTGGGTCCAGCCCTGTTCCATGTCTTTATCAACGACCTGGACGAAGGCATCGAGTGCACCCTTAGCAAGTTTGCAGACGACACTAAGCTGGGTGGAAGTGTGGATCTGCTGGAGGGTTGGGAGGCTCCAAAGGGATCTGAACAGGCTGGACCACTGGGCAGAGTCCAATGGCATGAGGTTTAACAAGGCCAAATGCCGGGTCCTGCACTTGGGGCACAACAACCCTGTGCAGCTACAGTCTAGGAGAAGTCTGTCTAGAAAGCTCCCAGGAGGAGAAGGACCTGGGGGTGCTGGTTGACAGCGACTGAACATGAGCCAGCAGTGTGCCCAGGTGGCCAAGACGGCCAATGGCATCTTGGCCTGTATCAGAAACAGTGTGACCAGCAGGTCCAGGGAGGTTATTCTCCCTCTGTACTCGGCACTGGTGAGACTGCACCTCGAGTCCTGTGTTCAGTTCTGGGTCCCTCACCACAAGAAGGATGTTGAGGCTCTGGAGCGAGTCCAGGGAAGAGCGATGAAGCTCATGAGGGGGCTGGAGAGCAAGTCTTACGAGGAGCGGCTGAGAGAGCTGGGGTTGTTTAGCCTGGAGAAGAGGAGGCTGAGGGGAGACCTTATTGTTTTGAGTGTATTGCAGTTCCTGCAGTAATGCAAATTAGTAATGGCTTTGGAGGGTAACTCCTCCTCATCCCAACAAATTTCTGACTGTAATATACCACGAAGCAAGTTCACACAAACCTGTCTGTGATCATCAGCCTTAAACATATTCTTTTTATTTCTAGCAGGTCAGGTCTGCAGCCCTTCTTTCATACGGTACCTCCCTGCTCACTTACTGCCCTTGGAAAACATTATTTCAATACTTGTGAATACATAAAGTATGATTGATCTCCTTAGACTGGCTCCAGCCCATATCAAAGACGGAGCTGGGAACCTCAAATGTGGAGTGTTAGCAGAGTGGACAGAGAATGTCTTCCTGCCCTTGAAAGAAAAAAGGGAGTTGACTGAGGCATAGCCACTGTTACAGAAGCTGAGAATCAGAGCTACCTGGCTCTTTCATAGATATGAAAGAGAGAAATGAAACCAGAGCCTCCTCCAGCATATCACATCTTCACTTTCTTCTCCCTTTTTAGTACCAAACTGTATTGTCTTAATCTGGGAATGTGATTTATTTGTGAAATATCTAGTGGGTGGCAGAGGTGGAGAGCAAAGCTGCACAAAGCTCCCCAGAGCTGCTGACCGAGGTAAATAGTGTGTCATAACACATTTATCAAACAATAATGGAAACCATATAAAGCATATAGGAGAGGGAGGGGGGAAAACCATTCTCCTCTGGGAAGTTACTGAATATTTCAGCCAGTTTATAAAAGTACGCGTACATGTGTTTGGAAGGGGGGAGGTTTCCCTAGTTTCGCTTCTGCGAATAAATCATTGGCCTACGATGTCTGAGCAGACAAGTGGAATGGATGAGCACATTATGGATCAAGGAGGTGGTATCCCTGCCATTGTTAGTTTGAAAGAGACCACCCAAGCAATGTGGGACTAAAATGAGACTTAGTTTTGCCTGTGAAGTTCTGAAAGGCTCACTCTGCAGCCTCTGATATGGTAGGAAGGTGGTGAATAAAATAAAATTGATGGTATTTCTTAAAAAGTAGGCATGACTACTCATTTATCTGAACTAGCTTTCTTGCAATTTTTTTTAAGAAAAGAATCGCCAAGGTGTAATTCTTACGCCTATTTTGGAAAGAAATTGATGTTTAGGTGCAATTCAAGAAAATATATAAATAAGGTATTATGTAGATTTTTCAATGTTTACCACTATTAATTTTCAGAATACAGAAGCCAAATTCTGATTCTCTCGTTGATGTCTAGAAGAAACTTGCATCATAACTGGTCTATTGATGTTAATGAGAATTACTTATGGGATGCAGTACTCATTCCACATGGATAAGATTTGTACAACATGGACAAATGTTACCAAAAAATACCAAGTAAAAAGGAGCCTGACACAGATGATATCTTTATAAATATACATAAAATTAGAACTTTAGAATTCTTACAATGAGAAGTAAATCTGTGTTTTGGAATTATCATATTTCACACAAAAACCTCTTAGAATGCTGCTGACCACCTTTTTATATTTACATATGACAACAGTGACTGAAGACTTATTGGCCTACATATAGTAATGAATTAGATAAATTCTGGGCTGTATGGAAATCCAGTAGAAATTACAAGGCAAAAAGGTGTTTCCACAGAATAATACCACAATTTTTTAAAAAGAAGTCTTCAGATTTTCCTATTATATACTAAGATTTTATAATTCTTAAACAAATTTAATTGAAGGAATGTTGGAACTTTGTATTTACCAAAATTTGCTTTCTCTTGTAGTAGACAATCTTATATTGTTCCAAAATGACTTCAAAATTCATCCTGCAAAAATGCATGGTTTTTTAAGAAAACGTTTTCCTCCCATGGAATTATTTTCTTTCTTGTTTGGTCACCTCTAATACCAATTCAACAGCAGTCACACTCAGATGTGGACACCCATTGTGCTAGGTCAGCCACTGATTTGGGTTAGGGATTGGGTAGAAGCTGTAATGTGAAGCCTTGGAGTGGCTCACCTTTAAACCATCCCGGGGACCCTGTGACCACAGACGGGTGATGCTGGCAGTTTATAGACACTCTGCCTTCCATAACCAACGTCCCAGAAGGATCTCAGCTATGTTCCTGGCAATGGGACCTTTGGGGTGATATAGGAGGCTGAGATGCTGAGCAGATGCCGTTACTAAAGTTCCTGTATCACATTTCTCAGGATGGGAGATGTTAACTCTTCATATTCAGGCCATATTTCAGCTTCAGCATTCATATTGTGCCTATCTAAACCACCCCTGAAGTTTTGATTTGATACAGTATCATGGATTTGGCATCTTAAACCATAGAGTGCAACGTTTCTGCCTGCGCTGTTGAACATATGTTCTGCTCAAAAGTTGCTGAGTTTTGCCTGAGAGAGAGGAGATTATTTTTCTCTCTCTCTTTTTTTTTTTTTTTTTTTAGTTTTAACTAACTCAGTTGTAGCTGCAGCTCTCCCTGGGCAGGGACTGAACAATTGGTGTTTGTGCTGGAGAACAAGGCTGCAAGAGACTGCAAAGTATCCTTTCTCTGTCCAAAGGCTTAAGGCACTTGATCAACTCATCTACAGCTTGTACTATAAACTGTGGGCTATAGTTGCAGCTGTGATCTCTGTATGAGATTTGTAGCCCATGGAACTGCCCCTGCTTTGTTCCCAGCCTGCCTAAAGCTACTCACTCTATTCCCAGCATGTCTCCCAGAAAGTGTTGTTCTTCAGGCTGCTCTATGGCCTCTTGCTACAAGAAGGATGTTGAGGCTCTGGAGCGAGTCCAGGGAAGAGCGATGAAGCTCATGAGGGGGCTGGAGAGCAAGTCTTATGAGGAGCGGCTGAGAGAGCTGGGGTTGTTTAGCCTGGAGAAGAGGAGGCTGAGGGGAGACCTTATTGTTTTGAGTGTATTGCAGTTCCTGCAGTAATGCAAATTAGTAATGGCTTTGGAGGGTAACTCCTCCTCATTCCAACAAATTTCTGACTGTAATATACCACGAAGCAAGTTCACACAAACCTGTCTGTGATCGTCAGCCTTAAATATATTCTTTTTATTTCCAGCAGGTCAGGTCTCATTTCACATGGACTATCCATAACCTGGCCAGTAGGGTAAAGACTTTTCTTTGATTCATTTCCATTCTTGAAGGTAAATGTTGGATTATATAGGACTCCAGGTGATCAGTTGTTCTTGTGATTAGTGCCCTTGATACCAATAAAGAGTTAAATAATTGCCAGATATTGTTGACATAGAAGGAAAAATTCTTACATGTAAGAAAATTTCTACAGAGGTTTTTTAATACTGAAACTACATTAATTTTACCATAAGATTTCTACTAGTGATTACAAACACCTGGTCATTTAGAAGTTTAGCAGTGCTGCAACTGTATGATGAGAGAGAGGACAGCAGAGAGCTGCCTCGAATTGTAGCCTGCAAAGAAGATGGATGGAGAGGGGGTAGGGAGCAGCGCAGGCCTTGGGCGTATCTGCAGCTCTGTGAATTCTCTTAACCTCTTTGTTTCTTCCTGTAGAGGAGGATCCAGCAAGGGATCCCTCACAGAGGAGCCCTCTTGCTATATCTGCTGGTGCACTTCCTTTGCACTTCTGCAGCTCTCTATGTTGTAAGGCAGCCTCACTGCATGAAATGAATGTCTGATAATTCTGCAGTGAAATTGATATCTAAGAAATGTAGTTTTTAAAAGGGACAGAAAAGACTGATTTGTTGTTGGAAGTGTGGTCTAATGCACATCATTGAAATGCATATTCTTGTACACAAAGAAGACAGGTTTCCCTGACATAGAAATAGGCCTCGATCCCATAATTATTTTGGCAGGTGCTTAATTCCCAAAGCGTGAGCTATCCTATGAAATTCAATGCACACAGTGAAACAAAGGAGTGGGAAGGGAGGAGGAAGGGATTACAGATGTTGAAAGAAAGGCAAGAGGGGCTTTCTGAACAAATGGGACTGAAAGAAGGATTGAAGGAGGAAAGGAAGTACGACTGGCAGATGAGAATAGGAAAGAAATTTAGATTTGAAGTTGAATTGGCATTACCTGGCATGAATGATACACTAATGGAAAGGATTTGGGAGAAGAATAGTTATAAGATAATAGATTTGTTTTCTTCAAAACATCCTGTATGCAGGTAATAACACGTAGATTTTGTTTATAATAACTTAAAGTGACATCTTTTGGTTTATAAAGAGATTTCATGCTAAGGAACAAAGAATGCCACATTCACCTCTCTTTCTTCTTCCTCTTTTCTTCCTTGAAATTTATTTCTAGAAGTCATTAAAATTCAGATCCCATCATTTGTAACAAATGATGTAAAGTGTTAGGTACAGCACTTGGAGTATATGTTTGTTAAAATGAAGGAAGAGATTCTTCCAACACTTTGGGATTTTATGAATGATTTACATCTGGTGCTAAAGTTCATAAATGAAACGTGGGAGAACCAGATGCTTCATTTCTTGACTGCATCGTGTCTGCACATACTGATGGTGAATTGAAAACAGAAATGTCTCATAAATCAAGAAAATCTATTTTTGTACTCTTGATTTCTATTCTGAACATCCATATAACACCCAAACAAATGTGGTAAAATTGGTTCCTTGAGAAACCCTTTATGTTTAGTAACAGTGTGGACATGTTAATTTAAAAAAAAAGAAGAGGAAAAAAAGAAAAGGAACCATCTTTAGAATAAAAAATGCTCAGAATGAGCAACTGTTCTTGGAGATCAGCATCGACGGCACTTCATTTAGCGAAGGAAAGACTGAATGGAACTGGCTAGGCAAATTCTGGCAGTTGTACGAAGAGCCGAGGTGTATAAAAGGTGACATTTCACAACTTTTGGCATTCAGGGGAAAAGAAATTAAAATCCAAATTCTTCCCTCATTTACTGACACGATAACTGAAGGCAGAATCTGGCTTGTCATTTGAATAGGGAGATTGAGGCTAATGAGCAGACGCTTGCAGAAAGCTGAGTGAAATTCAGATTTTGTTTCATTTTTCATCAATGTTTTGGATTGAAGCTCTTTGCCTACTCTCCTTTCTTGCTGACATCTTCTGTTAGTCTAAGAATTGTAAACGATGCTCATCATTATGTTCAGATGTCACCAAAACTCTTGTAAATAGGTTTATAAAATATCATTTATTTAATTATAATGAAAGAACAAACAGAAGCCTATCTTTTTGCAGGTTTGCTTTTTAAATAGATTCAAGGTATCCTCCCTCATGCTTCCCACTTCCTTTATTTCCTAATATCTTTTTATCCACACATTTTAAATTATTATATTACAATTCCAAAACTACCTGTAAGAAACAGTAGGGTGGCAGTAATAAATTTGGACGAACAAGTTGTACACAAAACGGTTACCAAGTACCCACTGATGCATGGTGGCTGCTCCTGTGTATTCTCTTTGCCTTCAATGAATGCATGGTATTTGGAGTGGGCTTAGTCCACCATGGAGGTTCTTCAGGCTTACTTGACTTAGCTTGCACTTGCTGTGGTGGAATAGCATAAATCCAGGTAGTTCTTGCATCTCAGTAGAAATTTGTTACCTTGTGGTATCTTGTTTGTGTGTCTTAAGTCCTAGATGTACATGCCTTGCTAGTTCTCTTAATGATTGAAAACAAATGATTTTTTTTATTTATTTACGTACCTTACACATAGATTGAGTGTAGATGTGCTGGCAGAAGGAAGACTTTCAGAGGGATTGCATAAAGGTGAAAGAAATGGCTTTGTAGCCAGGTTTCAAGGAGGCACCCTAAAAGCAACGAGCAACATGAGACTCTAGAGGCATTCGTGATGATAGGAAGGCAGGCAATGCTGGCAGGCAGATAGATTGTATAAAAACACCATTAGCTTATGTTATCTGCTAGTCTGACGATTCTCTTGTGGAAGTCAGTGGAGGTTTTGCCTTTTATTTCAATGAGAACAAGATCAAGCTTTTCTAGGGGGAATGTTCCCTCATCACATGCTGGGCATCACACCTACTTTCAGACTGAGGTGGAGTTACTAAAAGTGACAGAAGTGCTCTGCACTTCTCTTAGCTACCTTCCAGCTCAAAATATGTCCCTAACTAATACAATTTGCTGTATGTCATAAATCACAGAGGAAAGCATTTTTCACACCAAATATCAGAAAAGTGCTCTTTTTTTCTCACTGCAGAAGTAACAGAAATGATGTGTTCATTTTAAATTCCATTCATGTAGGCCTTAATAAAAGCTATTATAAAATACAATTGTGTGGAGACAAAAAGAGAGATAATATCACTGTAGCTCAATATAAAATTTAAGTAATTAAGACATGAAAACTATTACACAATTTACTATGAATGCAATGTGAATAATAAAATGTTTAACCACTCAACTTCTGGGTGGTTTTTTTTTTTAAGTAATGCCTTTTGAAAGTATTTGAAGTTGAAATATTGCTAAAGGGCTAAATTCTATATTACTTGAGAAGACGAGGTAAGCTGGCTGGGTTTTCCAAGTAAGTCTTGTATATATTTTTAGATGTTGATGTAAATATGGCACTCTGCCATATGATGGATTCTACATGAAAAATATCAGTTTCAGGCGATTTTGATGGTGATTTAAAATAAAACAGGACATACTGAGTGAACTGTGGAAGTATTTCAGCACTGCAGCTGCAGAACAGTTATGAAATCATGTAGACAAACTGATGGATCCCAAGATTAACACAAAAGCATCTATACAGGTACTGGAAAGAAAAGTGTTTTTAAACAAGAGCTGCTTAAGCTCAGCATTTTTCTTGCACATGGTTCAGCACTGAGTCTTTGTCACTGAAGGACTTCAGCAACCCTATTGGTAAATGGTTGAGAAAAAAGCTCAGTAGAGTCTTTCTTAAGTTGAGTGAATTTCATAATTCAGGATCTTTAATAGACACATTATTTTCTTGCACACTGACACATACATGACAGTGACAGGCATGTACTGGCACTGCCTAGTAAAACTTAACAACATCTGCTCTGTGATCAAGCCCTATTTTTTTTTTTTTACTTCATTCCAAACTGATTGTGTATGTTCGTTTCCTAGCTTAAATCTGTGGCAAAAAATTTTCTTCAGACCGTGACCAGGCTCTTGTTGGAACAGCTTTCTCCTGAGCTGCAGGAACTGATAGCTCGTGTTGGTGGTTCAGTAGGTGGCACTCTTTCCTTTGGATCAGTCCAAGCCAGTGTCCCAGGTGTCATGCCGTGCACGAAATAGTCATTCTGCACGAAGCTAGACGAGAAATCCACTGGTTGCACTTCTAGGGTGTCAGAAACTAGCATTTGCCAATGCCCAGGCTGGAGTACATTCTTCACTGGATGCAGTCGGTACGGTTTGAGGAGCGTCCTTGGCTTGGCTGCCCCAGCAGCATCCTACATGTCTTCTCCATGCAAAGGACAGAAGTAGAGCCTGTGGGGTGCCCAACCTTCATATCTGGGCAACATCTGCCCTCAGCATCCAGATCTGCCCAAAGACCTACACAGCGAATGGCAACAAACTTAGAGGTCAGTAAGACACGACTCATATGCAGCATGTTGCTTAGGCTGGCACTTGTAAAAAACCTTACTGTTTTTGCTTCATACATTTGAGTAGAGCTTGTTTGCCAGGCCTTCAGAAGCTGATGATCTGCAGTTCCATGTAAAGCAATTTTATAGTTCTCAGACCTTCATCAGCTAGACCTCAAATGTCTCAAACTGGGCACCTTTGTTTATGAAGTGTTAATCTTCACTTCACTGTGTCTTAATTCCTTAGCTGTAAAATGGAACTGCTAAGACTTACATATTGTGGCCTCCGAGCATGTGGTAAGGCATGAAAATGTTTGTGATGTAGTTGGCAAAAAAACCCAAATGGAATTGAGCATCGTTATGTTCAAAAAATCCCAAGCCCGAACTGAATCAATTCATTCTTATGATGAAGTCCTGGGCAATCATAAATAGTAAGGGACAATATACAGATGTGTATATATACATTTACTAAGTTTTTACATTTTTATATGTGAAATATATATATATATATACACTGTATTGTGGTCATTTAAAAAAAAAAATAAAACAAAGCTGTAAGTAAGTCAGAATGGAGAGGCAAATTTGTCACAATTTCTAAGTGTAGCAAAGATAAATGGCAAGCTCCTCTTTTGGCCTATGAGGTTGTTATTTTCTTTGTATTTAGCTTTGTATATCATGATTTCTTCTTAGAATTTCTACAATATTTCCTTTCATAATATTTCATAGATCCCTCAGCCATTTACATGCCTTAATAAGACACTGCAAAGGAAAGTACATGTTACATAGGTCAGAGCTTAGGACAGACTTTGTGGAGAGGAAGAGTTGTAGCTCTGTGGTTCCTTACTGTACCCTGTAACTCATGCCATACATAGTTTAATATTTGAGGTATAAATTATTCATGAATAGTTTATAGCAATCAGTGAATTAGCCACTTGCAATTAAAAAAATTGACCTGTTATTTCATTTAATGTGACGAAAGTCTGTGTCATTGCTGTGTGATTGGGTCTTATCTATTTTTATCTGCTGTAGCAGCTGTTTTGATCCAAAATTTACAAAGCCACCCTAGAAACTTGAAAAAAGAAAAAGTAAGTCACAGGTATATGTATGTGTATAATCCATATGTGATAAGACCAGGACTCGCATTATTTCCACACTGCCTAACACAGTTAAGAAAGAACCACTAACCCTTCACCTACAGCAAACTTTTTAGAGAACTCCAGACAGAAGGAGGATGCAAGTCATCTAAAAGAAAAACAATCCTTTTGTAAAGCTACCAGGAATGCCTAGAAAGCAAGATCATCCTGACCAAACATTCTGACACCTCTTTTTTGCATAAGCCATGTCATTTACAACAGAGGTTTCTTCTGCCCCTTTACCAAACACGTCCTGAAAGAAATGGTTTACTTTTAGCATTTGACTTTAAAAGAAATTAGAAACACTCTGAAGAAGTTTATAAGACATTAACAATGGATCCTGCCAAATATTATGTTCACCATTCTGCCAAAACTGCTTTGCTTTGCTGTGTCAAATTTTTCTTATTTTTTTAGATCAGGCCCAAACTGCTGACAGAATGTCACTGTAACAGAAAAAGACATCATTTGGATTAGTTATTAATATAATAAAAGACTATATTAGAAAAGGGTTAGCCATCTAAATGGCCAAGTTCAACAAGACACAATTAGGGTTGCATGATCTCCCTCCCTGGAGTGCACATGTGTGAATTTATGAGTTTAGAAGGGGGATAATTTAGCCTCATGAGTGCCTTTTTTCACTTGGTCATTCAACTAGTCAACAGTTTTTTTTTTAAAAAAAACCCACAAACCAGCTATAACATCTTTATCTGCCGTAGCTTTGCCTTATTCATATATTTATGGATACTACACAGTAAATGCTTATTTATTCATATATACTTTGTTGTGGAAGAGATGTTAGTTACACAAGGCTGTATATTGGTTTCTGTATTAGGTAGGGATAGGAGATCATCCTGACAGTAGTGGCTAGAGATGATGAGTGTGCACTGAGACATCAAAGGCATCGTTTAGAGAAAGGGAAGATTTCATAGAGAAAGTGTGACCAGTTATGTGAAAATTTGTTAAGATGTCCTAGGGAGATATAAGAATATTCAGGCCCTGAAATTTGACTATGAGGAGAACAGAACAAGCTTTAAGAGAGGTTTCAGTGGAGTAGGGACTGAAAATCTGATTGAATAGGTTTAAGAAGTAGGCTACAAGAAATTAATTCAGCAGGAAATTGTAGATGATGTAGATAGATAGAAATTCAATAAGCTTGGCAAGAGAGGCAAAATGGATCCTAATGGCAGAAGTGTATAAGATGAAGCATGTACATACTAAGGGTAAAAGAGACTTCTGGCCATATACTTCATCATAATTACCATAAATCAGTGTAAGTGATTATAGTAAGAGCTGATTATACTCCTGTAAAAAGTTCTCATCTTGGGACTCATTTATGCTCTGGCTTCTCCCTTAAAATTTCTCTTCTGGAAATTCTGTAGCAATATTTTTTTTCATTTTTCTATTAAGTTAATTAAATAAGACAATTAAAAAGTTTAATTTTATAAAATATTATTTTCCATGTATAGTAATGAATTTTTTAAATGAAGGGAAACTATTTTGTAATTTTTTGTTATTTTTTGCTATACCTGTAAAGGTGCAACTTTTTCCCTCTATTCATAATTTTTAAAGGGAATGTAATATGGAATTTAATATATTTAGAAAATAAAATGAAACTCAATTCCATTCTATGATACTGTGATTCAAATAGACATGGTACATTCATCTTGTTGTTTTCAAACATATAGGTCTCAGTTACTAAAAACAGACTATTTCTGTTAGTGTTTTGGTAATCATCCTTTCCCTACCCTTGCCCTGTTGTGCGGGAAAGGGAATGTATAGCATGGTTATCCCTAGATGATTTAGAGAACCCCACCTTATTGGGGAGGAAAAATGGTAACACTCTAGCTAACTCCCCATGGACAGCTCACCCACTTTCAAGTCTGACAAGTGACATATTAATTTTTCTGTGTCCAGCTAGCTTAAAACTTGAATTCAGGAGCTTATGTCTTATGTGTTTATAAGATAGTGAGCCAGCAAGAATTTACATTATACTTTCCACAATGTGCTGTGTCAGTGTTACGAGTCTTGAGCTGGTGCATCCTCTAATTACCTTGGGTTTGTGCAAAAGTCAGTAACAGAAGTGGAACTTATGAAGACAACCCCCTCCTTGCTTACTTTGCTGAATCTTATAAATGACACTATCAGTTTTGCTTTCAGAGGCTTTCCAAACCTCTGCTGTTTCTTTTTGGTCTGCCTGTCTTTGTCTGTTATTTTTCTCAAAGCTGACGTATTCAAAGCAAAGTTGAAAAATGCAAAGATTATCCACTTCCAAAATCATCTCTCCATGGACAGACCCATATAGCATCTGCTGATGAATGACAGCTTATTGTTCATTCACGTTACAGTAACATGTAAATCTACTGACTGTGACTAGGGAAACTGGGAGCTTATTTGCCCTATAAACTTTCTCAAGTGCCTGCTGGAGGCACAGTGTTTCCCCAGTCACCATGCTTCACTAGCAGTCTCTGAAAAAGCAAACCAAACAAATCATCCTGATGCATGTAGCACATAACAGGTAAGAAGGATATGTTTTAATGTAAAATGAGATAAAAGTTCTTGGACTGAATTGCCTGAAGAATTTAGGAGTTAGCTGATGGTTTATAATAACTGCTCGGTCTTTTTCTTGCTTCTTGGTGCAAACGGCATTGATTGGCTGGGCTGATTATAGGCCTGCATGTCAAAAAGGAGCAAGTTGTTCTTGACACAAGAAAATCAGCTCTTGCATGAGCAGGCTTAATGCATGATGAGCTATGTGGTGTAGACAAATTTTGTGTGCTTGAAACTGAAGTCAGCTTTGCTTGTATGGCATATCCATGTAGATATGGCCAATAGCTGTTAGAGTCTGTTGCAGCTCATATTTATTGCTTGTACTTAAGTAAAAATCAGTGCCATGCAATTTTATTCAATTCAGTGAAAAAAACCTCATTGTCGTTCTGCCAAAGTTTAAGTGCTACATTTTTTCATTAGGATTTAACGAATGTTCATCTTAAAATAGACTGACAATGGGTGAAACTGTTCCACTTTATCTGTTATGAACTTAAAATTTATCATAGCTAGTACTTGCTCTTCCCAGAGAAATTTGTATTTTCAGTCCTGAATTTAACTATCAAATTCTCCTTGGAAACTACTGTTTAACAGCCATAATATCCTAAAATATTTGAAAAAAAAATGCTGCAATAGTCACTGCTTTCAGTGGCCATACAGACCATGTTATGTAGATGCTTTGAAGCATTATTATTGTTTACAGATTTTTATCTCTAATGCGTAAGTATAGCCTTTTCAGGGAATATTCTTGAAGAAGAGAGTTGCTACCTTGTCCAGATCCAATACCCCTCTTGATCTTGGCCACCAATGACCATTCCATGTCAGTCACTTTGGAGTGCAAACTAAATAATCCTTCTCCCTTTAGATTTGTATTCCACTTCATCACTTACAGGCCCTTGTCTTGAACAGGGACTCTTGCTGTCGTAATATATAACCAATGGTAATACTTGAGAAGATAGGTACAATCCAGTATGAGAGAGGATATCTTAATCTTGCCCTCTCATGATAAAGTGCATTAAATCCAGGATTTAAAAAGTAGACTAAGTGTTGATGGGATTAAACATATTACATATCTTTAAGGAAGGCACATTTATTCTTTCGTGTTTAGAGCTAAGTCACATGTTAAACTAAATCCAAAAATGAGATGTAGATTCTGGCATATCTAAAAATGTTGAACTGGATCTCTTGGTTCTTGCTTTGATGTGGCAATATTCTTTTAGTGCCTCAACATCATCTTGGGTAGAGGTGAAAATATAACACAGAGAGTTTTAATTTCGTTATTTATATATGACAATTATCTAAGTCAAATTAAAAATAAATGTAATCTTTGTGTGTATGTGTATGCATGCCCAACAATTCTTAAATGCCAGTAGGAAATTAGAGTAATTTTGATATTAAAATGATTACTACCACTTTTGTAATAAACTGATGCGACTTTAGAAGTCTGTCCCTGATATATTTCATGATTTAGACATCACACAAGCTATAATTGTGCTATTAAAGGAAAGAGAGCTAATCTTTTTGCATTTGAAGTAAGCCCTCATCATCAGACCCGACAAAGCCAGACAGATCAAAAAAGAGTAAAAAAGAGCATTTAAGGAAATTAGTACAAGTGTCAGTTGAAAGGTAAAAATTAATGCACTTATTATTGAAATAGAGTTGAAACCTACATTCTTTTCATTTCTTTGATATTACTAAAGCATAAAACATTCAATTAGCTTTCCATTGTGTTTGAGGGGTAGTGGGGAAAGGCAAAGCATTGTCAGTGAAGTGTTAGGTGTGTAGGTGGTATGTGCAAGGCAAAAATGATTAGATATGAGGAGAGGGTACAGCAAAGACTTTTACTTTGCAGTTGACAAAGCTAGTCAACCCCTTTAGTGTGTTCCAGGACAATGCTCTTGTATGTATACAGCTTTTCCTAAAGATACAGAACTAAAACTCTGAAAAGGTAGCATACATTCCTTTTACTCTCACCAGGGAGTATTTCTTTTCCTGATTATTATTATCTACATTGTTGAAACCTGCATGTATGTGCACCTCTTTCCTAATAAAAAGTGAATACAGATAAATTGATAATATTTTGGACCATTGAATAATAGTACTTTGCAACGTAAGTGAAATAGATACGTTTAATTCATACTTACCCTCAGCAATAAATATGAATTCCCGTGTCTGCATTCTTTTATTCTTTGAAAGCTGTTACTAAGAGTGCTGATTTGTAAAAACTGATTTAGGACATTTCAAAATATATCCTTGATTTATAACTGTTATATGTTGGCAACATGGAAGCTGCAAATAATTTGTGTAATGCAGTTTCCCCCCTCCTTTGTGCTGCTTAAAGAGAGAGTAGCTTCTTCTTTTCTGTTTCTTTTTTTTAATGAGAGCTTTGTAATGATGTAAAATGTATAGACGGAAAATTTAAAAAATCATACAAAATAGGATTCCTCTGAACCCATTCATCTGGCTTGTTAACAAAACCTTTCTAATATATTGATGAAGTTGTTTTCTCTCTAATTCTACCATTCCTACATTTTATTTGAATTTCAGTAATATGAAGATAATGCAGTAATGTTCAACATGCTTTAATTAAAAGTATTTGCTAATTGGCATAAAATATCTGTGTGATTATTTTCCATATATTTACAATTTTGCAGTATGAGAGCAGCTGCTAAATATTTTCTTACATGCTGATTCCACTTAATCAACATTCTTCTTAATGGAGGTGACAAAAGTTAGAAATTGTGTTTTACAAATGTGTTCCATGAAAGCATCAGCATGAAGACAAAGTCATGCCTTTTAGGGTACAAATGAGCAGGTTTACTGCAAAACACTTCTTTATAGATAGGAGATAAATCTTAGTTTAAAAATCTTTTGCAATATTGAGCACCTTCCAAGCCAAATATGTACTAGCACTTAAAGAAAATATTACCAGTTTTAATACTCAAACTCACTTGATGTTTTGATTATTATTCCTATTAATATGCACATGATAGAAGTTAATGCCATACTGACAGATTTAATGCTTTGTAAATGTGTTGAATTAAGCTAGAAAGGTAAAAGCAGCCATTACCCTAAGACCTAAAAGAGAGACACTAATCAGCTAGCTTTTTTTCTCTTATCCTTTTTGCAGATGGCTGGGAATACAGGTTTTATTTAAAATGCAAGGCTGGAAAAAGCTTAGCCACAGGAAAACGAAAGGTCTTGACCCTTAAATATTGATTCTGTTCTATTGATTACAAGAGATGAGGGTGGAGAGACTTTTTAAAAATGTAATCCTAAAAAAGGCACAGAGCAGATTTAGGTAAAAAACAGCCTGAGCTTTGTTATTTACAGAACTGAAGAGTTACAGAATAAAAGGCAAAGTGGAGGGAGATTATGGCACACTCTGGAACTGATGTTCAGGCTTCATAGACTCAGAATACAGAAGTCATTGCCTCTTCTGGCAGGAGCGCTCTGTCAGTAAAATATGCTGTCCATGGAAACTGGGATATCCAGTAAGCTCAGGATCCACATTTGCTGGTAAATTCCCTACTATAGGAAAAGAGGCACATTGCCAAATTTTGCTTTCCCTTCAGACATGCTGAACTATATAGCAAGAAAAAAAGTTCCCCCTTCTGCCCCCCCAGTCAATGCCAAGTTAAGAGAAAATGAAACAAACAAGGTTATAACCTTGCACCTTGAACTAAACTTCAGGAGTGAAATGGAAAACTGGAATTTTCAGGGACAAACACAAATAAAGACTATTTAGCATGGTATTATATTCAAGAGAGTGTTTATTAAAGGCCCTCAATATCCCAGGGCAAGTGAGCCTATAGAGCACAACTTCTCTGAGAAGTATTAAATCTACACGAATCCTGAAGCGCCTGATTTACTTGAGTAAAAGGCTCTGTAATTCTCTTTGTCCAAAAAGCAAAGCAATTCTGTAGATTAGTGGGAGGAAGAACTGATCCCTTGCAATGTGCCAAAGCCACAAAGAATTCGTTATAGATACGTTGACAAATGGAAACATAAAATAAACACAGAAAAATGTATAATTCAAGGCAGTAATATATATATTTTAATGTAAACCACTATTCTTCTCTCTGCATGTCTACTTAGCTTTTCCACACGGCACAGCCTGGGTTGCTGACAGGACTTTCCCAATTCTTTTGCCAAGAGAGCACACAATGTTTCTTGTTTCTTTGCATGAGTTTCTTACAGACTCTTGGAACTTTGCAGGTAGACTCTCTTAATGTAATTTAAAGTATACAATTTTTTATTGAAAAGTTTCTAATTGGCAGATTTGGCTTAGCAAAGTGGGCAGATGTTTTAGGACTTAGTCTGGAGAATTTCTGTTTGCATATTATATTCTCTTTATCTATTGTGTTGTTTCTTTGCAGATGCGTTCTTGCTGCACAAGCAAACCTTCCATTCACTGACATTGCTCTTAATGTGGCTATTTGATGTCTCAAGAGAGAAGGCCACAAGGTGTGTAGAATCAGAAAAGCAAGGGTCAAATACTCTATTCAGGTGTGGTGGAGCTAAAAATTGTGAATGTAAAGTATATTTCAGTTTTAGCAATCTGTAGAATCTTTCAGGAGCACTCATGAATCTGGACAGTCAGTGTATCAAGAATACTACCACACAGGAGATAGGAACGAATGATCTGGGACAGCATGGTGCTTTACATGAGGTGATTAAGTCCTGTTAGAAAAATTAGTCTCCATAGGGTAACGCAGTGTAATGTGACTCTACTGCTGCCAGTAAGCAACTGTCTTAGATATCTTTATATGACATTACAATATGCCGTATAGAAAAATACACTGTGCTACCATGCTAGGTAGTCTGTTCTCATTATAGTGTGCCTTCACCATTGCTCTTAATTAATTTTTGCTGTCTAAAGACAACTCAGGATAATAAGCCCCTGAATTTTAAAATTTCTTTCCACAGTATTTTCTTCTAGAGTTTTTATTAGTTGTATTGTCAACAGCTACTTCTGCAATCAGCAATCTGCTTCACAGTGCAGATTTAATGCTTGCAAAAAAACTTGCAAAAAAATTCAGGCATAGAATCAAAGATGAAATAAAATTATTTAGAGGTTGTTTCTTTTTACCACTCTTTACTTCTGCCTGGTTTCTCCGCAGTCAAAATAAATCTATGACGTTTTAAAAGTCTGATAATTTCCTCTGTATAACATTTCAGAAACAGGACTTTTTTGTGTGTGCACACCTACTAAATTAGAATATCCAGGACAGTTCATTTCATCAATAATAAACTCCCTTTGCAGCAGTTAGTGACAAAAAATGTTTCTCCAGGGAAGTAAATATTTGCTTACATACTTATAAACTTTCTCAGTGCTTTTTATGAAACTCCTCAGCAGCTAATGGAAAATGAAGTGGTAAGTTAGAAAATGCAGTACATAATAATGGATATTAATCTTTTTCTGTTTTTCCTGTCTTTTAAAGAACAAAGATGAGAGAAGTGTAAATGTCATAATGTGAATTGGGGAGCTCCAGAGCTCTTTTATCTTTACTTGTTTGTTGAGTTCTGGCTGTCATTGTCTTATCCCCATGCAGCCTCATCTCTAAAATGTATCTGGGAAGTACGTTTGTTTCAGGTGTAAAGAAGAAGAAATTCTCCTGCCCAGAGGGATGGCAGGGGTGAGGGGCTGGGGCTACTCATGCTGGCTGTGAAGGGTCATTGCCAGTGAGGGGCTGCCTGGAGCTGAAAGACCTGGGCTCTGCTGTCCCTCTATACTGTAGCTCCCATCTAGCTGAAATGAGATGGCTTCCTCACTTCAGAAGGGTATCGCAAAGATAAAATAAATCATAGAGAGAAAGGTACTTGGTCATGACATGGTCATGGCTTTGGAGGGGTAACATGGATCGTTTAAGCACCTTAGGAATAGAAGTCAACTAACAGAGACAGAGCTTCACTTTATTTGAAGTAAATGCAAAAGGGGAAAAATTCCCTATATTTTAAAAGAGAAAGGAGTATAAGGTAAGGGAATGAAAGACTGCTATGATGGTAGCAAAGGCTAGCATGGTGTTATTGAAACACCAATAAATAGGAATTAGAGGAGGCCCTACAACCTGGTTGTGTGTTCCAACCAAAGTGGAGATTTTCATTAAACCTTTTAATCTTCAGAGCAAATTCATAGGCTTCCTGCTGCTGGGTGCTCAGCCACCCTCTTTCCATAAGCTCCCCTGATGCCTGGCCCTCCTCGCAGCTGCGCAGCACCCAGGGTGGGTGGCAGTTCCAGGGCTTTGAAGTGGTGCCTTCCCGCTACCCATGGGGCTGGCTCCTCTGCAGAAAGGAATCTGGGGTGCTTGCCTCAACTTGCCATGTTGTGGCACAGGAGAGGTGTCACGGACCCTTTGTCCACAAATCACCTGCAAATCCGACAGTGCTCAGCTGGCGTTTGAGGGCAACCTCCATTCCTTCCAGGAATAGAACTTCTTTTTTCTCAGTAGCTTGTTGAAGTTCAGAGAGAGAGGGTGCCCCAGTGATGGCATGAGCCCTGCACCTTGGTGCCCTGGCAATCTGCTGGGAGCAGCCTGGTCCCGTCTTTTATTAAAAAGGAAAAAATCACTTGAGGTTGAGGTAGCTCCCTGTGCTCTAGATGCATGCACATTTCCAGACCTCCATCACAGCAAAGTCCTTGCATAAGCACCTGGAGTTCTGTGAGTAAACCCTGGAACATAGAATCTGCATGTAAAAATCAGTAAATTGATGCCTGTATGTATCTATACCAGATAACAACAGAAAGCTATTAGTTTAGCCATCTAGCTTCCTTTAATGTAAATAATGTTAATAAATTTTAATGTTAATAATCTTAATAAAATATTAATAATGATGAGTGGAATGTTAAGAAAACCAGAACCATTTTTCCTCCTGAAATGCAGTGAAGGAGTTGATGCTTCTGTAGGAATAGAAAGAAATATGGTGACCTTCCTGGAAAACACGGGCAGGGTATAAAGCTGTTATTTACTGTATAAAAGTACTCTTCTAGCGAGGTTCATTATTTTCTATTTCGGAAGGCGAGGAAAGAAGGTTTGTTTAGAGGAAACAACAGTTAATTGGACATGTTTTTCACTTGAAAACAAGGGTGGGGCAACTGCTTTAATGTCAACTTAGATACATTTTGGCTTGAAAAAATACTCAGGGCAAAGGAATATAAACTCAATATAAAGTTAATTTTTTTTTTAAGAGCTGGAAATGAAGGCAGAGAAAGAAGGAGAAACTGAAGCAAAACTCAATGTTTTTAAAGTTATTTCACAGGAAAGGCAAAACATAATGTATGGAGGGTAAGTTCTATGAAAGGCTGAGGTGTTCCCTTTCCAAATGCATTCACTGCTGTGCACCAAAAGAAGTGCAAACAGTAAAAAGAAGAGATAGATAACACATTATGATTTCTGCTAAAAAAAAAATACCATTAGCCCCAGCCTTGCAGTGGCAATAGGATGTTCATGTCTTTTATTTCATTTGTTTTTTGAGGATATTTGCCTAAGATTTCATAAAGTATCCTTAGGTGTCTCATGCAAAATGCCTGTGAGGGCTAGAAGTTCAAGTGCCAGGTATCCATGAGTTTACAAACAGGTAGCTGGATCTGTATAAGGCAGATCCTTGCATGCATCATATCCTGTAACCATTGTGCTCTGCCCTTGTACAAGAGTTGTGTTTTCATGTGTTTTGTTACAATTTCAGGATTAGAGAACGTAAATTTTCAATGTTTAAGTGTCACCCAGAGGCTGCTCTAGGTTTTCTGTTCACCCGTTCGGCCCAGCCTTGTAGACACACTAATTTATGTCCTGATCCATGGTCTGGGAGTTAGTGTCATGGCACTGAATATGATTGTGAAGAAGTAAAATCTTTTTTTCTTTTTTTTTTTAACCTCTGTGTGTTGAAGGTACTTATCTTGTTGCATGAATATGGATGATAGTTTCCTATGAATATGGAAAAGACTGGGGAGGGATGGGTCAGTGTTTAACATTAACTGCTCTTAACCTTTCCACCAAGTAGACCTCACCACAACATGATGCATAGGAGAGGTCAGGCTTAGCTGATTTTCTGCAGAATGCCATTAGTAATTTTTTGCCACATATATTTGCCCTAAAGCCTTGTTTGCCACCTATATAATTATTAGAAGACTCTTATAATTGTATTTGAAATTCTAAGATGGCACTTATGTCACAGTACCATGGCATAGTATTATGTTTAATTTCTCTTTTGTTCGTCTCATTTAATGTACTGAAGAATTATACTCAAAAGAAGATCCCACACACTTCTTTTCCTTTCCATTGCCAGCTATGTTCCCCCCTCACCTGCTAGAACCGTCAATTTAATTAAAAAAAGAAATGAAGAAAAAAAACATGTATAGGTTTCTACGCTCGAAATATAAAGCGGATGAACACCTTGTTTCATATGTTGTTTTCTGAAGCTGAAGTAGGAGCACATCTATATTTCCCTGACAGTTACAAATAATAACCCATCAGTACTAGAGGGTGATGATTCTAAATTAATTGTGACTTTGACATATTGCACAATCTGAGCTGGTTGGTTCAAATTCACAGAATCACAGAATAACCAGGTTGGAAGAGACCCACCGGAACGTCGAGTCCAACCATTCCCACCAATCCCTAAATCATGCTCCTAAGCACCTCATCTACCCTAACCTTAAACACCTCCAGGGACGGTGACTCAACCACCTCCCTTGGCAGACCGTTCCAATGCCTAACCACCCTCTCTGTGAAGAACTTTTTCCTAATCTCAAGCCTAAATCTCCCCTGGTGGAGCTTGAGGCCATTCCCTCTCGTCCTGTCCCCTGTCACTTGGGAGAAGAGGCCAGCTCCCTCCACTCCACAACCTCCCTTCAGGTAGTTGTAGAGAGTAATAAGGTCTCCCCTCAGCCTTCTCTTCTCCAGGCTAAACAACCCCAGCTCTCTCAGCCGCTCCTCATAAGGCCTGTTCTCCAGCCCCTTCACCAGCTTTGTTGCTCTTCTCTGGACTCGCTCCAGAGCCACAACATCCCTCATGTGGTGAGGGGCCCAGAACTGAACACAGTACTCGAGGTGCAGTCTCACCAGTGCCGAGTACAGAGGGAGAATAACCTTCCTGGACCTGCTGCTCATGCCGTTCCTGATACAAGCCAAGATGCCATTGGCCTTTTTAGCCACCTGGGCACACTGCTGGCTCATGTTCAGTCGGTTGTCAACCAACACTCCCAGGTCCTTCTCCTCCTGGCAGCTTTCCAGCCAGGTCTCTCCTAGTTTGTACCTCTGCTTAGGGTTGTTGTGCCCCAAGTGCAGGACCCGGCATTTGGCCGTGTTAAACCTCATGCCGTTGGACTCAGCCCAGCAGTCCAGCCTGTTCAGATCCCTTTGCAGAGCCTCCCGACCCTCCAGCAGATCGACACTTCCACCCATCTTGGTGTCATCTGCAAACTTGCTAAGGGAAGACTCAATGCCTTCATCCAGGTCGTTGATAAATACATTAAACAGGACTGGACCCAGGACTGAGCCCTGGGGAACCCCACTTGTCACTGGCCTCCAGCTGGATTTAACTCCATTTACCACCACCCTCTGGGCCCGGTCATTCAACCAGTTTTTCACCCAGGAGAGTGTGCGCCCATCCAGGCCAGAGGCCGACAGTTTCCGAAGCAGAATGCTGTGAGAAACTGTATCAAAGGCTTTACTGAAGTCCAGGAAGATACATCCACAGCCTTTCCCTCGTCCAAGAGTTTAGTCACTTGGTCATAGAAGGTGATCAGATTAGTCTGGCAAGACCTGCCTTTCATGAACCCGTGTTGACTGGGCCTGATCACCCGGTTCTCTTGCAAGTGCTTCACGATCGCACTCAAGATCACCTGTTCCATGACTTTCCCCGGTACCGAGGTCAGACTGACAGGCCTGTAGTTCCCCAGATCCTCCCTGTGCCCCTTCTTATAGATGGGCACGACATCAACAGCCTCCAGTCCAGCAGAACCTCCCCAGTCATCCAGGACTGTTGGAAGATGATGGAAAGGGGTTTGGCCAGCACATCCGCCAGTTCCCTCAAAACTCTTGGGTGGACTCCATCCGGCCCCATAGACTTGTGGGCATCTAGCTGGGCAAGCAAGTCTCTAACCACCTCCTCTTGGACCTTGGGAATCTCATACTTCTCATCCAACCCTTGGGGTTGTGCACAGAGGGAACAATATTCCTTACTGTTAAAGACTGAGGCAAAGTAGGCATTGAGCACTTCAGCCTTGTCTTCATCCCCTGTTACTGTTGTTCCCTCTGCATCTACAAGGGACTGGAGATTCTCCCTAGCCCTCCATTTGCTGTTGATGTATTTGTAGAAAGACTTTTTGTTGTCTTTCACAGTCTTGGCCATTTGCATTTCTAGTTGGGCCTTAGCACTCCTGACTTTTTCCCTGCAAATTGCGTTCGCAGATTCCTTGTACAGAGCAAAATCTTTCAATTAGCTTCCTCCTCCATCTCCTCCACCCTGGCAGACTTGCTTGGATGTCTCCTGCAATGTACCCTTTCATCCCGGAACCCATGAGTGAAGATTCTTAGTATGAAGATTCCCAAGAATGCATTCAGTACTAGGTGATACCCAGGCTGTGTGTTCATTCTTACCGGGCCTGCATTGGAATGGAAATTCCTGGTGCAGACATGAAGTGGTCATCTATGGATGGTTGTAAAAGGGTCATTCTGTGTGAAAATAGGACAGGATGATGATTTGGACTTCTCAGGTGATACTGTTCTTAAGTCTCCATATGATTGCACTTGATCTCTTGTGAAATCTCGCAAATTCATAGTAGCGTTGCATGAATATGGAAGCCAATAAAATTCATACTAGTGTTGAATGAATACAGTGCCAATGGGGAAGGGTGATCTGGATTGCTTTCCGATAAGACTGTAGAGTGGAAAATGTACTTGGATTCAATGTAAGAGGAATGTTGCAGTAGTTTTAGGGGTTTTGTTTATTTTTTAAAAAAATATTATTTATTTTCAGGTTTTCTAGTGGGTTTTGGAAGCAGAGGAATGTCAGAATGAAGTCAGAAGAAGTAAGCACTACTCAGTCACTATAAAATGGAGTGAAAATTAACCTTCTGTATTAGTCACTTTCTACTTAGCTACATCTTTCAGAACAGCTAAAGACCTTCATCCACCTGCTGAAAATTACTATCTGGATTAACTGTTCCAGTTTGAAGCAGTTTTACTGTGGCATCAATCCTGGTTTACCACTGTTCTTTATCTGTCATTTTCTAAATATTTAGTTTTGCAACAAATTTGTCAACCAGAAGATATTTGACACTCTCTAGTGATTGAAAACTGGTGTACCAAGAACATAAACTAGTTTTCCAGAGAAGATGAGTAAACATACAAATGTCTGATTGGTTTATTGGGCTCATGTGGTTAAGGTGTGCCAATTTCTGTAGCCAAAAGCACTGCAAAGGAGTGGTTAGAAACCTGTGTGTGTGTGTGTGTCTGCTTTGTAGTCTAATAGACGAAGTTTCCAGTTGCATAACAGAATTTTACAGAAGCCTGGATTGGAACTGAAATTTACAGAATGAGATCCATAACAGGATTTTATTTGCCAATGGACATAAGTGGATACTTCTGTGTAGCAGTGTCTTTGAAGTTAAGTCCATGCATTTGAACAGTTTGCTCTTTGCAAGTTAAACATAAATCTGGTTATGTTTTTTTATACTTAACATTGCAGTAGTAGAAAAATACTTAACTCTGTATTGTTATTTTTATTTATGCTATGCACTTTCAAGGTAATTAAATTAAGGTCATTTTTTCATTGTGTTAATTATTGTGGACACATATTGCATAATACAGGATACTTTCTGCATAAATAAGCTCCATGCTGCTGTGACTATCCTCTCCTATTTCTCTTAAAAGTTATCGGTTACTACATGGTATGTATAGTAGATGTCATCCTGAAGAATTTATAGTTTAAATGCAAAACAGGTGAAGAGTAGGAAAAAAAGAGAGTTTCCCATGATTTAAAATCAATCAGGGATGATGTGCACAGACTGCAAGATCTAGTCACTGCTCCATCCATATTGCTGTCCCTTTGGAACAGCAGTCTATCATAGATTAAAATACTTGCACTTGCACAAAATGGGGTTTTTTTATTATTATTTTAAAGTAAATGTCAGCTATTCCATCTGCCCCTCAACATAACCATCATTAATTAGCTGATTTCCTTTAGACATTGCAGTAGAGGTGGATTTTTAAGGATAGATTTCAAAGAAGCGAGGACAATCGCCTGACAGCTCAGTTCAGAGAGGGCACTCCATGTGTGAGGGGCAGGGTGGAGCTGTGTGTGAGAGAAGCTGACAAACAGCAGAGAAGACTGTTATTGTTGGTGGATTAGAAGAAAGTGTGTGCCTGTGTGTATGTGTGTGAAGGAAAGAGAAACACAATTAGAGACAAGAACAGACAAATAAAGAAGGGTAGAGTTTTGAAGAGCCTTGAAGCTGAGGACAAGAAGCATGAACTTGCTGTTGTGAAACCAGGAAGGAGTGAAAGGGCGATGAGTGATGTGGTCAGGGAAGACAAGGAATATAACCCTCAAACTGGGGGGGCAAAAAAAGTAATGATGCACTATCTCTTGATAAGCTCAGAAAACACAAATTGGCAGAACAACCTCTGCTTCTAAAACCTTTTAGAAACTGAACCATTTTTGAGGAAGAAAAGAGAAGAGAGATGGCATCCAAAATAGCACATTTAAAACAAAACAAAACAAAAAAAATCTGAGCGAGGGCATTTGCAGCACTAAAGCAGAATGTTAATTGAAATCCTACTGTGCCAACAGGAACATTGGAAGGAGACCAGTCAGGATTAGACTAATTAAGATGTCTTTAAATGAAAGCGGAAAAAAAAAAAAAAAAAAAACAACAAACCCCTACTGAAAAACTGAACAGGTTGGGTTGTCTTAAAGAGGAATTTACTAAATACACAGAGAATTCTTAAAGAATTTGTAAAGCATGTCCATTTTGCAATAGGTGAATTGAAGCAGACTGGAATGTTGACACAGTTAAGAGAAGTTACCTTCCAAGTATTTTTGGGACCTTATGTCTAGGAATGCCCTCTTTGTGCCCTGCATTTTTTTATTCTGAGGAGAGATGCTGATGACCACTTTAAGGAAGTTGGTAGCTTCTGTATAACCTGTTATAGTGGGTTTCTCTGACATAAATTACTTAAGACTTGGCACCCCTATTTGTTGTCTTCAGTTGTTCCCATTTATCTTTGTGTGCATAGCTGTGGAAAGGGGCAAAGGAAGGTTCATTCTTGAGCTGGTGAATGGAATTAAGCATATTGTCTAAGGTAACCTTGTCACAGCTGTGATAGAAAGGAGATATCCTTCTTTCTGAGCTTTCACTACCTAGTGCAGAACATGAGCAATAAAGATGGAAACGGTGTTTCAATTTGCCTTTGATAGGATTAGTGTTGTGTGGGACATGCAGGTATGAGTCTGAAATCATTGGTAGAAACAGTATTTGCCAGGCAGCTTTCACAACTGGAGCTGATGACCCCTATACAAATCTCCTACAGCCCTTGGGAAGATAAGCATTGCTCCTGACGTTACAGAGTGATAATGGCATTTGGCAGAAGAAACTATGAATATTTTAATCCTTTAAAAGGAGTAAGGAGTATGTCTAGTGTTGAGTGAAACTTTTTGAATTATTTAGTGTGAATAAGTGAGCCAATTTATTGGACCTTGTTCACAGATCACTCACAACCTCATCCTTCTTTCCATGATCAGAGTTGCTTTTCTCGAGTGTTCTACAAATAGTTTATAAGAATGTCAGCCAATGGATCTTGTGATCTCTTTCCTTCAACCATTATTAGCTGTTAGCCTTGCATAATTTTTGAAATTATTGCTTTTCTGTGGTTGTATGGCAGAACTTTAAAAAAAGAAATAATGTATCTTAAATAAATATACTTCTGTGCAAATACCGTTCCATATGAAATTTCAAGTATGCCTATTTGTGCAAAAAGTGGCTGTTATCTATATAATTGGAAGAACAGATAAGCTCTTAGATGGCAGGTGGATTTTAATGGGGCTTGAGTTGTGTAATAGATCAACAGGAGCCTTCTTAGGAGTAAGGGTCTTATGTTAGCCAGATCCACTTGCGCTTAGCCCTGAAAATGTCTCAGCTATTCAGGAAAGTAAGACTTCTAATCTGCTCTTACTATGTTCAGCAGTGGTTTTAAAACCTGGCTGCATATTTTATTGGAACTGAGCAACTGTAAAGTTGATGAAGAGTGAATCTGAAAGGTATTAATATAAATCAAAGAGAACTCTAAGGGATGTTTCACAGCCTTGTTTTCATACTATTCAACTTGCTTGACTTTTGCACTGGTGTATTTATTTATTTACCAAAGTCACAATCTTTTTACAAAAGTATTCTCTGTAATGACTTTCTTGGGAGTTCCACAGCTTGTCACACATTTGTACAATTACATAGTCAACCCAAACAAGTAGCCTATAAGTGTAAAATCTACATATTACTATAGTACTTTCTTAACATCTGATATGAGACTACTCACAATAGGTGAGCCAGAATGTTTCTAGAAAATAGCACAGAGAGTATATCCCATTCTAAGCCATTTATCTAAGCAAAATGGAGTGTATAAGGTACTAAACTAGCCTGACAACCTGTATTTAGTGTAATGATTTATTTGCTCTTTGGCAAGCTCTAACCATTTACTATTAACTATTGCAGAGGAAAGGTAAGGTTATTATTACCTCATAAAGTAAATAGTGATACTTAACAAAACAGAACATCTGCCCCCCTTATTAAAATATTTTGACAGATTTAAACAGGTTAACATTTAATCTCATTTGTTAATTATGGGAAGCAATAGTATGTATTCTGAAGACAAGAAAATAAATATTTTTGTGATTAGGAAACTTGTTATATTCCAACAATAATTTTTTTTCTCGGAGTTCTTTTCTCAGTCTGAAAAGAATGTAGACATTACTTTGACATTCTTGTAAATACTAAGGCTACTTGGAACTAAGCCTACTAGTTTTAGATGGCTTAAAATTTTATCTTGCTGGCACATAAAAAAGGGAAAGAGAAAAACAATTTTCTGTGCTTAGCAAACCAAATTGATATAAAGGGATCTAGGGGCTGTAGGCCACAGTGGTTTTTCTGTTTTGAGAATATGATCTGGATGCTTCACTACTGAATATTTAAAGCCCATTTTTTGAGGGAGGTGGGGAGATATCTGAAAATGTCCTATTTGTATGTTTCAAGGGCTGAGGACAAAAACTGAAAACTACTCCAGCAATTACTTTTCAACCACTCCATACTATGAAAACAAGCAGGTTGGCCCAAGAGAGGAGGCAGGAGCAGGCAGATGATATAGCCAGACCTTCCCGTTCTGTGGCTCTGTGGATTCCTATTCAGCTGAAATGACTCTCTAAATGTGGCTTGAGATGAGGATTCTAGAAACTTGAGCTAGTCTGTTTTTGTAACTTAAGATGCTACACCTCTTTAGCAAGTAACTTATTGCTCTACACTTTGTCTGCCTTTCTTCCCCGCTAATTTCTTGTCTGTGTAGAAATATTTTTAGCAGAAGGATTTTTTTTCTTACTACATTTGCAGAGTATCTGGAATAATGAGGTATGTTTCTCAGCTGAAGGCTATCACAGAATCACAGAATGACCAGGTTGGAAGAGACCCACTGGATCATCGAGTCCAACCATTCCCACCAATCCCTAAATCATGCTCCTAAGCACCTCATCTACCCTAACCTTAAACACCTCCAGGAACGGTGACTCAACCACCTCCCTTGGCAGACTGTTCCAATGCCTAACCACCCTCTCTGTGAAGAACTTTTTCCTAATCTCAAGCCTAAATCTCCCCTGGTGGAGCTTGAGGCCATTCCCTCTCGTCCTGTCCCCTGTCACTTGGGAGAAGAGGCCAGCACCCTCCTCTCCACAACCTCCCTTCAGGTAGTTGTAGAGAGTAATAAGGTCTCCCCTCAGCCTCCTCTTCTCCAGGCTGAACAACCCCAGCTCTCTCAGCCGCTCCTCGTAAGATTTGTTCTCCAGCCCCTTCACCAGCTTTGTTGCCCTTCTCTGGACTCGCTCCAGAGCCTCAGCATCCTTCTTGTGGTGAGGGGCCCAGAACTGAACACAGTACTCGAGGTGCAGTCTCACCAGTGTCGAGTACAGGGGGAGAATAACCTCCCTGGACCTGCTGGTCACGCCGTTCCTGATACAAGCCAAGATGCCACTGGCCTTTTTAGCCACCTGGGCACACTGCTGGCTCATGTTCAGTCGGTTGTCAACCAGCACCCCCAGGTCCTTCTCCTCCTGGCAGCTTTCCAGCCAGGTCTCTCCTAGTTTGTACCTCTGCTTAGGGTTGTTGTGCCCCAAGTGCAGGACAGTGTGGAACAGAAACTCAACAAATTTGGATGTGACTTTGTGTAAGTGGAACTAGTCTGCTTTGCAGCAGCTTCATCATTACATGTGGTAGTGTCCAAAATCTCTGTGCTCATCAGCTGTATTTTATATAGCCCTTTTCCTGCAATGTGTCATAAGCATTTTAAAGAACAATAGCTACTGGGTTGAATAATCAATTATAGATAATAATACAGTACAGTACAGATAGCACAAAGTATATAATTATAGTATTTGATTTGGTTCTGTTAGAAGTCAGTGGCAATTTAATGTTCACATCATCAGTGGAAGCAGGAAGCCCACTGTAAAGAACTGCTCAGCAATGAGTTAGTTGTGAAGTCTGTGTCAGCTATTCACAAACGACCTATAAAATTTCAGCATAAGCTAGATCTTTCTGTGTTGAATCCTGCCTCAAAGATGATCTGGAGTAGTCTGAGATAGTTTAAGTTCATACTTTTTTGATTTAAGTATTGACTTTCTGGCCTCTCTGTGGGCTGCAACTGTATTTAAAATGTCATCTAAGGTCTGTCATTACAACCTGGAGTATAATCCAGTGGACTACACCAGTTCTTTTATGTAAATATTCACAAGCAAATTGCAATATTCTTGACATTTATTCCATTCTTAGAAACTCATGAAAGCAGCTTTTCCTGAGCAGCCCTCCCCATCTTTTTCTTTTAACCTGAAACTTACAGCTAATCCCTAATACACAGAAATGTAAAATATATGGCTTAGTTGTGACTGGTGATGTGATTTTCATGGCCTTGTTTGTATTTCAGCTGGATAAGTGGAAGCTTTTTAATCTACTTTCTGCTGCAAGGATTTTGGAAAGTATGGTTTTTAAATTGTATCTTAGTGAATTGTAGACCATAGAAGCTGAAGATTCGCTGTCCCTGAACATTTGAGCAAATAAATCTTGATTGCGTGATGATTGTGAGAAGACGTCTGGAGAGTGTTTATATCTACATTTAAATGAGTATTCATATGATTTTATTCATTATTCTCTCCACACAGTTAATGAGTTACAGAATATAATCTCAGGGTCTTTCCTTTCTGTGTGTTCTATGTGTTCTTTGTGCTGTTCTGGTCTTTATGTATATTTTTGCATTCCAGGTATATTTTTTGTAATCTGTCTTGATTCTACTCTCACAAGCAACCTCTCTCTGTGACAATTTTGACAAGATCTGTAACTAAAAGCAGTAGGATCAGTAGTCATGGACAGGATAGGACCAACAGATTGTACAAATTTGATCCAATTTGTCTCAGTATTCAAATTATTCCTCCAAGTCATGATCTCATCTTTGCCTGAATGAAATTTTGAGTACTTCCTTCTTTATTTTAGCCAGAAACAGCTGTGACACTCAAGGCCTCCAGAGATTATATTCTAAAATATAAGACTTTATCCTTTTAATTTCGTTTATTCTAGATACACTTTTGTGGGTTTTATTTTTTTTTAATCTAGGTCTAGATTATATGCATAGAAGTACCTGCATTCTGTGAACTTGTTTTCTTAGCTGTTTTCATTTTGTTGTTTGTTCACTTCTATGTAAGTCTAAGATGCTTTCTCTGTGGATGGAATTTTGAAACTGCTTTAAACATTTGACAAAGACATATCTCCTCTGCATAAAGTGTAAAGGTGAGCTCTTATAATCAAGGTTTAAGAGAAAGGTTGGTTAAGAACTTATACTCTGTCAGCCATATGGGAAATGGTGGAAGAACAGAAGCTGGCCGCTTACTGAAGCACATAGATATGTGCATCAGTTACGATCTGCATTGTAAGGTTCAGATCTAGCCTTACAGATAATAAAAATTTCCAAATATTAACCGTTCCAAAGCTCCTAGGCTGTTACTCAATCCTGTCTCTCATTTCATTTTATTTTAAAAAAACTCTTTTCCTCCCACACTTTGATTTTTACTTTTTGTAATAGACATTCCCATCCTAAGTAATTACCACCCTTCTATTACAGCCTTACAGCTCCACAAGATGAGCTATTGTGCTAAATAATTAGCACATGCCATTCATAATATTATAAGAATTATATGCAACATCAAGCAGGAACTATACTCTGACACATGACCATATTTTCCATGAAGCTGCACTACACAGAAATTAGGTAGCAACAGGTGTGTTTAAAACAAGTTATTAATTGTTAAGGGAGAAAAAAAGGGAAAAATATGAACAGTGTCATGTTCGACTATTAACACAGTAAAGCATTTTAAAGTTTGCAATGATTTCAACCATGACCTCTTTGAATGTATTCTGTGTTCATTTGCATACACAAACATTAATCCTGTGCTTGAACACAAAAATGCATTTACATAAAAACTACATTGTGATTTATAATTTATTAAGTAATTGTGGCTGAGATGTTATTGGAAAAAAAGAAAATAAGTATATTTAAATCCCAGGCTCTGAGGAAATATATCTATAGGAGCAACTTTTAGGAGAGGAAATCTTTTCCTTCTAACATATCATTAATTAACACAGATTTTCTTTTTGACTTATTTTTTTTCACAGAATTCTGTGCTCTAGATGAGCTTTACTGCTATGTATTGGACACTCTGGGGATTATTTTCTCTGGATAAATAGTGGGTAGGAGATTATCAGAGAACATATCTTTACATTGCCTAGCTAACACTCTAGTTCAAGCCTATTAGAAGATTTCTGAAGAGCGTACCTTACTTGTGGACCCCAGTTGAAGACTGACACTGAGTATTGCAGATTGGAGTAATTTTGGTATAGAAGAATTTCCATGGTGGTACCATAAGATGCAGCAGTGACCAAAGGAACTCCCTGCCTTCCATAATTTCCTATGTGAAACAGGTGGCAAGTAAAGAATATTGCGACCCAAAATGACTAAAATTTTGCAAGATTTTATAATGAGTTTTGAGTGATGTCTTAATTTAAATCACCAGCCTTACTTCTAATTCTGGCTATAGAGGGTGTCTGCACTTGGCACTTTATGTGATCCACAGGCTGTGGATTGAGACAGGATTGGCAGCCTCAGCAGCATCCTGCAGGTGTATAAGTTCCTTGGTGGATCAAACACACTATTCTTGAAATCCTGCTGAACTGTTAAGCTATAAAAAAAGTTTAAATAGTTCTACGTGTTTGGTGAGGTGAATATTATTTTGTAATCTGCTTTTGATAACTTCTTTCTAGGCCTTCCAGAAAACTGATATTTATTTGATTATTAGAAGTTCATTTTGGGCATATATTCTGTTGAAATTTCTTTGGGGGCTGAAAGGAAACTGTGTAGAAGGCAAATGAAACTAAATTATAATTTGTGATTTGCTGCTCTTACAACATCTACAGCCTAATTTCAGATGGATTCATTGTTGCTTTGAAAAATATGCAAAAATAAATATAATCAGCTGTCACTCTTCATATATGTGCTCTGTTTTCTTTATCATTTTTATGTCAGATTCTATAAACTCCAGTAAGACTCTCTGTATACTAAGCACAGCTTGGCAGCTTTAATGACACATATTAACACTTTCAGCAGAAATTGTTTTGAAAGCCCCAATATAACAAATCCTTTGGATTTTTTGGAATGAAGTGGTTCAAAGTGGCAAATTCCATGGAAAGCATATTTTGCAGAGGGCTGGTCAAGTAGCTTCAGTCCAGCCTGCTTCTGCTCTGTGTAAAACTCCATAGTGGAAACACCTCTAAGTAGTAAGGAAGTTAATAGAGTACATCTGTTTACTCTGTCCGCATATACAGTTACAGTCTTTCACAGCAGTATATTTTATAAAGGTTTAATACGGAATTGCTGTTTTCTGGTTTTGTTTTCTTCCCCCTTGCCTTGTCTTTAAGCTCCAAAAATGACAATGTTTATCTCTATAACAGAAACTGGGATTCTGACCATGGTTATGCTTGTGTGAAATTCCATAAATGATAGAAAAGCCTTTCTGGACCATTGGTTGTGCACTTGAAATCAGAGCTGGACTTAGTAGTCATACAGTAATAAAGGTGTTGAAGAAGATAGGTATTGAAAAAAAAATATATAGATGAATCAGCTATGCCCATTCTTGCTGTCAGGTGATGTGTGGATCTGTGCTGAAGGGCAATAGTTTGAAAATTTGGGTGAAAATCTTTGTGATTTACATTTATAAGATCAATTTTGATCACAGATGTGTTTACAAATTCCTTTTTAAGTCACAACAGACAATACATTGTGAAATCTATCTTTAATGTTGAATTAATATTAAGTATGCTTAGTGTCTGGGATAAAAAAATCGAGTGGGCATACCTTCTAGGACAAACTTTGCACTGTTTGTGACAGCTGAAAGCATAAAAATATTTTAATAGATGCTAGCCTGTAACTGCAAAGCTGTTCCCGATGTTCTAATATAGCATGAATAATTAAAAGTAAAAATAACTACATAAAATTTTTAAATTCATGTCTGAAGTTATGACAAAATTTGTTATGTAGGAGGTTGTCTACAACATAGCTTCTGGGTCTGAGATTCAAATAATTCTTTTTATTTGTCCCAATCTGATATCGGAGAGGGTTCTTAAATGATACCAAGAGGCCGAGATTAAGACTCAAATGGGGTCAGATGCCGTACAATCTTGTGAGCTTTATTTTCTTTAACAACTGATAACAGCAATAGGACAGAGAGGAGAAGAAAAGTAAAGTTAGAATCCCTAAGCAAGAAGACAGTAGAGATGCAGTTAATTCCCACCATCATGAATCCAGCAATGTCCCATCAGATTGATCTCGGTGCAGGTGATGATGAGGACACAGCCATGGGGTGACGATGATGCTCCAAGCTCCAGGAAGACTGAGGGAGGGCACATGCAGCAACACGCACAAGATCGAGTCCACCAAACAATGAAGCAGCCGAGCACCCCGAGCCCACTGAGCAACGAAGCAACCGAACACCCCGAGTTCACCGAGCAACGAAGAAGCAAGAGGCTTCCCCATTTATTGCCCCAGTCCTCACGATTTCCCCGAACAGTTCACCCGTTTCCAGGAAGGCTTTATCATGCCGAGGTGTTCAGCTGGATAGGCACGGCTTTGGGTGGATGTTGTGGTTTTTCCGTTGGGGACAGTTCATCTCCGTGGTTGATAGCTCTTACGAGATATCGGTGGTTGACAGTTTATGTTGAGCCAAAGCAGTTCGATGATAATGGTCTTTACATTATTCTCCTAGTGTTTCTTGTTTTAAATGAAGTTGCGGGTCTTCAGCATATTGTTCTGAACACAGCTGAGCTGACTGTACAGATTACCACCTCTACCTTTCTTTTATCTGGTTGCTATATCTCCCACAACATAAGTTACACCACTACTTCGGTCCATTGTATAAATTTTTTTTTTTGTGAATTCCACCCTAACCTAAATTAGTTAAAATCTGATGTGTTTAAAAAGCCCTACTCCCTATCATTCTGACAGAAGAGGAATTAGAGGGCAGCTACATGTGCAGTTACGCTAGCAAATTTGAGGGAGTGCTAATCTCTCCCTATCTCAGCTGCACTCTGATGCAACCATAATTGTAAAACTGCTAGGCTAGATAATATTGCCAAATCCAAGCACTGGCCAAAATTGGGAGTTTGACGTAAAATTCATGAGACTTAAAAAAGCAATATGTTTGAAATTCAAAAGGGTAGAACTAAGATTTCTAGACATTCTTTAGTAATTCTAAAAGCTAGGAATTAATTGTATTTCAAAATATCCTAAGGTGCAATAATTAATGATTTGATTCCAGCTACTGTTTGTCAAACAAAAATGTCTCCATGTCTGAGAGATGACATTAAATCTTTCAGGTGTGCAGCACAGGGGGGTAAAGCATTGAAGGTGAAATTCAGAGGTTGCTCTATCCTGTTAAAAAGGTCTAGAATGATATTAGGAGCTCCTGAAATTGACATTTCTTTGCAAAGATCTTTTCACAGTAGTCATTATAGAATGAGGACTTCTGAGGACATCTTTGCAAGCCAGATGGTACCAAGGACAGAAAGAGCCCAGTGAGGGAAATGTTGGAGTATGCAGTGCGATGACAGTTTAGCAGATTATAGTACAGCCTCAAGCTGCTAAAGTGGTGCTTCTAAAGTGATCTAGGTTAGACTAAGGTACAGAAGAAACATGCTTCAAGTTATCCAGATTCCTTCTGGGCTCTAATTCCTTCAATCTCTGTGCTGGCTCAGCAGAGATTTTTTGACTTTAGCAGAATTTTAAAAAAAATAGAAGAGATGTGACAGAAAGGCAGCTGTGCTGAAATACTCAGCTCTGTTCTATTAAGGCCAGCATCTCTTTATATAAGCATATGTAGTTATACTCATGTCCTTAGAGATATATATGACATAGGACACCCTGAGGGATATATTTTCCTCTTGGGATATATCTCTCCTTAAGAGAAAGAAAAGAAACCATGGGCAGAGGCAGGGATCAGGCAGTTAAAGCAACAATGAAACACATTGTGCTAAATGCCAATTCTTCTCAGAGCTCCAGCAAAACCCACTCTTCAACCATGTTCTGCAGCCAAACTGCATGTCTCGCAAATATATTTTGCTTTGCTTGTAAACTGCCCTGCTCTGATGCACTAAGAGTGCTCTTAGTTGGGGTTGCCATTGAAAAGCAAAGAAAGTCTTCCTAATCAGGAACTGTTTAACATCTCTTGTCAGACTAGGTCAGACTAGTTTTTCTGGGACCATGCTGTTTGAGGAATGAGACTCAATTAAAGTTTGATATATTTGGAAAGAACATATGCCTCTGCAGGCCAGTATAGATACGCCGCAGGCCAGTATAGCTACGCCGCAGACCACCTACTTGGATCCTTTGCTAGCATCTTGCAGCTGCATAGCCCCATTTTTTGCCTTGTATGGAGAGAGAAGCTAAATAAATTTTAGAGCAAGATGAATTCATGGAGGTACCTGAAGTTTAAATATGTGGTCTTCATGCAAAATTAAGCTAGAAAAAATATTTCACCCTTAGCATTTTTAAGCTCTTTTGTGACTGCTGTGTTACTGGGGATAAAGGTAAAAAGTATTTCTCTCTGTGATTATACGGATTCCATTTTACGAAGTTTTTATCTACAATGTAGAAGTCTAGTGTAAAGGTGCAGGTCCCTAAATATGTCTGAGTTCTTCCCCTTGTATACAGTGCACTTTATTACTACCATATTGAAATTCTTGCTTTGGACAATTATCTGCATGAATAAAAAAGACTTAGGAGTTAGATCTACATTTGTATCTGGCTAATGCAGAACAACTAGTGTTATTACAGTTGCGGTACCGATATTCCAAGATATGGATGTTCCTGAAACCAGTGATCAGTTTCACAATTCAGACTTTCTTTTCACTTATTACATAAGAAGCTTACTTCTCTTTTTAATTGGCTGATGGATTTGGTAATGAGAAAGACTGAGCTGAGATGGAACAGTAATGCCTGCATCCCTTTGAAGTGCAGATATGCAAAAACAAACAACCTAGACAAGAAAAAATATTTGGTGTTCTGTTAAGACTTACCTAGTTATCATTAAGCTTGTAGCCACCATATGAGTTGTAATATTTAAACATAGTGTTTTAGATCAGGAGCCGATTTTAAAGAGCTCTTTAGGAAAGGAACAATTCTGTGTAACTTGAGCTGCATTATTTTGATTGTAAAACAAGGACTTTTTGCTTCTGTCACACAGCTCTCATAAGAATCCTTGTAGAATCTGGTATTCAGAAGTGCTGAGTAGGTGTCTGAAGTGTCAAGCTGCATGCGGATATGGCCATCTTGTTTTAACTAAGAAATAAAGGAAAGAAAGTTTGATATGAATGTCATGCACTAATGAAAATTTTGATTCCGTGTTTAAATAAAATTTGTTGGAGAGTTGACAGTAGATCTTTATGGAACAACATTTCTCGTCAAGTTGAAACTTTGTAGTGGAAGAGGCAAATTTTACACTCTAATTATAAGCCTCTGAAAGCAGAGTTTGTAAGGGAAATGCTGACAGATACTTTACTATGATGTCACTAACAGAAATCATATTATACATGCATTCAGATGGTTAGTTAATAAACATTGCTTTTTTTTTCCCAGAGATTCTGAGAGTCATACTCACAGTGAAAGGACTTTGAACAAGAAAAGATGTAGAAGATGAATAGAGAGGTTTTATTATCCACTGAAAACAGAAGGAAGAGAGAAGGCTATTAATAATTCTGTTTGTGTATGTGATATAAACATGATAAGCAGACTGCAAGCAATAATAAATATATATTTACTGATACAAGTTCCTTCCTCTGAAATGCTAGTAACAAGAGGGTTGATTCACTTTATAATAAATTGACAGTTGAAGTTAATTGTATTGTATTTATAGCCCATAGAGGTGGTTCTCATTTTAGATCAGAACTTTCACTGGTAATGTTAGAATAACCACAGGTTCCAAGAGGCTAAACTGAGACAAATACAGAGGTATTCGAAACAAAACATGCAGGGGTTCTACATAAAAGTCACTGAATGGAACAGACAAACTCCTTAAGCTAGAAGAGAGGCACACGTGTGGAGGGCAAGGCTTGTACTTAATTTCAGCTCTTTTTACTTTGCTTTATCCTTTGGAATAGAGTTTTTTGGCCTGAATTTGAATGAATATATGTGTAATATATTAGAACCATGTCCATAGTCCACTGGAGCTTGAGGTGTGAGAGGAAAATTATAAAATAATATATTTTCTCTTTACCAAGGAGTAGCATATTTTGATGTTGGAATTAGTGGATAACTGGAAGTTAGATGCAGTCTCATGAACTTAGGATATGACTATCCTGTGTATCTTGTTCTAAATGTAGTGTCTTCCCCAAATATATTAAAATGGAGCTTAGAAAGACATGTACCCTTGCTTGTAGAACTGACTGCCCTGGGCTTCTGCTTTGATTGTGTCTCTCTATGTTTCTTGATCTATTCTGAAGAAATACGATGGATATTGCCCGACTGGCAGAATTCCAGCAGCTGCATATGTGCTGGGCAGCCTTCTTCTGTCATCCAGAGTACAGTTTGGCTTGTGGTCTGTGGGGAAATATTGCAATAAACTGATACAGTCTCATGGCTGAATTCCTATCGTGTTACTCATTTTATTCTGGCAAAATGCCAGTTTACTTGAGAAGGAATTATGCCTGAGTGGAAACAGAGTATAAGGACTTTAAGGTTTTGTATTTGGAGACTAGAACAAGGCATTAAGCCACAGAGATATACTTTGCTGTTCATTAAAGGAGGCTTTTTTATTTTATTTTTTTCAGTGAAATTCTTCCACTATTCAAAAGGGAATGTGAGTAAATGAGTAATGTTTTCATTGTTAATGCGAATGTACATGAATTACAATGGAAAGTAAGATCTCTTGGAGAATGACAAAAGAAAATGTGAATTGGAGAAAATCCCACTAACAATGTTGATATTGTATTGAAAAAAAGTTTCTTTTCCTTAAGCCATCCCAGTTTTAAATTTATCCCTACTAGGAAACCCACGTATCCAAGTTACATGCTGTTTAATTCTGTTTTATGCAAGCATAGTGTACTTTAGACTTTTTAATTTAAATATTTCAAAGAACCAATTTATGGCAGAGGTGTTACTTTCCTTCTTAAGTACATATTATGCATTTTTTATTACAATTTTGCTACAGCCAAGTGTCTTAAAAGCCTGATTCACAAACCACTTCACTGCACTTCAAGAATGAAAAACAAAGCTTATACACACAGAATGTGACTTACCTTTGAAATGTTTTAAAGTCTTAGAGTAATTTAGACCTGGCTCTTATTTTTAGGTTTCAGAGCATTTTGGCACTTAGTTTATTTGGTTTGATGATTATCTTTGATGTAGCTGTGGTTATTTAAAAATACTGTCTCCATGACAGCCTTGTAAAGGAACCTTTTGACTCATACACGCTCTCTCTTTTAAAAATAAATCTTCTTCAAAGTAAAAGCTTGCAATTGAAAATATGTACAATTTTTTTTATACTATGTGAATATCATGTGGCTTAACCCACGGTTACTGTTGAATAAAAGTGATTCTGATACTGTGTATTTCCACCTGATTCAGGGAGAAAAATTATTTATTAAGTAATGGCTCCTGAAACTGACTCACCTTAGGAAATAGAAATGTTTTTGTAGAACTGGGAAGGTTCAGAGGAACATCCCAAATATGGCTGGTAACAGAGACAGAGTTTACAGAATCGCATAATCACAGAATCACTAGGTTGGAAAAGACCCACAGGATCATAGAGTCCAACCATTCCTATCAACCACTAAACCATGCCCTTCAGCACCTCACCCACCCATCTTTTAAACACCTCCAGGGAAGGTGACTCAACCACCTCCCTGGGCAGCCTCTGCCAGTGTCCAATGACACTTTCTGTGATATTTTTTTTCTGATGTGCAGCCTAAACCTCCCCTGGTGGAGCTTAAGGCTATTCCCCTTTGTTCTGTCCTCTGTCACTTAGGAGAAGAAGACAGCACCCTCCTCTCTACAATCTCTTTTCAGGTAGTTATAGAGAGTAATAAGGTCTTCCCTCAGCCTCCTCTTCTCCAGGCTAAACACCCCCAGCTCTCTCAGTCACTCCTCATAAGGCCTGTTCTCCAGCCCCTTCACCAGCTTCGTTGCTCTTCTCTGGACTCGCTCCAGAGCCTCAACAATCCTGCTTGTGGTGAGGGGCCCAGAACTGAACACAGTACTTGAGGTGCAGTCTCACCAGTGTCTAGTATAGAGGGAGAATAACCTCCCTGGACCTGCTGGTCACACCATTTCTTATACAAGCCAAGATGCCATTGGCCTTCTTGGCCACCTGGGCCACTGCTGGCTCATGTTCAGTCGCTGTCAACCAACACCCCCAGGTCCTTCTCCTCCAGGAAGCTTTGTAGCCACTATTCTCCTAGTTTGTAGCATTGCACAGGGATGTTGTGCCCCAGGTGCAAGGGTTAACTTTATTTACTATTTGTTATTTACTGTTTGTGACTGAGCACTCACAGTAAGTTCTCCTGGAAAAAATTGGTCATGCTGAATGGGACTGGCTTGAATCCTGGACTTCAGCTAAGCAGCCCTCTTGTAGATTTGTTACCCAGGATGCCAGGCTGATTATTTCTAGCACTCTCTGGCCCAGCATCCTATGTCTAACTGGCAACAGCTGTATTGGTGGAGGTTATAAGGAACCCCAGGAGAGCAGTGTAACCCAAAATTTGCTATGCCTTGTGTAAACAGCAACACAAGTGTTGTGTTTAGAGAAAAGAAAACCTAAGTTGAACTTTGCATTCAGGACATGCTGAAATAGTCATGTACTTGTCATTGCCAACATGTGTAACCTGGTAACTGACTCACATTAACTGAGACACACTAATATTACTGTTCAGACAAGGCATTTTATTGATTCATACCCAGTTGCCTGACAGAGTATACTGATTGTTTTAATTGTATACTGAATATTTTTATCTGATATTAAGTGTATTTCTATCCGTGTACATTTATAATTAACTTATATTAATCCTGCCAAACTCTTGTTTTCAGAGTTTTGGTTTGTTATTTTTTTTCTTGCATGGAGTTGCAGTTATCAATTTAAAATTTCTCTTCATTAATTCCATTGATCCTCCCTTTTCTTTTGTCTTATGACAGAGAAAATTGAAACCATAGAGTTAAAATGGAAGAAAGAGATTCCTCATTTTCCCATATACGTGACTCTGTAGTATAACAAATTATTGCATTGTATTAATAGGTATCAGCTGGACCTTCATCATTTGCAGCATCTTATGTAGTCCTTTCTATATGTGAGACTTGACCGTTTGTTGAGCTGTACTGGTGTCGATTAAAAAGCTGACTTTTGGTTAAAATTGTACAGAAGGCTCTGTGTGGACATGCTTATTTTGGATTACTTCTAAGTCACTTAAAACAGCTCTAAACTAAACCAACTAAAACAGAAGGATGTCCAAATGGAGGCTGGCACCAGTTTAATTAAAGTGCAGCAACTACATATATAAACAAGGCTTAAATCTGCAGACTGTAAATTACTTTTGACTGTAACATTACTCATTTCATTTTAAAGTACCACAGGAGAAGTTCAGTTGCTCTTGTACCCACTATCTCCAAGCCAAAATTATTTGTATTGCTTTACTAGATGCAGCGATCCACATTCAGAGAAACTGTATTTTATTTGGACTGCTCTTAAAACTTTACACTGTGTAACATAAATGATGAATACAATATTAATCTAATGTTATTAATTGAAATACCTCATTAGGCCTAAAAATGTATCAACAATGCACAACAACAAAACTCTTTGACCCTTTCACATTATCAGGTTGCCCATTATTAATTAATTGGATGCAAATGGAACAACTGTGACAAAGGGTGAGGACAAGGCTGAGGTACTTAATGTCTTCTTTGCCTCAGTCTTTAAGAGTAAGGAAATCTGTTCACTCTGTGTACACACCCAGGAGTTAGAGTAGCAGAACAAAGCTCTCATGATCCATGAGGAGGTGGTCAGAGACTTGCTTGCCCAGCTAGACACCCAGAAGTCTATGAGGCCAGATGGGATCCATCCAAGAGTATTGAGGGAGCTGGCGGACGTGCTGGCCAAACCCCTTTCCATCATCTTCCAGCAGTCCTGGATGACTGGGGAAATTCCACTTGATTGGACGCTGGCTGAACTTGGTGAAGGGGCCTGAGAACAAGTCTTACGAGGAGCGGCTGAGGGAGCTGAGGTTGTTTAGCTTAGAGAAGAGGAGGCTGAGGGGAGACTCTATTGCTGTCTACAACTACCTGAAAAGAGATTGTAGAGAGGAGGGTGCTGGCCTCTCCTCTCAAGTGGCAGGGGACAGGACAAGAGGGAATGGCCTCAAGCTCTGCCAGGGGAGGTTTAGGGTGGACATCAAGAAAAAAATTTCATGGAAAGTGTCATTGGACACTGGCAGAGGCTGCCCAAGGAGGTGGTTGAGTCACCTTCCCTGGAGGTATTTAAAAGATGAATGGATGAGGTGATTAGGGGTATGGTTTAGTGGTTGAGAGGAATGGTTGGACTCTATGATCCTGTGGGTCTTTTCCAACCTAGTGATTCTGTGATTCTGTGATTTTGTAGTCATACTAGGCAATGGCAAGTTTTTCATGAGTATCAATAAACATTACTGTTTACAATGCAATTGTAAGTAAAGACCTTAACCAAAATAAAAGCTCATCGTGCTAAATATTGATTACCTGTATAGGATGAAGTCATTCTTTGCTTTAAGTGTTTACAATCTTAATTGACTGGGCCAACAATCTCAACTGGAAATATCTCATCGAGAAAAGAAATATGGTCAAGATCATATATTGGGATGTGAGTAAAAGAGGGAGGAGTTTATGGAAAAAAAAAATTGTATATGCTTTCAGGACAATTTTGTACCACGGCAGCTGTAAGTTTTCAGCCACCAATGAAGATTTTGTTTTGGGTATAACTGTGGATTTCTTTTATGACTGAGTATGCTGATAGGGTCCATTAAGAACATGTGAAGGAAAGTGAGATGACCTTTTTTTTATTTCAGTAGACTATTGACATATAACTTTTTAGCTACTGCAGACATTAAATAATAAGCTGCAGTTAGTCTCCTGCCCATATGAAAGGAATAAAAATAAACTTATGAGAGGAGATCTGAACTTCAGGTCAATAGTGAACAACTGATTGAGGTGGCTCTGGCAGAAATCACAAATAAGCAAAATATCCTCTGGAGTTCCAAAATCAGAAATCCTCTGGAGTTCTAAAATTGACAGTTAATAGTTCGGTAATAAAAAACCACAAAACTTGTATTCATTTTAGGGTATTATCTGAAACTCTTCATTGTTTAAATTCTGTGGATTTGTGTTTTATGAAGTTAGAGTTTCTCACAAATTCTAAAAGATTCTAGTGTTTTGTAAGTATGTTACATCTATGGTGAAATAACAGTGAGAAACATAGAAGTAAAGTAAGGTTCTAGGAGGAAGCATTGCTAGAAAAGCAAATAGGGAAATGTAAAGTAGATCAAAGAACAAGCTTCTGAACCATTAAAATGATCACATTCCGGAACAGCATTCAAATGGACCAACAAAAGAGGAGGAAGGAAAACTATAGGTTTTTTTAATATACATGGGAAGGCTTTTGTCATACTGCTACTTCTTTTTTTGTCAATTCTAAACATTTTCAATATACTCAGATTTTCTGTACAGCAGATGTTTTCTAAAATTCTTGCTGGTTTGGACACTTGCATAGCTTTGGTCTACATCTTGCTTAAATACAGTGGCCCAAATAAACACAATTTATGCTGAGGACACGCCAGTTCTAACTGAGAAGAAAACTTTCCCTTCCTGTTCAGATACTTCTGTTAATAATGCCAAGATGACATTGAAATTTCTTGTAGTCCCAGCATTGGTTCTTCACGGAAAGGGTGGTTAGGCATTGGAACGGTCTGCCAAGGGAGGTGGTTGAGTCACCGTCCCTGGAGGTGTTTAAGGTTAGGGTGGATGAGGAACTTAGGAGCATGATTTAGGGATTGGTGGGAATGGTTGGACTTGATGATCCAGTGGGTCTCTTCCAACCTGGTTATTCTGTGATTCTGTGATTCTCTGTCCGAGATCTATTATAATCCCTTAAACAATGCAAACAGTACTAGCACAGCCAATTATTGCTCACTGTAGATTCCTGCACATTATTTTTTTTATCCCTCTATGAGGCAGCTCACACTCCTATCATATTATCCAAGCTGTTAATGAAAATTATGAATATTACTGGATTTGGAAAAAGCTCCTCAGGGACAGTATCCTAAGTATTGAATTAATAGTCTTTTAGTCAGTTGTTTCCTTTTCTGCAGTAATTTATTCAGAAGATATTTCCATTGGATTTTAGCCACTAACTCTCCAAGTTTTCTGGATTCTTCTTTTGTGAAATCCATTCTCCTACAAATACTTTCTGGTTTCCCGTTGTTTTCAAATGACAGCCTTTTCACAACAAATTTCAAATTACTTTACACATTCACGTTTTCAACCAGACTGAACTAATCAGAATTAAATCTGCAATAACTTTCTTCTTAGTCACTATTTCCATCTAAATCCAGAGTCTTTGGTACTGTGTTCCACGGAAATGTAGGACAGCTTGTGTCCTGTAGCATTGCTAATCAAATAAATTATATACTTATTACCATTTGGTGCTGGGATCTCCTCTTTACTCCTCAAAAATGTCTTATCAGTATTTTCCCCATTTAGTGGTCAGAATTCATAGCACTGGGTTTCTCAGCTGTGTTGTTAGATTGATTAATTAATTTCCTGCATTATCAGTCTATCACCTCTCACCAAACTAAATTATCATTGTAATCTCTCCCACTCCATGTCTAAATGGTTGGTGTGGCTGCCAGTATTGTACACAAGAAGCCAATGAGAAGGTGGCCAGAGGACTTTTTCACACACCATCCTTCCCCTCACCTATTTTGTATTACTACATTTGCTATTTACAGTGTTAAAAGTAAGGACAGGTGGGAAGAACCCTGGGGAAGAATATTGAGAAGTACATGTATTTGCTTCTGAAGGGCAGATGCAGACAAGCATCTCTCTGGTATGAAACAAGAATGAGCTTCCAGGAATACTTAGGAAACAGATGGTGTGGCTTGAGATCGGCAAGACACTGGCCCATTTTCTCAACTTTAGGCACTGTCCTTTTTTAGAATGGTCTAGCTGAAAGCCCCCACAATGAAGTCTTAAAAAGCATAACTAAAGAAGTGGAATGAGCAAAGATGATGTAAATTGAGCCGTATTTTGGGGTTATATTAAAATCCATTTTCAAATAATTGTGCTATCATATTACAGTAGTAAGAAGAAAAGAATGTTGAAAAGATTGTACTGACTAAAATTATTGAATCTGGGATTCAACAAGATAAATTTCCCTCAAAGTTATCCAAGGACAGACACTTGGGAGCAAAAAACTGAAAAACTCTATTCCATATCCCAAAACACAACCTCACTACCAGAACTACCCAATCTATTTCCTTTGAAATGTTTGCAAGCAAACAGACGTTATCTTTGTGCTTGAACAACTGCAGGTGAGATGAGTTATAAACATGCACTGAACAAAATTAAACTTGAAAAATAAAAAAAAGAACAGACAAGCAAGGTAATGTTTTATTTTAATCTGACTGTATCCCTTTTACTCAACTATACCTTGCTGTATCTTTTAAAAATTTTAAGTTAAGTAGTTCTGTAAGTGTAATATTTTATTGTAACTGTTGTAATAGAAATATTGACCATTTAATTATTGAGAAATTATTGTTTAAATGACTCTATTTTTAAAAAAATTGCATATTTTCAGTAGTTTAGATGTCAATCATCTTCATAGAACAGAACAAGTGCATCTTCTTGCACCCATCACCATTGTTACTTAGTAACAATGTTACTTTCAATCAAACTGGAAAAAAAGAATTCCCCAAACTTCTTCCTATTAAAGAATAATGTTAATTGGTTGGTGTATATAGAAGAAGGTTATATGGCCCATTGACTTTATATAGATTGAAATGCTAAGCAAGGCTAAGTAGAAGCATCAGTAGGGAATAGAGGGTAAGCGCTCATCGGTTTTATGTTCTCTTTCCTATTTACTGCTTACCCCTTACAGTGTTTTACAACTAGATAAACAAAGTTTTCTTGGGTGCTTCATAAATAAAAATGTATTTTTACTTTTGTTGTCTAACCTGCCAGGTTAGTTGCGAGAGAATGCCTACAAATAAGATGTCTAGGGGTGACAGAGTCACCTAAGAGCATCCAGGCTAAGAAAGGATGTCACTCTTCAAGACCATGTTTGAACCTGAGAGGCAGCCATCTCAATGGCAAAAGGATTGTTGATATTTTTAATGGAGATGGTATTTCAGGATGTTTGCCATATCTGTCAGTTCTACCAGAGGAATATGGCTCAAACATTGAGGGTAAAATCAACTGGCAACAATTGCCTCTTGCTTTCATGTAGATGAAGCAGTCTCCTCTACAGAAAAGTACAAAACAAAATATGGAGCAAGGGGTGTAGCAGTGTTTAAAGGCATTAAGGAGTTACTGTAGTTAATGAAATATTGATTGCAGGCAGAGTAGAAAATTTTGCACTTGGGACAGTTTGGAGTACACATATAATATTTGAACCCATGGTAGCTCAGCCTGTATGCTTTCACACAAGTTTCCACTAGAGTTATTTCTTCTTTACTTGAGCATAAATTCAAAATTAAGCCTTCCTTTCTGTATTTAAAATACATTAATGATAGTCTAGGGACTGATTTTTTTCAAATTAAGGTGCTCTCTCAACTTTAGAAGAATAATGTAGCTTTCAACAAAATATAAATATACTTCATCCATTGTAGAGTATGGTTATCTGAGTACAGGACTTTGTGGGGTAGCTGCATCCTACTGAATACATTTTGCACAACATTCTCAGGATTCCTAACAATGTCCTACTGAGACCTTCAATGCATTGTGTGAGGTCCAAGTTTTATTTTTTTCCTATTATTGTCCACAACTAAAAAAAAAAAAAAAGTTGTAATTAAAGAATCTCAGCCTTTAGGAAATGCCTTTATATGATGCTTAAAAATAAGGCCCAGTCAGGGTCTCAGTGAAAGTCAATAGGGATATTATAAAGCTAAATGAAAATTGGTTCTAGAATTTTTTATCCTGTTAAAATTGACAGCCATGTTTTGAAATCCCTCTTATACTGACAACAGAAAAAAAAAAGCTTCTAATTTTGATTTGTGACTTATGAGAATGCAGCAATTCTAGCTACCCTACATTCATAGACAGATTTTCTCATTCTACAGTCAGTCCCCCAAGATGGGTTCCTTTCAAGCCTAATACAAGGAAGCTTTCTCACAAAGAGCCAGCATTGGAAGTTGTGAAGGACCTGACACATTATAGCCATTTGCTGACTCCAAAATGAAAGATACAACTGAGTTCAACCAATGCTTGCCTTTTCCCCCAATCACCAGAGAGTGATTGTGTGGTTTACACACAGCTGGTACTAATGGCAGATTCCTTTCTCAGTGCCCTGCTGGGAATCCAGCATCGATGAATCCCTTGGAATTATGTGATTTGCTGGCACAGCATTTTTCTTGCATCTAAGAAAACATTTCCTCAAAATGCAGCACAGACTGAGCGGTGCTGAAAGTTAAAAGAAGTAATGATCAATGAGGAAGCACTGGCAAATGGAAGTAACTTTTCTAAAACCAGTTATCTACTTTTAATCTCTGCTTTTTTCCTTCTATGTCTCTTCCTGCATGAAAACATCCATCCTTCTTGGAACTCTCCAGAGCCAAGTTCAGAAATAATTCGCTGCCACCCCCTAACATTTTCTGAGTATTTTTTCTCTGTTCCTAACTTAAGAGATTGGTGTTATGTTCCCACTGGAATTTTAAGGTATACAAAGATAAAGAATCAAGACAAGAGGTAATTGATGTTCTTAATAAACTCCTGTTCTCATTAGTATTAGTGAGAAATGATTTTTTTTTAATTATTATACTGTATGTCAAATATATAACATGTCATACCTTGGTGTATAATTGTTGTTTAATTGGTGTTTTATTCCTTCCATTGTAAATGATGTCAGGAATAAAACGTCAATATTCTTCTTATAATTGACAGCTCATTTCTGTCATGTATTAAGGAGGATTAAACCCATCAATTTAATGATGATAGTGTGACATTTTAGATATTTGACCCAAGCTTCAAGTGATAGAACAAGTCGTGGGTGGAGGTGCTCTATTCTTCTTATAGATATGATGTTAATTAGTTCTAGTATTTATATGAGAAGAGGAGTAAAAGAGAGAAGGTGAATTTACCCTGTCAAAATGTTTGCTATTTATTATCCATGTTTTGCAATTGATTATTAAAAAGGCACAGACACAGAAAAGTTTGCAATAGTGGAAATAGATATCTTCATAGCAGTTGATACCTAGAAGTTCCTGGGTTTTGTCCTCCAGTCCTCTTTTAACAAAGAATCCTCTGTTCTTCCATGTGACAAAGCTCACAGCTTTTAACCCCTACTTTCTTCTCCACTGGAGGAGGTTACAGTAGCAAGACCAAACACTCTGCATCCTGCACTAGGGATTCCATTATCTACTTTTATGCGAAGCACTTACAGAGGTGGAGTGAACCACCATTTGAGTAGCTGAGCTTTCCTGTCCAGCAAGCTAAAAGTCTATAAATCATATTCTGTATTACTTTATCTCTCAAAATGTTTGACTAGGATTTTTTGGCTTTAAAATGCCTGAAGATAGGTGGAGCGTTTCCTGATTAGTTTCAGTGATTGGCCAATGTGAAGGTGGTTGAAGCATGGATGATAAAGGTCATAATAGACTTCTCGTAGAAGATAGGTAGACCTGTGTTGGACTTTTCTGATGGCTACATCCAGCTGCCTGAGAATCACAGCCAAAATATAGCTGACGCTCTCCATGTTAAGTCCAAACATGTTGGAAGGCTGGAGGTGATGTACTGATTTCCATTTGCTGTATTTGGAAAATCCAGTAAACTGTCAAAAGACTGCAGTTTCTGCCTGTGTTGTAATGGTTTATCAGTTCCCCTTTGTCACTTAAACAAACTAAATTCCAAATATTTTGCAAGGGCATGCTTAATGATATTCAGATGCCCCCCATACTGCTAATGTTTTATGTACCTTTATATGTGAACTCTTCATCACTGCCCAGATCATATTATTTCATAGTTTTTTAATCACCTTTGTGCCTTTTCCCAGATAGCCTTCTCTGCGTGATATGATCTCACCAGCTTTATCCTTGCACATTAAAACCTTTCTCAAGGATGCAGCTTTTTATTCTGTGCTGCATACGTTGAAACCAAATTACCTAGGTGTCAATTGTCTATTGTTCCATCAATTGCTTGTTTACCCTCTGCTGGGTTAAAAACTAGCCGGTATTCCCAGAGCTTGGTGTTGGGTCCAGTTCTGTGTAATATCTTTATCGATGATCTTGATGAGGGGATTGAGTTACCCTTAGTATGTTTGTTGATAACACTAAGCTGGGAGTAAATGTTGATCTGCTTGAGGGTAGAAGGGCTCTACAGAGAGATCTGAACGGGTTGGATTGATGGAGAGCAATGGTGTGAGGTTCAACAAGGCCAAATACTGCACTTGGGACACAACAACCCCATGCAGTGCTACAGGCTTGGGGAAGAGTTGCTAGAAAGCTGCCTGGCAGAGAAGGACTTAGGGGTGTTGGTTGATAGTGACTGAATACGAACCAGCAGTGCCCCAGCTGGTGAAGAAGTCTTGTATCAGAAATGGCATAGCCAGCCTGACAGGGAAAGAGATTGTGCCCTTGTTCTTGGCACTGGTGAGGCCACACGTTGAATACTGTGTGCAGTTCTGGGCCCCTCACTGCAAGAAAGACATAAAGGTGCTGAAGTGCATCCAGAGAAGGACAACAGAACTGGTGAAGGGGCTAGAGAATGTCTTATGAAAAGCAGCTGAGGGACCTGGGGCTGCTTAGCCTAGAGAAAAGGAGGCTGAGGGGAGACTTTATCACTGTCTACAACTACCTGAAAGGAAGTTGTACTGAGGTGGGTGTTGGTCTCTTCTCCCAATCGAAGGGTGATAGGACAAGAGGGAATAGCCTCAAACTGTGCCAGGGGAGGTTCAGATTAGACATCAGGAAAATTTTCTTCACTGAAAGTGTTATCAGACACTGGAACAGGCTGCCCAGGGAGGTGATAGAGTCACAATCCCTAGAGGTATTGAAAAGATGGGTAGATGAGGTGCTCAAGGATATAGTTTAGTAGTGGACAGGTATGGTCTCTTCCAACCCAGCAATTCTATGATTCTGTGGTCTCTTCAGCTTCCGTAGTGATCTGCTTTTGAATAAGGAGCAGCCTTGAAAAGGGACAACCACTGATAGGGCATTAGAAAGTAACTGCCTTCTCACAGGTATTGCTATGAATAAGCAGTCAAGAACTAATCATGATTGATAGGAGATCTATTATATACCTGTCCTTCATGTATGTGGTGAGGTAAACTGTCCTTATGCAAATAGCACTACAGATTTAAATGGAAAAGAGTGGCTGTGTAGAACCTCATTTTCCCATAACATGCAACATGCCAACAGCCTGATCCAGAGCTCACTGGAAACATCAGGAGTCTTTGTGTTGATGTTAATTAGTTCTGTTTTAGACATGAATAAACAAAACACAAAGGTTATTCAAAATTCCTGCTTGGTAAATGCTATTGATACAACCAATTTGCCTGTCAGAAACTGAGTTGTAAAGAAATGCAAACCGTAGGTGTGCATTTTTTTGAATCAGCCTCAAATATTTCAGTTACTTGTGACTTGAAGTCTTTATTGCAGGGCAGCACTCCACTGAATCACGTGCATTTCAAAAGCCTATTCCAAAGAGTTTACTGTCACTGCAAGCAGTTTTTCTATTACCTAAAAGCCTAGGTTGTAAAGCTTTTGAGGTTCAAACAAGCAGGCACAGAGGTCTCATGATCACTAATAATCACCATATGCAGGTGGTCAGACTAGCTTGTTGCAAAGAGTATGCTAGTCTCATACTCTTAAGAATCATTCTCTGCTGTATTGCGAATGACAGCTTTGTAAAAGAGTTATAATTTTTCTGCTCGTAGAACTTACATTCTGAAGAAAGCTTGTCAAAACATAATTGTAATTATGTAGCACAATATTTTCTAGATTTAAAGATGTTTTAAAACTTATTATATTTCTGGAGCTTCTGGATTTGAAACTACAGAAATATGTAACTACATTGCTTTTGTCTTTTCAGTTCTCAAGGTAATTGTTTAACTTGTTTCACACCAGCATATATGCTCTGACTCTCCTACTTCTCGATGAACTCTTGTATTTTAGTAAAGTGTTGTCAGTATAAATATGACCTTGTAAAGTCCACTAATAATGTATAGACTAAATTATCCCAGGGCTTAAGAATTGCTGTAGTTACAGATCTCGCCTTTTCTGTATGCATACTGGAAAACAACAGTCACTAGGTAATAGGAGGCAAAAATAGCTGAAAAGAAGAGACACATATCTCTAGTCTAAACAAAACATTATTTTTAATTGAAATAACATTCAGTAGAACTGAACATCAAAACATTTAACTTTTTCAAAGTTTTCAGCATTAAAGAATTAAGATGAAACACAATTAGGAAACAGAAAACTAACATTGTAGAGGATGGTCACTTTTTGCATGTCATGTGGCTTTAAAAACAAGTCAGATAAATGATGATGCCATTAAAACTGAACTAATTAAAGAAAGCTTCTTTTAAGAACTCATTAACTGCAACCTCATTTGCATAATGATGCATATTAATTAAGTTTTAATGAATCTGAATTTGCACCAAGACTATTCATGTTGGCTTTGAAACAAATTGAACAAATTAGTTAAAAGCTTTTTGGAATCTACTTTTCACACCAAACAGGATATGAATGCAATCATCTCCACAAAAAAGAAATATTTTTCTTTTAATTTAATTCAAAGGTATGCAGACCCATCTATTAATTATTTTTAAATGCAATAATTTCCACCTTTTCTTTGCAAAATCAACAGTATTACTCATTCTTGAACGGCATATATTATAAATGAATGTTGTGGGATAAAATCATTACAGCCAATTTATTGAAAATAAGGTGGAAACATTTGACTTCAGGGTGCATTTAGTTTACTTAATACATGGATTTCAATTTTGTTGGTAACCTTTAGGCATTTTGGCTGTCTGCAGAACAACCACTAAAACCGTATTTTTTATGTTGCTATCAATTTTTCAAGATATATGTAAAATGCTAAATTGCTCTCATAATACACATTCCCTAATGTAGGATTTCACAGCATCATAAGTCTTATAAGTATTATAGGGGGAAAATAATTTCTAAGCTTTTAAAAGCTGCATGTTGTTGCTTTGGTGTTATTGAATCTTAATTTTTTTTTCATACACATGGACATACACACACAAGAAGCAGAATCCAATTTTAACAAGTTTGCTTTCAGCTCATAATAAAAACAAGAATTACAGCAGAAACACTATTGATTTCCTTATACTCCATTGTGTCTTCATCAAGAATGAAGAGATTTATGTAATTACTGCTCCATCTTTTGTTGTTAGAAAGCACTTTTTTGTAAGTCAGCAGATACAAAGGCTGGAATGCCTTTATTGCTGAGATTAAAAGATCATTTTTTTCTCCTCTGTTAAACTGTTTTTTTTTTTTCTGTGATAGGTTCTTCAGGGAGGTTGACAATTAGGAAGATACTATACATTTAAAACACACAGTTTTTATCATCTTTTTTGTTTTCCAGGCATGTATCTTATCACCTTCTTTTCTTATAAAAAAAAACCAACTAAAAAAAACCCAAAAATAACCCCAGCCAAAATTTCTTGAAAACCCTCCAAACCAAACTCCTCTCTTTAATTCTCTTTTGTTTCCTTGTCCATGATGGCATCCACTGACACTAAGCTGATACCAGTGCAGATTTCCTGCAGCAAAGTACTGTGAATCCTTTTAAACTTAATGGTAAAAAATAGCAATATGTTGTATTATCACTTGCTAATAACTTCACTTTTTAGTGAATAAGAGACCCACCGGATCATCGAGTCCAACCATTCCTATCAAACACTAAACCATGCCCCTTAGCACCTTGTCCACCTGTGCCTTAAACACCTCCAGGGAAGGTGACTCAACCACCTCCCTGGGCAGCCTCTGCCAGCACCCAACGACCCTTTCTGTGAATTTTTTTTTCCTAATGTCCAGCCTAAACCTCCCCTGGTGGAGCTTGTGGCCATTCCCTCTCGTCCTGTCCCCTGTCACTTGGGAGAAGAGGCCAGCACCCTCCTCTCCACAACCTCCTTTCAGGTAGTTGTAGAGAGCAATGAGGTCTCCCCTCAGCCTCCTCTTCTCCAGGCTAAACAACCCCAGCTCTCTCAGCCACTCCTCATAAGGCCTGTTCTCCAGCCCCTTCACCAGCCTCATTGCTCTTCTCTGGACTCGCTCCAGAGCCTCAACATCCTTCTCGTGGTGAGGGGCCCAGAACTGAACACAGGATTCGAGGTGCGGTCTCACCAGTGCCGAGTACAGAGGGAGAATAACCTCCCTGGACCTGCTGGTCACGCGATTTCTGATACAAGCCAGGATGCCATTGGCCTTCTTGGCCACCTGGGCCACTGCTGGCTCATGTTCAGTCATCTGTTAACCAACACCCCCAGGTCTTTCTTCTCCATGCAGCTTTCCAGACAGACTTCTCCTAGTCTGTAGCTGCACAGGGTTGTTGTGCCCCAAGTGCAGGACCCGGCATCTGGCCAAGTTTAGGTCATGATTGTGAATATAGGAGAGGCTCAGATTTATTTCCTTTGCATCTATTATAATATCTTTGACAATATAACCCCCGATTTCTGATAGATTTCCATCCAAGAAACACATTGTCTTAAGTTCTGTATCATTGTCCAGGCTAAGAATGTCATCAAGGCTAAAGGAAATGTAGACTTCTCTGTGATTTTGAGGGTAATGGTTATATTCTACTGTCATTTTAAAAGAAGGCATTTTTCCATTTTTAACCTTTTTTATTTCTTGTACTTTAATAATGTACTGTAACTGGAAAACAAAATGAAGTTATTAAATATTTTAAGTACCATCTGATTTCCAAATAGGGATAATATTTTATGAGATCACAACCTGGAATAAAGCAAAAGAATTGCTATAAGTTATAGAGTCATAATTCTTTTGAATTTTAGGATCTTGGATTGACCAGTGGACATTAACACCATTATAATAACCTATAATTAAAAAAAATAATAAATGGAGTTGGGACCTTCCATTATGGTCTCTATTTAAGTAGACAGATATCATTACAGATAATAGTTCTATATTTGCCAGATATGCAGTTGCCCTTACCCACAGGCTGCTGCTGTAACCTGTCATGTAACCCGTTACTTTGTATGTTACAGTTGAATATCCATTGTTCTGGGCTTAAAGATATTAAGCTTCTTGGAGATGTAAAAGCACAGTTTGCAAGGGATGTTTACTTTTGCTCAAAATTACTTGAAATCTTTATTTATTTGATTGCAGGAGACTTTTCCTTTGGGAAGTGTTTTGTGGTTTTTTTTTTTTAAAATACGAATTTACTGTGCAGAGCTGGTTTCTTTTGGGGGAATTTTGACGGAAAATGTCTTCCTTGGGGGAGGTCAAGAGTCATTGGTATTAAACTAGACAAGCTGGTAGTGCAGTGTTAATGGAAATGGAAAGCAGATGTTTGGTAATTAGGGGAGATGTGAATGACAAGGCTTGAGAGGTACAGTACATGCGCTAGCTGGCACAAAGCAGCTGTTGTTACCAATTTCACTGTCAGAAATGTACACAAGTCAGACCATCCCCTGTGAGTTTGCCATAGCAGTGACAATTAGAAAAAATTGTATTTGATTAAAATAAGTAATATATCATACAAAGTAATTTTTGTAACATTTAGAAATGGCCTGAGTAAAATCCCACAGAAATAAACTAGATGTAAGTGAAGCTTGCTGAATTGACAGTCCTTAAAAGTAGTGAAAGTTGAGATGAGTATTGACATTTGATTTTAAGGTTTTCTAACCTGACAGAGAGTGAAAAAAAATTATCTGAGCTTCTACAGTGTAGGAAAGAATATATTTGATATCTGAAACTTATAAATAAATTCATTTTTGTAGCAATTCTATTTTTAGCAGGGAATATTCTTATTTTAATTTACTCATGCTAATATAGAGTTAGTAGAGCTTTAATTCATCTTTCATTCACTTTCTATTAACAGAACATTCATTCATCTTATTGTTGTGAATTATTTACTATAAATTTTATGGAACACATTTTTTATTGTTTAACTATCAGGAAGCAATTCATTTGAGATGGTTAGCATAAGCCATGATCATACATTTGTTATGGCTTATCCTAGGTACCTGTTCCCCATTAATTTAAATGAGAATTATACCTCCAGTTTGCAATAGATAGCTTCAAAACTTCTGCGGTAAGTACAAAGCAAATATAAAAACCCATGATCTCTCTCTGTTTTTTCTCATCTTTTGTACTGTTTAAGCATGAGAAACAGACCCTAAAAAGACTGTACTCTGTAGTACTGTTGTTTCAGTAATGCTGAATGAAAAAGCTCATCAAAATGAATTGGATAAATGTTCGGTTTGTATGGGATTCATCTTGATTATACCTGAATGGTAGGACTGTCACCTCAGTCATCAAAACAGACTGAAATCATCTCTCATTTAATACAGTTTTTGTCCTTCCTCCATTTGAAGTCTATGGTGTTGCAAGCTGTATTAAAAAGTTTCCAGCCTTTCAGTCCGTAAGCTATGTTCCATTCAGCTTATCAGTGGTGGCTACCTTAAATAAAAGAAGATTCCTTCTTTTTCATTCATGTTGAGAGTGAAAATTGAAACTTCTTTCCTCTTAGCAGTGTTTTCTCTTTTTCAATATACAGGCTATAATTTTCAAACATAAATTCTGGCGATATTAACTTCCAATAGCCACATATACGTATGACGCTGGTTTCTAAAACACTTTGGGGAAACCAAGGTGTAAAAGATGGTGCAATTAAATATACATCTCTCTATGAATAATTGCTATCTCAAGATTTCATTTGATAATTTCCTTAAAGAATTTTAATAGGCCAAAAATATTATGTATGATTTCTTGATATATTTTTTGTTAACTTAGTACTTGCATAATGGATATCTGAATTAGATGGCTTTGTAAACTTGTGATTACATTTGTTTGAGTATATGTCTTAATTAATCTGTCCATTTGTGAATGAAAATTTGTTCCCATCCATAATAAAGGCTTTTAAAATTATTAGCTTTTATAAATGTGACTTAAAGATTTTAGAGTACTTTTTTTATTTGCTTGAGAAAATTATTCCCTCTCGCTCACACATATCCGCATGGACCCACATATGTACACTTACTTGGCATGTAGTAATTTTACCACGCTATTTCTCAGAAATAAAAATAATAAATAAATTCAATGTGAGGAAACAATCTTTCTTTGAGGAAAGACTCATTTCTGAAGTTTGTTATATCATAAAAACTTAAGTGACACTAAAATACATTTCCCAAGTGGAAAATAATCACTTTTCTTTCAACATGTCAAAAAGCATAATATATTTGCAATTGTAGACATTTACATTCTCATAGAAATTGCAACCTCTACTTCTAAATTACTTAAGTCCTTATTTTAGTTTTTCACTCTCTTCTGCTATATAATTTCATATTATCAAGTAGATGCAAATTCTGCCTTTAAACTTCCCCCTATAGCTTCCATGAACTTGAATTGTTTTCTGTATCCTAAATCAAAGTAAAATTTTGGCCAATGCTGTGTAACATTTTTCCTCTTATATGTTTACCAAAATGCAATGGTAACTAAAAAAAATGGGAGGAAAAATTGGTTGCAATACAATGGAGTAAAGTACACATAGTTTTAGGCTTGTAGGTCATAAGTAAAAGACTATTTTGTGACTATTCCTCATTCAGTCAGTGGTAGTTTTCCCCGAGAAAGCCTTTGCTGTTAGACCATTATGTGACTGCCTTTAACACGGTTGTGATTTGTTAAGCCAATCGAACAATAGAATCATATAGATTATGTCTAGAAAGGATGTTAGATCATCTAATCTTCAGTGTGTTTTATAATTACTTTTTAAATATATCTACAGATGGTGTTTTAACACCTTTTATTAGTGGTGGTTTAGCTGTTGGTTTGTTCTGACTGCTGACTGAGCTTATTTCCTTTTAATTTTGAGCTGTTTACTTAAACAATTATTGATCAATTTGAGATTAATCTTAAGTAAGAGAGAAATTAAAGTTATAATGTGGCAAATTGGAGCCAAATCCTTCCTCTTGAGTCATGACAGCAAAGAGCCTAAGATCATATCTTCATGTAGTGTGAATTGCAGTAGTTGCACTGCATGTGATGAAGCTGTTGTGTGATGACAGAAGTGGAGAAACTGGTTGCATCAAAGCAACACAACTGCTGACATCTTGGTTCACAAAGACAGAGCTTGGAGAATCTGTGTTCATAATGTTTGCTGCAAGACAAAAGACAAAGAATAAATAAGAGCGTATCAGGAAGGTGTGTCCATGATTATGCTTGTCGTATCTAGAGTGCTATGAATGCTGCTTACAGGTGCTACTTTAGCCGGTAGCTTTTAGTATCTGCTAGCTTCATTCTCTGTAGCTTGAATTAGGAAGAAAGAAACTCATTTATTTAACACCATGGAAAAAATCTCTCTAGTCAAGGCTAGTTGCTGTTGTAAAGATGCATGGGATGTTTTCTTTTGGCATCAGTGTATAATGTAGTTTTTGTTTATTTAGACAATTTTGATAACTGTGAAAAGGGCCATGACATATTCATTATAATTGGTCTTTCATCACTGACATTGGTAATTCTTACTAATCTCTTGAATTAAAGTGTTCAGTCTAAGCAGTTAGCCTTTGTCTAAGGCATTATTTCATGACATCTCTTTAATACTAAAACAAGTGAAACTTAGTCAAAAATGTAGTTGACATCATTTCTAGAGGAACGGTAAAACCAGCGGAACAGATAAATTCTGCTTTTACGTCAGTATTACTGTAACTAAATTTTCACTTGGTGCAAAATGAGTGTTGAAGTCACTGGCTGAAGATCCATTCCTTGACTTATTACCTTTATATTATAAAGGTCAAACCAAACTCTGGATTCGCTTCTGAACGTTGAGACATGGATAATCCATGGATCTTGGAGAGAAGCAAGTAGTGAAAAGGATTCATGATGAGACAAATGCCAGGACTGCATCCATCAAATACTGAATAGGTTAATGAAAAATCCTGAAATTAATTATGGGATGTTTTCTTTGAAGGATTTGGATGGGAAGGGTTAAGAGAGGAGGGATAAGAAGGGTGCATGCAGTGAGAGATGCCTTACTTCTGTGAGCTGGAATCTCTGCCTCCGTATTTGGTGAGTTGGAAAAAGGCCAAAATGAATACACTGAATTTTGAAAACAGTTGCTCTGGTCAACTGTAATAAGTGAGAGATTACTTTCAGTACATCATCTGCATAACAATGTTATTTTTAATTGTTGCTTTGAATTCATTCTAGCTACTTTTAATGGTATCTTGATTCAGCTCTTATTGTAACCAAATATATGTACATTTCTTGTATTTTGGCTTAGTATTTTCCTACCCAGTGGGAACCAGAAAAAGACCCTGATGTATTTAAAATGTGATATGTAGAAAGGAAAACATAAAGAAATGATTCTGAGTTGGCTTCCATGCTACATAAATGTAGTATAGTTACTTGAATTCTATAAGAATTGAACTCAGATCTTTTAAAATGCATGCAGATTCTTGCAGAATATATATGAAAAAAGTCACTATATTGTAGAGACATTTCTGTTCCCTTGATAAATGGGGCTTCTAGACCACACTTTATTGAGTCTCTGATTTTTAATAATTTGAATCCTGCAAGATTTAATTCTGCATAATTCTGGCTGAAATCAGCTTTTGATTGAGTTGTAATGGCTGTGTTATTGTAAATATCTCTGCATGCTAATGTTGTGTTGGAATTCAATAATATTTAGATGAAATTTCTAGCCTCAAGCAGCGTAGAAGCTGGATTTAGATAGTCTGAAAGTTTGTGTCAAAAAGTCATTTATTTTTGAGAACCCATAACATATAGTGTAATAAATGGTCATCCCAAGGTCCAATTTAAATATATTCAGTTGAAAAGAAAAGAGTTGTTACAGTGTATTTTTTACACCCTTGAGCTGCTGGACTGAATAGTATTGATTTAGCAGAGTTTTGTAGCCTTAAATGATTTTGTACTGTAATCATCCACAGTGAGGAAAGAGTCAGTGACACCAGATGAGCAGGAATAAATCATGCTATCAGAATAGGCAGCCCATGGCATAGTGCACTGTACTGATGCTATAGGAAAAATAACCCATCTTCAAAAAAACTTATTCCAGATATGGCATTTTCATCACACTTTTTTATTCTCAGACTAGAAAACACCGTTTACATCCAGAGCAATTTTTTGTAGTCCTTATCTAGTTTTTATTAATATGTTTTAATGATAGAAATAGATAGAATTTGGTGGGAAGGAGGTAGAAATTAGATTAAAAGAATGAGCAGCTTTAAAAAAAATAAAACGCTGAACATTTTAAAACATATTTTTAAGGTGGATGAGAAAGAAGACTTGAAAATTGTTTGAAAAAAAAGAAAAAAGAAGGGACATGAAATTGAAGAAAATCAGAAGATTTCACTCTTACCAGTTTTCACATACAGATTAACTAGCACAAATACCTGCTTTCAAGCTTTGTGCCCCATTAGGAACTATGAGGCTCCAGATTGGCCTCGTTCCCCAACTGAAAGACAATGGTCCTTCTTTCTGTAAAATGAGCATGAGGAATAATAATTTTCTACTACAGCCCTAAGTTTTGAGAATAATATATGTGGTGCATGCTGTATATATATGAACACTGAAATGTCACCATTAGTACAAGTAGTGAGTTTACTTAGACATGCAAAGAAAAACAACAATGCAATATGTAGGAGCAAAGTACCCTTACCAGGTGAAATTCTGTTCTGTTGACATCAGTGACAAAGCTCCCACTGATTTTTCTGGAATCAGATTTTTGTGCCCTACATTCCTCTTCTTAGTGTTCTTTAAAGAATAAAATATTTGAATTTAAATGTTTGTGTATCTTGGATTTTTTACAGAATATTACAGATGTCCTGACACATTTTTGTTGAGTGCTATAGTTCATCGTATCAATTAGGACCATATTTTTTTGTCAACAGTCCTTTCAAAATACATATTGCATATGTCTCAGTGCATTCTTGTCTAAGTATTCTGTGGTTTTAACACCTCTCAGCTGTGTTGGTTAGTTCAGATTTTTTGGGCTCCTCAGTCAAATACAATGCATATATATATGTCACCACTTGGCTCGTTACCCAGTAGAGCAGTTCACGTCTACTACAAAAAAAGATTTAATTCTCTAAATGTATCTTCAGGTTCAGATACACAACCTGATTCAGCAGTAACATACATACCAACAGGGGTGGGCAAAACTTGGAAGTCTGAGAACATGCTTACTCTGAAGTCACTGCTCTGGCATACCCGCACATCTTCAAGTTAGCTGCTTTGGCTACTGCTAGCTGTAGAGCTGCAGCAATATGCAACTTGGCATGATCTCTTAAAATCTGCCATGCAGACCTCGAGGCTATTAGCAGTAGAGAGGCTTGGCTAGGTAAATGAGATTTGTATGAAAGATTGTCAGAACAAGGACTGCAGTCCAGATCTACTCAGGCGTCTGTTCTGGATGAAGGATGTTGCTCCTTGTGCATAGCTAGTTAAAAGGCAAACCCTTATAAACTAAGTCTGTTGATATTCTTGCCTTAACAGTTTGACTTGAGTAAAAAGTGTAGGAAGAGATGAAATGCAAATGTATCTTCCATGGAAGAGGTACAAATACCTCAGTTTAAAACTGCAATTAATATTGCAAGACATGCCTCTCATATCATTAAAAAAATTGAATCATTAACTTCTGCATCTAAATACAGGAACAGTAATCAGGAGGCAGAGGCTGCTTCTGCAGTGGATCTCAATGACAGAGAAGAAAAGTCACTACACAGTGGTCTTTGCACGGAAAAAGAGAAATTATGCTCAGAACTTCTATATTCAACACTTATTTAGAAAGATTATCTTCCTTTCGCTGTTTTCCATTCTTTTCCCTTCTCCCCTTAAAACCTGAGGTGAAATGAAATTTAATCATCAGCTTTGGTTGTTGGTTAGGGGTTTTCTGAGCCAGCCAGTATCTAATTTCCTTCTTTTTGTCTGAAAGCAAAAGATGAGACTCTTTACAAGACTTACCCTATTTCTCTTATTCCCTGTATCTGTTAGTCAGCCCTTGCTGATTATTTTTGCTGTATCAAGCTACAGTATATTAAAAGTGCTCTCCTCTCAAATGAAATGTCTTACAATTTAAATCTCTCACTAGTAGTGTCAGCATTGTCATGGGACATCTCCATCCTCCCAAAGCAAACAAAATTGACACAGTTGATTTGGTGTATAAATGTCTGCAGCTTTATTAAATATGCATTAAAGTGCAACAGTCATAAATTACATGCACTCAACCCACTCAGAACATAATGTGTACAGCTAAATAACTTTCTGACTGTACAGCCTAAGCAATAACACCAACCTAAAGACTGGAAGCTGAAAGTCAGTTCCCTAAAGTGGCTGCTATTGGAGTATCATTTTGTCATGCTGTGAATCACCTCACCTCTCTTGTGTCGTGTATATATGAGTAGGAGAGGAAAGTGAGATTTCTGTATTATTTTTACTTTAAATTATCCATTTTGTTTCCTTGTATGTGCATTCCTTAATATGGAAGGATGGGTAGTTTTTTTCTTGGATCTTTGTTTGCTGCATAGAATGAAAATCATCCTGAATAAGGAAATATTTGTTGCTGGTTACAATATTAATTTATATCTGCTGTTTATATGGCAATTTTATCAGAAAATGTTAATATCTTTCAGGAGGTGGATACATGTAAGAATCACTCCTTTTCTTTAAAATTGTCCCATTTTCCTGTGAAATAATACAATATAAATTGTATGCAATTCTGTATCTATGAAAGAATGAATTCTCATGATGAAATAAAAGGGATGCCTTTTTAGAAAACACGGAATGTAATTACCTGCATTCCTGAATATGTGTCCATTACATAGTGGAGTATCATGGACTTTTGATGACTGCGTGTATCCTAGTCCTTTTCAAAACTTCATCTGAAAGCTGGCTTTAATGGTCTTTAAATCATGATTTTGTAAAAAGGATACAAATTGTACTGATAACATTAACCATATTTGTAGTACTTCGAATTTTTCTGAACTTCTTTCTTCTGATAACTGACCAGTGTTAGCCAAGCTTACTTTCTCTTAGCACTCAATATAACATAATAATTAGTCAGCAGTGGAGTGAAAATTATTCTATTCATTGTGCTCTTGCCATCATCATTCTCTTTAAGTTTTTGGTGGGTTGTCGTTTTGATTTGATATTTGTTGGTTGGGTTTAATTTGTTTGGTTTTTTGCTTGTTTAGAAAAAAAACCCAAACCCATTCTATTGATCAGAGAGATTTGTTTGCGTCTTTCTGCTGCTTCTAACCAAAGGCCCCTCAACTGTTCTTGGGGTCAATACCATTTTTCTTAAGAAACACTCCTCTGTAAAATAGCTGAAACATACATGAGACATTAGCTTGTATTATGAAAAGGAAGACAGCAAGATACTAACTTTCTGACAATGTCTGTAATTTGTGTTTATTTTATTTCCTGATGATTTATTGCCATAAGTCTCTTGGCTCTCTCCCAAACATCTCTTGGCAACAGAGTCTACAAAATTAATTTTGTTCGAGGAAAGATCTACTATAGTAACTTAAAGTCTGTCTTCATCATCTTGCTAATGATCTCTTGTGTGTTTCTCTATACTTGATTTATTTTCTCTTACTTGATAAATGTGAAAGGAAAATCTTGGGGTTCATGTTATAACTATGACCTCACTTTTCCCTTTTGAGAGCCCCTTTAAACTCCTGTGAACTGATCTGGAAAGGGTCCTTCCTGAAGAATCATTATCTTTTATTCTCTATTTCTCTTACACTGCTGATCCTTGTTTAGCATTTATAATTTCCTGATGTACACTGCAGAATGCAGGGTAATTTGCTTCTTGTGTCTATTTCTAGCTGAATTTAGAGATTTATTGTGTGTGTGAGTTGATCCTGTATTATTAACTGTATTTCCTCAGTAGTTTACATTTGGCTTATTGACACTTAAAGCTTTGGTTGCTTAGTGTTTTAGGGTTTTTTAATCACAAATCAAAAGAAGTGGTCCCCATTCAGATGCTAAGTAATAAGTTTTAGTCTTCTCTCTAGTTCTTCTGGCTCATTCTAAAATGATGGAAACAGACATTATATTACAGTGTACATTTCGTATGTCATGCTGGAAAAATAGGTAGGCCAGATGTTATTTTGAGCTTAGGTGTGTTGCTGAATGAATAGCCTTATTTCAAAAGAAGTCCTTTAAAGCTGTTCAGTGATAATAGCTATACTGTTGTAAAATCTTTGGCTGACATCAGCAGTGAGATGCTGTTTTAGGCATTGTGTATTAGGCTACCATTTCTTTACCTGTTTTTTTTCCTAGACTTAGTGAAGCACAGCTTTATCTTCATGAAACATAACTGATAATAAGTTTATTTTTTTTTAATTTCTGTTCCTCCAGTTACACAGATGTTCTCCACATTGACATTGGCAAATCTACCAAAAAATTTCCAAAGGCAAGAAAAATATTCTCTCTGGCTTATGAATATTTTAAATTTCTTTTACTGCCAGCATTCTGCTTTGCAACTGTTCAGTTCACAAGAGTCTATCTGTTACTAGTGGAAGAAAGTTCCCTAAATGTGGTGGATATTCTCAGAGAGATGACCAAAAAAGGTGATTTGTAACTATTGTAATTAAAGTTAATTCTGAAATATCGATCATTGACCTCTTTCTAAAAGGCATTCTCTACTGAAGGGATTGCAGTGACAGAGATTCAAAACCAGAGTTTAATGAATGGACTTTTTCTGAAAAAAAACAGTGGATGTAAAATGTTCTCAGCTAAAACTAGTGCATTTTGCCAGAAACCTCACAGTGATTCACTACATATATTCAAATAAGATATAAAGAATTTTTGGCAGATCCACTACATTTAGACCTCTTCACATAAACATTCATATAGCAGCCATTACAGTTAGTGGTGACCTGACATCAGAAGGTCTGAGAAGGCATTGACATCCCTTGGGACCAATAAAGCTGGCAATCTTTTTTTTTTTTTTGATTGTTTTTGCTGTGTGGCTTGTGGTTGGAAGTGGGCCATTATTCAGCTAAAAGCTGTATTTCCTATATGAACTACTGAGCTCACCGTTATCTTGTTTCTTGAAAATAAAAGTTTTTATCAGGTGACCTCTGCTGAGTTCCGTAACCTTCTGACCAGCCAATCCCTGTTGTCCAAAAAGTCTTGAGAGAGAGAAGAAAGGCCATTGTTTACATGCAAGATTGCATAACTTATGTTGTATCTGATTTTTAAAAATAAAGTACAGTTGCTACACTAAAGTTAGGATTGTCTCCTGGAAATATATCCTTTTTTTTCTTCCTTTTTCACTTTCCTAACAATAACATTACAACTCTCCAATATTTTTCTTGACAATGTGTGCACAAACATGTGCCCAACACATAGCTGAATTGTTGTCCTGCTCTTTAAAAAGATAAACTGGTTTCTTGTGTGGTGTAAGAGAAAAAGAATTGAGGAGGGAGAAATATATACAGCTACATTCAGGTTATTAGATAAAGCCTGAGGATGGTTAAGGGACTGGAATATCTCTTTTACAAGGAAAGACTGAGAGACTTGTGCCTGGAGAAGAAAGGATTGAGAAGGGATCTTATCAATGCTTATAAATATCTAAAGTTTGAATGTCAGACTCTTTTCAGCGGTGCCCTGCAATAGGACAAGGGGCACGGGGCACAGACCAGAACACAGAAAGTTCCACCTCAACATGGGGGAAATAAGGGTGATGGAGCACTGGGACAGGCTGCCCAGAGAGGCTGTGGAATCTCCTTCTCTGGAGATATTAAAAACCCACGTGGATGCATTCCTGAGCAACCTGCTCTAGGTGTACCTGCCTTAGCAGAGAGTTTGGATTTGGTGATCTCCAGAGGTCCTGTCTAACCCCTGCCATTCTGCGATCCTGTTATTCTGTGAACCTATTATAGTTTCTGTTTGCACAGGTCTTCCACAGGGATGGCTAGCAAGGGAATCCAGTACCACAGGTTATTTTCTCCTCTCTCCTTCTAGCTGCGGGCAGTGTCCCTGGAAGAAACAGGCGTACCCAGTTTATTAATGCATGGCTCCATGACTAGTGTAATTGCTACAGTTTTGGCTTCTTCAGTAATGGGGTGGCCTACATGGCACCAGGTTTGCTGTCATCAGGTAGGATACCCCTTTCTCAAAGGGGAAAGAGGGTCTTTGCTCACAAGGTTGTGGGCTTCATTGACAGAGCTTTAAACTAGACTTGAAGGGGGAGCAGGATGACCTCAGGCTTGGCTGAGTCACGGTGAGGGATGACATGGCAAGCTTAGAGGGACAGGGTGCAAATGAGGGCCTTCAGCCTGTGTCTCTGAGATGTGTTATGCGCACTAGGGTGCAGTTGAGTACTTTATGGAGATGAGCCAGGGACTACTGAGGTAATAGAAGCCAAGAGGGGAAAGTCAGTGAAGCACCTCAAAGGAATTAAGGGCTATTTCTCTAAGAAGGTGACATGGCTGACAGCCCATCTGAAGTACCTCTACATCAACACATGTGGCCTAGGCAATAAACGGCAGGAGCTGGAAGCCATTGGACAGAAAGAAAACTATGATATATTTGCCATCACTGAAACATGGTGAAATGACTTGTACATCTGGGATGTTACAATGGATGGCTACAAACTCTTCAGATGGGGTAGGAAAGGAAGCAGAGGTGGTGATGTACATCTGTATGTTAGGGAATGTTTGGATAGTCTAGAAACTAATGATGGTGATAATAAGGTCTACACTGTGTAAGAATCAGGGGGTAGGCTAACAAGGCAAATACTGTGGGAGTCTGACCACCTAACCAGGATGAAGAGGCACTTAAATTATTCTATAAGCAGATGGGAGAAGCCTCATGATTGCAAGACCTTGTTCTCTTGTTGGGTTTCATTCTACCAGCTATCTGCTGGAAATAAAATATAGTGGAGAGGAAACAGTCTAGGAGTTTTCTGGAGTGTGTGGAAGATAACTTCCTGACACATCTGCTGAGTGAGCCAATTAGGGAAGGTAGCCTGTTGGAACTGTTGTTCACAGACAGAGAAGGACTTGTGGCTGATGTGATATTTGGAGGCTGCCTTGGGCATAGATATATCTCTACTTAACTAACGATGTCCTTCTATGACAAGGTGATCCATTTAGTAGATAAGGGAAAGCCTGTGGATGTTGTCTTGTTAGAATTTAGTAAAACCTTTGACACCAGTTCCCATGACATTCTCCTGGAAAAACTGGCAGCTCATGGCTTTGACACATGTACTCTTTAGCAGTGGGATAAAAAAATGGCTGGATGGCCAGGTTTAGAGTTGTGAATGAAGTTAAACCCAGCTTTTGGCTGGTCAGAGGTGACATTTCCCAGGGTTCAGTGTTGAGACTAGTCCTGTTTAATATCTTTATCAATTATGTGAATGAGGCGTTTGAGTGTGCCCTCTGGAAGTTTGCAGATGAAACAAAACTGGGCAGGAATGTTGAACTGCTTGAGGGAAGGAAGGCACTTTAGAGGGATCTGGAAAGGCTGGATCAATGGGCTGAGGCCAACTGATGAGCTTCAATAAGGCTGTCAGGACCTGCACTTCTGTCACAACAACCACATGCAGCACTACAGGCTTGGGGATGAATGGCTGGAAATCTTTCTGGTGGAAAAGGACCTAGGGGTGTTGGTTGATAGTGGCTGAACGTGAGATGGCAGTGTGTCTGGGTGGCCACGAGCATCCTGGCTTGTATCAGAAATGGTGTGGCCAGCAGGAATAGGGAAGTAATCGTCCCCCTGTGAGGCCACACCTCTAATGCTCAGTTTTGGGGCCCTCACTACAAGAAAGACTTTGAGGTGCTGGAGCATGTCCAAAGAAGGGCAACAAAGCTGGTGAAGTGTCTGAAGCACATGTCTTATTAGAAGCAGCTGATAGAACTAGGGTTGTTAGTTTGAAGAAGAGGAGGCTGAAGAGAGACCTTATTACTCTGTGCAACAACCTGAAAGGAGATTGGAAGGAGGTGGGTGTTGATCTCTTTTCCCAAGTAACAAGTGATAGGACAAGAGGAAATGGCCTCACATTGCTCCAGGAGAGGTTTAAACTAGGTGTGAGGAAATATTACTTCACTGAGAGGGTTGTCAAGCACTGGAACAGGCTGCTTGGAGAAGCAATGGAGTCACCATCCCTGGGGTCTTTGAAAGATGTGCACCTGTGGCACTAAGGGACATGGTTTAGTACTGGGCTTGGCAGTGTTAGGTTTACATTTGGACTTGATGAACTTAAAGTTCATTTCCAGCCTGAATGATTCTGTGATTCCATGGCATTGCTTTTTCAAAAGAATACAATATACATAGTGCTCGTCAGCAACTTGTGTGCTTAATTTCCATGGTGTTGGTGTCGGACTAACTGGATAAATGTATGAGTTAGAATTTATTGCTTATAATAATTACATCTATTTTAAATAATTCTTTGAATTCTTTCTCAGCTTAGTCCATCACACACACTCAGTCACTGCTATACTTTTCTGCTTAGCAGGAATTACTAAGAATTGGTTTTCTTTTGATCAAAGGCAGTAAGATATTTTCTGTGCTATTTTGCAGGAAAAAAAGTACTTGGTCTGCATGTCTAAAAATAAGATTTCCCACAGAAAAGAATGCTGCCTAATTTTCACGAGGTTTCCTTGTTTGTATTTTTAAAAACATACCTTAATGCTTGTGTGTTATACAAAATGTATAATGTACAGCATCTTGTTTCCACAAAAGCCCTGGTGGAGACAATAAGATATAAAGTTGCAATTACATGTATTATATGGGATCAATTAGACTAGCTAGGTACAGATATCTATACTTAAAGCAGCTCAACCTCATTTTCAGTGGCCTTGATAATGAAATTTCTATGTATCTTTAGCATTTTTCATCAATCAGTTTTAGTGTACTTAATCATTTAGGGTATCATATTCAAAAGTGAACTAAAAATGAGTCTCAAAATAATAAAATCATAGGCTCTGGTGAACAATTCTGAAGTTTATAACAAAGGGAATCCTCAACTACTATCACAAGCCAAGCCCATAAACCTACCGCCTTGAAGTCAACACGTGCAGGAAACAAGCTACTGTTGCATTCTGCCTGTTCAATACTTTCTCCTCTGTTTTCTCCTTGTGATACCCTCTGCTAAGATTTTTGTGGGTTTGTTTGTATTTCAAATAGATTCTTGCTTAGAGAACCTGAAAGCAGTAAGGATGCCCCTTACACAGTAACTAACCAGAAAATCATAACTCAGTTTTGCACAGGAGAAAACAGAGCTCTTTGGAAGAGAGAGAGAGAATCCATCTGTCAGCATGTATTCCCTTGGGTTTTGCTACTGAGTAATGTGGAAGGAAACATCCAAAATATTTTTAATTGGGAATAAGAACAAACAAAAACATTAAAATATTTTAAGTACTCATTTTCTCAGAAAAATCCTAAGAAAACTAGATATAAATCCTGATGATCTGGATCAGAGCCATGAACCTGCTCCTTCCAGGTCCATTGCTTATGTATTAACTGCAAGAAAATCAAGACTTTGGTGTGTAGAACACACATTTTTGCTGCATACCCTTAAAGGCCTAAGATTTGTCTGTTGGTGTATTTTCATATTAACTAGAGATACCGATGGAATGGATCATGAATAAATTAAAAATGTCAGTGGGTTAGTAAACAACAACAGCAACAATAAAAACACATGCACACAAACAGCTTAAATTGTAATCTTAATCTAAGTTTCCACAATTTTTATTTCTTATGTCTCAAAGCTTTTGGTTTTTTTAATGCTAAGGCATACGTAAACTGTCAAATATGTTTGTAAGCAAATACTTTTGCTCTGCTATTTTCGCTATTTGAACACACAGCAAGTACACTTTCTTTCAAAGAGATAACGGGGGAAGTTTCTGAGAGAAATTTCAGTCATGCTTATAAAATGAGTATTATGTGAGTCAGTTAAAAATGTTGTTGTAGACTAGTAAAAATTTCAGCCAGAACTGGCCCAGGTTTCAGTTGAAGTACTAGAGTAGTGTTGTCTAATTATGCCTTTTAACTGCTGAAAAGAAATAATATGAGTTATTTTGTATAAAATGACTGCAAACATTATGCCTGCTCTGAATTTATTTTTCACATTGAGCCTGGAACTACCACAGAATATTAAAAATCTGTAACTTCTGTACATAAATGTGTTTATTTTTTTCAGTAAATATGTTGTGGAGTCAAGAGTCTGATTGATATCTGAGTCTGATTAATATGTGGTGTTTATGTTGTGTGTTTTATTCTAGGCACCAGCCTTATGAACATTCTAAGTATTTTGATCCTCATTGCTGTGATTTTATAAGAAATACAATGAATCTACAGGTTTAAAAATAATTTAGAAAAAATCTCAAGTTCTTAGCTTGACAGAATACAACAAGAAAAGACTATTCTTTTACTTGATGGGGTTTTGTCTTGTTTTAATTTTATTGACAAATTTGCCAGTTTTTTATTCATTTTTTCCATTTCAGTCAAAATAAGAAACACAGTTGGTTAATCTGAAAGACCATTTCAGGGCTAATCAGCATGGCGTTTATAGGTCTAAAATTGATTTGAAGATCTGTGGATCCTTTCCTGATCATATTGCCATCTTAAAAAGTTATAACATGTCATTGAATTTTGGGAGATTTGATTTTTCATCAGTAAAATATAGCCGTGTTTGCTTTATGAAGTGCTTTCAGGTACTTTTTTGTGGTTTATGGTACACAGATAGACAAGTTATTGCAATGATATGATGCTTAGCACTAGACCCATTTCAATGACTTCTTGAAATAAGTAATATGTTTGCATCAGAATAACTCTTAAGCAGACATTTTAATTTGTCTTGCTTTACTAGGTGTTGCTGTTTTGTTTTTTATAACTCTGAGAAATTATTAAAAATAATGAATTTAAAATTAATACCCATCCAAATAATGAGATCAAGATAGCACTGGCAAAAAATAATAATCTTCACTGTGGAAATACAATGTACACAAGTTTGCCACAATATTTAATTGTCTCAAACTTGATTAATGGTCAGATTAGAAAATAAACCAATCTCTTTTGTAGAAAATACAGTGGAAAATAAATATTTCATCTGAATGAAGTCTTTTCTTAACAGTTACCTTTGCAACAGAAATAATACACTAGATCCAATTTGTGTCAAATGGCTAAGTTAATCTGGCACAAATACTTAAAAAGTTTTTGCACAGCACAGCCTAGAAAATAATAACATAATTGTCTAAATTCTTTCAATTGCAAGTGTGAGCTTCAGGTCAGACCATGTGTTTTACAGAGAGGTAGTCTAAATTAGTGGCATATTACTATATAAAACATGCCATAACGGCATCTGATAATTTCATAAAATTAAAAAGATACATTTTCACTGGCTATATGGTAAAGTGTTTGTTTTCCAAAAGTAGAACAGAACACTGTTTGAACAAGAAGTTATACAGTTATTCGTAACTTATTTGCCACATATAGCTGAATATAGAGCTATTAGTCCAATAGCGAATTACAACAATCTTCTTAGTGACTTAACAAATGGAGACATTTGAGTGGTTTGTATAAGGTTGCCCTGGAAAAGTAGAATTTTCATTATAACATGAAGCCTGGTACTGCCTGATGGAAGGTGAAAATATAATCTAACACCCTGGTGAAAATGTTTTCTAAGAAAAATGAAAAAGTAGGGATCTTAAAGTCACATAAGAGGTAACAGTGATGTAACAGTCATTTACTCATTCCTGTAAACAAGTTTTGCCTTCTCCAATTAAACAGCTGAGTTTAATTTATAGAAGAGTACTTAATCTCAACCTGCTCATATAGCATTTTCAGATTAAAATTTCTTTAGCATCCTGATCTTCTACGAAGTATAATGACAAACAAAGCCTATATTTCTAATTAAAGACAGTAAAACAAAATGCTCAACCTGTCTCTCTATTATTAAACTGGATATAATTGTTTTTAAAACACTGAGCTTAATCCAGTATTTTACCATGATCTAGGGTTTAATCAAAATCATGATTACAGCATATTTTATGGTAATGTCTCATTTACTCCACATTTCAAAACACAGTAGGATAGTATAGGAGCAAAGGCTACATGACTGCTTCTATCTCTGCCATAGCTTCCCTGTGTCCAAGGGAAGTTGTTACCTCTCTGCACCTCATTTTATATATTTGTGAAATTTGGATAATTAACAGCTGTTTTGAGTTCTGTCAGTGCACCACCTATTATATTATCATCTACTTCTATTCCATGATGTTACTCATTATAACTTCGAATGATTAAGCAAGCTATTAGGCTATAATTAAGAAAGCTGTATCTGAGTGTGCAGAGGCCCAAGGAAAGGCTGATGCAGATAGCTAAAGGTATTGTATATGTTTTTATAGATATTTCTAAATATCACGCTGAAAATCTGTGCTGAGTTGGAACAAGTTCTGGGAAGTTTCCTAGGTAGATTTGCTTTCACAAGAGCAAATAGATGTCTTTGACAGTAAATGAGGGTAATAACTTGGCTGGCTACTGAGGTAGATTTTTCCTATCCAGCAACATTATCTCTCTTGCCTGAGTTAAGTTGAGGCCTCCAATTTCTCATCCATAATTATTTCTGATGTAAGAGACTGAAGATATGCATATTAGGAATGTTTTATATGGAGGTATACAGCAAGATGTGTGCAACCATTGGTTTAGCGAGAGTAGTTTTTATCCCCATGCGTGTACTGGGTGAGGTCTACCTACTGTAGCATGATCATATATGGGTGGTCAGTTCATAATCATACGATAATATGATTAATCATGTATGGAATATATTAACCATACATGGAAGACATAATTATAAGGCATAATTGTATATTGAAGGACAGGTAATCTCTGAACTTCACAGCTGGCATCTTGTGAGCAGTTGCCAGACTATATGAGCTTTGTACTTGAGGAGTGGATGAAGTCTTAGCAGTGTTGTCTGTGCTCTGGTAGTGTCCTGTGATCAGCTTTGTTTTAAGGACAGCTGGTAGGTCTCACAGTGTCAGTCTTCGTGTGAGTGTCCTTCTCCTGGCCATAAGGACACCATTCATCAGTGCCATCAAAGGTATCATCACGCTTCATGTTTGTAAGGGAGCTGTGTGAAGTGGATACACCTCGTAGTTTGCTAGCAAATGACATCAGTTTGTATCTCATGAGTTTGAAACTTTCATGAAGATGAATGGAATATGCTACATCAAATAAGATCAGTGCCCTCTACTACTGCCCTGGGATCCTTTCAGGGCTCCCCCCTTTATTGAGTGACTTCACTGATGTTGAGCACAGCTGTTGAACTAGCATAGTTTTTCAGTCAAAACATTCATAGTTAAGAGAACGTATCAGTACTATTTACTGCAGACTGGTGTCCTTTTTGTGGGTATTTCTAATCTTTAATCAAGTGGATTGTTAATAATGAGTTATTCTTTAGTATTCCTGTGTCTGCAAGCCTCACATTCGTTACCTATAAAAAATATAAAAGACTGTATTGAGTTAATTTTCTTTTACATGTACGATCTCATACATTTTTATGTCAATGTCACATGAGCAGATTTGGATCAATTGTGTGCTAATTTGCTGAATTGGAAGTAAACATCAAAAAGTTTAAACAGTGGGAGCTGGTCGAAACATCTACACAGACTGAAACCTTTAATTTTTTTTTTTTAATCCTTGACTTCTGCATAGTTTCAGTTGAGCTTTCTTGTAACACAGAACTCCATTTTAGGATGAGGAAAGCAATCTGTGAACAGAAATAATGGTTAAAAAATGCAGACTGTTTTTGATTAACTTACCTTTTCTGCATAAATATGCACATAGGAATCCTGGAACTAGACATGCTGTTTCTATCCCCTTTGGCTGTTAAGACTTTCCAGGACTGGTTTTCTGCAAGTCCTTAGTTTTAAACCAGAAACATTAAGGAATTCACCGGAGTCCTACATTGAAAACCATTTATCTGCTAGCATAGACTGGTTTCCTCACTTATTAAGGAAAGCTTGGTAGCAACTTCCTTTCATTCAGAGTCTATCACCCTTTTTCACAGTGGATTCTGAGATTATTTTAAGCACAGATTTTATCTGCACATTTCCTGTTTCCTTCTGCACTATATCTTTTCTTCCTCAAAGTACAGCTAAAATCTTGCCCTTCTTCTGTTTTTACTAACCCTTGTTTTGTCTCACACCAGAAATTATATTATAAATTCTATGTGGTAGGCCCCATTCCTTCTTACAGTAGTCTGAAATGCCTAGTACAATTTAATGTACTGTAAAACTAATGGTTAAAGATTTAAAAAAACCCATTTGGGGTGTATGCAATCCTCTGGATGGCTGTGATGCTCGTTTAAATGAACAGGCTGTGTTACACATATTCTCATTTTAAATAATCCTAAAAGAGAGCTTTTCAGGCCAAAAGTAAAGAAAGTAAGAATGTATAGATGCATTTTAATATAAATATAATAGCAATAAGAATTTGAATTACGATAGTGATAGCTTTCCAAGACCTAAAGAAGCTGTAACAGAGTGAGGAACAGACCTAATGCATAGGTACAAACATGAAGGAACCAACTTTGATATCCTGTACCTTATTCACTGTTTCCATGTTTTGTACAGGGAAGGGCGGAGGGAGCACCCTGAGCAGTTTCACTTTCTGAATCCTGTGGTTGTCTTATTAAGACCTTCTCCAAATTAATTTTATGCTATTTTACTGAAAGATAGAATTTTGTATTACTTTTTTTCCTGTCTTTAAGCAAGAGAAAACAAGGAAAGAAAACTGCTACCACGCAAAAATCATTCTAGTGTTCATAGGCTTACCAGTGATGTCAAGATTTCTTGGTTCAGATTTTGACTTTGTGTGGATATGTGGTTTGGTAACTGCTGAGACCACAGCCAAACACACAGGTTTGAAATGCAGCTTGGCTAACTGTGTGCAACATGGGTCTGCTCTGTTAAAATCCAGGCGTTTGATTCCTGCTGCACCAGAAATGACAGTTCCTGAGTTAATCCGTCTGCAAAATATGGCAAATGGTACTTGTCTCTTTCTTAATGAGGCCTTGCTGCATAATAAGGGTTATGTAGTGCACAGAATTATTAACATTAGTTGAAGAGCTGCAACTAGAACTTGTGGCTCACTGCCCGTCATATTTTTGCTAGGCCAAAAGGCACTTTACAGAAGTAATGTTCCTGTATACTCTGGAGCTGTATATGAGTTTTTGCAAGGCTTGGAGTATAATGGCTGTGATTAGCATTTTGGAGTGCCATGGAGCTCCGGGCATCCCTAATGCAGTTATGAGCTCACTGTTCCAGGAACAAAAACTCAGAGGAGTTTTCATGTCAGGGACTGTGGGGCTCAAGTACTCCTAGGGCAGGTTTAGTTCATTCATGGCGACGACAGTGACTCCTGACGAAAATGTAGAAACAACAGAGCAGAGAGAACTCTGAGGCAGAAAGAGAAAATATAGATGACTGTAGACCAAAGTATTAATGTTTGGCAAAAGTAAAACTAGAATTCTATAATTAAAAGTTGATGGACATCTATTAAATGGCTTATCCTGAGGCTTTTTATGTGGCAGCTTTGTATGCAAAATGTCCACAGATGCCAATGGAATTTTTTTCTAGGCAAGGAATTCTGGAACACATTGTAGTTAGTAAGGCCTGTTTTGCATCAGATATTTTTGAGGAATGGTTGATCTGGGGAAGAATGACTTGTAAGAACACTGTAGCTGTACAAATTCCCGTAAGCAGATCCATAGTTGATGCTAATTGTCAGAATTTTGCTGAAGCTGATACAGATATGATTTACAAGTCAGCTACGGAACTAGTCCCAAAGGAGAGACTAACTGGGATGGAAAGAAAGTGGGGACATCTACTTATATCTCCTTTGTCTTACTTATTCTTGGTTTCCTGACATTCTTGATGGTCTGAAGAAACCTAACTGAAGCTGAGTCACTTATCTGTGGACAGAGCAGAATAAGATTTATTTATCCCCACCCACATTTGTCTTCAGGAATCACTTAGTAACTGCATACCCCTTCCTGAAGAAGTAGCGTTAAGGGGCATTTAATAGTGAGCATTCAATGCAATGAAATATTTGCAAGTTTGTGGCACATATTTTGTTTTTACTAAAGCTGTCAGTAAAGCCCAACATTCCATAAGGTACTAACACAGTGTGGCAGAGATAAGTATATCACAGAGGGAGGAGGAGAGCTAAGTATTGTCATATGTAAGCTATTAGTGTAATTATATTTTTAAGTGGTGCCTTCAGCTGGTTACTTGAACTGTGTTTCTAGTTTGTGTAGAAGAAACAGTAGAAAATAATTTATATGAAGATCTCAACCTTTGTTTGAGTCAGCTGCACATAAAGCATTTTAAGTTTGCTTTTTTGTTGTTGAAGTCCCATAATCTGTTAGGCACACTTGGTCTCAAAATAGCTTATTATTAAAATATAATATCATGTTCATCTGTGATTATTATTTTAATTCAGTGCTTGGTTGACTTATACAAAGCTGCATGAACTCTTTCAGTAACCACTCTCCATTCGCCTACATTACATTTAATTTATACCAAGATGATAAAAAATTTGATTTATTTTATAACAGATCAGTAATTGTGCTCTACAAATAAGTCCGTAATGATAATCAACAGCATTTTCAACATAATTTAATTTGTCTTCTCCCGAGAGGTAGTTAAATGCAGTAATAATAACACTACTGTTATGGACTCTGCTGTAGTTAATCATGGCCTGAATATGCAGACAGCCCCAATATTGTATTGACAGAAATTAAATTAACCATCAGCTTGGGCAATCAGTGGCTGTACAGCTATTAAAAGTAATAAAGGCAACAAACCCCAACCATAGCCAATTATATTTTGACATATAAACGAAGAAAGACAGATGCTTTTGATTTGAAATTTTTATTTCATTGGAAGTAAAGAAGACATATCTTTTCATATACATTATTTCCCATGCCTTAATTAACCAATAATACACATCACAGCTTAAGAATCATACTGACACAATGTAAAATTACAGGTATGTTTTGAGTGCCTCCTAACCCAAACATTTAATTATCTCTATATACAGTGGCTTGATCTAGCATATTGTTGCAAAAGGTGTAAATAAAAATGTGTAGACGAGACAAGGCGCAACTAAAATTCAAAAACAATTTCAAGTGATAAGAAAAAAGTATCTCTTTGGGTTGAGTGTGGCATGTTTTTCTCAAAATCCAGCTGAGATCTGAAGAAAACCCCTCAAATTTTCTGAAAAGGTTAATGACTTTGGTTGTGTTTTGGAGGGCAGAAACAAAAAGAGTTATTATTTCCGTTATGGAGGTGGCTACTATTTTATAATTTTTTTCTTACATAAAATGAAGCACCCATAACTTGCACCTAGTTACTTTTATTTTGCATTCATTTTAATATCTATTTAGTCTAGGGAAAACGGCTAGTCATATTGATATATTTAAAAGTTGCTAGTTACATAAATATTAAACTAAAAATTAAATTTTAAATACTTATATACACTTGTATATATAATATTAAATTATAAAATTTATATATATTTAAGGGGGAATACAGTACTTCATACTTAAAGTTTATGGATACTTTATCAGGAAGCAATGTTTTTACTTTAAAAAAATCAAAAGAGTTAACAGGTAAGAACACCTGAACATATATTTAATAATTAAAGCTAATATTAAATTTTCTTAAAATTATTAAAATGCTGGATTTAATTTACTTTGTATTAGGTTTACTGCTTAAAAATATGTACTTCAGCTTATTGTGGTTTGTATTTTATGGCAAAAATAGTATCTCAGTGTGCAAGTTGAATGGAATAGTATAATAAGTCATTATTCTTACGCAAAATCAAACCCAGTGCATATAAAAAGAGTATTTTGAGAATTACAGACTTATCTGTCAATTTAGGCAATGTTTCATGATCTTACTCTTAAGTTACCTGGTAAACCAATAACTTCCTGAAGAGTTTGAAAAACTTGGTGTTTGTGCAGTGATGTCATGAACTGACTTTTTCAGACTTATGACCAAAGTCACTGCATTGTAGAAGGATGAAGCTTTATAGATCAGAACTGAGTTTGATTGCCTAACCCCATAGCAGTCCATAACAAGCTTAGTGCAGAGACATTGAAAAACATAAATACCTGCTTAATTTGACTCATACTATTACTGAATTCATATGATTATTCCAGTTCCTGAGCACTTTGCTGGATAGAGGCCTTAGCCAGGATGAGAATAATCCTTCACCTCTAAATCTTTTTGCTCCTTAGGCTTATTAAATTCAGTATAGTTCACTTACATAGAAAAGGAGAATAATCCTGTAGGAACTATGAGATAAAACTCTGTGGCTTGTGTTATGCAGGTCAAGCTAGGAGCTCAACGTTTTTAGAAATTCTCTTCTGGCAGTAAAACCCATGAACTGAGATTCTTAAAAAGAAGCTTGCCCAAGGCAAAGGCAGATTTTAGAGCAGCCCTGACTGTACAATTGGAGAGACACACATTTTTAAAAAATCATATTGTCTGTGAGCAGTAGAACACGCAAGGCCAGGTTTCCTAAGATTCTCGTTGGGGGTAATCAGACCCTAGTGAAGCCCCAGGTTCCCCCTTGCAATCTTCCCCCCTGCAGACTTCAGATAACTCGTATGTCAAACTCACTGTGTGCACATGCTGGCTGACTGGCTACTGCCCAGGGGAATACGCAGTGGCCACATTCTCCCTGCTGTTCCTACGCAGGAAATCATGAGGGGCTCTGGTGAAGGGGCTGGAGAACAAGTCTTATGAGGAGCGGCTGAGAGAGCTGGGGTCGTTCAGCCTGGAGAAGAGGAGGCTGAGGGGAGACCTCATTGCTCTCTATAACTACCTGAAGGGAGGTTGTGGAGAGGAGGGTGCTGGCCTCTTCTGCCAAGTGACAGGGGACAGGACAAGAGGGAATGGCCTCAAGCTCCGCCAGGGGAGATTTAGGCTTGAGATAAGGAAAAAATTCTTCACGGAGGGGGTGGTTAGGCAGTGGAACAGTCTGCCCAGGGAGGTGGTTGAATCGCCGTCCCTGGAGGTGTTTAAGGTGAGGGTGGATGAGGTACTTAGGGGCATGGTTTAGAGATTGGTGGGAATGGTTGGACTCGACGACCTGGTGGGTCTCTTCCAACCTGGTTATTCTATGATTCTATGATTTTATGATTCTATGATTCAGCCACTGATTTTCACAAAATATCTTGAAATCTAATTATTTTTTAAAGTTTTACTCTTTCAACTGGATCTACAGTTGTCTAGTGGTTTGCTAAGAGAGACTGACAGGCATATGGAATGTGTATGTTTCATTCCATAAAAAAGCAGGCCCAAAATTCAGTCCTCTCTGGCCATTTTGAAGACAGTCTTTCTGTTGTATATGTGACAGATCACAATGTTATAAAGGCTTTATTGGAGCCCATGTGGAATCATCCTTGTAAAGAGCATATTACTGCCTCACTCGTTAACAGTCTAGCTATAATAAATTTCTTCAAAGATAATGTTTTGTGTGCCATTTTGGTGTATATTCCATGTAGTGTGTGCACTTTCCTTTAAGTATGAATGTAACAATATGATGTCATATGTTAATATTTAGATATAGGGTAGGGTTTAGATGTGTCATATAATAGCAAAATTCAGTCTTCCTTAGGTTGTACAGGGTAGAAAAAAATATTTTCTAGTTATGTTTCTGGGCTTTACTTTTCTTAGAATTTGTAAATAACTTTCTTTTCTGAAGAGCAATGGTTTTGTAAAGAGATAGCACATGAGAGACAATAGCTATTATGACACATCTTATGAGGAAAGACAGATATATCACTCATGGCTATTTCAGTGATGAGTTATCTCTCCCTCTGTAGCCATGAAGATACATGTCATAACAAAGATCAACTATGATTGTAATGTATTTTTTCTCTATACAGTATGTGTTGCAAATGGTGTTGATTGCTGACAGAAACCCGGAGGGTGGGAGATAAGATTCCTTGTACTCAGAGGGCAGGAAGTACAACTTAGGCAGTGAATATTGTATTTGATGCGTATTTGCTGCAGTCCTGTAACTTTCCTTCAGGTTGTCCGCAAGTTTCCATAAAGGAATCTACTACATTAGTATGCAATTTGGAAATTCTGTTCTTTCAGACAGTAATATATGTTCACTTGTATTTATTAAAGGCATTTGAGAAGAGCAATATACACAACATGGAAATAAACAGCAGGTTGCAACTATGTTAACTGTAAATTGGTTCTACAGGATAGGAGTCCTATTATCATTATGAGGGTTTATGGGAAAAAAAATTAGATTGGTGTGCTGAATGAAAAGACTACTTTTTGCCTACTTCAGCATTAAATTAAACATTAAATTTTTCAGTACTTATTGTCCTTAAGTTTATAGACAGGGAGTAACTTACCATAAGCAAGACAAATGTAGAAAACCTACGTTTGGTATCAGCCACAGCAGCAAATCAATAGTTATTTCTTTCTTCTGGCTCTTAAACCATAATAATCTAGGCCACCAAAGATATTTTGATAAATAAAAATAGATCCCAAGTAAACTAAGCCAAAACCAAACCTAAACTAAGCCTAAATAAAACAAAAATCTTCCAACATATTTGTGCTATTTTTACTTTCTGTAAAAATTTTCCTCTTGAATTTCTGCAGCCTTGCCTTGTTTCAAAGTGGTCTGATCACAGTAAAAGAGAAACTGGCAAACCAGCTCTGTTAATTGTGAGGAACCTTCAGAAAGAGAAGGTGAGAGCAAAACCTGAGACCAAATGATCTTGCAACTAGGAAATCCACAACTATCCTTTGGATTCACAAGCCAGCTAGAGCCAGAAAATTAGACTCATTCTTACCACTGTGCTGACAGTGATAACAGGGTAGCTAATCCCTAAACATATTTGCCACCTTTTTCACCTATTTAGGAAAGAGTTTTAAGAGTTTATTTCCCATGAGATAGCTCAGTCTACTGCCAGGACCTATTTGCTGCGACAGAATTTCAGCTTGTTTTGTCTCCAGTTTCTAGAGACTCTTCTTCTAAATGCTACTCTCCAGGCCCTGCAAAATCAACCATAGCCACCATTAAACAGTTCTATAGAAATTCAGTGAATGTTTTTCACTCCAATGAATGTATCACTGACAAGTGCATAAAGCTGAGCAATGTTGTCCTGACAGTTCATATATTTATAATTAGTACAGTTACATGGTTCATATTGAATGGTGGAATATTGTATCAAAGCCTCTGTAAGTTTTGCAGACATCTGCAGACATTTAATCCCATATTATAATATATAAATAGATAAGATAACTTAATATATATAAGATATATGAGTGTGTATATACACACACACATATATATATAAGATAAGATATAAATAGATAAGATAACTTCGTAATCCAGTTTATAAAGACCCCCACCCGAGGAGGTGCAATATTGGACCTGATGGTCACCAATACAAGCGAACAAGTGAATATCATCAGTGATATTAGGATTGGAGGCAGCCTGGGCTGCAGTGGTCATGCACTGGTGGAGGTCAAAGTCCAGAGGGATACGGAACAGGTTAAGAGTATAGTCAGGACACTAAATTTCAGGAAAACAGACTTCCATCTCTTCAAGGAATTACTCAGTAGGATGCCATGGGACAGCAGGATGGTGACCAGGGGGCTAAAGCCCCTTCCACTGTAGAGGAGAATCAAGTTTGTGACCATCTGAGGAACCTGAACATATATAAGTCTATGGGACCTGATGAGATGCATCCCAGAGGCCATGTCACTATTTCTGTCTAATGAGTTGATCTGTAGATACTTTGAGAATTAATTAACTGTCCACTTTCAGTAAATACAGAATCTTACAATTTATGTTATCTAGACTGCACGTTTAAGTTATTCCATTATTTGCATCATTACTAACCTCTGCATGAACACAGCTATGCTCTTGATCACAGGACGTTCCATAGGAATGGGAGCTGGCATTTGACTGGCTCTACAGCTGCAGGCTGGCTGCTGAAATATATGCATAACTTAGCCAGTGGGAAGAAACAATTTGATTATAAGCAACAGTTGAAAACTAAGCATCAGCCTTGTTATGCTTGTGCTGTCTAGAAAGCAGAGTGACAACAGATCAAAACAGAAAACCATAACTTAAAGAAACAACATGATATTTTGATAGCTCTTGTTTTTATAATGCAAGCATATACCGGCTTGATTTTAAGCGTGTTGTTGTTTTAAAACAGCCAAATGAACCCTTCCCTGGATAAGCTTTTTGTATTAGCTGTCAATTCCCTGACTTCTACCTATTCCCCAAAAATGCTAAAGGACATATTTCCTTAATATTCTTGTATGGCCAAGTAGTTGCTAAACTGAAGCACCTGCTACAGAAGTCTGATCCTTCTGTTTAAATTCTGCCATAACTGTGAAATTGTGTGATTCAACTCAAATGGCACAAACAGCAGACTTCTAATGCAGACTATGTAATCTCCTTATAAAGATGGATGAGAGATTAGAAATTAAAAATATTATAGTTAATATATTCACTATAAGCTCTTTCTTGGGGTTTCTGAGTATGAGACTTCACTGGGGAAAAGAAGCATCACAGAAAATACCACCTCGAACTACTTCATCATCTTTCTTGAAACCTTTTATTTTTAAAATAATTCATGGACATATAATAAAGTGCTGCTTTATCCTTTCTCTCTCTCACTCTAGCTTTACCTTCTATTTGGCTTTGCCTTCTATTCCATTGCAGTATCTCCCTTCCGTCCATGACACTGTCTTAACCCTCACTAAGGGAAGGGGGGAAAGAGTCAGAGAGAGAAAGGAAAAAATCCCGACAAAAAAAAAAAACCCCTTCCTTGGCAACAGAAATACCTTTAAGTGTAACATAATTACCATCTCTCTGCCCTTTCTCTCCCCGCTGGGACTATTCAGCAAACCCTACAACATACACTTAAATCTTCAACTTCTCGGAGACACTACACGCAGATGGGAAAGATTTGATTAAAATTACAGTGCTTTAGGTTCAACTTCACCTATTAAGAAAAAAAGGGATCTGGTGCTGGACTTTTTTCCCTGAGAAATAACTAGGCCACAGTAATTACAGACAGGGCCCTGCTGTGCACCATGAATAGGATCCCTGGGGTGGTATTTTCCTGTTATCTGTCTATGTAGGGCTGTTGACATCAACATGAATGATAACTATGTCAGGTTTGCTTTTTTTGTTGTTGTTTATTTTACCTTTTTTTTTTTTTAAATTCCTTTTAAGCCTTAGAAAAAGAAGGGGAGGAGAAAGAAAAGAAAATAAGTTATAAGTGTTGTCATTTATATTTTTTGTGTCAAGGATGCTTTTATGTACTTTTCTATACATGTGTATGATTATTTTCTTAAATTATTTTTCTTGAAGTTGAATTTCGGCCTTTAAGCAACTAAGAGATCAACGCAAGGCGTGTAATAGGCAGAGAACATTAGACGCTGTGGAATTTTGAATGTTAGCACTTTTCCTAGTATCCAAATTAGTCAGAGTTTTCATGTTTGATCACTGACACACTTTAGGACAATCAACTCTTACAACTACATACTGTCCACACAATTTAATTGCATTTCAAGTCATATTAGGCATTAAAAGTTATATTTTGTTATTGTTTCAGCTGATAAAAGTCCTGAACTACCCAGCAAATCTTTATTCTATATTACATAAAATGGGTGAAATGGAGACTGTAACAGCAGCTGACAACACATCGCAGGAACTGAAAAGAATCAGTTGAAAATATATTGGAAGAGAATATTTAAATAAAAGAGATAATGAAATAGAAATAAACATTTTCACTATGTTAAAGTGGGGCTAAAATAAAGTAATGGAAAGTTAGATTGAGCTGTGACTGTAACTGCACATAGGAGACTTGTATGAAGTTTAGATGAAGATGTAATGTCTGGAATTCTTCCAAAAACGGCAAAAGCTTTGTAATAGGAAGGGGGAAAACCAGCAGGATTTGGAATGAAATATATGTGATGTTTGTTGGAAGAAGCAGACAAAAGGCAGCAAGGAAATATCCTTCCCTTCTCTCTTGGTACTCTGTTTGTTAAAGAAGTATATAGCACCAAACTGTCTAAAGTGACCAGCAGAGAGCCTTGCCAATCTCTGACAAACCTCAGACCAAACTAAAAATGGAAACTTGAGGCAACTCTTAAATCATATGCTTAACTTTATCTTCTAAAAGATGGTCTTCATGTTTGGGAGTCTGAAGGAAAGGCAAGATTAGTGGACTTTGTTCTATTGCCTCTTGACTGAAATTAGCCTTGAAAGTGCCTACTGCTAGCTGTTGTAAATGCATCTCTGAAGAAACCTGTCTCAAAAGCAGTTACTAGAGTCAGTACAGATGGCCTAAGATAATGTGGGAGATGTAACCTGTTCCCTGACAAAAAATCCTCATCCTTTCCCAAGAGGATCCTAGAGCAGAAGAGAATCAGTAGTAGTACAGCAGCAAAGTAATTGGCTTTTGTAGATATCAAGAAAAAAAAAAGAAGAGGAATTTTTATACTGAAAACTCTCTGAGAATGCTAATAGGCAACCAGTTTATGCTAGTACACCCGATACATTAAAGAAAGAAGCTATTGGTAGAGAAATGACACATAGGCTAAGGATAGACTCTGCTATTCCATGGGAGGCTGAAGATGCTTATGTTTGATGCAACAATATAACATGGAGACAGAGAAGTGGACAGGGGAAGAGGAATTAAATGGTCAGAGAAACAATGAGAATCTTTGCAGCAGAATTGTGAATGGATGGGAGCATGGCATGACTGTATTTGTCAAGACCTGAGAATAAGAGGCTGCAGCAATCAAGATGAGGGATGAGATTCTGTATGTGTTGCTTAGATTAATGGGATGTAGAAAGAATCTCAGCAAGACCTATTTGCACTGTGAGGGCACAGGCAGAGGGCCCTGAGCTGAAACTGTGCTGAAGAGGGTTATGACTTCACAGACCTGAGTGGCAGATAGGCTGTGGATGTTTTCCACAGTGATAGGGAAGAATGGGAGAAGCTCTTCCTTCTCCATGTTAACCTTGAGCTGACTAGTTTACATCTGTGTCATGGTTTAACCCTAGCCAGCACCTAAGCACCACACAGCTGTTTGCTCACTCACCCTTCTGACAGGAGAGAAAATCAGAAAAATAAAAGTGTGGAGACTAATGGGTTGAGATAAAGGCAGTTTAATAGGTAAAGCAAAAGAAACAGCAACATGCACAAGAAAAGCAAAGCAAGAAATTCATTCACTACTTCCCATCAGCAAGAATATGTTCAGCTATTTCCAGGAAAACAGCACTTCATCATTTGTAATGGCTACTTGGGAAGACAAATAGCATAATTCCAAATGTTCCCTCTTTCCTTCTTCCCCAGCTTTATGTGCTGAGTGTGACATCGTATGCTACGGAATATCTCCTTGGTCATTTGGCACCAGCTGTCTTAACTGTGTTCCTTCATAACTTCTTGTGCTCCCCCCAGTCTACTTGCTGGAGGGGTGGTATGAGAAGCAGAAAAGACTGTGACTCTGTGTAAGTACTGCTCAGCAGTAACTAAAATATCCCTGTATTGTCACCCCTATTTCCAGTACAAATTGAAAACATAGCCCCAGACTAGCTTCTATGAAGAAAATTACCTCTACCCCAGACAAACCCAGCACAATCTGCAGAGATGTGTGTGAGGCAGAGGCACAGATTTTACTTTGGACAGAAATAGTCTGGTAAGGGAAACAGTGGTATGCATAAGATATATGAGATCTTAGAGCTCAGCCATGAAGGAATACTGTTTGCTTGCTGCAAAAGTCCGATGCTATAAATGCAGAGACTCAGTTGATTTCTTTCTGTTTGCTGTAGCCATGATAAAGATGAGTTTTGCTATGCAAACAATAAGAAAGATGATGGGATTGCTATGGGAGCTGGGAGTATGAGGAGGAAGAAAATGAAACCTCATAGTGTTTTTTTAGAGGTGATGTGTGAAACTCTTTAGTGCCTTCCAGGAATGTCACTTCAAGGCATGGTTGAAGAGCAGGAAGGAGTATTTGTGTAAGTCATAGTTCCTTACGTGCCTCTGATGTGGAATGGAGATTAATGTTTGTGCCTTTTCCTCTCTAATTATTGAAAGGAAGGGAGATGAGCACCATGATTGGAAATCTTGTGGGAGGGAGCTCACCTCCAGGCATGCTGAGGCACCCATTTCTCACTAGGAGCAGCTGTGAATCTAATTTGTACAGTGCTGTGTTGTGCTTATGTGAGACATTCTCCTTTCAGTGCTTTTTTTTTTCCCATTCCCTTTATACTTTCATGGGTTCTTCTGTTATTGGTTTTATTTTTGTATTTATTGTCCTAAGCATCCATTCTTCTGTACTATCTTTGCTGGTTTCTGTTTGTTATGAGGTTGTTCATCACCCTTCTTTGTTTCCTCATTTGCTTCAATGACTGTTCCTATTGCCACCTTTGGCAATTAAATACTGCATCAGGCTCTAAAGTTCTAAGATAGACTTAAGCACTGTAAAAACGGGGAACAGCCCTTTTCTGCCTCTTTTTTAGCTGAAAGAGGGTTTTTTGCCTTTTGAGGCAATTCACAGATGCAAGGAGACACTTCTGCAGGACAGGACTACTACCCTCACTCACTCTTTTCAGCTCCCTGGCCTCTGTTCTTGGTTTCACAGCAGAAATTCAATGTGCCTGGCAGTAAATAACTGCTCCTACAGCTCTAAGACATACTTCTTATTAATTTATTTAATTCATGCCTCCTGCTCAAATGAGAAATGTAACCCTTCATTGCCATAGATTGTCCTCCTGATTGGTGAAAAGTATCTTGGCTCACAATACACATCCTTTGAGAAAAAATACTCAGTATAGTTAAGATACCTTTTATCTGCTCACCTTCTCTGGAGTTTATTGCAAAGAATTTTCCTACCAAGGCTGGGTTTTCCCAAGCACTCTCACAATTCTAATGATAATATGTTTGTGTATACTGTAAAGGGATGCTAAGCTGATCCAGTCACATTTAGTTCATATTAATCACACCTTTTTACTCAAAACAGTGTAGCTCTGATCTAAACCAATTAAGCCAATGATGTTTAGACAAAGATATAAATGTAGCTCAGAAAAGCATAACTTTTGTCCATAGGAATGTCTTGGGATAATGTGTTTTATTCAGTGGGCTAGATTTGTAGAAAAGTCTAAATGTACATACTAAATCAGCAGGAAAATAAGTTTGGGCAGGCAGTCAAGTTTCAGCTGCATATATGGAGATATAACGATGAAATTTAGAGCTGATAAGTTGCATTAGAGCCTCATCATGAACAAATTCCTGAACTGTCTGTATCTCTAGAATACCGTTTTTAGTTCAGTTCTCTGATGCCTGAGAATGGTTGATAGTAGGTCAGCTGTCAATTTGGAAACAGAATTTAAGTGAATTTTTTAATTAATTAGATAATAATTTGGCATTAGTTCTTAGTTCACTAGATATTAGATCTATGTTAAATTCAGCTAAAAGGGGTAAAGTCCTCCGAATATGACCTTCATACAGTGTTTGGTCATTATTATTTGGGTTCATTCTGTTTTTCCCAGAAATTCACTTTAAAGTCAAGCATCTCAGCCCCTAGGACTTCATATTGTGGTCAACTGACACAGAACTGGAAAGTTCACCATACCCCGGTACCTGAGCCCCTGTAAAGGGAAAGAACTGGAAGAAATTAGATGATCATGGAAAAAAATCAGGAAATTAAATCTGCTCCAGGCTGCAGAGAAAGGCAGAAAATTCTTGGTACCCCTATCAGTTTGAGTCACTCCAGAAAGCTATATCAATTGGGCATCTGTAAATGAAAATTCACCTTAGACATATATTAAGTGTGCTTGTCTTCTGTCATAGTCAGTCTGTGCTGATTCAGAACAAGGCAGTTCTATCCTGCTGCTGAATACTTGTGCATTTAGAAGTAGTAAATCTTACCTGACCAACCAAAGCCCTGAAGTATGGGTTTTGATATTACTACTTGTCTGAATGCAGAATTTGTAGTAATTTAATAGAACTCTCTCATGGATCATGCAGATGTACCACTCAAGACAAAACTCAGCTCCTGCATTTTCTCTGAATCCCTGCTGGGGTATAAAATGCAGTCCACACGCTTTGCTAAGCAATGTTTGTTTCCACTTAAACCCCCTCAAGCAGGTGACTCAGCTAATTTCCCCCACCAGGACATTGATGGGCCTGATCATCCCTGCCCAGTTCCACCCACCCCTGCCCTGGGATTCCCTCACCCTACCCACAGCCCAGGATTTCATTTCAGCCCCCTAGGGACAACAGTCCTTGCCTCAGTGATGCTGCAGCCGGGTTGGTCTTCAGCTCCACACAGACATGTCTTGTCTTGGCCATGAGTTTCACCAAAATACTTGCAGGTCCAAACCTGTCCCTGTCTGTGTCCAGGAAGATGCTCAGTGGAAGGAGGTGGGGCTGCCACTGGTGCTCCCCAACCTGCTCTGCTCTAGCCTGGAGTGGAGGGATGGGTGCCTCAGCTCCAGACTCCTTGACCTGAGGGGTGAGTGGGTCCTTGTTGTGCCTTTCACATCCCCTATTTTTGAGGCACTTATTGTATTCAAAGAAGCCATGAAATAAAAACCCAATATTTTTTCTGCTGCTCAGATCCTACTGAGGGCTTTGCTCCATGTGTCCCCTTGAGATGGCTAAAAGAGATAGCCTTTATTTCAGGATTGCCATGGCTCATGTGGAAGTCATGCAGAAACTGTTTCATCTTTTCCATGTCAATAATCTGTGGCTGCAGCGGGTGAGATGTTCCTGTGACCAAAGACAGAATGGGAAGGATAGTATGCTAAGACTTGAAACTGAGTCCTATCCACAGGTTGCCTCCCTCCGTTACTTCTAGTATCAGACAGAAACAAAAAATGTGAAAATCTAGGCATCCTCTATTCTGCTTGCAGGTACCACTACATCTAGAAAAAGCATGTTGTTCTCCCTGCCTCTTCTTTGCACTATAAATTTTATAGATGTTCTGCTTTACCTAGCAGCAGACCCAATATCTGCATAGTTCCTCTCCAATGTTTTGGCATCCACCCACTGCATATCCACTAAACTTGAAAAGAAATGCCAGCTCAAGGATGTTCAATATTTGTAACCTATAATTTGTGATTACATGTTCAATGTAAGGAGCAAATACGCATAGTACCATACACATCAACAAATACCTTTGTAGTGGTAGTTGCATGTGTTGGAAAACCACTTCCTAAAGTAGTTTTGGCCATATTTGGAAAAGCTGAAAGGGCTTTTCTTTTTTTCAGAGTTCCTATTAAAAAACATACCTGTCAAAGAGGAACCAACAGTAAAACTTGGGCCAGCTTGAGCCAGTGGGGGGTCTGGTTGAGTACCTGTCATCTGAATTGTATGAACTGCCTAAAGAACAACTTAGTGAGAAAAAAATAATCTCAAGCAGTCTGTACATTTATCCAATCTGTATAGCACATTGTCTTTTTTTACTGTAACTCTGCAAGTTAGTGAGAGCTGTCCCATTACCATTGTATCTGTTGGGTTCACTGAGCACTGTGTTGAACTCCTCACACAGTTCTCATCAGTTACTCTTACAAGTAATTCTTTTAGCTGTACTACAGATGCTTGGTTGAGGTGCTGTTCACCACCAGGACTAGTGATACACAGTGTGAACAATAGCAATCCTTTGCTTCACAAGTGAAAATGTGGATTTTTGCAAATCAGAGGTGTTTATTGAATTAGTACTGAGAGTGAACAGTCCTGTGAATCTGCACATTTTTGAAAATGAGGTATAACCTGGTAAATTTGAATCTGATTTGTGTCTATATAATGAGATTAATTCAAAGGAAAAAACTAAGTATGTTTGAACCTGGTGCTTCATGACTCCAGTACTAGAAACTTATGCAGCTAGATTTAGTATGAGAATACTATGAATCCATTTTACATTAAATGTAGAAATTTTTGCACAACTTTATGCAAAATAACTTTTTATTATACTGCAGTTCTGTGCAGTTTACTCTGTAAAAGTGCTTTCAGGTAAGAGTTTAAAATTTGAAGTAATGTTTGCTCCTCATGAATATTAAATATTCCAGGCTTATTTTCATAATCATACGGATTCATAGCATGTCCTTGAGCAGAGCAACCTTTCCAACAGTACAGGCTAGTTCTGTACCTTTGTGTAATCAAACAAGTGTCTATAAATTGAGACAATGCTTTGAAAGCAGTCAAATTATAGGCATGATATAAACGTAGACAAGTATGTTGGAATAGTGGATAATCTATTGCAGAAACACTTGCGTAGCATAAATCTCTTGGATTATGTGAATCCTCTCTTCCTACTGTCTGTATGTGGAGGAGCTCTGTATGCTTGGACACATCCCTGCTTATGAGAGGGATATAAAATCATATAGTATTATTCCTATCTTCTCCTATATAAAGTCATATAGTATTATTCTTATCTTCTCCTCTCCCATTTCCAGGAAGGATTATAGATGGCCTCCAGGGTTAGATGGTAGTGAAAAATCCTGAAGTTAAATACTGAGATGATATTGGGATATTTTCCCTTTCCTTGCTTTGCAGGTAGTTTAAATTTCATTTTGGGGTTGCTTTCCATAAAAGCTGGGCTAACACAGAGCCCTATTCTTCCAGTTAATACATTTTTCCGGCTTTAAATATTTTTTTGGTGTAAATGATTTTGACCTGGGAATTGGCTGAACTTTTGACTTTATATGGAAGCATATATAGATAAAACTATACTGAAAGGAAAATGGACTTCCCTTGGTATGTCCTACAGGCATTGTGAAAATAAAAGTAGTATGACTGCTGGTGCATCTCTAGTTCTTTAAATGTGTTTTCTGTAATCATTCTTGCTCTTCTTGTTTTAGTGTGCTTTAAGGAGCAAGACCTGAGTCACAAGAATTGGTCTGGATTGGGTCTGGAGCCATGGTCTCAGCGGTTCTGAGGAGACTTGTGAAAGTAAGCCAAAGGAGTATTCTAGCTCAGAGTAAAGCAATTTATAGCTTCTTTTGTGAACAGGACAGTAGGACAAAATGCAGAATTGTTTTCATTGTGGAAGAGGGAAAAGGTCCTCTTAGTAGAGTGATTTATTTTATAAATTCTGTAGAGACTTATACTCTATACTGTTTGGCACTGAAGAAGAGAGCATTCAGGCTCTTTCTAAGATACATTCACAAATACTGTACTTACGAGTATTTGTGAATGTATCTTAGATGTATTTGTGAATGTATCTTAGACAGCATCTACTTCAGATATCTGTCTCAGGAAATTTTACAAAAATGCTTCTTCTGTAATGTATGCATGCATTTCTTTCATCCCTTCTCTACCAACTGAACCTAGCAATGTATTAGCATGTATTTTGTTTATAAACAGTCAACTGCCTATGAAAATATATGTACACAGAAAGTATTTGGTAGCTTTGTGACCTTGAGATATGAACCATTCATCATTGACTAGCCTAAGAATACACATTCTGGTATGTTTTATTCATAAACCTATATGTGTATGTAAATATATACATATATGTAAGTAAATATTCATTTTGTACATATTACACATTATAATGAGTGCAACGTGCAACGTATAATTTGAAAAAAAGAAAGCCAGTGGGAAAAATTCTTACAAGTGACTACCGTTTTTTCCTTTGATATCTTTACAAATTGATGTTTCCATCTCATTGTTTTTGTGTTTGTTTTTAACTTTATGTAAAAGATTTTTAAGTGGGGTATTCTTTAACAAAGAAGCAAACTTTACCACTTTCTCATGTAAAGCTAATGTGACAATAAAACTGTCAACAAGGAGGCAAGATCAGTCTCAGAAAAATCTTGAAACCTCTAAGTGGAATTTGCATAAAATAGTTCTGGTATTATTATTCACTGTTCTTTCAGTGACAGATATGTCAAGGCCTTAAAACCTAAAAGAACAATTATGCTATTGTATCTCTCCGAGGATTCAAGGGGTGTGTCTTTGGTGAAAAAGTGCTATTAGAGCTTTGAAAAGCAGTAAAAAGACAGCCCAAGGGGCTCTTTAGCTAGTCATTTTAAAAAGAATGCCTGGGCTTTAAGTGTCTTAAAGTACATTTATTCAACTCTTACTTTGTGCTTTAAAAAACTGCTAATAATTAATGTCTGTAACATTTTTTTTAACATTTGCACTAGCTATAAATAAAAACTCTTGATAAAACCTTTATTGATTAACTTAAACTGTGATTCTCTTGTGAATGCTTCTATATTTCTGTCAAGCATATTGAAAAGAATTACATATAAGCTTTTTGGTTAAGCCAATATTGAAGAAATCATTGAACAATTATAGACCAAAACAGGAACTAATCAGTAAATCCATTACTTGAACAAGCTGGCTTAATATAACATGTCTGACATTAAAAATGAGGGATTGATAAGTAATGTATCATTATAGCTGGATGTGGCATAAAAGTCAGCAATCCAAATGTAATTTTATATTAAGCGTGTTAGTGGTTTTAGCTTTATACTTGTTGGAGTTTGGGTAGAAATAAGTATTTTGAAGTTCTCACTAGAGAACAAGTTGGAACAAGCCTGTAAAGTCACTAAGCAAAGAAGGAAGATGTAAAATAAGTATAAAAATTGGATTGGACTTGAAAATAGGGAGCAAAGAGACATCAAAAAGAATTTAAATAGGGAAAATCAAGACCTGAATTAGCAAACTGAAATTTTTGCCGACACTAGCCAGCTAATAAATGTACATTAGAGTAACAACAAAAAAGGCATGAAATTAATTTATTTTATATCCTTCACTGTAGAACAGTGTAATTATGAACTTGGCAGCCAGGTACTGGATTGGCCAGAGACCAGGATAATATACAGAATTTGATTATAAAATGATTCATTATAAATATGGCAGGTCTATCTCTTTCTTATCTGGATTGCCATATATTAGTATAAAGTAAATGAAGAAAAGGTGCTGGCCTTAGCCAGATAATTTTGTTAGAAAAGAATACATTGCTCTTACATGTAGATGACACTGAGGCAATATTCAGTTCTCACAGTAATAGACTCTTTACAGCTACTGGAAATACATGGAAACTCTTACAGCTGTCTGTATAAAACAGAGAAAACAAGATAAATTATAACACTCTAAATTTTACAAGAGGCAGAATATAGCAATTTCCTTTAAAATTCTTATAAATTATATTGAAAATCTGTAACTTTGTCTTACTATTCTTTAGATATTCTATACACTAACTATAGAAAATACCATAAAAGCCAAAGTAATGTTAGCTACTTGGAAAAAATTAATCTCAGAAATTCTTAATGGTGACTATGCTAAAAAACTGTGAGTGGTTAGAAAGTCTGATGAGGTATATATAAGGTTATGTCCATATAATTTCAATTTTGTCATACCAATATTTAGGCAAAGCGGGCAGTAGTCAATCTCTGATTCTGGATATTAATATATATTCTATGTGATATTCACTTAGTGGTTAAGTACTTATTCTAATTTAACTCAGAATGAATCTTGCAAGATATTGCATGCAGTTGTACAGGACTTAGATTTTGCACTATACGGTTCATTTTGCATTTACATTGCTGGAAACTTTGTCATCTTACAGATATGTTGAATAAGAGCTTTTATTTTGTGATTTTGGTCACATGTTTGCTGTATGTGTGTAAATACATATTTGTGCATAGATAAATAAGCAGAGCTATGCTTCTGCATCAGAACTTAATTTATTGCAACATTCTGATGCTAGCACTTGGGCCAACATGCATTTTATCACACTATTAGGTGATTTAGGATTCTGCAAAAATGTATCACACAAGAGTGGATGGATAGCACTTTATATATGTAAGACTGAACCATACTTCTTATCTGTCCTTGAATTTTAGGATTGTCATTGACTTTGCATGAAAAATTCTCCCTAGCCTTCCTCAATGTACAGCAGTATTGTCTTTTAAAGATTAGGATTTACAAAGCAGAACATAATTGTCAGATTTTAAAATACAGTTAGACTTTCTTTCCAGCTGCATTCTTTGTTAAAAGCTGCTTAAATTCTCATTTATTTAATGATGTCTTTTTAAAGTCTTTTCTTGATTTAAACCCTTTCCCCATAATTTAATTTTCTTCTCCTTTTCTTTTTGTCCCCAGATAATGTAAGAGCATTCTAGCACGACAATATTTAAACAAGGAAACAGAACAAATTCTGCCCCCAGTTAAAACCTAGTCAGCTTCCAAGATGATGGGTAATGTGGAGAGAGAGACCAAGGTGATGTTTGTTCTAACTGGTAGATTTTGCAAAGCAGCAGGCAACAAGCTCAGTTAGGATGGAAGAGCCATCAAGCAAAGATCTTGCTCTGCAAAGTCTGAGTGAACAGGCAGAAGAGTAAGCTCGTGCAGTTTGCAGGTGAAAGTAGACTCACAATCTCCATTCCTGTCTGGTAAGTGTTCTTACCAGGATTTCTACTTTTATAGGTATCTTGTTGGAAGTGGGTACTGACAAGGAATTTAATAGAAAAATAAGGCAGTGGCCTTGCTATTTGGCTAAAAAAGGGTAGCAAGGAAGAGACCATTATTAGTTTGTCAGAGAAATAGGGAGTCAGCTGTCAAAGACAGAATTGCTGCCAGGGTAGTGGGGAGGAGGTGCAATACGGGGCAACTTGAATAAATAAGCAAAGTAAAGATCTGAAATGGGGGAAAGGAGCTTAAATGTCATGATCAGTGGATTGATGGATTCAAGGTATGTGAAAGGTACATCTAATCAGACTGAAAGGCAAGGCCATGTTCCTTAGTGGTAGAGGCCTGAACAGTGAAGAAGATGATACAAATATGGAAATGCTAGAAAGGAAAATTTGTAGAGAAGGAGGTAATTAAGGCAAAAGCAGAAAATAAGGACTTGAAAAAGTGTTGAGATACAGTCAGAAAGAAACATCTGACTACTGAAGATAGAATTCAAGGAAAAATAGCAGAATTTGGATATAGCCTTCTTATGAACAGAAAAAAATGAGAAGAAAGAAACCAAAAAAGCTATCAAAGCTGGGGGATGAGCAAGAGAAAGGGTTGTGGTTTTATTATGCACAGTGAATTATGTCAGTGTGAGAGGCACTCACAATAGTATTTCTGAAATGTGACAGTGCTAATGGGTTTGCAGCCATGTGACTCAGAGAAGTTGGCACATTTTTTATGTGAAAGAGGTAGACTTACCTAGACAGCAGAAATAGCTGTTGTCCCAGATATTCCATCATTGCTCCCACAGAATTCTCTAGGAATGGCTCTTTCAGGCATAGCATTTCTGTTCTCTAGAAGAAAAGTCTTCCTTTGTCTAGAAGTCTCTAGAAGCCAATGTACCTCTTTTGGAAAGATTTATGTAATTACAGAATTATACTCTGTATGTGTTAGTGGGCTTGTCCACTTAATCATTAGAATGTTTACCTTTTATATAACCTTTGATATTACAAATAAAAGCACACATGGCAAATGGCCCTTTCAGCCTTTTGGTGTCCAGTTCTCTTGACCATGGAAAGAAAACTCCAAGAAATATTAATTAATCTGTTCAGTTTACTACACTATGAAACATTGTTTGTGTCTTATAGCATCTTGATGCGAGTGAGATATTTACATTGATATAGAAAATGTATTAAATATTGTGTCAACTTACTAGTTTTGGAGCTCTGGGGAAAGGGACTGTTATTCACTGTATGTCACGAGCAACACCAAGTACAAAAAGGCCTTGACCTGCTAGTCCTCCAGGAGCTGCTGCAATAAATAACAGTGGTTGGGGAACAGCCTGCCATTCTCACATGTTGCTGTTACTGTTGTCATTTAAAGCAAAATGGAAGGATCACCTTGTCAATACTTATTGGTTCTGTGGTTTGGGGTTTTTTTTTGATAGTTGATATTGTCTTTACTATGGTAAATTCAGTAAGAGATATTATGTCAAGCCCTGATCCTGGCAGCTGCTTAAAATACCAGACCTCTAACGAATGCAAGCGTGCCCCAGGTGACTGTTGTCCTTGATGATCAACCCCTATCCAAATACATTCATACACACATACACGTGTGCCCCTACTGTATACTGGGTACAACGCTTGATCCTCTGCGGGAAACAATAGTAATATCTGAACTCTGTCATAATACCATCACTCTAAAGAGGGGCAATGGCTAAACAATAACACTACAGTGAAGCTAAGAACGTTGTGGCACACTAAATGTTGTGCTATGCTTTTCTATTCAGTCTTCTGATATGTCCTCCATGGATTGAATTGGCCACCTATTGTATTACTTGGACTCGTTATGCCCCTGTTCAGATATTGTTTCTTGAACTGTGCAATGTGAGCCGCATATTCGGTAGGTGTGGGAGCTGGAGCTGCTCTCCACCACTCAGCTGAGATTGCTTCTTTCCCTCCCACCAAGATGAAAGAACAGAACAGTTCTGCTGTGTTTATGGAGTCAGTTGTGTGTCTAAGGGAAGACTCTGCTGCATTATCAGTGCCTCAGGAGAACTCTGGAATTGGTCCTATCTCCCAGAAAAGGTCAAAGGGAAAGGTGCAGAGTTAAAAATGGAATGAGAACAGACTCTCAAATTTACCTTCTCCAAATCCAAACTTCCCTAGGAAGTTTAGCAGCTTATCTTAGCTTGGTGGTATCTTAATACTTTCTGGGTGTCAGTATTTTGAGTAATTCAGACAGTGTCACTTATCATTAATCTATGCCTCCTCTGCCAGTGAGGATTCTGACATTGCCTGTAGGTGGGTAATAAGATATCCAGTACCTGAAAAGTTTCATTGTACTCCCTGCTGTTTCAGATCTGAAGAAGGGCTTGCATGCCTGAAACCCATTTGTTCTTTTCTAACTATGTCAACTGGTTTAACAAATTCTATTACCTTTCTGTACTAACCCTGCATCTAGTCTATTGCTCATTGCACTGTTCTTTTTCCTCAATTACCCCTAAGTACAACCTCTTTCTCTTCAGTTTTCTACTTATGTGCTGTCTTTCTATTCTTCCATGTACCACCTCTTTCCATACGTTTATTTCCCATATCTGTTTCCCTGTTTCAGTTTAAAAGCCAGAACATAAAACACAAGTAAAAAGTTACACTTTTCAACCATGCTGGTTATACTGCCTTAGCCTGAGTCACCCTTCAGATATATGAGGCTTTGTCTTTTTCATTCCATTTATCTTTGTTTTAAAGGCTTCAGCATTCTCTTAGTAGCAGCCCATTTCAATGGATAGCACTGTTGCAGGACAGACTCTGAAAAAAGCTAGTCAGAGAAACATTTGCTTGACAAAAATGTCAGACAGAAGTAGTTTGATCTGACAGTATTTTCATCTCACAATTTAGAGGAGAAAGTACAAATACTCTGAACATTTTCAGAGAACAGAAAAACATTTAGGAAGATAAATATTAAAGTTTATTTGATTTTTCTTTTCTTTTTCCCAGTCACTGAGAGAACATGCCACTACTAACAAAGGAATTCACAGAAATTACCTAGTCTAGAGTGACTTGTCTATTATAATGTTCCAATGCACTAAGCAAATACTTAACTAAAAACATTTTCTAGCTGGAATGAAGATTAGGAGTACCTAGCAGTTTTTATAATTGGAGATCATTTTGTAGTTATCAAAGGATCTATAAAAAAATACATTTTAAAACATTTGAAATTGTAGAAAACCTCGTTCCAGGAATCTAAACAGATTTAACTCTTCCTTTTGGAAAGTAAGGTCACTTATCTTGTCTCCTTTATACTCCTTTCATTCCTACTATGCAAGATCTTATTTTTTGTATTGAGAGCCTTTTCTAGGAAACATTTTTTCTAAGAATACAACTAGGAATTCTTAAGTATGCAATCCTACTGTCCTCTGATCCTACTGCTGCTATATTTAAATTGGAATGGTTCCTGTAAAACAAATGGATTTTGCAATTTCATTATTTTTCTGAAACCTAATGATTTTGTCTTTTCCTTCTTGAGCTTCTGAGATAAGCAAAGTGAGAGACGTATTTTATTACCTTCTATGAGACCTGAAAGTTCTCTCTGTTTCTTGCTGATAGTATTTGTGACTTGCTATGTGTCTCTGGAGTGTGTGTAAATAGATTGCAGCTCATCCCAGCCATTCCATCAAACATCCCCTGCTTTAGGTTGTTGCGTGTCCCATATGCTACCTGGAGGGTTAACGCTCTGAAAAAACTTATTGACAAAGCAACAACTTACATGGCCACTAGAAGTTTTGGTTTCCCTACCTCCTATGGTTGTAGTGTTATCTTTAATTCAAGAACCAGGCAGATGGAGAATCAAGAGCAGGAACATACCAAGACAGCCTTGAGGACAGCTTCTCCAGGTCAGCTTCAGGCATGTTATTTCAGTCAGATCTTCATTTCCTGATGGAGAAGTTAATTGAAGAAGCACAGCAGGATAGGATGAGTTATTTCATTAGTATTTTTTGTGCAGTCACTGAAGAATGACAGCTTTCTGAGGAGATTGTAGGTAAAATCAGCATTACTTCTCTCTCTCATGAGGAATGAGAACAAGAAAATTAAAGAGAACAGGTGTTTGAGTTTATATATAAAGATTAAAAAATGGGAAAACCAAGGAGTTTTTGTTGTAACGCATTTCATTTTCCTATTTTCTCCTCAAATATCTCCTCGGAGATGTAACTTCTACCCATACCTTTGGTCAAAGTTTACATTCCCACAAGTAATACAGTCATTGTTTTGCATACAAGTCAATTGCAAGTATAGTATTATGACATATTCAATATATCCTTCAAAAACTTAATGATTCTTCTCTTTGCCTGTCTCAAAACTGTTCTTACCTCCCCAAGACATAACAGACAAATAATGTAGAAATGACCTATTGGAAGATTTCTAAGGAACTATAAAATCAGGCACATAACTGAAGGGAAATTCTAACTACTACTGTAGCCTATCACTTCCCCATGATACTGGAAATACTTGTCAATGAGTGTACTGAAAAAAGAGGCATTCAAACCAACTTGTTGCAGTAAACAATACTGCAGCAAAAACAGTATTATAAAAATTTGTGTGCCCTTTAGAGAAAAGCACTAATTTCATGGGGAGTTCTCTGAAACAGTACCAATTTCATGCAAATTCAGGGGGAAAAGATAGATTAGAAGGTTTTACTTGGGAAGTATAAAAGCTGTAAAAGATATACAAACCTAATAATCATGAAAACAACACTTTTACTAGTGTATATTAATCGCCTCATATCATGCTGGCAAAATGCAGAAATGTGATGTTTTACTCCATGTATGATGAAATGCAGCTTTACATCAATTTCTAAACAGGTCTAAAAACAGTTTCTTAAATCACTGTCTTTTGGAATTCTCTGCAGGCTCAAATAGTTCTGCCTCCTTGTCGCAACCTAGGAGTATCAAGGTCGTTTTGAGTCTAGATGTCTAGCTCGTGTGAATAAATAAGCGCAGTTGATTATTTGAACAGACTATATGAGGCTGAGCATTCCGTTATTGCTCCTTCTCTTTACTCTTTGAGGTTTATGGGGGCATGTACAGAGCACACTGTATGAAAGCAACACATTTGGCCAGTGGTGGGAACAGTTTACTGCTGAATTTGAAATGAACATAAAATAAAATGTGAATAAAATCAGAGTAGGTTTTGTGATTATTTAGATTTCAGTGATTTACTTGACTTCTCTCATATAATGTAATCAGTGAGAGAGATGAAAAATGGAGCATGTATGCTTCAAAAGGACAAAAATTGTGGAATCCTATTCTCAAAATTTCATTCATTTTTTCTCTTGAATTCTTGTCTGCTTCCAGTGGAGAGTGTTAATAGCCAGACTGAAACTATCAAAAGAATATAGGTAGCTTAATACAATTGTCACAAGACGAGCAGTGATAGCTGCTCATACGTGGTATGAGCATTTTACCACCCTCAGCGCTTTAACAACTGAGATTGATTCTGGAGAAGTGGTCTGTTAAGTGGTGAGTTGTCTGCTGAATGGTGCAGTTGTCATGCCAGAAGGATGGGATGTCATCCAGAGGGACCTGGACAGGCTGGAGAAGTGGGCCTGTGTGAATCTCATGAAGTTCAACAAGGCCAGGTGCAAGGTCCTACACTTGGGTTGGGGCAATTTGTGGTGCCAATACAGGATGGGGGATGATGTGATTGAGAGCAGCCCTGCAGAGAAGGACTTGAGGGTGCTGATTGATGAGAAGCTTCACGTGAGCTGACAATGCATACTCGCAGCCCAGAAGGTATCATATCCTGAGCTGCATCAAAAGAAGCATGGCCAGCAGGGCAAGGGAGGCAATTCTCCCCCTCTGTTCCTCTCTTGTGATATCCCAACTGGAGGACTGTGTCCAGTTCTGGAATCCTCAACATATGAAAGATGTGGAACTGTTGGGATGGGTCCAAAGGAGGGCCACAAAGATGGTGAGAGGAATAGAGCACTTCTGCTATGAGGACGGGCTGAGAAAGTGGACTTGTTCAGCCTGGAGAAGAGAAGGTTCCAGGGAGACCTTTTAGTGACCTTCCAGTACCTGAAGGGGGCATTCAAGAAAACTGTGAATGGACTTTTTCCAAGGGCATGTAGTGATAGGATGAAGGGGAATGGTTTTAAATTGGAAAGGGGAGATTTAGATGAGACATTAGGAAGAAATTCTTCACAATGAGGGTGGTGAGGCATTGGATCATGATGCCCAGGGAAGTTGTGGATGCCCCCTCCCTGTAAGTATTCAAGGCCAGCTTGCATAGGGCCTTGAGCAGCCTAGTCTGGTGGGAGGTGTCCCTGCCCATGACAGGGAGGTCGGAACTAGATGATCTTTAAGATCCCTTCCAACCTAAGCCATTCTATGATTCTATGATTTAGACAATTGTTTGAGCCCCTCAGTCCAGATTTGACAAAGCTACAAAACTGCTCTGTGGCATCAGCACCAAACTACAGAAATATCTAAAGTTAGTCTTATTCATTATGTTCATCATCTTGACATGCAACTGTATGAGAGTGGATGATGGTACATGTTTTGGCTACATTGAACTAAAACCAGAAACGTATTTTCATAGATTGGTATATAACTGAAATAGTAGAATTATTGAATGAAGAATGTTTACCATATCTGATCTAGTAGCTCTCTTCATTTGAAATTTGCTGTTAAGACTCCCTCATCTACATTTGCTCATTATTAATCTCTCTAACTATGCTTCAATTGGATTAGAAATTGCCTAAAATACCCACAAACTAGAAGAATCTTTGTGGTACTCCAACAGTTTCTCTGCAGAGTCCAAGAAAAAAAGAAATATATGTCAAAATCAAAATGTGTGACCTCAGCTATCCACAAAGTGGTTTGAAAAGCACTTCCAGAAGAATGAGGAGATGAACTATAACCTGGGTATAGTGTAGAAAGAAATTGTATAGTGCCCCTTATACAGAATGCTTAATAGAGAGATGACTCTTTATGGAGTTGTAAGTTTAAAAGGCAGTTTTATTGACTTACAGAACACCTGTAAGTCCAGTAAAGTATTAAACATTATTTCAGAGAAGTCCACTATAGTTTAGCAAGGGATCAAGGAGTTCCATCAGTGCAGTAGGAAGTAAAAGATATACATAGAAAAGGTTTATGTAGCTCTGATCAGACCCCTCTGGGGAGCTAGAAGAGACTCAGTAGGTGAGAAGGAGAAAAAGGAGGGGGAAAGCGGGAGGGCAATTATTGCCAGTCTAGAAGGAGGAGGCAGAACAAATTATTCTAATGGCAGTTTTTAGGAATACATCTCAAATCCACAAGCTGATAGAAATAATTGAATGTGATAAAATCCTAGACAGTGAACTTTCTTTTAGCACAAACATGTCAAGATAAAAATATCAAGTCACGTAAAGACCCTCCACCCCCTTCCTGACATCATGGTTCAACATTAGTCACGGTTGGCAAACTAACCCTGAACTTACTGAAACAATATTTTTTAAAAAACACAGTGAAAACTGTCTCCTCTTTTTCCACCAGTTGTGTCTGGGAAGACTTTTTGAGGTGTATCTTTTCTGTTACTCTTTAATTAAAAAGAAATGAAGAGATAATATTATCAGAATCCTAAAATCTTGGAAATCATAGAGTCTAGGTAAAGAGTCAGGCTGAGGTCATAGATCTACATCAAGAATTAGTATGCTAGAACTGCAGAAATAGTACAAAGTTGTATTTTTTATTTTTCCTGGTTTTTTGTTAGTAAGATCACAAACCACTTCAGAATAGAGCACAGAATATGATCATTCTCTTTGCCTGAAGATGAAAGGAAATCAAGATGGCTGAGTAGTCAAAGAGACTTACCTTGTGCCTCACTGAACTTTTGACAGTGCATGAAAGAGTGTTCCTGCTTTCTTGCTCAAGTCTTGAGCCTGACCGCCCTCTCTGTACCCAGCACACTATGTACCTTCCCCCAGGATCCCAGCACAAATGGTTTCTGAGCTCAGGACTGAGGCTATCTATGGATTCACATATAGAACACTGCAAATATATTGCCCAGGTGTCCAAGAGGGCCAATGACATCTTGGCTTGTATCAAAAATGTCGTGGCCAGCAGGTCCAGGGAGGTTATTCTCCCTCTGTACTCGGCACTGGTGAGACCGCACCTTGAATCCTGTGTTCAGTTCTGGGCCCCTCACCACAAGAAGGATGTTGAGGCTCTGGAGCGAGTCCAGAGAAGAGCAACGAAACTGGTGAAGGGGCTGGAGAACAAGTTTTACAAGGAGTGGCTGAGAGAACTAAGGGTGTTTAGCCTAGAGAAGAGGAGGCTGAGGGGAGACCTTTTTGCTCTCTACAGCTACCTGAAAGGAGGTTGTAGAAAAGAGGGAGCTGGCCTCTTCTCCCGAGTGACAGGGGACAGGACAAGAGGGAACGGCCACAAGCTCCGCCAGTGGAGGTTCAGGCTGGACATCAGAAAAAAAAAATCATGGAAAGTGTCATTGGGCACTGGAACAGGATGCCCAGAGAGGTGTTTGCGACACCATTCCTGGAGGTATTTAAAGGACGAGTAGATGGTGCTGAGGGGCATGTTTAATGTTTGATAGGAATGACTGGACTTTATGATCTGGAGGTCTTTGCATGGAATTACAGAATCACAGAATCACTAGATTGGAAAAGACCCCAGGATCATCGAGTCCAACCATTCCTATCAACCACTAAACCATGCCCCTGAGGCCAACCTAGTGATTTTCTGGTTGTGTGAATACAGAGCATATTTCTGACCTGGACATCTAGATGTGACAAAGCTGTTGTAAAAAAAAGATAACAGAGACTGTCAGAAGAGCAAGTATTTCAACATCAAATAACTCCTTTAAAATTTGGAAGTAACATGTGAGGTCACCAGTTAGGTAGCGAGCATAACCAGGGCCCTGAAAAGGTTTTGTAGTCATCTCGTAATCACATACATACTGTTTGATATAGTGAGACCAGTGGCTACTTGTTCCTGCAGACTTGACATAACAAACTGATACAAATATCACACCTCAAGGAAAGCCAATGCATGTTGTTGGTACAGGTCACTGCTGATAGCCACTGGCTAAAGCCAGTGAAAAAGCTGAACATCATCAAATCCATTTAGCTCACAGCAGAAGGGAGCGAACTACACCCGTAACACAAGATGAAAAAGCACGTTTTGATTTAAATCTGCCATAAACAGTTTTTCAGTGCCTGCAATATTAAACTGCATTATATTAACTGGACATCAGGGTTCAGCATCTATACTTGGTTTCAAAGGCTTTAAAAGCTACATTTATGGGAAATAATGCAACTTCTGCCTCCTTCTGGCACCTCTCAAAACAAGATCCCAGTAGCTTTCTTTACACTCTTCTGAAGAGGTAGAGGGTACAACTTCATAAGCATAGAGTTTTGTTTTTAGAAAGAATTAGTTCCTTTGGCAAATGAATCATCTACCATGCTGCATCATTTCTTCCTTAAGTGAATAGAGCCCTAGGCTTTGCATCAAATTGTACAGTACACAATTTTTGAAGTTGAACCAATTTTATTTCTCGTTCACAAATTATTTGATTGAGTCAAGTGCAGTCATGAGGTGGAAAAGTGGTGATAGATGACTATGATGAATACACTTTAAAGAAAAGTGCCCTGAGAAAGCTGTGCAGATGTATTCAGCTGCATAATATCAGATTTCCGTGAAAAGGGTTGCCATTGGTATGTTAGAAGAACTCCCACTAATGGAAACATAATTAGTGCAAGTTACTTCTATCCTGTGCAAAATCAACTTTCCCTTGTCAGAGAGAAGAAAGTAGTAGTATTTAGCTTTAGCAAAGCTTGATGCTTTGGTACTTTTATTTCCAAATGGACTTTAAATTAAACCATTTCTCAGGCAATAGCTGAATACTGGAATTGCCTACTAGATTGGTATCTGTAATTGTGCTTGCAGTATGTTTAGCTTATGAAATGCTGATGTATTCTAGTGTGGGTTGTAGAAGGACCCTGGGCTCTTACTTGGACAGCTAGGACCATGCCTTGCAGGCTGACCTGCTGTTTCTGTCTGATTCAGCTTCATCGAACGATCTTGGGTTCTTCACGCTGAAGTCACTTTTCTATTTGCAGTATGGATATGCCTACTGAATAATGAAAGCAGTGAGTGAAAAGGAAAAACACTTTTGGGAATAGGATTTTTTTTTTTTCTGTCATAGAAGTTTAGTGTTAGATTTTTGGCCCAAGAATTATCCCTGAAATCTGGGGCACTTTAGGGTCTCAAAAAAGCAGGAAGAAAACAGATCGGTTTAGGGTGAGAATGTTGTTTCCTACACTTGAGCTGCTCTTCTCTGCAATACATGTATGGATAGCTGCCTTCCGAGTCAGGGGAAGGACTTCTGATCTGCTTGAAGCACTGTTACAATGACCATTCATTTCTAGACCATCAATGTCGACCTGGTCATTCATATGTCTGAAAGCATTAAGTTTGCTCTTTTCATGAATATACACTTAGGTCTCAGCTGTACTGCTGCTGACTGTAGTCTCACTGAAGACTGTATGGGCTATGGTACCAAGGCTGAGGGCCAAAAAAAGAGTAGTTGCAACAGATTCAGCAGAGATCCATGTATGACTGCCAATTGAGAAATGAGTCCTGTTTGTCAATACAATATGAAGAATACAAATGGAATCCAGAAAGTCAGGTTATTTAAGTTTGGTGTAGTGCCATTGAAAGTAGTGGAGCTTTTCTGATTTATAGACAATAAGTATCTCAACTGTAATATTTTATTATTGCATTTTAGTGGACAATTGAATATGAGGAAAATGTGCACATTCTATAGATTTTTTTTTGTAAGAGCAAACAGGATTTTGCTGAACTTTTAATGAGAAGTCATTCTTAGTGTGTAAATTCCATTACTGCCTGTGGGTGAATGTGTAAAGCATGACTGAATCAATCTCATAGTCTTTATCTTAAACTGTTCAGTATTAGTTATCAAAGTATTTCCTCTACTTCACTACCTCTCTCAAATGGCAAGATTTGCAGCAATATTACTGGGCAAGAAAGGGTTAAGAAGTGAAAGATAAAGAGCACTAAGTGTCATTGTTTTAGTACAAGTAATGTCATATCTCTGTTACAGTGCATAAAGAAAAGAAGAAATGCTGACAAGAAAAAAATATCACACTTGAAAAAACTTTCTCAAGTCTAAGGAATGTACTTTTAAATTTGTGCCAGTTACAGTAATTAGTAAAGTTGTTCTTAATAGTGTTGTTAAAATGTAATTTTTTCACACTTTCTCTGACTTTGACACTGCTGCTTTTTAAACTTCATTTTGCACTTTGTTCCATTGTTCTTTAATCTGCTGCACTTTGCATTTAGTATCACTGAAATTTCGCACTTACTATGTCAATAACATCTGGCAAAATTGCCACCTATTAAGAGTAAGTGTTCTTTTTTCTCCTGTGAGAAATGTGATGGTGTATTATATTGGTTTCCCTTGAGAGGCTAAGGAGACAATTTTAAAGCAGATAAATGCATTAAAGAAATAACCTGAACTACAAGAGAAGGTTAACGAAAGTCAGAAACTTTTTACTTTTTTTCCACCTTTTTTTCTTTTGATAAAAGCATCCTATACATGTGGGGAGCGAAAAAAACTCGTTCACTTATGCAATCTTTTGCACATTTGGATCTATGTTACATTTCATATTGCTGCTGCAGGACACATTATTTTCTCCTAGTCTTTTATCTGCATCAATATTTTTCTGCCCATGTTGGATATGAGTCAGTTTAATGCTGTATTGCAGCAAGTATACTGGTAAGTTGAGCACTGTCAGATCGTTGTGAAAACACGGGAGTGATTTTCTAAAGATGACGGAGACAGGAGTAGGCCTGGTTTTGAGTTCTGCACCTCCGTGGTCAAGCACCATTCCAGTTCACTTGCACACGGAGAGAGCACCAGGCTCCTTCTCACAGCAGAAATATTATACTGAAGGAAGAAAGGATGGCTTAGAGTGAATTCATCACCCAAGGCTCCTCTGTATTTACCAGACCAGCTTGAAAACTTCCTGACCTTTGACCATTGCCCATAGCTAGAAGATTGACCCACTTTGGGCATATTGTCTTCAATAAGACCTTCCAGAGTTAGGACATGCAAGTACATGCCTGCATATAGTCTAGCCTTTAAAGTGTATAACTTTTTTCTGAACTATATAAATAGGTTGAGTATGACTGTGATTCTTACATATATATTGCTAGTAAATGTAAACGAATTTACAGAATGAAGTACAGACTAAGTGACAGAATTTTCCATTGACATAGACAAAATCTGAGTGAAACAGAACCTCCACCCATGCCATACACATGCTGAAATAATGCTGAGCTTCCAACAATTGTGCATGAGGCAAGGAAGGAAAAAGCTTCATAGAATGAAATTCTGTAGCACTGTTTACACTACAGGGTTGATTTTCATAATGCTGCCTCCCCTGGCATTGCAATAATGTGAGCTGGGTAGGGCTAAAGGAAATACAGCATGTTCCAGAGACTGATGAAGACATGGGGAATCCTTCCATTGACTTTAGGAGAGCTTTGGCCTGAGACTGCACTGCAAATGCAAACTATATGGCCTCACTAAAAAAACAGGAGGGATGGGTATATAACCAACTGAGACACAGGGATGTGGGATTTTGGTACTCTGTCAGTTGGTGGAAGGGCATTCCATGTCTGTAAACCCTTATGTCAGTAACCAGTGTTGCAAACATTGTGGTACCTGGCTTTGCATGAGCAATGTGAATTTTGTGGCCATCTACATGCACAGCTCCAGTTAGCATAATAAGAACTGCACATATATTGAATCACAAAGAGAGCAGACTTGAGCAGAAAAAGATCTGCCCCTGTGGAAAAGCAACTTAACAATTAGACTATAGAAACAGATTGTTCTAAAATTGGTATACTTGATCTTTATTCAGCATATTGTTAAAGAATAAATAGATACATTCTTTATTTCTGTACAGATGCATCTATGAGACTTAAAACACAAATGGCTTGAAACTGTATGCTTGAATTCAAAAGAAATTTTACTTGAGTAAAGCAACATAGGGATGAGTTCAATGCCTTTTAGTGAGCATGATATAAAAGATTATTATGGAATACATCTCATCTGAAATAATTTGAACTAATAATATTGCAGACTTGCTATCTGGCTATAGTATAATGCATTTTACCATGGTTTTCAATTTGCATGCAATACTTATAATGGCATTTATTAGCTTGTTTCAGTATAAATCTACCTGGGTGATATGTTACTGCTTAGACTTTGAATGTATATCTTGGAGGATACAGAAACAGCAAAATAAAGCATGCCTAAACATTTTCCCTATTTTCTTTCTTCCACGTATACAATTAAGTCTCAGATATTTGCATCTGAATTGATCCTGTATTATAATATGGCGTTTACATACCACTGGTTACAAATAATGAGGTGGTGAAGAACAACAGTTGTGTTTCTCCTCCCACATTTTCCCTTTTCTTAAATTCCTCAATTTAAAAGTCTTTCCCCTGACTCGAATGCATTTTCTTCTGACAAAGTGACTCTTCTGACACTTGTATTTTAAAATAATTCTATGTCAAAAAAGATTATATTTAAAAATACACAAACAACACTTTAATGAGCACAAACATAAATTGAATGCACATGTGTTGTCCAGTGTTACCCAGCATGCTACTACAGGACTCATTGTTAGCCTTCTTTCTAAAATGAAGTTACCTCCAATTTCCTAATTTAGAAAAGACAACTTGTTCCCTTTTTCTGAAAATGCACCAAGAATTTACAGTGGTGGTTCATTAGCTTCCAGTTGGAGACAGAACAAGGGGCTCAAACAAGTTCTTAAGATGACTGCATGACTAAACTGCCCTAAATCAGTTATTTTTTCTGTTTAAAGACATGTTGTGGTAGATTACATGTAGCTAGCTCACGTGAGCCTTGTTCACACTTTGTAATGCTGTTCTTCATAGGTAGTTCCCGTGATTTCCTGAGGAGGAATCAGAGACTAAGTCAAGGTTTGGCAACTTTTCAAAGTTGAGGTGCCAGATGGTATTTTTCTTTCCCAAATTAGAAGTTAAGCATGCTGTTAGAAACTCAATAAGAGCTGGGAGATACTGCCTTTCACAGAAGTAAGATGCTGCCAATCACCTTATTTGAGGTATCATCTCTTTGCACAAAACTGAGGTTTCTCAGCCTGTGTTGAGCGTGGAAGGTGGGGAAGGTTCTGCATCTCATAGGTGTCCTTCTAAAGATATACTTTTTCTCCCAGCTTCCAAGTCTGCCCCTGATGTGTGTGGTTAAGAGATTGCCTGTGGAACACCATGGCCATCCAATCTGAAGGCTGGTGATCCCTAGAAGAAGTATTCAGTTAATAGAACAGAAATGCCATAATCTAACCATAGCCAGGGGAACTGGTGTGGATTGACACAGTTATGTCCCCATCTAATAATTGTTTCTCTGTGTGCTGTCTGTTTTCATTGTTGTCATGTTATGGCTATTTTTGAGGTTGTTTGCTTTTTCCTCCAAATTCAGATTTAAAGAGGTGACTGAAAAGAAGCAGCTTCAGCCTGCAGGGTGTATCTTCAGGCGGTTACTTTCACTGAAGATGCTTTAGGGAAAATACATTTGTTGCAGGTAGGTAAGTTATTTAGCTGCCAGCACCCATTTTCTGCCACCTGAAAGTTGGCAAAGACAGTACTCTACTTCCCTGTTCAGCTGCAGTCTGTCAGCTGCAAGCTGCTGCCTTTTACATTTCTGAGTCTCTTTCATGTCACCAGAGGTCATGATCCCTTGTCTGGGAATCACTGAACTCATTTGTGAGGGTGATCTTGCAAAGTGGGAAGCACTGAATCTCCACAGAGATGCCTCATGACATAAGGTCCTTTCAGTCTCCTACTTTGTGAACTAACAGGAGCGAGAAATGTTAGAAAACTGGCACCTCTTATAACCTGTGAAGTTAGAGATTGTCTTGCACTGCTAATCAGTGACTCCACTCAGTGAAAGGGAAACAAAAATGTACTAAAAAAGAGAGGAGGACTTTCTGAAGCAAATAAACACAGATCCACAAAGGTGATCTGGCCTGTCCTTCAGACCAAATGTCCTTTCAGACTTGACGCTCCTCAACTGTTTGAATGAGGTTGGTGTAGCCAAGCTCCTTTCAAGAGCCTCAGTAAGTGCTTATGTGGCCCCAGTGACAGAGTCCTCTCATGCAACTAGTAGGAGCCCTGCTGGGATATCCAAGTTCAGAGTGTCAGGAAAAATTTTGGGGGAAAACATCACTAGATTGCTTTGGAAACTGGGTGCCTGTCAGGCAGCGGAGTGGCTAACTGCTTTCTCAGGCATTTCTCATAAGCGTGAATATCAGCAGATTAAGATCTGACCAGAGACTGGGACGTGTCAAAGGACTGTCATCAGAGGTCCAGAATCTCTTGGCTACTCCCAATTGACAGCTCACCTCTTACCATATGAAAAGAAAAAGAGCACAGAAACCTATGCTGATGCTTTCTCCATCGACCTACCAAATCATCAACAGTTTTAAACAAGGAACACAAACCACCTTGACATGTAGCAAGATTGCTCTGGTACAGCAAATATGCTGCAAGCCGGAAGACAGGTGCACAACCACTAAGAAGGATTTTGTTATGAATATTCTCATTACACTGTGTCATGGATAACTAACAGCATATAGTTTTTGCCTTGAGGTTCAGCTTTGCTGTTGTTATATTATTGTCACATGTTTTTATGTTAATCTTTTAGATTAGATGGTAAATATAGAAGTCTTTATTCAATTAACATAGAAGTAGTCATTAAAAGATGATGATCAAAATAAAATGTTGAGAAACAGAAATTCTGCATCCTCTTAAACATGAAATCATAGAGTAAAAGTGAACACATGCAGTTTGGTAAGCGATGGAATAAAAACAGTAACGATCAAAAGCAATCCTGAAACCTGCCTTAGCTCTGTTCAGCAGGTAAATGTTCAGAATTTACTTAGCCTTCTTTATACATTCTGCATAATACAGATAATGTATATCCTAAGTTCTGCATGTCTGCATGTGAATATCCACATACATAATGTTAGATATCTCTTCTCTCATTGATTTCAGAAGAACACAGCTTACAGTTTGCTGCTGATGGTAAATCTCTGACTGCATTATTTTTACTATAAATCTTTCACTGCAGTTTTTATATGAAGTAAAATAATGGATTCTCTTCATGTGTTTACCTCTTTTCCTTCTAGAAAATTGCCCTTTTGAGGGGTGTATTTTGGTCCTGGGCTTTTACTGTAACCTGAATTCTGATCAGATCTGACTGTAATAATTATCCTTACTATTATTATTTAAGTGATTTCAATAGACTGCTAAGAGTAACATGCATGATGGTGCCAGCCAGCAAGAAGAGAACCTGCCTATGGAGCCAGAAGAGCAAACTGCATCTCACCATTCTACTTATTAGTCAGCTAGGAAATGTCTTCACTGCCCATACAAGGTGTAGGCAGATATGAAGTGTGATAATTATCTGTCCCTTATCTTATCAATAATTAATAATTTTCACTTGTGTTCTATTCACTTCTTTTTAGTTACTACAACTTTTTCATCATCACGCTTGCCACATTTCTTGTTCTGTGCATTTTCAGAGCTGTCATGTGTTTGTTTTCTTGTACTTTTCTTGGGCAGAAAGGCACACAGAAAAAAATGGATTATTTGTTATAATCTGTAGATCTCTACATATGTGTAGCTAAATGTCTTGAAAGAAAGCAGGATTTTGGTCATTATCATGGGACTGAGGGGGATGCCTTGCTCTGCCAATAGCATGTCAGTTGCAAGCAAAAAAACCTGTAAGTGCTTGGAGCATGAGTCCATATTGCTTTGTAGTTCTTTGGGCTATATTTATGTTTTTCTTTTAATAGTCTTCTGGCATATCAATTGTCTTATGCATTGCAGTTTCTCTGCACTTTGCAGGCATATACAGTCTTACTATAAATGACCAGCAGCGCATTCAACTGATCAGCTTATTCACTTCATCGCCAGAAGTAAATTTGGTAAGAATCTTTACCTTTATTCTGACTGTGATGGTGGGACTGGAGCCGACAGAGCTCAGATTTTATCCACCTGTCCATCAGAGACAGAAGACACTGAGGAACCTATATGACCGATGTAACTTAGCATAGCTTGGCAACAGATCAGCACTGCAGTCAGACAGCCTGTTCTGGCTGCAGATGGTACCCTGATTTCTCCCAGCTTAAACATCCCCTCAGCTCACACCCAGGCTCCTACTGAAAGTTACTGCCTCCTTGGGTCTACCTGCATGAGTCACAGAATGACTTTCTAGTCCAAAGTAGTCCAATACATTCAGGTTAAGGAAATAGTTCTTATTGAATCAGGTTAGGGAGTAACTAGGTGAGCAGGCAGTGGCAGCTGTGAGGGAGCAGATAAGAGGTGAGCAGGTGAGGGCTTTTCATCTACAGTGGGAAGAGGGTACCTGAATGCCAGGCAAGTGATGTCAGAACCCCTGCCAGTCTTCTGCAGTGGGAGAGGGGAGGGATTTTTCTGTGCCCTTCATTCCTTTTTCCTGAACTAAGACTAGATCTGATATATAAGTGTATCAAGCTCAGTGCTTAAATTTATTTATTTTAAATAGTGAAACAACTCTTACACTGGTCAGTGAATGGTTTCTCTAATGTGCTAGTCACAGATCAAGCACAGAGGATGGGATAAAGTAATTTTTCCCACTAGCTGCCTTTGTTCGAGTTCTAATTTTACATACTAAGTTAATTGATTAGATTTTTATTTTCCTTCATTTGGTTAATATTTAAGGACTATACATGATACAGATAGCTCACAAACACTCCATTTTGAGCAGCAATCAGCTCCAATCTCACATGAAAGCTATACATAGTTCTGGTCAGAACTTCAGCAGTAACAGCTTTCGGAAAACAAATTATTACAGGAAGTGATTGATGTACTGACTAAATAGCTTGCAATCTTCCCCTGCAGTAGGTGGTGCTCACTGCTTAAATAAAATTAAGTAGTGACAGTGATGGGCATACCAGTTTTTAGTTGAGCCTTAAAATGAAGGATGGACAACTAAAAAAAAAAAAATTTCTATAAGTGAGTGAAGACTTATTTTATAGAGTGCATGCTATCTACCTAACCTTTGATTTTGCAGCTTCACTTAAAAATACTTTGTAAAACTTCTATGTATTCCCTCTTGTTGCAGGGACACCTAGTGTATTTTATTGCAGAGGTGGCTGCTTTTCAGTGCTTTGTGAAATACTACACATATTTCAGTACCCTTTAGGAAGATCTCAGAATATTAGAAATATTAATTTTTTATATAAGCTGTGCTATTTTGGGGGAGAAAAATTGATTGGTTATTTATATAGACACTAACCTCACCTACTCAGCTGCTGCTTCTACAGCCTCACGGCAAAATGAAATCAATGAGAATTTGGCCCAAATGCTTTTGAAAACTCCTATAACTATCTGTATGTGTTTTAGGCTCCAAAATACTTCAAATTTATGTTCTTCAGTCCTGTGTCACTTGTGTGGCTCTGTGGAACTTTGAGTTTTCACAGATCCAACTACCTGCGTGCTCCTTTTCTCAGTCATGATGCTCTGGCAGGTGTCCTGCTTGCAGGGTTATTTGATATTGCTGCTGCAGGTCTATGCAAATGCTGAAGCCTATAGCTAGCCCTCTCTGCCTTTCTGATTTCTTCAGCAAGCCCGGGGGTTTTCCCCACAGATGAAAGGCATCACAGATAAGGGGGTGCGCAGGCTCAAGTGTAATGATGGGAAGAGTACTAGGTCTTAAATAGAACTGGTCACAGAAATCAAGTGGAGCCACATACATTCTTTTGTTCTAAAATTTTTTAATTCATACTGGAATTTTGGATCCAGGCCATCCTTGCACATTAACAAAAGTTTGGATCAAGATCTGATTTTTTGAATAATTTCTATAACAGGCTTGAACTGGATGCCACATTTGTGAGGTCTGTCTTGTCTAAGCACTTCGATATTGGCCAAATACTTGGAAATTATCTTAAAAACTAAAAATAATTTTCTTTATAGTGAAAAACTCTGGTTAGAGACTTTCTTCAAAACAACTGCTCTGCTTGCCACAACAGAATAAAAATGGCAATTGCATTAAAGAATGTGTGTTAGAAATTTTGTAATTTGATTTACTATTTCAGATTTGCAGGTCATTATTAATGTTCCATAATAATACTTCACCTGGTTATAATACATATTAATTCCTTCATGTTTCAAAAGCCCTTTGAGAACCTAGTAAAGAACCGTTACAGCAGATCAAAGTGTTACTAAATTAATTTAAAATTCCAGCTGTTTTCCTGGCAATAGATTTTGCTTAAAGTAAGAATGAATAGTAAAAAAAAATATAACTTTTTCTAAAGTCAGTCCTTGCTGACAGCTTGATAAAAGTACCTTTCTTGGCATGCCATCCATCTCTTTTTCTTGGTGATAGTTAATTTTAGTTTGGATATTACTTCATTACTTTAATAATAAAAGTTCACTGAGACTGACACTTGTCTCACGAGGTAAGCCTCCACTCCAGTAAAAAAAAAAAAAAATACTCCTTTAGAGCCAGGAGAGTATTGTTCTGCAGTGTGGGGGGGTGGGGTTTTTTCATAAATATTAGTATAATGTTTAATAGTATCTTCTGTATTGAAATCATGCCTCTTGAGTAATATGTTGGTCTATGAACCTCAGATGTCTAAAAATAAAATCCTTAGTTCATTACCGTAAACCTGGCATTTTCTAGACATAACATTCTGCATAGCTTAGTTTAGTTTTGTTTGAAACTACACTGTTTCTGTTACTATAGAACCCGTTGAAACCTAGGCTGTTAGCATGCTAATGTAACTAGTAAAAAGAAAACTAATTTCTGCCTTTTTCTTAGGATGAAACTAAGATTTTTTTTTAATCTGAAAAAAAATACCAATTTTCAGTGCTATAAGGGCCCATGAGTTAAACTGCAACCCTTTGAGCAACAAGGAAAAGAGCCCCTTGAAAACGTGTGTAAAATGTGTTTTAGGCTGCAACAATGAACTCCTTCAAAACAATGCTGTCACTATTTCAGCACTTTAAAGTGACACTGTGATTTTCAAATATTAATAAACATCCAGGGGGAGCTAGGGAGTAGCAGTTTTGCTTTTTCTGACAGTATGTAAGGAAATATGAATACAGGGAAAAGTAGTATAAATGACTAATTCTTGTTTTGGGGTTAGGGCTTTTTTTTTTTTACTAGGAACTTTTGATGAGAAACTGGTCAGCCATTCTGAGTGTGGTGGAAAGCCTCTCAAGGTCACTGCCAAGGACAAGAGAGTCAATTAGTATGCAGATCAGAGCCAAGGAGTTCAAAGGTATTGTTCCAATTCAATCACATTAGCCAGGCCAGTAATGAACAAACGGCATGACCCTAATCAGGGAGCCTGAACCAGTCATTGAAGGGAAGTCTGTGTGTCTGTGTATGAACTGGGGGGGGAGGGATGACAGGAGGATGGGTTAGTGTGGCAAAAGGATGTGGTTTCTTTTGTTGTTGTTGTGTTTTGGCTTTGGTTTGTGCTTTATTATTAATTTTAAAGGGACAGCAAGCCCAGTTTGCTTAATTAGCTACGAGTAATGGAAACTTATTTCTGGATCCCTGTGTTCTGAAGTACAAAATTGCTTTTATTTTTAGATCACAACTGAAACAGGCTCAAATAGACAGGTGGCTTGAGTATTTTAATAAAATACATTCAGTGATATGCTAAAGGATAGGCAGGAGGAGGAAGATAACCTTATGTAAAACACCAAACTAAACATTGCAATTGCAGCTTCTCTCACACTCAGCTAATTTCTTAAAGTCTACATGTAAGGAAAATTTGGGGTGATTTTTTTCCCCTTAGACGTAACAAGAAGTAATCCACACTCTAGCTAATAATAGAAAGAATATTTATTTAGGAAAAAAAAATATATATGTCTTTAGCACTTTCAGTCTGACAAATATTACACCATGCATAATTATGTTTTAGGTATCCAAATTGTTAATTTGTTTTATATGCTCAGCACAATACACACTGCACATTTTAGTATACACAGTTTAGTATAGCCAAATATCATCATTCCATGTTATATTCATCTTAACAAATGCCCACTCTATTATAAGCTTACAAAATCTTTATCTCTGCTATTTTTTATGTATATGGATACATATTCAAATACTTTTATAGAAGTGCATACATACTAATGACAAATTAATAAAATGGCAGGGTATATCGGTACTCATTTGTATATTCTAATGTCTGCATGTTTCTGTAAAGTGTTTTTTCAATAAATACTTGGGACTCCATTGAAATTTCTATGTAAATAATTTCCATGTAAAGTCCTTTTTTTTCTAAATTAACAATTGAATTTGCTAGCCAAATATATATAAAATAACACCTCAAAAGGTAACATTTTTCTGTGTTTGAATAATGGAAATTGTAAACACAGTTTCTGCATGTGGAAAGATAAAAAACACCACAAGAAATCAATATTAACTACTGAAAATGTCAATGAAACTTAAAATATATTCATGTGGTTTACCTACAAGTTACTGTTTTGTATTTATATATATACAATAACTTGTAAGTTTCCTTTACCTCTCTGGGTAACATTTGCTCAACAATTACTTGATCTGGAGCAGATTATCAAAGAAAGCTGCAGGCTTCATTGGGGAAACTGTTTGTAGAAATCATTTCATTTCCCTATAAATGAATCATGAAAGGCGACCAAGATTTTAGGAAACAAGGGGAGGGGAGATTTTTTTTTTTTTTCTTTTTTACTCTCTTCCCCTCTCTTCTTTACTGGGGAGGTAGTTCATCATATCTCACTAAAACGGAAGATGCATAACAGAAAAGAAACTATTCTAGGCTATGAAGCACCCTAGGGGTTCATGAATGTTGGGGGAGGAACACTGATTATACAATGCAGTAACATATTGAGACACTATTTCAGTTTTACACTTGGTATCAAGTAAATACAGGATATCTCACCCATGAAGGGTGATTATCTTTCATGAAGGGAGGAAATGAGTTATTAAGGTCTTTCTCAGGAGCAAAACAAGGATAAGAATCTTTATTAATGTAAGAAACAATCTGGGTCCCATCCCCCCCCCTTCCTTTTTAGCAAAGATCTGTGTGTGTGTGGGGGGGTGTCTTTAAATTGTCTGTATCTCAGAATGGAACTCATATCAGTTTCAGCTGACACCACTACACTGCTTGAGAAAATTGTTATAAAATGTTCTTATTGCCATTTTTATCTAGATCTCAATTAATAATATTTTTAAACATGCGATGTATACCTAGTCCTATAAAAACACTTGTAAAATATTTGATATTTTATATGAGGATATGAAAAGATTGTTTAAGAATAAACATATACCAGCAGAGCAGAATTTTCACACGATTATTCAGATAGTCAATGGGTCTTCTTTGATCATATTATTATGATGCTTCTGCTGGATTTTAGTCTAAGACAGGCGTATTTTTTCCTGTCTCTCTTTCTCTCTGTCTCTCTTTTTTCCCCCCTAAACAAGGTCATAGATTTTTTTTTTAAAGGAGGACTAGAAGTTCCAAGTACAAGATTAAGTAAGCTCTAACAGTGTTATAAAAGTAAGTACTTTTTTCTATAATAAAAGGTGTTTAAAAGGTTTGCTACAGCTTTAAACAGAATTACAATTTACTTCTTTCAAGTGTCCAGGCCATAAATTCTTCTCAATTCCCTCTCTCTCTCCTTGTCGGAATTAATGAGATCAGATTTGATCAGGGCAGTGATGTGTTCAGAGCCAAATCACACAACAGCGCGTGTGCGGTAATGGAATTTGCATCTAATGCATACATAAATCAAACATCTTTCTGGACATTTTCATATGCATAATGTCATTTCATCCAGTTCTCTCTGTGCAGAGGGGGAGATTTTTCTCTCTGAGAGAATGACTTTCTTTAATGCTTTCATTTTATTTTCGCTGACTACAATCCCTGAGAATGCGCTCGGTTGGAGAATCTTTCGGGGCGCGGTTGACAGTTCCTTTTCCAAGAGGGGTCCTTCACATTTATCATGCCTCTTCCTCGGGGGCTTTGTTATGCAAATGTGGCTGAAATTGATAATTCCAAAGTGCTTCATTTCGGTTCCTTGGCGGTTGGAGATGGTAGATAAAAAGAAACTGACAAGACACACTGATTGCCCTCAATGCTTGTAACTCTCTTGCTAACAAGGCTCGATATTGTTAAAAATTCCTATTGTTATCAGGGTGGCAGTTCCATTATGCAGGCCTTGCAAATTTCTCATTTGAATATTAACCCTTTAATCACCCTGCTCCCCTTCCCCCAGCCCCAGATCCCTCGCTGTTGAATGGGTCAGAACAAAACCCAGCAAATTATTGCCCAATTATTAGTACAAAGTGTGTGGTAGGGCTTTTTGTTTTGCTTTGTCTAGTTTTTTAAACTACCTCTATTAATCATTTCTGAATGAGAATTTTTTTTGCCTTAAAAAAAAAAAACAACCTTTAACAAAACAGGTCTAGCAGAGACAGACAGAATAGAGTTCTTTCAAGTTTGGTTTGGGAGGATATTTGTATGGAAATATCTGTTTGCAGAAGTCAAGTTCAGTAGCTGCTGGAAAGGGGAGAAGTTTCATTATTTTTAACTTTTATGTACTTGCACTTTATGTTCTAACTTAGGTAGGCCTCAGGGAGGGAATACTGCGTGTTTATGTACCATATTTACAAGAGACTTTTACCTGTCTGTCCTGCTGGCTTCAATATCCCCATCTCGGGCTAGCCAACAACGAACTTCCAGCCTATAGGCAGGAGGCTGAAATGAAGGAGTGGAGAAAGAAAGAAACTTGAAAACAACAAGGACTTCTGGAGCTGTGTTTTTTTCTGCCTTGAAGGACACATGCTTATAACATTTCTTCCACAGTTAGGCTTTTCTTATATTAACAGATTTCTCTTACATACTTATAAAATACTATTAAAAAGTCAAAAGGGACAGGCTGTTTCGGGGACCTGGTGCCGCAGCTGCTATGGTTCACAGGAGCTTTCCTACTATCTTCATGACCACTGCATCAGGCCTTGGAAATGACATACCACTGGGCAATGGCAAGCTAAGGACTAGCTCACACTGCAAAAGAGCACGACTGGCTGCTGATTTACTTATTGATTAATGAAATTGCAATGTCTTTGGATTTGCAAATATCCTTCCAAGTCTCCCATGTGTGTCTATCCATAGAAGGTGAATTCTTTCCCACTAAGCACATGCCTTCAGGCTCATATTACAATTATAGGTTAATTTTAGTTTGTCATTTTTCTGAGGACACCTGGCATGGTTCCAGTCAAAGTAAATCTTGCTGTGACAAAGGTAAGTATTGCAGATGCAATAGGGAGGAATTGGCACTGTAAAATGAAGCACAGTTCACTGCTTGCACCAGGCAGCTGCAATCATATAATATTTCTCTACAATTACGAAGAAGATGCATCTCAACCAGCTCATGTCAAAGGAACATCAAAGTTTTCCACTTTCTTAGTTCTGAAGTCTTGCAGAGATATGTCTGCCAAATTATAGTAAATAAAAAAGACACTTGCTCAACAGTAACCTCTTTTATATTGGACAGAGGATTTCTCTTCTTCCCCCTATTATTATTATTGTAGGAACTCTTGGGAAGCTCATACTTCTTTCTTTCACTTATAAGTGTGATGGCAGATTAAATCCATGGCAGGAAACAGTGATAATGCCCACCGTAGACCCATGTGAGTCACAACAGCTAAGTTTCCCCTGTCGGTGCTTTTTCTTTCAATTATCTGAAAACACCCTGTTAATTTTTAATGCGTTCATACCCTCATTCTGTTACCAAAACTGCTACCTTTTCCCCCGCTTCTCACTTCAGAAATAAATTGCACTAAACCTGGCTGCTGTAAACTCATTATATGATTCTATCATTTATTCTGTCCATTAGAGTAACCAGTGTTAGTGCTTTTCCCCCCACTTGAGTCTGTCAAGTGCTGTTATTTATGCTCAATGGTATTAATATATCTAGTTGTATTGTGGTTTTGCACTCAAAATTGCTTATACAATCTAAACTTGGCAATAGTGACTGCATCAGCTATCAATAATCAAAAAGTCTCATGCAACTTGTAAGTATTAATGAGTCAATAATTACATAAATATAATTAGCGTCTTATGCTTGCTATAAAGAATCATCAGTAGTGCTGATGGCTTTATAAAGAGCCCCCTTTTCAGAATCAGAGACTGTGCCTACATTATGAAAAAGAGAATTAAATATTTGACAGAGTGGTTTTGAATGTTTCTTATTTTCAGTTACGTTTGGAAATTACTTTGCTGTAACCTGTTAATTTAATGTTATCTGTTGTCTGTATGTAGAAGAGGCCTTTAAAGTTGATTTTTCTTTCACTGCTTGATTCCCGTGGATTGATTTCACCAACAAAAGGATTTTCTGTTTTTCTGTAACCAGAAAACACGTTAGATAATTTGTGACCATAGAATTAGAGCAATACAGCTAAACTAATATATATGCAATGTCTTCATTATGCATAAGAGCAGGCACTCTTTACTTTGCAGCCCAAAACACACAAAGCACCCATTAGAATGAAGAGGCTTGTGATGTCTCTTCATTGCAGAGTGTAAAGGTACATGAATGTCCTTGCTTGTTGGCATTTAATTTACCAGTTGCCTCTGTAGTGGAGCCTTGGCAGATTCAGCTTGAATCTGAAAGACAGGCTGTCATACTGAGAGTCTGCTGCCTACTGCTGAAATTGAGAGGCTTGGCAGATATGCAAACAGTAACTGGGTTTGAGTTGTTTTGATTACAAGTTAAACAGAAAGTCATTGGCAGGGCCAATATAAATCTGCTGAGGTTTTTTGGCAAAATCTGTAGAGGTATTTCTATAGATTCTACAGAATTCTGTAGCACCTTGCTTTCACGTGAGAGAGTGTCCACCTCTGAACCCATTTCACGGATAAATGTGTCAGAAATGTGAGTGAACATGTTTTAAGTCGATGAGAGCTTCCAGATTCAGAAATATAAAGCATGTTAACAACATGCTATATCACACCACCTTTGTACAGTTGTTAAATTCTGGAACCTAATGTTTCATTCAAGTTCAAGTGAATAGTGGGAGAACTAAATCAAGGTGAGTTATGAACAGCTGAAAGAGGAGAACAAAATAGTTTTTACTTCAAGTTCCAGATGAAAGAATCAGAAACAAGGATAGGACCAGGTCTTGAACTCATCTATGTTGGTCGAAATGCAGAGATATTTCACCAATGTGTTGTTTATGATATTAATTGAGATTTTTCTGAAGTTGCTCTCTTCCAGGCATACAGTGCTTTAACAGTAGTCCAGAATTCTGTCTGCAACTGGCTTTTTTTCTCCCCATCTTCAATAACTTTGCCCGAAAAACCATATTTGACTAAATATCTAGACTTGATAAAATCCAAATGCTCATCCGAAATTTATTACCTTGCAGAGTTCATTTATCTCTCTGCGTAATCTACACTGAGTTACTAAAACTAACCCAAACTGACACTGTATAAGCAAAAAAAAAAGGAGTCTGTACTCTTTAATTAATATGTTTTTACAACGCAACCTCTGCTTGATTCCAGCTTGGTGTTTTGAACGCTAATGCATCGTTTACTAAAACTGCCTTGCAATTTTAAGGCAAAACCACGTTAATTTCGGAGGGAGGGAAAAGAATACATGTAAATTGTGGCTCCTATTGTTTCTGGCTGGCTGACTGTAGACAGATTTCTGCAAGGCTGGCTAGCAACAATACATTGATTTACAGAGGCAAGAATATCTCCACAATTGTAACGGCTAAGACACCTTTATTTCAAAACTGAGAATGTGCAAAATGTGGCAAAGTTCTTGGAAAAAACTCAAATGTATGGCATTTTTTTAAAATTATTTTTCCCCTCCATTTGTATCAGCTACTTTCCCTATTACAGCTTTTTAGGAAAAAAAAAAAAATCAAAGACATCCATGAGTTTGCACATATTATTATATGGATCATACTAAATTTTACAAAGCCTAATTTGGACAAATTGATTAGAACATAAACATTTTTATTTAAATGCTGTTTATTTCCAGATCTGGCAAACTGAAAAAGCACATTATTTTTCTTAGAGAAGTGTTATTTTCTTTTGAAATTATTCCACTGATTTTTGCCTTTTCATACTGAATGTCCCTTTCCCTTTCATAAATGGAATAAAAGAGTTTATATGAGTGGGCCATATTGAACCCCGTGTAAAATGGATAACAACAGCATTTTAGGAACTTAATTTTCAGATGATCTAGGCTGAAAGATACACGGGCTTTTTGCCTCCTGTTGCTCCCTTTATCTGTTCTATGTACTTCTCTTTAAAAAAGTGAATTTAGGAACCTTTAACAGCATGCTTCCCCAATATTGCAACCTAATGCAAATTTTTAGAGAATGCTTACAAATGTCAAATCTCTCTGAAAGTGATATACTTTATTACTGTTCTTTCTTGTAATACAAATATTTCACCGCAGCATGGATCTTATTTTTCAAAATACACAAGATTTTGATATATGGACAACAAGAGAATATGTATTTTAGATATAATGACATAAGTGCTTAAAAGTTATTTCTAAGCTGATTTAACACGGAAAATCTCCAGGTAGATTAATTTTATAGGGTGCTTTTATGGGTGTAACATTTCAAGATGAGAAAGCCTTGCTTCTGAAATTTAGTTTCAGGACATTTCATTTGCACCTCCACCTCCATTTTTTATTACTTTGAAGTTGAAATTTAATCTCATTTTTTCCTTATTTTTACTTAATTCCTGAGCGAAGTAGCTGGGGATGTATTTTTGTGCTCATGTTCTGTTGCTGCCTCATAATTTACATTCCCAAGGAAAAAAACCATTATTATAGAGGTACTTATAAATAACTATGCTTAGAAATTACAAGACCTGTGATGCTGAAGGTTTTACTGGGATAGGCAGCTATAGAAGGAGGTTGAGCAGATGTCCTCCAAAAGCTTTCTTCCAAATGGCTGAGTTAATTCACAGTAGTAAGAGCAAACTGCCCTGAAACCTGTTGCTCTATTGTGGTAAAGACAGAGCTCGAAACTGCAGTCCTTGCACAGGAAAAACTTCCAACAGAAACACGACTGTTTAAAGAAACACTAATATCTAACATTGCCAACAGGGGCTGTGTTGCAGTAAAAGGAAAATGTGAGCTATGTAGAAGAAATATGTTTATAACTGTTTCTGTATGATTCTTAATATGGATTCAGCACAAGCATCATATATGTGTATGATGAATGTCTATGAACAATAGTGCACATTTGCATATTATGTCATTTTTCTATTTGTAAAACATACTCCAGAATGTATCCCAACTCCTTATGAAAAGTGGATTTTATGCATGTGTTAGGAATGCTTTATAAATCTCAGTACCTCAGCCATTTGGTTGGTAGTTTCAGATATATTTTTCTTTGTTTGTACCACTTAGATAGCCTGTATTCTGGCCTGATGGACTGCAAAATTTCTAAAACGGAGGAATATGTTTTTAGATTTTCAAGAGTGCTGGTGCAGATATAGAAACAGAAGTATTTTAAATCAGAACATGTGTGTGTGTGTGTCTTTGTGTCTGTGTGTATTTCCATGTTTGGAAATTCACAAACTAACACTTTCCGGCTATGGTCTTAGTTTTAATGACTGAATTACGTACCTTAAAAAATTAGTCTGTCTAATAGAAATGCTGAGAACCTCTCAACTGTTGTGATGCCTACTGTAATAAAGAAATTCTCTGGGAAAGAATGACAGAGATACAAAACACTAAAGAATGATGATTTCCTCACTACCAATACGATTGCATAAACTAGGTGTGCATAAGTTTCCAGTGATTTATAGCACCTGAATCTTACAAAAAATGATTACATATGATATTTCCTTAAAAAAATACAAAAAAGCTGTTGCTTATTCACAGAATGGATAAAAGATTCAGGAGCTAAATTCAGGCTATTGGAGCTGTCTGGAAGAGATTGTTGTATAATTTTATATAAATTATTTTCTGCAAATTTTATTTGAAGATATTTTTCATTAGCCTAACTTGGATATACTATTTGTTAATTTGGAAAAAAAAAATCCTTTCAGTTTTTCTCCTCTTGTCCTCCTCACTGTTAGCCAGTTAGAGGAAGTGGCATTTTCTTGATTAGACATTTAATAACAATAATCTCCTGTATTTCCTCAAATATTTAACTGTTTGCATGGTAACTGGTGTAAAGATTCCTAAAGGATAGCACAACAGGAATGGGAGAATTAAGAAATGTATTGGCTATGACAAGAAGAAGTAATTGCTTTTCCTCAAAGAATCAGATGTGGTATAGTTGCTCGAAAAACAATCTAAACAACATTTTGCTCACCATTGATTTTAAAAGCATTAAAATTAGTTTTTATGCAGCAATACTCATTAAGCTTTTATGTATACTGTGTGGGGTGAAAAGTTAAGAAGCAATAAAGCATTCTGCAGTAAAATATACTTTGCCAGTTGTCAGAAGAAATAAAATACATAGATTTGGAATGTTTGTTTCCTGTAGAATATTGTGATATTTGCCATGTTAATTACAATCCAAATAAAGCCATTTTATTTGTATATCTGAAACAGCTTTGTAGCTGTAGATGACTAATACAACTGTTATTGAAAGTGTTGTGTTTGGAGGTTGTGTGCTCATACTGATGAGAAACAAGCATCAGCCACATATATTCCAACTTGCATTTTAAAACTAAATCTCCTCTTAGAAATTAGTGTTCCAAAATCTTATTGTAATTTTTAACCTCAATAAGCAGAATGAAAGTGGCATGTTGTGCAATTTTCTTGTGTACTCATGTTAATATCTGTATTCATACACAAACTAGTTCCTCTAATTTCACTGAATTAGTTAACACTTTATTAAAAAAAAAAGCTGGAATACAATAGCAGACTTGTGATCAAGAAAAGGAAATTTATTTGGTTATTACTCATAAGAGCATAACCTTTTATTTTTGTATCTCATAAAGGCAGAGAGGAGTATCTGTACAGTACAACGTGCCATCAGAGAGAATAATGCATATAAAAATGAATTCCTGTTATTGTGTTAAGGTGTGTTTGTGAATAAAAAATGGAATTTTGAAAAGTCAATTAAAATGCATTCAAATTCTTTAGCACCAGAATTCTTTAATGTGAAAAATTTTGCTAGACAGTTTGTCAGTATCGCTGTAAGCACTGTTATGATCATAACTAGTTTCCTCCACCTATGACTGTTAGATGGCTCAGAAACGTGTTATAGTTTCCTGTTCTAAAAGAGGAGACTGCTCTTGAAAACATGGAAGTACTTATAAAGTAAATAAGCTTTAATTAAATATCATTGTCTAGCATTAATCTTTATAGCTCTTTTCCCTATGGAAATAAAAGTGGATATTCAATTTGTTTTGATTATGCATGAATTTAACAGGAGCGTTGTTTGTGTATTGCTGTGTTCTTCAAGATAGGGGCACATTTGTGTCGGCATAAGCCATTAAGAAGAAGGATCCTCATTAATGTGAAATAGGAGTGACTTTTCTGCTGTGTATAAATAGATTGACATTTAGAAAAATTAAGCATTATTTTTAAGAATAAGCAACAGTTCATATGTGGCAGGTGTACCTTTCCCTTTCAGTCTGAAATCCCAGTTGTTTTCAGAGTTAGCTATGAAGTGAAATGCAAAGTGTTTCTATTGTTAAATAGTTAATATTATTTTTTATACTTACTTATTTCATGGATCTTTGGTCCCACAAGTCAAGATATACTCTTATCCTAAATCAAGGTCTGCATAGTGGGTCCGTTTATAAACAAATGGGATCAGGAGCACATATTTAAATTGGGCTTTCACAATATCTCGGAAAAAAACTCCAGTCAACAGGGTCTCTTCACCCTCATGAAATTTCTCTGAACTTTACCAACTTCACATAGGAGAATTTCATGACAACCAGGTCATGAAGTCCAGGTTAGAAAAGTCCACCAAATTCTAGATCTTTCGAGGATACAGTGCCAAGGCACATCCCACTTTATCAGACTCTTGCAACACTCATCAACAGGTCCTCTCTTTTTAGCAAAGGGAAGTTAATTCACTTTTGGTAAAAATACACCCTCTAGTGCTAATGGTATGCCCTTTGCCAATTATTGATGAGGGGAAAACAAGGAAGAAAAGAGTATTTTTTCCAATTCCTCACTACCGAAGAACAGTTTATGCTCTGACCTTTAGCAGTGTAGTGAGGAAGGCAGCTTTAATGATGAACAAGGACGTAGACAATAATCTCTACTATAATGAAGTTCTGCATGACATGGTTTGAGGTTGCTTGTTCTCAGTGCAATAAAATCTGTTGGTTTTGGATTTTTTTGGTAGCTGTGCTATAAGATGTGCTTTACCACTACAGTATAGCTATGCGTTTGCAGGAGTTGTCAGAAAGTGTTTAAGTAATGTGTAATGGCATGCTGCTCTTTCGTCACCTTCGGAAGTGGTTCTCCCCTGTGCTCAGTGCCATTATATGCTCAGTGCTGAACCTCAGAAAACACTTTTAGTCCTTTGTGGTTTGCCCACATAGCTAGGCCGGTGCATACATTCAGCACAGAAGCATTATCCCAATGGGTAACATGACATTTAGTGCCAAAGCCTGAACAAGGCACACCAATACAGACCCTGGGAAACAGCCACAACAGAGATAGAACTGTGGGCAAATCCAACAGGGCAGAGAATAGCCCCAGAAATGGAATTCTCTGCGCCAAGGCAGAGACCCTATCAGTTCCTCTTGCAGCCCAATTTTCTACTCTGCAAACAATTTGGAATGAGAAGAATAAACAAGAAAAGTGAAACAACTACTAAAATGAAGGACACAACAGAACATGGTTTTTTTTTAAGGAGAAATCAAAGAAATAGCATTCCTCTCATTCTTTCAGATAAAATTTCCTTTATGATTTTAGGAAAAGAATAAGTTCTGAAGACAGAATGCTTTTGGATGGCTTTTCATGCCATTACACCATGTATCATCAAGATCTCAGACTCCACGTACAGTCAACAGAAAGGTACAGGGGTGCAGGTTTTTAATGTTGATATTTTGAATTACACTTCAGAAGCTCTATTTGCTATGTAAAAATCATGGACACTGCCAAAAGTTGGACAACAGTGGAAATAGTGTCCTACTGGGTAAGCATTCCATGACTGCATTCCCCTCACAGTCCTTCCCTTTCTTCCATTTAATGGAAGGTAGAAAGCTAGCGTTGCAGATGTTGGCTGTGCAGTGACTAGGTTGGGAGTGTCACAGCCACAGGGCACAAGTGTCCTTTCTACAGGTATGGGAAGAACTTCAAGACTAATTTCCAGAAGGTGAAGAGATCAAATCTAAAATTTCATCTGCACATTCCAGGTTATAGAACTTCCCTGGATTAATCCTAGCTTCACATCTAACAGCTGTGGTTGGATGAGATGTATATAATCTTTTTCAACCACCCAATAATGCTTTTAGTAATTGTAGTGTGGGAGAATCCATGTTAAACCTCACAGAGCTGTTTCAATGCTGTTAAAACTGTGCGTCTGATTTATAGCTTTAGTCTTTAGCTATTGATTTTTGAAATCTTTTTTTTTCTTTCTTTTCTGTTGGCGAAGATTCCTTTAGTATTAGGTTCCTATTATCTTTAAAGACATGCCTAAACCATAATCAAGTTATCTCTTGCATTTCTCTAAGCTAAATAAATATTATTTATGTCTAACTCTAAATCCCATTCTCCAGTCCCTTAGATGCTCTGAAGTCTTTCTTGCTCAAAAGCATTTCCAACCCTTCCAGGACTAGTTGCACTGCTATTAAAAACACATGTAACTTCTCTATTTCTACTCTCTGTTCTCTGTTTATTCATCTAAAGACCAGGGTAGGCCTTTTAGCTACAACACCACACATTAAGTTCAGGAGCAGCAGATGAAAGGAATTAATGGATCTAGGAGTCAATTTTTAAAAGTTTACACCAGAGTGAATGCTATTATAAAAGCCCTTAATGAGAATGAATCTGTGCAAATATCATTGACGACACCTCTTCAGCATGTGTTTTACAGTATAGATGCTTGCACATTAAATGTCTTTTGGCAAGGGACTTAAGGATTCTAGTGAGAGCAATATAACATCTACTTTTTGTTACTCTATTCCTTGAGAGATCATATTGTTTCCTACTTCAGTAAGTCTATCAAAACCTGCCCTTGCTCTGAAAAGGCATTATTTTGTTAACACTGATTCTCAATCTTTCTAAACTTGCCAGTAAAATACATTCCAATAGGTTTGTTCAATGTGATATGAACACAGACAAAAGGATAGCTAGTGGTGGCTAAGGAAGAAAAAAAAAAAAAGAGTACAAATAGAAGGTGAAAGCTGCACTGAAAGCATTCTAATCTGAAACTCAAAATGTTGATTATTTGCCATAATTCCCTTTCCAAATTATAACTATCTGGGTCTAGTACAGATGCTACTTCCCAGTGTAAGTGAAACTCTCTGAGGACTAGTGATAACTCAGTGAAAGTATACGGAGAAGGGGGTGAAAGAAGCACAGTCAAGAGGATGTGGCGAGAGGAAATGATGAAAGGCCATAATAACATAGCAGGAAACAGCAGAACATGTGGCAGACATACTGAGGACTGCATACATTTTATGTGCCAAATTACCTCCAAAGAGGTTCTTCAGGATTTAAAGCATAGTAAGAAAGTATATTGCAAAGCTCACAGGACCTAATTATGTGGGACAAATTAGTCTGCAAGACCTTCATAATCTGTTTAAAGATGTGGGTGCAGTAGTAAGTTAACAAGCAGGTTATTATGAGTGAGTGTTTGAAATTCTGGTTGTGCCACATGCAAAAGAGCTTACGGGCAATAAACAGAAAACTGCTGGAGATTTTAATGCATATCTGAAACAGCATAGTAACTTCATGGAACAGGTGATCTTGAGTGCGATCATGAAGCACATGCAAGAGAACCAGGTGATCAGTCCCAGTCAACACGGATTCACAAAAGGCAGGTCTTGCCAAACTAACCTGATCACCTTCTATGACCAAGTGACTCGGCTGCTGGACAAGGGAAAGGCTATGGATGTATCTTCCTGGACTTCAGTAAAGCCTTTGACACAGTTTCTCACAGCATTCTGCTATGGAAACTGTCGGCCTCTGGCCTGGACAGGCGCACACTCTCCTGGGTGAAAAACTGGCTGGCTGGCCGGGCCCAGAGGGTGGTGGGAAATGGTGTTAAATCCAGCTGGAGGCCAGTTACAAGTGGGGTTCCCCAGGGCTCAGTGCTGGGTCCAGTCCTGTTCAATGTCTTCATCAACGACCTGGATGAAGGCATCGAGTGCACCCTTGACAAGTTTGCAGACGACACTAAGCTGGGAGGAAGTGTGGATCTGCTGGAGGGTCGGGAGGCTCTGCAAAGGGACCTGAACAGGCTGGACTGCTGGGCAGAGACCAACGGCATGAGGTTTAACAAGGCCAAATGCCGAATCCTGCACTTGGGGCACAGCAACTTTATGCAGTGCTACAGACTAGGAGAAGTCTGTCTAGAAAGCTGCCAGGAGGAGAAGGACCTGGGGGTGTTGGTTGACAGTGACTGAACATGAGCCAGCAGTGTGCCCAGGTGGCCAAGAAGGCCAATGGCATCTTGGCTTGTATCAGAAATGGTGTGACCAGCAGGTCCAGGGAGATTATTCTCCCTCTATACTCGGCACTGGTGAGACTGCACCTCGAGTACTATGTTCATTTCTGGGTCCCTCACCACAAGAAGGATGTTGAGGCTCTGGAGCGAGTCCAGAGAAGAGCAACGAAGCTGGTGAAGCGGCTGGAGAACAGGCCTTATGAGGAGCGGCTGAGAGAGCTGGGGTTGTTTAGCCTGGAGAAGAGGAGGCTGAGAGGAGACCTCATTGCTCTCTACAGCTACCTGAAAGGAGGTTGTAGAGAGGAGGGTGCTGGCCTTTTCTCCCAAGTCACAGGGGACAGTACGGGAGGGAATGGCCTCAAGCTCCACCAGGGGAGATTTAGGCTGGACATTAGGAAAAAAATTTTCACAGAAAGGGTCATTGGGCACTGGAACAGGCCGCCCAGGGAGGTGGTTGATTCACCTTCCTTGGAGGTGTTTAGGGCACGGGTGGATGAGGTGCTAAGGGGCATGGTTTAGTGTTTGATAGGAATGGTTGGACTCGATGATCCAATGGGTTTCTTCCAACCTGGTTTTTCTATGATTCTATGATTCTATGATCAGGGAGATAAGACAAGAGGAAAGAATTCACAGTGGTTCATTAAGGCAAAATGGGCTGAAATGCCTTTGAAGCAATCATTACTGAGCTATAGTTTAAGAAACAATAATCAGCAAATTCTACATCGCCAAAATCAAGCACATTTTATGGATTAGATGACTCATCTACTACCTCTAAATACCTCAATATATTTAAAAGATCACAGCAAAACTAAGATCTAAGAACAGCTGAAACAGACACCATACCTGCAATGGTAGTTTTCAGTTGGGAACCAACTGACGGCAAAAGTGGACAATAAGCAAAAACAATAGCTTGTCTTTTGTGAGAAATTTCAGATGGATAGGAATAAAGGTGTCTATGACATGGACTTAGAGGGGACCCTCACAACATTCTTGGTCTTCTTGCCGTCAAGGAACGTGAAAGAGAGCTAAAAGCTATAATACAGTTGATATGTTTACTTCATGCAAGAACAGATAAAAGAGCGATGGTGTGATGGTTGCTCAGACAGCCAAAGTGAATGGTCTGCAGTCATCATGAAGAACCTGGAAAGGACACAATTCTACCTGAATCATAAGGAAATAATTGTGAAAGTGGTGAAGTGGGTTGCATGTACCTTTGGCAGTCCTTCAATGGCTGATCCCTGTTGGTAGTGGTAGATTGCCACCAATAATAATTTCTCAGCTAGTTCAATTATTAGGATGCTGTGTAATCCAATCCCTCCGAGAAGGCATGCTGGGGATCAGTTTACATTAATTTTTCAATGTTTATTGTGCCCAAGCTAGCTTAAAGCAGAGATTGTTCTCCTTTTGTCACTTAAGCAAGGCAGAGTATTCTTAGAATCATAGAATGGCTCAAGTTGGAAAAGACCTTGAAGATCATCTAATTCCAACCCCCCTGCCACGGGCAGGGACACCTTGCACTAGATCAGGTTACCCAAGGCCTCATCCAACCTGGCCTTGAACACTTCCAGGGATGGGGCAGCCACAGCTTCCCTGGGAAACCTGTTCCAGTGTCTCACCACTCTCATTGTGAAGAATTTCCTCCTTATGTCTAGTCTAAATCTGCTCCTTTTCAATTTTTAGGCATTATTTTATTGCAAGGGAATACTAAAAATATGTCTCATCATACTATATATATACATATATAGGTGTGGTAAGCAAGGAGATGTTTGAATGCTTGAAAAATATCCAAGTATCTTAAAGGTTTGTATATTAGGGAATCTGACACTTATCTTGAGCTAAAAAAGTAATAATGACAAACTTTGAATCATTAGACCTTAGACCAGAGATAAAGCCTGTCATCTGCATGGAGCATTTAGAGAGCTTGAAGTTATCTTTAACTGTAAAAACAGTAAAAAAAAGTTGAAAATATCTGTTCTTACTGTGTCTATCTTTTTTTTTTTGTATTTTCCACACCTATTTTTACTGTTTCCTTTAATTCTGGTGCTTGGAGACATGACTGAAATGTTGTCACTCAGTAACTCCAAGAATTTTTATCTGCTGAGTCAATATGTTTAGCCAGTTTGATCTAAGACATAAACAGTTTGCAATTTGACCTGACACACTGTTCCATCTCCAGAAAAGCATAGACAGCATACTCTGAAGAAAAAGTTTCAAAAAATACAGGGACAAATCCCCAGCATAAGTCCCAGTCTGAATAGAAGTATGGTAGTGAATATAGTCCTCTTTACAATTAAGACGATTTTCTCTTGAACGACGAATTATAGATTTGTGTGAAGCAGTACTGTCCAAAGAAGAAAATATATCTTGGGAGGTGGACTGTAGTAATTTTTTTACCTATAATTTTTATTTGTTTTAAGTATACAGTTGGTCATAATTACCTTGAAAGCAATTTGCATGGCATGTAACAATGTTCTCCTGGTTCAGAAAAATGAGAACAAAATGTTCTTTGTTCAGACAAACAAAATGTTAATCCTTGTTCTAGCTATAGATCCTTCTGACTGCTCATTTGGTCCACCATCACAGAAACACCTGTCAGCTTAGGAGGCATAATTTTAAGCTTTTTTATCTGGTTTTAAAATTAATGTTTATAGGGAATTTACTTGCACTGAAAATGAAAATAAGAGTTTCATTGGAGCTCTTAAATCTCTCACAGTGTCAATGTAACTGCACATTGTGCACTTGTAGTTGCAGGTATCAGCCTTTCTGTTGTGGGGCCTTGTACTGAAGATAGATTTAGTTTAAGACAGGCAGCTAGTATTTCTGCATTGCCATATTTTCTCCAAAATTCTAAAATGTGTCTAAAATATTTGGACATTTTTATCATGTAAGAATACACAAATTTATATATATTGAGTCGCTTGCCTTTTCTTTAATTTCTTAAAGTGGCCTTTGATAGGATGACAGTCTGGAAAGATATAGCATGTTGAAATTTTTCATGTTAAAATAAAAAATAAGAATTGTATTGGAAATAAAAAGGTGCATTTAATGAATTTGTGAAGCTCTACACAGCAGGATTTCCAAGAAGTCTCATAGCAATATGAATACAGCAGCCCAAATATACTTCAGGCAATTGCACAAGAAAGGAAATAAAAATGGAAGTTGGTTTTATTACTGAATATTGAAAATTATGCTCTCTTGTGTAGGGAGCACCAATACATGTGAAAACCTATGTGCTTTTTACATAATATGCCTCTCTAGTTAACATGTAACATAAAGTGTCACAGATCTTTTAGAACTTGGTTCACTATGAAAGAAATACAGCCATCTGTAGTGTGAAAGTTTATGACTCAATTGTCCACACCTTACAAAGTGATTCAGCAAAGACATATCTGGGCCGTGGAAACTTTTTCTTCCTTTATTCCATTAGTTCTTGATTTGAAAGAATAAAAAGATCTATGAGATACAGTATGCATTTTAACTCTTGCATTGTATGACAGTGGGCAGGTTTAAGCATGTGCTTTTAATTCTTATTATTTTTGCTTCACAAGGCCATTTCCTGCTTCTGAGTCATATTTTGAATTTTAAAAGGTGGATTAATAAAATGTGAAAAATGGCAAGTCATTTTCAAAGTGATGGGCGTATGGATAGATTAGATTAGACAGAAATCTGGACAAACCACTGGAGAAATGTTCTTAGACAAAATGGGACTTCTGCAATTACTTCTAGTCCAATTGTGACCCATTTTGTGAGGTTACGCAGTGCTGGTTTTTTTACCTTTCTTTTTCTTCCAAATGCAAACCCACTTTGTAGTGCCCCTCTTAGTGTCCCATCCTCATCTCCTCATACAAATTTTGTGTTAATGTCCAAAATTATTAAGTTTGATATTATGCATAACATTCTCTTTCTCTCCCTCTCTCTCTGTATATATAAAATACATAACTTCCCTTTGATGACAGGCCAGCCTAATTCAGTTTTACTTCCTATTTATTGCAGGCAAATAGCATTCATGTAGATATGTTCAATAGAGCAGCTGATACACAGTTACTGCAAGGACTTCTCCATTTGCACTTTATATTTGGTGTTCTTGCTAAGCCTGGCTGTGTGAAGAGTTTCCCTTTAGGAGTCTCCTCTTTTTTTTTTTTTTTTTTTTTTTTTGTTTTGTTCCTATTTCTTTTTGATTGGGATGGATCCACACCTGACATTGTGAACATCTGAGCTTCACTAACTCTAAGTCCCACTTCAAGTATCATTGAGTTATAACACTTCCTGACAGATATGGGCAACCCTGTTATCTGCCCTCCGGAGAACTGGTAAATCTTTTTGCCCTTCATGATAGCTGCCAAGTAGAAGGAGTTGCATGCACATCTAGGTTCACTTTCAAAATCACCTTGCTTCAGGAACATGCTATTTCTCTCATTTGATATTAAATCTTTGCCAGAATCCAACAGTTTCAGATGAGCCAATTTTCTGAGAGAGAAGAGCAAGAAAAAGTCAAAGGTATCCCTCTTTTTTGGGGGTTGTTTTTAATCTTGGCATTCTGTTCATGGAGAGAACTTTGTTGCCAACATGTCTGCTGCATCTCCATCTCTCACCCTCCAGGTTTCTTAAAATAGCTAAGAACACATCGTTTCGAAGCCCGAAAAACACACTTACTGGGAATAAAGGTCTGTATGAAGTTAAAAAAATAGATATTTATACTCTAAGCCCTGCAGCCTGGCTTCCTGCCCACGTTTGGGCATCTGTGCTGTCTCTGGATACCTCAACTGACACACGCATGCCAGATCCAAAGAAGAAGAAATAAAGGGCACTGCTGTTTCAATACTGAGCCCATGAACATAGTGCAGCATCTTTGAGAGGTGGGTTTTGCCACCATTACAGTCTGTTCATTATCACAAACCTCTAGAGAGTTGGGTTCAGTCTTTATTATCTGAAATTAAAGCTTCTGTCATAAGACTTGCTGTGACTTCAAGCAGGATTAATTCATTCTTTTCATTCTCTTACTGCAAGTAGTCTGAAGTATGTTTTGAGGTGAATGCAATTCCAAGTGCTAATCCAAAAGAAGACATGCAGGGCATGGCAAAAGACAGATTTGATGTGTTAAATTGTCATGTAAGTTCACGTATCTAGAATTGATACAGATCTCATGGAAACAGAAACAAAAGTTTCAGAAGGGATCATAGTAATTGTTGAGGTCTAGGCACAGAAAGTAAATTCTGAAGGAAGGAGATGGGTTTTGAGAAGTTAAAATTCAAGTTGGAAGAGCGAATGCTGGCATAAGATTGAAGAGGAAAGGTAGGAGGGAGGAGAAATTCTTGATACATATGATAAGCTTCAGAAAGGCATAGGGAGTGTGGAGGGTTGAATGAAGGGTAATTGAATTCAAGATCCAAGATGCATGCTATTTCATTGCTCTTAGCTGCTTCTGTCTTCTCTCTTCGAAATTTTCATATATTTCACAAAGGATTTTATTTATGGTCAACAGAGTTGAATATTCAGCAAGAAGTAAAGAGAAGTTCTTCACAGATGGAGGAGTATGACTAACCCTCTCACTGCCCTAACAGACAGTCCTGAAGTCCCAACAGCAAATAACAGTCTGTGCCAAAAAGATTTATATTGCTGCTTATCTTTGGCCCATTCCTTACTACCTGCAAACACTTGGCAAACAAAGCTTTTGGACTTCACAGGGTTTATGCAACACAGAACTGTAAAAGTATAAAGAGTGTCAGATCCAGAGATATTTTTATCTTCTCTGCAGGATTCAAGGGTATGCAAAGAGAAGTTAGCAGATTTATGGTACTGAGTTAGAAACCAGATCTGCACTGGCTGAAGAGCTTGTTGAGGGTACAGGCTAAGTGGGTTGTAGCATCTGCTGAGAAAGGAAAGGCAAAGAAGAACTTTAACAGATGTTTGTTGAGTCCAATACTCATCTCTGATTGTTTGTGCCACAGTGGCAGAGTACTGCCAAAGGAACGCATCCACTATTGCTTAATAGACCTGACTTGGATGTTATGAAGTTACACCTGCTGGAAACAAACCTTATGATGTACTGCTCATAAAATGCCAATAATTCTACTAGAGAAATATCCTGAAATCAACATGTTGAGTTCATGCTTGTTTCCTTTTATAACTAGTAGCAATATAACAGGTGGTAGCAGGGATATATTCCAGCTAATTCTATAAGTTGATTAGGACCTGAGCATGATTCTCCATATTATATTCAGGTTTTCCCTGAGTATGCTTAGTTTTGTTGGGTATGACATACTGCATGTGAGTCACTCATATTCCGCATGAGTCATATGTTGAAGTGTGAAAGCAATGCTGTATCTCTGCTGTTGTTACCCGTTGCTCAGCTGCTGCCACATAGCTCATTCCAATTGAGCTCACCTTCCCAGTTTAAACCAGCTTTCATGAGCAGCCTGAGCCCTTTAAATGTGATCCAAGGTGCTGACCAATATATAGGTACCGTGACTGCCATATGCACTTGTGTTTGGGCTTGGAGTTACAAGCTTGTGGATTAGAATCACACACACAGAATGACCAGGTTGGAAGAGACCCACTGGATCGTCGAGTCCAACCATTCCCACCAATCCCTAAATCATGCTCCTAAGCACCTCATCTACCCTAACCTTAAACACCTCCAGGGATCGGTGACTCAACCACCTCCCTTGGCAGACTGTTCCAATGCCTAACCACCCTCTCCGTGAAGAACTTTTTCCTAATCTCAAGCCTAAATCTTCCCTGGCAGAGCTTGAGGCCATGCCCTCTCGTCCTGTCCCCTGTCACTTGGGAGAAGAGGCCAGCACCCTCCTCTCCACAACCTCCCTTCAGGTAGTTGTAGAGAGTAATAAGGTCTCCCCTCAGCCTCCTCTTCTCCAGGCTGAACAACCCCAGTTCTCTCAGCCGCTCCTCATAAGATTTGTTCTCCAGCCCCTTCACCAGCTTTGTTGCCCTTCTCTGGACTCGCTCCAGAGCCACAACATCCTTCTTGTGGTGAGGGGCAATCTGTAAACGTTCTTTTGAAAGAAGTGCAAAAGTATTGTAATGTGTCCAGAAAACCTGTAGGTGTCTTTAAAATTTATTTTAAAAAAGGAAAATAGTTTAAGTAGTGTTTTATAATGCATGCATCTGTAGCACTAGGTAGCTAGAGTGTGTTTGACTTTCTCAAACTCTCAGTATTCTAAAACTATAACGCTGTTGGGTGTTTGGTGGATTGTGCAAAGACCAGATGAACCACAAGTTGTTCACACCTTCAGAGTTTGAAAAACACTGGTGCAGTCATACCCTGGAGGTCATTAGTCAAACATGAAACATCCATTGTGGACTGAGGTGGGTTTTTTATTGTTTGTTTTCCGCAGTGATTTAAAAATAAGCCTTCAGTTTATAGGTGAATGTCAAGAAGTTGCAGAATTGATTTTGGCAGCAACCATGAAACTGTTTCCTGCTGTGACTATGGTCATTGTTTAGAGCCTTTAGTTATTTGTGATATGAAAATTTTGTTCCTGTTAGGTGTTAATTAATGCTTATGGATTAAATTTGTTTAACAAAGAATACAAAGTAAAGCACAGTTATACCTGTCACTTGTAAGTGGCCAGTGATCCTCCAACATTGTGGAGCTGAAAGAAATGATTTACCTAAAAAATTATTAGTGCTTATTCTTCCTGCAGAACCCCTTAATTCCTGTTACACATGTCAGCATATTATGACTGGGAGCTGTCAAATTCTAATGACTAAAATTTCATTTTTCTCTCTTTTCATGCTATGTTTGAGAGCTATAGGTTGGGAATAATTCCCTAGCTAAACTTCTTCAAATGGTAAACTCAACTGTTTGTGCAGTCTCTCTTTCTCTCTGTTTCTTTCTGAATTTGTGTTTACATTAGTGACTTTCTCTTTCCTTATGTTTCTCTAAGAGAAAAAAATTGATTTTCTTCCCAGAGCCACTGTCCATTTTAAAGAACATAATCTGAGTTGACAGCAGGCAGATTTGATGCAGAAATATTTCTTTACCCACTGATTTGATCAAAACATGGATTATTTAAAAAAAGAAGGAATAAAAGGCAATGTTAGTAGGAAACAAAATAGACAAAACCCTCTTACCATTCCGTGTGGTTAAATAACCTTGAAACTGGAAAATATTTTTGCCATCATCATTGAAGGAGGAATTTGTTGAAACAATATTCAGTAACTGAGATACGGGACTAATGTTAACATATTGCAGATACTGCACCAAATAGTATCTATTGATCTACCTGTTATTATGCTTGTTACTGAAATGCTGTATGTAAAGAAAAGGAAACCAGTTTCCAATTTAAGTCATTAATAGATTGGTTTTGAAATTTATGTTACACATGTCCAACAAATCAAGAATAAAAGCATGTGAAAGGCTGTGTAGTCCGTATTGAATTACTCATTGTTTCCACAGTAAAAGCCTTTAGCTAGAGATTGACCAAAGAATTTTAAATATCTCATTATATATATGTCATTGTTCAAAGTGTCCCTAAATGGGATTAAACAATAGTCACTCAGGAGTTTCCTGCAATGTCTACCCCCCCTTGCCCCTCTTCCCCTCCTCACCTTGACTTAAATTAAGGCTAATGATACGTTTTCAGTGTAAGGTAAAAGAAGGATTTTCCTTGAATGAGTTGCCAACATTTTCAAATCTAATTTATTATAAGTACTTCTATCAAATGATTACTTATTTCATCTCATCATCTTAGAGGATTTAACTCTAAAACACACATGTTTGATATGGACTTAATGACCATGTTATAAATGGAAACTGACTGCAGAATTATTCACCTACAAATTTCTGTTTGTGCTCAGAATTAAAAATAATGCTAGGGATATTTTTCAAAGAATAATAGCCATTTTTTAAAGTACTGTTTTCCCCTTTGTGTGTCCTAGTTTGTCTTGGTTGCTGATTCTTCAGTAAAAGGTAGCCTCATGGACTGCAAGGGAGAGGGAGGAAAGAGTACAGCAGAAGGAACAGTGGAGAGAGGCTATTTTTGGATAAATGGCTACTTTTGAGTACTCACTCAATGACATGACATATTTTTAAACAAAAGCCCTATTTAAAAAAAAAAAATCCTCTTTCCTAATCCTATGGAAAAAGTATTTCCATTACCATAGGCATAGTAACCCTAAATATCTTTATAAAGAGGGAAGAAGCAAATAGTTTCGGTTTCTCAACAAAAAAAAAAGTTGGGATAATTAAGGTAGTGAACATATTGCGCTGCTATATTGGTTCAGTCACCTGATCTGTCTCTCCGATCACTATTTGCACGATATACATAGTTTTGACGGGCTTGTGATAGACTGCTGTCTGAAATTCTTTAATCTGGGTCTCCTGTTTGGCAGTGCAGCAGACTTTGCTATTTTGGGTTTTTGAAACACAGCCATACTCTGGGAGGATAAGAGATAGCTTTGACTCTGTACTGACTCATCAATATGAAGCAAAGCCAGGTAAACTTAAACCTGACAATGGTCCTGTTTGTGGTGCCGCTGGTGCAGATGTGAAACAGAAGTTATCCCACTGAAATCTGTGGCATTACACCTGCATGCAAGCCTGGATAGATCAGAGAATCAGACCTGAACAGTTTCTGTTTAAGGATACACTAAGAATAAAATAAGCATTTAAGCCTGCAAGAGGCATTTGGGGAAATATGACCTTCCTGAGACTTTGTTTCAGGAGGTCAAGCTGCTGAAGTCCCACCCTGAGGACAGTCTGTGTTGCTGAATCAAGGAAGGTAGATGCTGCTGAGTCTCTTTGGCCTATTTAGAAGGAGAGAAATTCATTAGCCACTTACTCACAACTCAAGTCTCCTTCTGATGAGAGGAAATATTTTGCCTCTTTCTCCCAGATCACAAAAGACAGTGAGAAAGACTAAATTTTATCAAAAAGAAAAGAAAAAAAAAATACATAAACACACAGAATCTTCTAATATGTATGAAGAATAGGAGTGTGATTAACAGTTGAAATGGAAGATAGAACAACTTAATTTATTCAAGTCTATATTTTATCACCGTTATTTCCATTCTAACTTTGAGTCAAGTTGAATGTGGATTTCTTCTCATTTAACCTGGCTATACAGGTTGTGTATAACTCTTCAGAGCAAAGACAGGACTGAAGAATGGGGGTGCAAAAGGGGGAAAATTCAGGGCAGAAGGGCCTTGACTCCATGGCCTTTCTAGCTGGGTCTGTAGACATTTCCTCAAAAGTTTTTTTTTCCCATGTGACTAAAGAATGAAAACTGGCTGGCTGGCTTTCCATGCATGGGTTTGATGAAGTGCACTGCTGAAAGCAGGCGCTTAGGAGGTGGGAGCTAGCAGTTTCCTGTTGCTTTCATTTCAGAGACTTATCAGGTCTTTCCTCTTACCTGCAGTTTTTTTTTTTTCATCCAGAGCACGAAGAGAGTGTTTAAAACCTTAACTTTGCTAGAATATTTTTCTTAGGAGTTGAAGAATGAATCTGCAGCTAAAAGGGCAAGTGGAGTCTGCAAGGTTTATACAAATATGCTACCAACAAGAAAGATCTCTAAATCAGTCTGAATATGAAAATTAACTAGATAATATTTTCCTTACTTTAATTTGAGTTAGTCGCGGCTATCTTCTGCTTGTGTATACAAGGTGTGTGAAGAATCGCTCTTCCTTTAAGGGAAAAGGTACAACTGAAACTGAAATCATTGGAGCAGATCATTTCTTCAGGATTTACACTTGCTTTGGATCTGTCTCTGACGTTCAGCTTAGGGTGCATTTACTAGATCATTGCTTTGTTCATAAAAAATATTTATGATGTTCCCCATTTCTGCTTTACATCTTGCTGCATTCTGGGATGAACAAGACAATTTGTGGAGATGCCCTGTGAGGTGACTCTTTGGCATAGCTTGCCTTTAATCTATGTTTGTCACCAAAGAAAAGAGTTTATCATCAAAGACTGCTTCTTGCTCCCATCAGAGAAGACTGTAAACAATCAAAGACTTCTCTCTCTTAAACAGAAGACCAGAAAATTTATTGCAGGATTTTTCTAACTGTTGTTACCAAACATTAATTAAAGACTTTCAAAGGCTGTTCCTATAAGGCCGGGTTATTCAACACTCCTTTACTCCTATAGTCTCCATAGGTTTTCCTTTGCAAGTTACAAAGAAAAGTATTAGATCCCAAGCCAGCTTACATAGATTGTTATCAAAACAAAAATAATGGGGGAAAAAACCCAAACAAACCCCACACAGATTTTTTTGCTGTATATCCCCCAATTCAACTGTGAATAAAAATACTGATTTTATTTTGTTGGAGCCACAGTTTTCGAGCTGTGAATCTTCAGGGCAACAGCCTTGTGCTTCTGAAAGTGCCTCCAAAAAAATGGAAAGATTCACAGAGTTTGCAATGAATGTTTCTCAAAATATGCATGAGAGTGTGTAATTTGTCTCTTGTTAATTATTATTTTCCTTCTTAAAAATATTTCAGTCAAGTAATACTATGACGTTAACTTTACATATTTGTTTACATTTAGTATTTATGTTGCAGTCAAGCGTAGCAACTCTCCTTGGGGACTGATGTCTATTCATTGCCTCCAGTGCAAGTTGCTGAGTTCTTTTGTCCTGATCTGTTTCTTGTAGAAGGGCTTCTCTCATGCTTGGTGTTCTCTGCTGGATGGGAGCACAGATAATCAATGTCTTGCAGCTCAGGTCTGGAAGTAGACTTTATAGTAGCTGGTCCTCAAAGGCTGCACTGCAGCAATGATTTACATGTATACTGCACAACATATCTGAGTTTAAGCTAATCTTTGCAGGATTAAGATCCTGAAATTTAAGTGTCTAATTCATTCATCATGAGTGGCAAATAATCTATATAAGCAGTCCATGAACAGCCTAACAGCTGAAAGCACTAGCTCCTAGCCTGTGAATGAAATGCAGAAAAAGATTGGCTTCAGTTCACAAAGAAAGGTTCACTAACTATAAACAAAATGGAGGCAAGAAAGGACAAGGTGGTGATGAGAGTGAGGAGGAACAAATTCTTGGTAAATAGCCTCATTTGCTCAAATATTTCTTTGTTGTCAGAGTATAATTTAATTATGTGACATTCAAAGTTATAGAAAGGCTGTGCAACAGAAGATGATATGTGCACATGAGTTCCAAGGGCAGAAAGAAACTCTGTGAAGAAATCATAGCCCTAATGTAAAATTTATAGGAGCTTATTTCTAAGTAGGTAATAGTGTACAAATTCCTCAGGACCAAAGATGATGAGTAAAAGGAAGATATCATACAGGAGGACACTGTAGAAAACAACCTATCAGCTGCTACCCAATGTGAGAGACCTCTGGCAGCTCCAGAGCCATTAACACAACTGCCTGGGGAGTTTGACAAGGAAAAAGATTCTGACACTGGAATAATATCTGCCAGCACTTGGCATCTGTGTCCTGCGGTGGCCAACCATCCTCCCTAGGTACTAACTCTGCTGTTGGAAAAAGGAGGAAAAGGTAGCAGAGATTTATCTTTTTTCATACAAAGTGGTAATTTTCACAGTAATATAGAATCAGGACATGGAAATGCAAATAATTTTTGTTATGCATATTTGCAATTTCTGTTCACAAAGAAAAAACATCAAAATACATACTTGAAAAATATTCTAGGACATTTGATTTTATGGGCATAACATAATGTGTGACAATAATAACTGAAACTGTATTTTTGCAGGTCCCAGACTGCACCGAGCACACATCACCTGATGCCTTGCTACTACTAGTTGCTAATGTCTAGGGTGAAAATTATTCTTACTTAAGCAAAGTGTTTGGTTTTTATACAAATTTTTCCTGTTTGAAGTAAGATTTATAATGTGAACACCAGACACAAAAATTAGTAGTAAGAAAGAACTAAATCTAGCACTTCCTACACAGATGTCATTGGTATTTGGGAAACAGGCAGAACTAGACACAATTTCCATTTTAAGAAGTAGCTTTTCAGAAGAGATACTACAAATAACTGCAGCTTGGACATTGCCCTGTATTCTGTGATGCTTTACTTACAGGGATATTCCAAATCCTGTGGAAATCTGATCACTTGGCAGTTTTAAAATTTCAAACTTTTTTTTTTAACAGTATATTGGCTATTTGAAATCTTGGTCCAGCACTTAATGGCAATGCCAAAGTTTTTCTGATAATTTTTCTACTGCTACTGAATCAGGCCCAATGAATTTCCTGAGGGATTTTACTGAGTGTTTGTGCCTGAGATTTCTGATGCCCAAGTGAAAGTCCAGCCTAGCAGGTCTAGCCCCTACAGACATTTGATTGAACATGTACTTTCATAAGCTTGTCGGGTTAACGTTTCTCGTGAAAAACAGTAAAATTGTTTGTAAATATCCTTTGAGCCGATCTGCAGTGTTTATTTGAAGTCACATATGACTGTCTCTGCTACAGCAATATTTGTCTCTCTTGCCAGCCCAGCAGTATACGGCCTAAAGAAAGGGAATGTGCAGTATTTGTCCTCACTTGAGCCAGTGTTCTCTCCACACTTCATGTTTGAAAAGTGACTCCCCCTCCACTTCCAAACCATTTATCTTAATTGTTGCTCTTATGGCACTGAGGGAGCTCCCTCCCTGTGCATCATGGCTGCAGTTATTGTTATGGCTGAACCACTGGTACTAGAAGTAAGAGTCCAGCCCTTGAGAATAGGAGCCTATAGACTCTAGCATGTTGTTCCAGTTCACTGGCATCTTAAATAGACAGCGTTAATTTAGCATAAAATCCATATTCCTAACCTTATGGAGAGGGGAGGCAGATTCTGTTTTCTTCCTCCTTTTATTGAAAACACCAAGCAGCCTAATACAAAGTTCATGAGATTAAGGAATATTTTTCTGTTGGCATTTTGCCTCCACATCTGTGTTGTTTACCTGTGCCCTGCAAAGGGTACAGTTCACTCTGTAACAGCAAGAGGTAGTGAGAGAATAACCCTATCCTAAAAATAAACTGAATAATTTATTATTTAAATGAGATTTTGTGAGGTAAAATGATGAAACCAGTACAGCCCCCTTCTGAGTTTTAAACATTGTTTCTTCGAAGGCATAAATTTGCTTTGCAAAGGTTTCTTGATCTGCTGCAGACTGTATGCCTACTTATGCTACGTGGTGACAAAACCTAAAGAGGGAGTCAGATGTGTGCTCTACGATACTTGAGAATTTAAGTTAAATCTGTAATTTTCCCCCTGCATTTCCTCAGAGAAATTAGCTATTCTATTCACTGCATAAATTTTCAGGTTTTGCTAGCACGACACTCAGGGTGTTGAATTTTTTATGACAAAAATGCTGTAATAATTGTTGAACAGATGTAAGTGTTGGAGAGTGGGCTCTGGCAGACCTCATGAAACCTCTATTAGCAATTTAACCCTATCGTTACTTGAATGAAATGGAAGTAGAAAAGGACAGAATTTTTAACAGTTTCATTCAGACATGTACAAGGGGTTCCCAGGTAGGGTTCAATGACCTTTAATTAGATATATTCACAATGAAAGCAGAGATTAAAGAAAAAAACAAAACACTTAATGAACACTAACCCCATACTACAGCACTCTTAAGACTTTCAACTGCAACGTGTGGAAATCAAGAACTATTCTGGATTGAGATATCCCAGTCCAGTGGTCTGTGCTGTCTGAAATGTTCATAGAATCCTCCAGTTTTAGGTCAGTCTCTGTAATAATGCCTCCCCATCACTGCAGCTGAGTTAGCAAATGAAAACAAGACATAAACTTTATGTCCAAGATTGTTTGGGAACTATGTTGCAGATTCTTCTGAATAAAAGAATGAAATTAAAAGAAAATGGCAGTATAGTCACAGTTATTCCAGAGTAAGTAACGGAACTCCCTGTGATATCTACTCTACAGATAGATGATGTCAAAAGAAGACTTGTCTATAGCTCTGTATCCGAAACAGAGATTTTACGTGCTTGTGTCTAGAAATACAGACATGCAAACAATCACTGACACAGACATTTCCATAAACACACCCATTCCTAAATATATGCACACACTTAAGGCTAGTATCAGTAAAGAATTCTTATCTTGAAATGACTACTATTGTTTGATATGACAGTAATTAGTAAACTATTACTTATAGAGTCCTAGGACCAAGTTGTCTATGTGCTTGGTGGGGACAGCCGGACCTACCTATAACTGCAACATATGGGCAACGTAAAAGCATATTATTGCTTTGAAATATTTTATTATATGCACATATTATAAGTTAGTGGATTAGTTTGGTATGATGAATCCTAATTTTCTATTGCAATTCCAGTTAGGAAAGGTGCTTAAAACAAGAAATAACATGTTAAAATCTAGAACAGAGATAAAGATGTAGAAATCTCTCCTGAGGAATGTTATCTATCTCAGGAGTTAAGCTACTTTTCTCCTTTTTGGTTTGAGTGTACAAAAGACTAAAACTTGTGGGATTTGTGTGTGTTTGTGTTTGTGTGTTAATATATATAAAATCTATGTGTGCACCTACTCCATTTGCTTTGTTTTTTAAATGTCCCTGTGGTGCTTTGTGAGGAATGGGAAACTTCGGTGCAGTGGTTCAGAAGTTTTGTGGATAAAACCAGGCAAATTGTGCTCTGGCCCTAATTTAGGATGCACATGATAGCATACACTTATATGGCAAGATAATAAAAAACTGCAAATATATAAATTTGTGTATGTCTTAGATGTGCTACCTAAGGCTTCCCTGAAATGGAAACGTTTTCAAAGTCTGAAACACCTGGCTATTTCTTTATACCCATTTACCAAACCAGCTATTGTATAGAGTATAAACAGAAGGATTTCCAGTGCTTTTACATTTTCAGAAACATATTCAAACATTTGTAGGTACACTGCTTCAGAGACATACTTTCATAGCCATTCCCTGTGTGTGGCTTATTTGCAACCAAGCATTTTTTCTGTTTGTTTTTTTGTTGTGGTTTTTTTTTTCCTATGCTGTGTTCTCAGAGCCTTACAAGTAAAACAATCTAAAATAGGAAGCAAGGTCCAGCAAAAATGTAGCAAAAAGTAGTCTAGACAAAAGTTTACTAGTGGATTTGATTGTTTTCAACTTACCTGCTGCCATATAAATATATATTTTTTTACTGTTCTTAAGCCTAGAGCAAAGCATTTCTAGTTATACTTTTTTTTTCAGACTTAATGAAAGAATTGCTGTATCTCACAAGGTGCTCAGAATAGAAATGGGGACTGTCTTTAGGGTATTATTCTCTAAAGCTGATATGATGTTGTCAAAATTTAAGCAAGAAAACCACCCAGGGAGGTGGTTGATTCACCTTCCCTGGAGGTGTTTAAGGCACGGGTGGACGAAGTACTAAGGGGCATGGTTTGGTGTTTGATAGGAATGGTTGGACTTGATGATCCAGTGGGTCTCTTCCAACGTGGTTATTCTATGATTCTGTGATTCTATGAAAACTTGCAAGATTTGTCCACAGTTTAGTTCCACCTCCCTCAAAATAAATTCCAAACTCCGAAATGTGACTTCTAACATTACAAGATATCTTGTGGCTTTTGCAGATTTGAATGGTCAGATCTCCTTTGAAAGGGCTCATTCAGTTTGTTATCGGTTTGTCAGTCAGTAATGAAAACTAGTCTTATTTCACAAGCTTTGAAATATCTCTTTATCTCACTCAGACTCTTTGCACATATTACCACTATTTACAGTATTTGTCTAAGCAGGGAGAATATTAAGGAAAGCATGAGCTGTCTGAAGCTGTCTGAAGATTGGACTTGCAAATTTTAATTCACTGCATCTAAATGTATGTTTTCAGTACATTTCCTGCAGTTTCCTGGCCCAAGCATAGTTTAGCAGTTTGATGGAAGTGCATTGGGCATTGAGCTAAACGTACATTATGTTGCTTACATGTGCATTCCAGATGTGTAAAAAGGAAACATCTTTAGTAACCATACTGTGACACTGGCATCAGGAATTATTGCCTTTTAGAAGCCTACATATGAATGTTTTTATTGCTTGGTGCTGCATTAGAAGAGTTAGCAGGAGTTAACTTTACAGATAATTTCTAATTATTCTTGTTGTCAATAATCAAATATTTAAAGAATGTATATTAATAGGGAAGAGCTAAAAAAACCCAAAACATCCTCTGATAGTTCTTGCCTGTATTAAGGTCATCTAAGATCACATTTGGAAACTGAAAATCTAGAAGGAAGCTCAGGAGCAGATGTACAATGAGCCATTGTGGCAAGGGTTATATAAAGACAGTAGAGAACAGATGCTGTTGTATGAGCTTATGATGTGAAAAAAATGAAGAAATACTTGATTTTTCTCAAAACAGTGACATTGAAGTACAAAGTCAAAACACTACCTCATACTTCCTAAAGAGGCTTCCAGGTGATTTCTGCTCCCTCAAGTACAGTACCTTACTTGGACATCTTGATGCTGAAGGAGCTTGCTTGTGCTTGGTTGGCACTCTGGAAATAAACCTTTAGTTAACAGCATGGTGAAGCCATGATCAGCATACTCTGTGTAAGGGAGGGCATAGGAATGTACTAACAAATATAGGAAACAATCAACTGGAAGCTTTTCGCCCAGTGACAGTGAAACCTGGAAGATCATTAAGTGAGTGAGAGGAATGCATTAAGTGAATGAGAGGTGGGTGACCATCAAGCGCCCTAAGTAGCAAAATCCAATATCTTATGTGCTTACAAGGTGGAAGTCAAAGTGAAGCAGCTCTTTTCCTTCTCTGAAAATCCTATATGCCCCTTGCTCAGGGACTGAAAGAAGGGAAATAGAGCATAATGTGTTCCTGAGACCAGGTCATTACAAAGCTGTAGATTAGAAACTGTAAAAATAAGAATCCTAAGGAAATGGCACTTAAGTTAATGAAAATTAGAAGACTCTTGTCATAAGTCATAGAATTAATCTACAGAAAAAGTTCAAACTTCATTTTAATCATGTCATCTTCTTATAAGGATTGACTGAGTGGTTAATGCAGAAAATGAATATATTCCCAGAATTTCAGCTGTAATTCAGTCCAGCCTAACTGGAAAGTGATCTGTGTTGAAAAAGTTTAGTTACTGATTTTCAGTGTTTATCTTTGCCCTACAGGAAACAAATCCAAGTGGGATTCTTGCATATAGAAAACAGTGGGGAAAAAAGAAAAGTTAAAAACAAAGCCCAGGCCTCAGAGAACGTTCCTAATGAAGTCATATACATGATTAAAGCATGGTATGGGGAAAATTCTAAGATCAAATCCTTTTTCCTGAGACTTTAGGCTCAGTGCGCCTGTATGAGTCTTATTGTCAGATGCAACATTTGCATTGATATTTGTACTGATATGCAAAGGAAAGGACATGTAAGCAAAATTCCTTGATTTTTGGTTTGGAATACTAGAATTTTCCTTTTTATTTTTCTCACATTTGGGAAGTTTACCACCTTATTTATTTATCATGATGTGAAGGATCCGTTATTTACAATTTTGAACTCTGGCTGTTCTTCCATTACTATTTCTTCTCAGCAGTCATTCACTGAATTCTTTTTGGACAAAATGCTGTAGTTGATATGGGCTCAAGGGCAAAAATGTGCTAATTTTTCTTCAGTGTATGTGAATAATTCCTTACCTAACATCAGAGTAAAGTTGGGGTCAGTTGTACTGTGTGTAAAGCTCTCTTTATACCATTGGAGCGTGTCTGAATTAGAAGTTTATATTGCTGTAGTTACAACAGCGTAACTTCACCAGTGCAAGAGTCAGTGTAATTAACGCTGGGGGCACAACAGCCCTATTGGCTTTCTTTGTAATGAAGACTAAAGATGGAGCTTTCAAAAGTGCTGAAGTGACTTACAAGCATGCCTCTTGTTGTATTGCAGGTCATGGAATCATTAATCACCCTTAAACCACATCTACACAAAGATATTTTATCCCCATCAGCCAGAGTACTATGGTCAAATGGCTACATCCATAGTACAGAAGTAGATCCATACTTTCTGATAAGAAACTATATATGAGCTTATTTTTATGGGACTTATCTGAAAAAAATATGCATCCATATAGCAGTTGCACCTCCTGAACCAAAACAGCAAAAGCCTCCACGTGAACAAGCACAAGGAGATTTTGGTAATCCCACACTTTGACATTGTTTTTTTTTGCTAAACAGTCAAGGTTTTAGATCTGATCACATTTTGCTTGTGGTTTTTTTTCAGAGGGACGAGGGAAAAATCTATTAAAAAAAATGGTGTCAGAAAGAAAAACATCTAAAATCATGCAGCTTACTAGTTTCCTCTATGGATCAGCATGAAATTGGCCATCTCTGTCCTCATCAGAAAATGTCACTGGAGTTAAAGGGATTCCATATCAGATTTCAAGGAAAGTGAGAATTTTCACAAGGAGACCATTTTATTTCTACAGATTACTGTATTTCTGCTAGCAGTGCTGGAAAAGTAAGATTATGTGGTCTGTGTGTTTAATACAAAAAGTAGATTTGCTGATATAACTGTTATTTGCACTGTTTATATTCAAATGTACTTTTAAAAAAACATCATCAAAATTTACGGATAGTTAGAGTGTGCAAATCAGAACACTTATCTTCTTTTTATAGACTAAAATCAAATTATTCATCACATTTTTCTCAGTTACAGAATATTAGATTGCAGTGTCTGTAAGTAGCCGTTTTTTTTGAGAAAGGTAACCAAAATTATTTTTTTTTTAACCTAATGATATAACCAACTTGTTTTGTGACCTGTAATTCTGAATCTGATTGAGTTTTCAATATACTGTAATTCACAGATTTTCTCCCCTCTAGCACTAGGTTTGTATCTGTCACATGGTTTTCAGTGTTCCTAATGAGCTGTTAACAAGCTGTCAATTACCTATGCAAATGAGGCAAGTAGTAATGGAGGGGTTGCTGCACCTAGAGTTAAAGTGTGGTACCTCAGATTGTTACGAAATAAATCATTTCAGTTTTAATAGCTGTCTGTGCCCATGTGGCTTGTGTCATGTAGGCACTTTTTCATTATATTATTTACCCAGCAATAAAATGCTGCAGGGGACTTTGGGGGTGATTAAAAAAGTTGAGGGGGAGGGGAATACACACAAGCAAGTTCATTCTTTTCTGGTTTGCACCTTCTGCTCTTCTTGGGTCGGGGCTACAAGCTGTCAGGTGCTCCCAGCCCTGTTGAAATCAATGACAATTCAAGTATGTAAGCCTGCTCCTGCCAGAATATTTAACTAATATCCTTGCCGAGATATTTAATGGAGCCTCACAAGTATCTAAAGTTAAAGAGAGAAACTAGGAGTTCCTCACAAGTATCTAAAGTTAAAGAGAGAAACTAGGAGTTGAAATCTGAAATTCTGGAGAAACGTTGTTTAAGATATATATTCTCTCCTTCTTAAGAACGTTCTGCAAAAAGGCCTGGCAGAAGAAATTTTTCACCTTTATTTGTGCTGGCCTTTTAAGGAAATCTTTCCCTCTTGCTAAAGTCAGTGAAATTTTGCCTTTAAATTGTCTTTCTCTTTGCAATTGATGCTTACTGTAAAACATTTTGTGATACTATGTATGAAGAATGTTATATAAAATGAAATTGCATTGTATTTATGACAAGCACTATAATAATGGTCTATCAGTGTTTCCATTATAAACCCCTATTGTTGAGGGCTTTAAAACTCACCCATAAAAATCCACTCAGGAATGCGGCATGGTTTACAAAGGATAAACAAATCCCTTTGGCTATTTTGAGTTAGAATAAGTGAAATTATGAGTGGAAATTAGAGTTTTAGAGGTTTCCTCTCATTTTGGTGTTGGTATTTATGTGTGTATATATATGTATTTACATTTAAAAATATGAGTCAGAAGAATTGTTTCCATTGTTTAAGAATGTGTTATCAAAAGCACCTAAAAAGTTAATGAATCACATTGTTTTTCTCCATCCCATACCTAATCAAGGATGCTTGAAAAATCTGGCAGGATCAGACCTAAACCCCTGAATTAGCATTGATTTCAACAGGGCTAGGGGCACCTGGCAGCTTGCAGCCCCAACCCAAGAAGAACAGAAGGTGCAAACCAGGAAAGAATGAATCTGCTCATGTGAGTTTTCCCCCCTCTCGCCCCCGCCCTCAACTTTTTAATCACCCCTAAAATCCCCTGCAGCGTTTTACTGCTGAGTAAATTTGCACACTCAGCTAACTCCATTGAAAGGTCATCGGCATATGTACTTTTCTTCTGTCCTTCTGGCCATTATGTTTAAGGCTCAGGGACCTGAAACTGCGCACACTGAAGCCAGGAAGCCTGGGGTGAAGCAGAGAGAAGTATTCTGGTAGGAAGCCAGAAGGAAAGGAATTTGAGAGATACAATGACAAGAAAACCAGTAAATAGAAATGAATTAAATAAAAATCAAGAATGTCTTTTCAAATGGGATAAACCCCAAAGAAACAGTCTGTGGGGGAATTAGTAGGCTAAATCTTTCACTGATCAATCCTGATGGAAGCTTTCTGGTCAAAATGTCATTGGTAACTTTATTTTCTGCTCGTATGTACAATAATCCTTTTGTTCCATCTGCAAACACTAGGGGGTAAATTTTTAGCGCAATGCTTAGGGATTTAGCTGTAGGACTCCCATTAACGATAATGGGAATCATGTAGCTTGAGCACTCTGCATCGTGCTGAATATTTACCCCTCAGTTCAGAGCACTCTCTCATTGAATTTTTAATTATATTTACAGATAAATTCCATAACCAAATATCATCAGCTCTCAAGCAGATTGTTTTATTAAAAGGTGCAGATTTCCAACTTCATTTTGAGCTGCAATCCAACAGTGATTGGTTTAGCAGCTGAGTAATTTTTTTTAAGTGTCTATTTAATAATGCTTGATTTGTCAGCTTCAGAGCGTTTGTGAGACAATAAGTATTAGAAAGCATCTCACCTTGCATGCATGTGCTAGAGAAATGCAAAATGTGAATATTCTACTTTGTACAGAGCTTTCAAAAGGTATGTCATGATACAGCTTCTCTATTATTTCTTCTGAGAAATAATAATTCTGCATAAATCCATGCTAAAAATCAGTGTAGTATACATTCAGCGTAATATAACAGAGGTGATATAGTTTTATTTGCATTTGTAAAAATAAATGATAGAAGTCAAAAAGTTAAGAGATTAGCCCAAGGGCAAAGGGGTTAATGTGAGAAAGTATATTAGGGTTCATGAGCCAAAGCTTCTATGCTCTGTGGCCTATACTCACACCATAACGTAACACTGGTACAAGCATGTATAGAAGAGATGGTATATTATAATTCTGCTTAGTTCCTCCCTGAGACATGCTTCCAGTTGCTTTTGCAGCTTTAAATTGTGGAAGTAGCTAACACCAGCTCTGCTGTGACCCTGTTGAAGTGACCTGTGAAGTAAGAGTGATTCTGCTGGCTTTGTTGATGTTTGCCTAGCTGGGACAGTAAAGGTGCTCTTTGGTTTAAGATATGAGCAAGATTCATGTACTTCTAGGTGTCTTGTAAAGTAATCTTAAAGTCTGGTCAGCTAATCATAGAAGGCTATGGTATAGCTATTTTAATGGTGCAGCTGTTCAAGGGATCCCTACACCAATCCTCAGCCAAAAGCAGAATTGTTAGGAATAAGGGTGGAAATGGTTACAGCTTTTTAGAGCCACTCATGACTTACATTTTTCATTGCCATTTTGGCTTGTGCTGAAGGACTAGACTGACAAAGAGCAATCCCAAGATCACAAAAGAACAATGACATGTTTTGACTGAGCCTTGTTGTCCCCTCCAGTTTCTTCTCAGATGATGATTAGTTGTCCTCAACTGAAACAGCCATTTTAAATTGTGTGGCCATAAAAGATGTCTGTATAAGAAGATCTCTTTGAAGATTTTTTGATCCTCTATAAATGAACCCAAGACATCTATAATCATAAAGTTTCTGCCATCAATGCACAAGAACTCCCCTCATATGAAGCTGCATACCTTGGCTCCTTTTAAACGTGATGTTTTCTGTAAAGAGGATAACTGCATTCAAACAACTGACACGAGAGCAGGTACCCTCCTAGGTTATATTTATATTTAATGCATTCAATTCATACTACAACCACCAAAGTTCAGATAAAACATGTACTGCTTCCTCGCCCTTTCCTGTAACCTGCCAGTGCACGAAGCAATTAGGCAGTGCCTCCATGTGCCACCAGAATTCATGTTTGCAATCCAACAGTTCACTCCCTACTTGAGCAGGACTAGTGAAACACCCATCTGACTTTGGCAGTACGTAAGTGAACACCCATTATGGCAGCAGTCTTAAATCAGGATTGATTCTTTCAGTGGAAATCTCCGTTATGGTTGACAGCCTGATATCAAATCAGAATATCCTTTTCTTTTTTAAAAAAAGAAGAATAGTGATCAGTCTCTCTTCCCAATGCTGGTGATTGACAGTACAAGACAATGGGAGAACCTCCATAATATTTTCCTCAAGGAAACTTATTTTTTTGTATGCTAATCTTATATCTGAATATATACTGTAGTCCTAGTATTCATATATCTGCCCTCAGTAATCATCAGACCATCTCTAATGTTTCTTTTGTTCAGAAAAGGTAAACTCTTCTCACTTTTCAGCAGCAGATTACACAAAGGGAGCTTTATGGTATATATTACACTCACAAAGCAGTTTTCTCCATCTTGCAATCACTTAAAAAAAAAAAAAAACAACCTTTCTTCTTATCTCATCTTCCTTCCTGCATGAATGTCTGAGATAATCAATGAAGTTCCTGTGTAGAGAATAAATTGAGCTCGAATGGCTCCTCTTAAACTGTACAATCAAAGAAAAAGGAGTTTTTTGCTGATGATTTTGATATTCAGTTTAACTTTCTTCACCAGGCTGTCAGTCAGCTCAGTGAAAGTGAGGTCAATCTGACCACATTCTTCCTAAAGGATCCTCTTCTGAACTGTCTACTTGAGTATACATCTCCTGACAAATCAATGGCAGAGTTGAGAGGTATGTATTACACTTTGCCCAGAAACCTGGGGGCTGATTGTTCTTTTCCAGGCACCTTATGTAGCTATTAGGTGAGTGCAGGTTGGGTGTAAAACAGTGCCTTATAACATTAGTAATATTTAGTGTGTACATCCCAGTGATGTAAATGCATGCTTGAAGTTGCAGAACAACAGAGGTGCAGACATCTGTCCTACAACGTGAAGAAATTCAGATCATAGCAATTGTGGGGAGATACAGACACTCTCTCTCTCTCTCTCACACACACACATAAAAAAGCAACTGTTTCTGTGAAAGGATGATAAATGAGTGACAATTTCAAAGCAAGATTCTGGACTTGCCGATTCAGAAATCTGAGGATTTTTACAGGACAGGAGTTGGGAGACAAAGCACTTAGCAAAATACAGGAACTTACACAGGAAAGAAACTTGCCCTTCCCTCTTTCAGTGTAATTTTGCATTTCTTTGGCAGGAGCACTTGCCACAAGCTCTGGGATAGAAGCTGTCACACTCCTGTGAAATTATAGCATGATGAGGCCACTGCAAAACAGCAACACATTATGTGTAATGAATGTGAATAATCCCCCCAAACATTCTTTAGGTAAATTATTCAGATCCAGCCAAATTTCTCAGGGTCAGCAACGGTTGCTTCAAGTAATTTGGATTGACCTTTATAATTACTGCCCTCAGACATTTATCTGTATGGGACATTCCTGCTCAAGATGAGAAGGGAGCTGCAGAGGATGAACAAAACTCAAGGGGAGATCTGGAATGCTGGAGAACTGATTAGCTTGAGAACATTCCTTAAAATTCACATCTAGCGACACTGAACTTGCGCCTTGCACTTGGGCCTGTGAGGTTTCATTGGTGAATCAGATTCATCTGTTCATGGACAAACCTTTGTCCCTTATCCTTCCCCTTTCCTCCCACAAGTTCTCTTCTGAGCTTCTTTGCATCCTGATGTGAAATGAAGTGGTATGTATGAGAATAAGGATATTACATCCTGAGTAATAACCATTATGTTTCTCTCTATTAGCTCTCAATTCTTAGGAGTGCATTACTGCATTATTTCTTTTGTGCCAACGCTATTCCATCAAGGCCAGTGCTAGCGTACTCAGTTGCATCAAAGATTTCTTCTAAAGCGGCCTAGATAATGTGCTGTAATATATATTATACGATGTGATTTTTAAACCAGCCTTACAGAATCACAGAATAACCAGGTTGGAAGAGACCCACTGGATCGTCGAGTCCAGCCATTCCCACCAATCCCTAAATCATGCCCCTAAGTACCTCATCCACCCTAACCTTAAACACCTCCAGGGACAGTGACTCAACCACCTCCCTGGGCAGACTGTTCCAATGCCTAACCACCCTCTCCGTGAAGAATTTTTTCCTAATCTCAAGCCTAAATCTCCCCTGGTGGAGCTTGAGGCCATTCCCTCTCATCCTGTCCCCTGTCACTTGGGAGAAGAGGCCAGCTCCCTCCTCTCCACAACCTCCCTTCAGGTAGTTGTAGAGAGTAATAAGGTCTCCCCTCAGCCTCCTCTTCTCCAGGCTAAACAGCCCCAGCTCTCTCAGCCGCTCCTCATAAGGCCTGTTCTCCAGCCCCTTCACCAGCTTTGTTGCCCTTCTCTGGACTCTCTCCAGAGCCTCAACATCCTTCTTGTGGTGAGGGGCCCAGAACTGAACACAGTACTCGAGGTGCGGTCTCACTAGTGCTGAGTAGAGAGGGAGAATAACCTCCCTGGACCTGCTGGTCACACCATTTCTGATACAAGCCAAGATGCCATTGGCCTTCTTGGCCACCTGGGCACACTGCTGGCTCATGTTCAGTCGCTGTCAACCAACACCCCCAGGTCCTTCTCCTCCTGGCAGCTTTCCAGCCAGGCTTCTCCTAGTCTGTAGCTGCACAGGGTTGTTGTGCCCCAAGTGCAGGACCCGGCATTTGGCCTTGTTAAACCTCATGCCGTTGGTCTCAGCCCAGCAGTCCAGCCTCTTCAGATCCCTTTGCAGAGCCTCCCGACCCTCCAGCAGATCCACACTTCCACCCAGCTTGGTGTCATCTGCAAACTTGCTAAGGGAGGACTCAATGCCTTCATCCAGGTCGTTGATAAAGACAAATACTTCCAGAAACTTTGCAGCTCCTCAGAGAAATCCTGTTGTCTATAATTTGTAATGATGAATGTTGATTAGCAAAAAACAAATAAAGGGGTAAGTTTTCATTGCCACTTTGTGAGTGGCAACATCATATAAAAGATCAACTGAGTGAGTATAATTCTTTAGGAATCTTAGGAATGAGAATTTTCCTTTGACCCATAATATTGAAAGCTTTCCAATTGTCTTGTATAAGAAGAAACTAAGAAATTAAGAAATTAAATAATTTTGGAATTTTATATATTACAATACAAAAAAGTCAAAGGGTTAATTATGAATTGAAACATATTTTCATTTACTCTGAAGTACAATTGTATCCAGATATTTTTTCAGCTAAATAAATGAATTAAAGTTTATTACTTCAATTTTAAGAACATTTTTTAATGTTACTTTTCTGTTTCATGAATGCAGTTTTAGACAGCTGAGAACACATTTTAAAATAATGTTGATATTTAGGAACATGTTAAAATTTGCTTTGTTTTTTTTTTTAGAAAAAACAAACTGTTTCTTACCATACTTATGTTCTTCTCTGGAAAAGTTGTCATTGCTACAGTGCTTTTAAAATTCCTTTGTATCCCCTAGGAGCAGTGAATGATGACAATATATGTACACTTGTTTTTCTTTGCAATGTATACTGTGTAGTCAAACTTTCTATGAATGGTAAGTGATATTCTTTAACTTAAAAAGTCTTAAGCTAAATATGAGGACTCTCTCTACCAAACTGTGTATGTGGCTGATCTGCCACTCACAAGCAGAGAGGGCATGGCTGTTTTGTTTCTAAGTCCAACTTGGAGAGAAGCGTAGCACTCTCAGCTCTGCTTCTCTTGTTTATATCTGCCTGGGAGTTGCTCCCAGATAATCTGGTGTCTATACTATGGTAGCTGGGCAAGGCTGTAGAACATTTTACATTGCTACAGAGAGAAGAGCCACCAGCACCTCACACAGCAGGACTGTTCTGTCCCAGATGAAGTTGCCTTCCCTCCTTCCCTAGGTTGCCTTATGTTTTCTCTGTCCTCACAGGCAGCGTAATGGGCAGGTGCAGGAGTAACTATGTTAAATATCACTGAAGAGAGGATGTGTAGGACTCGGGCACTATTCCCTACTGCTGGATATAGTCCACCCCTCAAGCCTAAGTGGGTAAATTCTAAGAAATTCTGTCTAGTCAAAGAGTCCTGACCTCTCATTTTGACCACTCATCCAACCCAGTGCTCCTTCATGTTAGGTAAATCTTTATATTCAAAGGCAGAGCTCTCTTGCCTTTTCACATTGAATTTTCATGATATTTCTTTGTGTACTGGCCAAAATGATGCTTCTTAGACATGTATGCAAGACAAAAGAGATAAGAGAGGTAGAAAGAGAGAGGAATGACGCTGGTAGAGACAGGTGAATAGCATGAGGGATGCAAGATGTTTATCAGAAAGACTAAGCTGAAAGGCAAGTAAATCCAGTTAACAACTTGAAAACAGGTAGCCACATTAAAGGAAGTGGAAATAAAGTCAATTAGTGGCAGAAGGCATTAGTTGGGAGTGTTAGCTGGTGAAGAGTTACTAATTTGATATAGTCTTATCACATAGTTTGGCTATTCGAGAGCCAAACACCATTCCTTCCAGGGCAATCACTTTAGAAAAGAGGATGGCTGCAATCGTCATGAGATCTGATCCATTCCTTAATTGAAATTAGTTTTAAATAGCTGTAACACATGTGAAGTAAAACCTAAGAAGCAAACAGTCGATGAGACCCGGTCTGAAACAGCTGTTAGTGGAAGCTGAGAATGCCTGTACGAGGATTGGGGATTGGGCAAACCTATGAATGTGGACTTGGAGGTTCACATGCACGTGTACCAAAAATGAGCCTGCAGAGACATTTCCTTGTCTGCTATGCTCCTACTCCAACTCACTCTCTATTGACAATTGCTCCTGTTTGGATTAAGTGGGTCAATAATGCCAGGAATCTGCTCATTTATCAGTAACTAGGTAGTGGAGATGAACTAATACACATCCAAAGGTTGTATGTATCTTCTACACCTTCATAAGGGCCTGGGAAGCCCCTCTAGTGCTGTTTACTGTCTGGCATTGACAGGATGGTTAGGGGAAAAGCAGAGGAAACAGGAGACATTTTATAGTGTTTTGTTTTTTTTTTTCCCTGACAGTCAATGTTTTACTAATTTCCTGAATCAGGGGTTATATCCAGACTTAAGAAGCTATCATCCACAATTTGTCTAATCTTTTCAAATTTATTAGTATTTTTGGCTTCTTATAATCATTTCATAGCAGAAAATTAGTAGTTATGTACTCTGTGGAAAAAATATCTTCCTCTGTTGCAAATGTTGTGCTAGCTCATTTCATCAGGTGCCCCTTCCTTCTGGTACTGTGGGAAGAGAAGTAACCAATGCCTGCATGCTTCTGCTGGGCTGTTCGTGACCTCTACACATCTCTGCCAAGTCCTCCTCAATTTTCTGTCTTGCTTACAAAAATGTGATTTTTTTTCACATATCCTTTGCCCTCAGCCATGCTGCCCTCCTTTTTACTTTTTCTAGCTTTTTCATATTTGATGATTGCTCCAGGAACATAGTTCAATGATTTCATCGCTCTTCCTCATTTGCCCATCCATTCACTGTGGGTATATGTGCTGAAGAAAGAGGAGGGGTGTCCAGTGGAAGAGGGCCTCTCTGGCAATTTTGCCATTGCATTCATGAAAGTATTTTGTTCAATCTGAAGCTTAAATCTGGCCACAGCAAGAGCACTGTCGATATAGGCAGTATTTCTGTTGCCTGTGATCTGTTCAGTGGGATAAGAGACTGCAGCATGTAACTCTTTTAAAGGATCTATCAGACATTAGACTGTGCCTGTAATCATACAGCTCTTGATTCAGCAAGAAGTTACCCATCTTTGTGCAGAGAAACAGCCTCAGAGAGTTCCTTAGATTTAGGCATGTGCTTAACTATTCTGCTAATTTCTTTTAAACCACTCATGTGAAAAGTGCACCTGGGAGCAGAGAGGTGCTAAGGCTTTCATTCCTGCTTGTTGGCACTTATAAATAAGTGTGGACAATGCCAAAATGATACATTAAAGAAACAGAAAACCACCCTCCAAATGCCTCCATGCGTAAAGGAGCTGCTCCAGTTTGCACTGAAACTGAAAAGTAATCTAAGTTCTTTGCAGATAGGGATGAATATCAGCTGGGAACAAAAGAAATAGTGAAAAAAAGTATCTGAGGCAATTTTTGCAATGAATTTCTTTTCTTAGGCTGATCTGGGGATCATCAGGATTGGGCTTTAGCACCAGTAACCTCCAGCAGACTGCAATGGCTCTGCCTTTAATACACTTCCACCTCTGTGTGTTATACAGTCATAATACTGAACACACAAGGCAGACAGCTGCCCTGAGGCGTTCTCTGTAAAAACTTTCATATCACAACGGAACTGAATGTACCATTATAACACCGCATCCCCTCCTCTTCATGGTTAGAATTGTTCTGAAAACCAAGCAATGTCATGGAACTGTTATAATAGACACATCCAGAATATATGGGTGGGTGAGTCGTCCCCAGTTGTTCTTTCTACTGTACATAGAGCAGATTAAATATAATTAACATTGGTCAAAAGGTCTTTTTGCTTTACATACTTTATGAATGTATTAACCCAATTATCAGGAAGGAAAATGGGAATGTTTCTTTCTTAGTATCAGCTGATATAAGCTCCTTTAAATAATTTCTATCGCAACATGCATTTTTGCTCTCTGAGAAGCAAGGATATTTTCTATCTCCCTAAATCCCATAATTGTTTTATTGCTACATTAAAAAATGTAAATAATCATTCCCCTCCCCAAAATAAATTAGATACAACTTGTCTAGCTCTGAAAATGAACATTTCAATATCTTCAGACACACAATGACATCGTATCAATATTTAAAATCATTTTATGCATGTATTCCAGGTTGTCCAACTTCATTAAGGGCATTCATCAGCCCTCCAGCTACAGTGTATTCCCATTGGAGTTGTAGGCCTCAGGCCCTACCTAACAGAAATTTAAACTAACTTGCCTTTTTAATTCACATTATTCTCAAATATTCTCTTTTTTAAACCCCTGCTATGACTAAGGCATTTAGATCTGGATATGATTTTGTGCACATCAACATTTAACAGACAAAATATCCATTTTTATTTCAGAGCTTGAGTACATGAAAATAATAATCTTTCCATTTTAATTTCCCTTCTCTTTCCCCATCTGTCCCTATTTCCTGGGTGCAATAATAACTGCACTTTTTTTAATGTTGTATGCTAAGTTAATAATTTGAAGATAGATTGATAAGGATATGGTGTTGTTGAGGTTTTATGTTTAAAAATTTACTAACATTTCAAACATATTAAGTTTCATTCTTTTTATCTCTTTCTCTCTTTCCAAAATAATAAAAAAACCCTCTTGATCTATATTTTATACAATTGAGGATGCACAACATGAATGCATATCCCTGCGAGTGGCATCAAACAGTGTTGTATTAGTATAAAACTTCTTTTCCCCCACAAACAAAACAGTCTTCCCATTGTTCTTGGTTTATGGGATGACTGTGGATCTGCTTTCCAAGATGTTTAATGATCTTCAAAATACCCAGGTAAAACTCATACACATTACACAGAACAGAAAAGACAATTGTGATAAAAACCCTTCCTTTGCTACTGGCCAGACACTGTAGATTTGGCTGAAGACTCTGCTTTATCCTCACAGATTTGTGTGGAAAGGGGTAAATTCCATCATTTGTTACAAGGATGGAAGCATTTAGAAGTAGCCAAGTTAATATAATGTGCATCTGGGAATGGAATAAGCCTGGGAGAGATATTGATGACTGAAAACATAGAAGTTAGTGTAATACGTGTCAGTATTATTAGCTGTTATGTCCAAAATGTTCTGACCGTGTCATAACTGTCTATATAGCCAGAAATTTGACAAGCATGTATGGACAGGTTATAAACCATTTGCCTCCAAAAAGGAAAGGTGAAAGGAAAGAAAACTGCCAGTAACGGCAGGGCCAGCTTTTGGATCTTTTTTCCCATAAATAGTATTTTTTAAACAACTGTACTGCTTTCAATTTCCTTCTTCTCTCTGCATTTCTCTTTCCTCCCTATCCCTTCCTTGCTTCAGTGTTCCTGCAGCCACTTTTTTGCTTATGTCACTCCAACCATCTCCTTTTTTTCACTTTGTTCCTCTAACTTTCACAGCCCTCTGCATTGAAGATGTCTCTTAGTTATGATACACAATGCAGTGTCTCAAAGTAAGGGAAGTTCAACCTGCCCTTGTTACCTGGGGTTCCACTGGCAATGGTGCAACTAATCATCAACATTCAGCCTCCTATGGACAAAGTTTGCTGTCTGAAAATGCTATTTAGCTCAAGGCAAGTGGAAGTGAGTCAAGGGCTTCTGTAAACTGTACCTTACTACCCCAATAAACTGCTTGATATACTCCTACTGCAGCCTCAAAGCTCCACAGTGTTTGTTTGTTTGTTTACCTAGTTATCATCAGTTACTGCTTTAAAAGTCCCAAAGAAAATATCCCACTCTCCAGCCCTGAGGTGCTCTGTGTCATTTTCACTCCTGTCCCAGTGGGATTTATCATTACTGTGTTGGAGTCTGGTGAGCCAGGCATGCCCAGATATCTTCACTTACAGGCTTCACCTTGAGGGCAATGCTACAGGACAGTAGTTCTGCTGAAAAACGTTGGAGCGTTTAGGGGTGTGTATGAAACTACTGGCAGGTACACTTCTTTCTGGAGAACATGACATGGTGTCATCCCTTCTTACGCAGGCTCCACTTGGAGCCAGAACCTGTTCTCCCAATGCACTTCAAAGACAAGCTAATCCTAACATTCTCATTGTCAGCCAGGTTGTATCTGCAGATGTTAAAAAACCAGAAAAAAGAAACCCCAAAAATCTGGAAAAAGGGTATTTGAGTCAGGGAATGCCCATGATTGTTTAAGCAGATAAATAAGAAGGGTGAAAAGGCCATTAAGTTTAGATTTCTGGGCACTATTGCATTGAGTTATATGAATAACAACAGGAGAAGAGAAAGGGTATGGGACATGTGAAATGATCATAGTAATAAGTAGGACGTGAGAAGAGGACATTGAAAACAGAGCTGGAAATGTAATCACCATCAGAGGGCATGAAGAGAAAAAGCAACAGATAAATAGTAAGAGATGCAAGGAAAGGGCAAGCGAACAGTCAAAGAAAATCTATGGAGACAGATAAAGATTATGAATGGGAAACTAAGGGCAGTTTTTTATTTTGTAAAGTCCTGGAAGCTTGTGCATAACAAAAAAATGCACAGGATGTAAAAGTTACTCTTTTTCTCATCAGGCAAGCTACACTGATGTAGCCACATCTAGGCCTCAGAAGATGATGTCACTGCTTAAAGTAGTAGTTTAGATAAATAGGTCTGTGCCTATGTTATGAAAGGAGTTTGCTGGACTGATGAAGAAACCTTTTCCTCTGTGTCTTGGGTTTCATATCTGCTCCCTGCCAGGACAGGTATATCACACAAATGTAATACCTGTACATGTTGTTGATGAATGTCTCCCTCTGTGAGGCTGTGAGCATCATGGGGAGTAGCATTTTGGGCCAGGCTTGAGTTACATTGGAAGATGTAGGCACATGGTGGGGAGGTTTCAGAGCGCCAGGCTGTGCTGCACTTGGCTAAGGCCGGTGCTTTTTGCTCTCTCATTATGAGGAACGCATAATTCATTCATAAATTTTTAAAGGAGAAAAATCATTGTTTAATGAACTTTTGTGAAGAAAACAGAGCAGAGGAGAAAAGAAAAGAAACACTTCGAGCTCCTTACTCCCTAGACTTATGACCTGCATAACTCCAGTCATTGTGTTATTTAGACAGCCTTGCTATTTAAATTTGTATGCTCCCACATGGTTGAGTTGCTACTTTTTTTATCCATGCAGCTGGGATTCTCTAAAGGAACATGATGGGTCAGGGTGAGGAGGGGGAGGTGAAGACAGTCATTTCCAAAATACAGTGGATATGCCTTTTCAGCTCTATGCTGGCTGCACTCATGCAGGTACAAGCTGACGGGAATCAGCAGCAGCAGCCATGCAAATGAGGTCAGAGTTGGTTCCTCTGTGGCTTTTTTATTTCTCTGAGTGCTCTGAAAATGTGGGTGTGCATGTTAAAACTGCCCTATGAGGCAGCTCTGACATGTGGGGCTGCCTGGCACGAACACAGCACATAATAACACAAAGTATTTGGCAGCGTTACAGGGCTAATCTTTACGTAACTGTTCCCGAACAACTTCTCTAGTGCACTGAGCACAAACAAGCTTTCCATCAGCCTTCGGCTGCATGCAGATTGTTCTCATGTCACCTGCTTCTCTGCTGAGAAAATACTGGCTGTAGTCATGGCAAGGATAACCTTCTTAGGCATTCGTAACTGACTCTCCCTAAATTGCCTCTGTGTTTTCCAAGGATATTCATAAACTATAGGTACATTTGTCAAGTATGTCCCCTTTTATAGAATTTTTCCTCTTTAGCACAGATGTACAAAGGAAATTATGCTGTGGATCAGAACAGCAGTTGGAAAACAGGGTCTGATTTTTCAGTAGTTGCTTTCCTGTTAACTGAAATCATAGGAGGAGGGATATCTATTGTTAAGACACTAGTATTGGACACTGGGGACCTCAAATTGGAATAATACTGTTTCATTTCTTCTACCCTTTGCTCCTCTTGTCAGATTTCAACGTAAGCTCCTTACAATTATAATTTTATTACTGTTGTGTTGCCTGGTTCAATGGGGCTTGGTGTCCAGTAAGGTTTTTGTGCACGTCAACACCAAGGCACATACCAACAATAACAAAATCAAGGAAAGAAAAGAAAGACTAGAGCTTCCCAAATACATTTGACCAGTGCTAGTAATAGGTCTCTTGCTCTTGCATAAGGGCAACCAGGAGAAAACCTTTTCTTTGGCAGGCAGGAGATGTTTCTTTCTGTCTTCCCTGACCTCAAGTAACCACTGTCCACCCAGTGCTGTCCTGCACCACCTCCCAAACCCTCAATGCTCTTTGATTTATGTGCTCTTTTCACTCAGCGTTGAATACCCACAACACATGTGCTGCTGCACAGCAAAGCCATGTGGCAAATATATAAAAGTATGTACATTTCTGAATGCTGGAAGAGAGCCCTAATTTTGTTGGCAGCAAAGTTGACTCTCCTACTATCCTCCAAGTGAGGCCTGCAGCATTCCTTGGTCCCACAGACGTAAACGCTCTCTGGATTTCTCCCGGTTTGGTGACAGGCTGCCAGTCTATGTGCTTGTCCTTGGCAGACACTCCAGGAGGGATAACACCTCTGCCTTGAGTTTCAGGAAGGCTGAATTCCCAGCTCTGTGCTCCTCTCACTGCCTCTTACGCTGCACAGGTCAAATTGGAGACCCTCTGGTGGTTCTCCCTTTAATCTTAACTCATGAGGAAACATTGCATACCAGGAGGGAGAAAAGGAAAAGGGGGTCAGCAGACCCAAACATTCCACAGTCATGAAGATGATTTCTAAATTCTGAGCTTTAAAAATAAATTTTTGTGGGGAGGGCTGAAAGGGGGAAGGTCTTTCTATTTATCTGATAAGACTTGGAGTTTAGAATATTCTGGGGACATGTTTCCAAGTCATCATCAACTATAGGGGCTAGAAAGCACACTCTCTTGTTAACTGAACGCAATAGCTTCTCTAGTCTGACGTGCTAAAGATCTGGAGCTTTAACCCTAACTAAATCACAATAAAGTCTTTAGAATCAGCCCATGCAAGATGTCTCACCAAGGAAAGAAAAATCAATACAAAATAGTTAAGTGGTCCTGGGCAAGTGCAGCTGTTAAGGGAGCAGGCACTTAGACAAACAGGAAGGAGGAGAGGCATTTTCTATGATGTGAACAAAGTTCATGTAGGCAAAGGGTAGGAGACAGGGTCACCATGGTCTTGTCCCAAGACCATATTGCTCTAGTGGTATATTGATTTGTGGATCTTTGCTAAGTATACAGGCTAGGTCAGAGATGTCCCTGCAATTCTTTTTAGTCCCTTGCAGGTATGGATTTTTTCTTCTCTTGACCACTTTTCTTCATCTCTCTTTCACTTTCAGTGGCTTTCAAGGCAGGAGGTGTTTCGTGTTATTTTAATAATTTTATTATTATTATTATTTTAATAATTTTCTTCCTTTTGTTTTACATAGTGTTCAATTTTTAAATCATTCATGAGTTTGCCTACAATGATAGAATTTTTTTATTTGCTTCCAAAAAGAAGTGTTGATAAAAAAATACTGAAGTGCTCCAGTAATTTTAAATTGTTCTGCATAGTACATGACCAGAGCTACAATCCTTTCCAAATGCAATGCTTCACGCCTTTTTTTTTTTCTTTCTTTATTATTATTTTTTTAATAAGAGCACTTCATTTTGGAAGTGAATAGGGTGCTCTGGGCACGGGCACTGCAGACCAATTTAGATTTCCTAGATTGCTTCAATAATCTGAAGAGTACTCCAGCCCTTTTTAACTATTTTCCACCACTTGCCTGCAAACTCATTCATTTTTTAGCTGAAGTGACTATACTTAAGGAAAACTCTGCTGTTCATTTGAAATTGTTCATATCTATAGACTTCAAATTCGATACAGAAACTTGATACAACATTTTGCTGTAAGAATGTGTTAACACTTTACACCATAACATAATTGGTCAACATTTTTTATGCAGTGCTCTGAGGCAGGGCCATGTCACCACTGACAGTTTGAGGCAGGACGCTTTTGCATAATTAGGCAAACCAGTGTTTACGAGTTTTGGATTTTTTTTTCCCTCAAGTGTATCTCCTGTATTCAGCCTTGAGATTCAATTTCTTTTATGGCCTTTTAAACTACAGATCAAAATGTTTTACTGGTAGTTAAAACACACAGAACCTTTATGTCCCGTGTATTTTGTTTTCAGTTTTGGTAGAGAGTGAATTGCATCACTAAAAATCTCAAAGACCATTGGTGACAGAGACAGGAAATACTAAAACAAAAGCAATTTTAATTCTTTTCCTCCTTCCTGTTGCTCACACTGAACTTATGTCATATGGGGTACAGTAGTTACTGTACTTATACTATTGTATCTACACTGTTACTTTTTCTGTTCTTTGGGGAGTACTTCTATTTCAAACACCACCTAGAAGATAAAGCTCATGAGCTGTCCTGTGAGGATTTCACACCCTAATTCTTCTCACTGCCTTTACCTTACATAAGAAAAAAAAATGTTCTTAATTCATTTTTCTATAAAGGAATGTCTACACTTCTAAGAAATATGAGCATCTCATTCCAGAGAGGCTCTATGCTGCCTTAACTAATTAAAGCTTAGCAGTAGGGCAGTGTCATCCTATACTTTGCATTCTACCTAATGTCTTATTCAATCACGGTCTAGCATTAAAATTCTTGGAAGGCAGCACAGTTTGCATTGATCTGCTGCTGGCATAACTTTTTGCTAAATTGAGTGCCCATCTTTCACAGGAGGCATTAAGAGGGCATGGAAGACACATGAACATGCTCTGGATTATGACCTCTGTGGTATTCCTGTGCTGCTCCTGGGGAAACAGCTGCTCTAAGGCTGATTTTGCAGTGTCTCTCACAGGGAAAGGCTTTGATGATATTTTAGCAACTCTGTTGCTGAGACACTACAGCTAAGATCATGGCTTTTTTTCTGTCTTACTTTTTTTTTTTTTTTTTTTTTATGGAGATGCTGAGCACTACATATTTCTAGTCTCAAAGGTCGAATACTTGTGGCAAAAATGAAGGACTTTCTGGAGACTTGTATGGCATGACCCTAAGGACAAACCAGAACTCTGGTTACAGAAGATGTTCAAATTCAGTTCAAGCTTATTTTGCCATTTTTGCAGTTCTCAAGTGCTGTTGAGAATTTTAATGAGAAAAAGTGTCTATAAGAGTAGCTGATGGGCAGAAAAATACATTGTAGATAAAACAATGCTGTTGCCACTTAATAATTACTGATGGGGCCTGCCTAGGAAACTCATGTTGTTTTTAGGAATCCTGCAGACATAACATTAATTTGTCTGTACCAAATACTTTCTTTTTTTAACCTTACTACATTTCTTTGTAAATTTAGTATTTCAGAGAAAGAAGAAGTTCTACAGGCAAGAGGGATGGAGAAACCTGAATTTGAGCTTGGTATTAGGATTTCCTCTAATGATGTCTGTTTCACCTGCATGGCTGTCCCTTCCCTGTTGGGAAGACCATGCTGGTTGCAAGGTACTATCTTTTGAATCAAATGTTAATTTGGCCCTAACCACTTAGAAAAATCTAAATATTGCACATCTGACAGTGGTATCTTAATCAACTTCTGACTCAGTGATTGCGTTCTCCTTATTTATGTTACCTAAAGTTAGGTACAATCTTTTCTTCACTTAAAGTCATCCTTTTTTCTTTGTTAAGTGCTTGCTCTGTTTCACCTCTGATAGAGGTGATTTTCAGGAGCAGGTCAAGAACTTCCATCGTCTACAAAGAGTTTTATGCTCTAATATGCTAAATCTCTAATGTATATATACTAAAGATCCATTGTTGCGGGTTTGCTACACTATCATGGTAAGAACAAAAGTGAGACATAAGAATGATTTCATATAGTTCAGTTGATTTTTGAAGAAGAAACCAAGCACTATTTTCTTAGTTTCTCAAATAACGCTCATAAAGTTAGATTCTGGGTAATAGTTGCTCAATCAATTCCTCATGTAAACATTAAGTCAATGTTATTGTTAAATTACATTTGCCACCCTTCTACTTTAAAGATCAAAGACAGTTTCAGAAAACAAAACAAATTGTTCCCTTATGCGTAGCTTTGCAGTACACTTTTCGTTTTATTTCCCTTTTTTTTTTTTTAAAATTAAAGTAAGTCCATGGACATCAGTCAAGTATTGTATTTAACTCCAAACTAAACAAAGCATCTTTATAGGCCAGGGTTACCTTCAGGAAGTTATATGTAAAGGCTATATTTGCTAACATAGTCATGTATTATCATTCATCCTTGTACCTGGCCAGCTAGCCATAGATCCATCCAAGCATAAGATACATTGTAGGAGGATTCCATTCTGCAAGATTAAATCTTCAGTTAAATGAATGTAGAGTGGTTTAGGGTGCATCTGGCAAGCTACTCCATTGAGAACAAATTACAGGAAAAAAAGAGGGAGGAGAGGATAAATATGCCTTTTTAAGGTAATGTCTAGAGACAACTCTGTATTTCATACTGATTTCCTTGTACTTCTAAGCAATTATTATCTTTTTTCTTCTAATATATTAAATGATAATACCTCAGTCTATTCAGTAGAAATACATAACTGTAAATCTCAAATGCAAAGTAAGAATCAGTCCTTCCTGACAGACCTGTTCACATCTCCTAAAGTATCAGTAGAGATAGCAGAGATGCTCTTTTGATAAAAGAAGAAATGTTAAAAAAGCAAGCATCATATGGGTGATTAAAATTGATTAATTTCCTGCAGTTCCTCTGTCTTTCTGCATAGTCTTGAGTAACTGGAAGATTCTGTCTTCTGTTTCTTTGTATTGAGGTTTTCACCTGACACCTAATAAGTTTGAATCTACTGATACTTTAGGAGATCAACAATATGACCTGAGGGAATGTCAGGAACATGTGCCAGGGCAAGTTTAAGTTGGATATTAGGAAAGATTTCTTCTCTCGGAGGGTGGTGGAGCACTGGAATGAGCTCCCCAGGCCTAGCAATATTCAAGAAGCATTTGGACGATGTACTCGGATGCCTGGTGTAAATTTTGTGGTTGTCCTATGCAGGGATAGGAGTTGGACTTCATGATCCTTCTGATCCCTTCCAACTCAGGTCATTCTGTGATCTCCAGAGGTCGTTGTCAACCTCAACTATCCTGAGATTCAGTGATTCTCAGTGGTGAGAGTGACAGAAATAAATGATGGTATAGAAAGCTTTTCTTTGCTTTCATTTTGACAGGCAGTTTGCACCAAGCTTTTCCAACTAGCAAGTTCAATCACAACCAGATGTGCTGCAGGACATGAGATGACCATGTCTGAGAGACTTTAGACAGAATCTGTCCAATAAAAAGTAGGGAACTTATGATGTGAGAAGGAGACAGGACAGCCATAGAACAAGTCCGAGTGAGGCAGAAAACAAGAAGAGTGACAGAAGGTGGAACTAAAAGCCCAGTTTGGGGAAAGGGAGCTGGATACAGAGAGGTATTACCCATTGCCAATTTTTCCAGGCAATGCTTGTCTACACAAAAATGATTTGGGAATCATTGGTCCATGATACACAGGCTTTGTCAGCTGAGCTGTACCAGAAGAAAAACATATATTGGCAAAAGGAGTCCTATTTCTTTAACTACCTTTTTGAGTGACATAAGCCATGCTAGTAAAGGGATTCTTGCATCTATACAGAGGGTGTTGCTGGTGTATCTATATCAATTAAGGGTGTGATTTTTTCAAGCTTGTGAGTGAAACAGCTTTGTCAACAACACTCTGTAATTTAGACCTGGCTTGAGAGTTGTCCTGGCTCTCAAGCAATTGCAGAATGTTGAGGATTTTAGAGTGAACTCCTTTAATGTTGGCAACGTTAGTAAAGAACACAAATGCAGCATAGTAATTTTGAATAGATTTTTTTATTGTTATTCACATCACACACAGAAGTTCTTTTTTGTTCAAAAAGGTAGTGACTGAATGAGCAAAAAATAGCACCCTCGTAGCAGCTGTGTATCTTCATGGCAGGGCATCCACTGAAATATAGGCTTTCTTCATAATGAAAAGCCAAAAGGTTTCTGTTATGACCATATCCTAGCTAGAGAGGGGCTTGTGACATAGCTAGGCTGTCAAACAGATCCATTGGCGGCTAAGTTTACACTGGCACAAAAAGCTGACAAACTGATACAGCTTCCTGAACAAGATAAGTATAGGGCAAAAGTACTGTTTTATAGATAAAGTGACATATACGTCAAGGAAGTTGCTGCCATAGCAGTGCTGGTTAGAAGAGGAAAGTGTGGTTTGCTTGCTCTTTGTCTTTCTTATTTTTTTCATTTTTCTTCTTCATGATCTTAATCAACATAGCAATGCCAGCAAAACTCAATTGCCAGACTGGTGTATTTCTCTGTATAATATATTCCCATTCTGAAAAAAAATCAGCTGGTTTTGTGCAAATCTGGTCTTTGATACTAGAGATTCCTGTATTTGGCCAGAACAATAGCTCTGATGTGGCCAAAGTTGTAAGTCCATATACAGTGACATAACACTGTTTAATAGGGTGGTATCCTCAGAGAACAATCCTAAAATCCTACTGATACTAAGGAGAAACAACTTGCCTTCCTCTCTCCTTCTTATACTACCTCTGGAGTTTATCTGATGCCCTGGTAAACTACTTCAACTCACTATACAGGCATAAAGTGAACATGGCAAATAACAATGCACCATTTAAAGACAGTTTAGTGAACTAAATTGGTTAGTGTGGGGCTCATACAAACACCAGTGTCTCTGCAAAGAAAGAAGGAGGAGTGTACATCTGAGACCAAGGGATATGAGAGGAATTCTCTTTTTTTTTGGTCAACATTAGACTGATCTAACCATCTTGCAATACTGCCTAGTGTGGGCTTAAACCTGGGTCACAAATTGATAAATCAGTGAAAGAATGTCCACTCACACTGAAATGTGTATTTATTTAGCTGATTCTGATTATCAGAGCTGTTAGCCTTGTCTGCAGTTGAAACTATTTCTCAATGTGGATTGACTGGCACTCTCCCATCCCTCTGAAGGGATGCAGTTTATGAAAGTCACTTGCTGAGAGAGCACAAACCCAATTCCAGGGAAAGGACTTCCTTTTGATATCAGCATTACCAAGTCTGCCTCAGGCTCCTTGTCACTACAGCCATTTTGATCAGACAAGGCATTTTTCAGGCTTACAATCAACAGAAATGATTATCATATTGGTAAAGCAGCAAAATAAATACCAAGTTAAAAGCAGTATACTTGGAGCTCTTCAGCTGAATAAGAAAATAAACATTTCCTTGATCACACAGGGAAGGAACTGTTGTCTTTAAGATGATGTTCTTATTGTTTAACAGTGGACCATACACCAATTTCTGTCAGAGCATCAGTTGCAGAAAACGACAATGCTTTGCATGGAAAGTACTTTCCTTTTGTAAAGCTATTAGCTTCATCTTTTTCTGTAAACTGATAGACCGTCAGCTTTCAGATCAGTGAATACTCAGGGATTTTTTTAATTGCATGCGTTACTTTGTTGCTACGTTGTGCACTATGTATGTAAAAATGACCCCTCTTAAATTTTAGTTGGGAAAACTGAGGTGTTTGGCTAGAAGTCCGAATAGGGAGACAAAACTGAACAAAAAATAGTTTGGAGAGTGAATGTTGGAAGGCTGCTTTCTTTGTGAATCACAGAAAGAGCTTTCGTTGGAAATATTCAGACAGCTGCCCCATGGCAGGACAATATTTGTGAATGCTGAAAGTTGTACAGATATTAATACAAATCACTACATATCAGCAAATTTCTTCCTAAAAATACATAGTCCATTGCTTATTATTAGTTGCTATGTGATATCCATGCATCTAATATCATCCAACAGAGGAAGAGAAAAAATTCCCTGAGTTTGATCAATTTCTCTGTAATAGCAGCTGCTAAATTTTGTGGATACTGTGCCTGCCATAAAGCAAAGGTTGGAGTATTTCTTACCTTTACCTGAGGAGCTCTTTTAACAGTACTTTAAGTGTCATAAATACTGTGCACAAGAATAGGAGTAACTAGTGAAAAGCTGAAGAAAACAACCCACAATCTGAAATGGTTGGGTGAACTTTTCAACAAATACCTATGACAAATAAAAGCAAAATCCATTTGCAAATGATTTGTTAATCAAAATGAGCTGAATCCTTAACTGGTATTATTTGTAGCTAACACTTTGTGAAGCTCTAACGGGCAAACAAACACTTGAAAGAAATGAAATACCATGGCTGATTTTAATTAGATTATTTTTACTATTAATGCACTCAGAGATATTAATTTGCTTCTTATTATGAGTGAATTAACTGAAAAAAAAATCAGACCATGAAAAAAATATATTTTGAATTACAGACATGGGAACAGCCACAGTGAATGGGAACTTCTATTTGTTGTTTAGATACTTTAAAACCTAACATCTATATTAATTATTACAGCAAAGATGTATGGTTTCCAGGCACTCACAGCACCCCCAAAAGTCCACAAAAGGTATTCTTTCCAAAGCTGTTTTTCTGTATCAGAGTTGGAAGGTTGTTGCTGAGCAATTTACTAGGGCAAAACCACTGGTTACCCATCCCATTAGCCATGTGCAGCCCAAACCAGCAGTCCCAGGTTGTATTCATTGCCCAGTGTTTTTTTCACAACGGTATAGCAAGAACTCTACAGAGGCTAGATGAAGATTATCAGCCTACTACATCTGTGTGGTTCTTCTGACGGCCAGAAAGCTGGGTTCACAAGTCTGGGAAACTCTAGAAGGAGAGTTATTTCTAAGCCATCCTGAAATTTGAAAACTGCTACCTGGAATTCATATGCATTTGAATTCTTGTACTGGACTCTTAGAGGTATGCTAAAATAGACAAAAAATGCCCTTAATATCAGCTTTAGGTGCCATTTAAACAAATATTTTCATTGTTGTCTTGCAAATGAGGTCTTCAGAAGTATAATTACTTCTTGTCTCTGAAAGAACTTCTGTTCAGGTCAGGATGTTAGGATCAGAACATGCTCTTTCAAGGTTTATTGAATAGTATGTGAGTCACCATATTCCAGTCTTTAAGTCTGGCCATGAACCACTATAGAAGTGGAAACAAATAACTTCTAATAATTTTATTTTCACATTCTCTTCAGTTTCATTTAATCTGTGTTTGCCTGCTTGGTGTATACCTTCACTGTTTTTTGAAGACATGGATGCAAACTGCAGATAAGAGTATGCACACTCTTTTTTCCTTTGTGTGGCTGCTAAGTAGTTACAGTCACAATATAAAGATGACAAGAAGTTCAAGACAAGATAAAGGACCCCAGTGTGATTGGACACCGAGGGGTACACCAGACTTCCTCCTTTTTCTTGGCACTTCTCTTTTTATTCTTTGATTAAAGTCTTTTTCCTTTACTTACATCCTCCATTAAGATGTCTCAGTGTCATTTAGGGTGTTAATTGAGAGGAGGTTTAAGCTCATCAAGGCGATTATAAGTGATAGTTAAAAATTTCTATATATGGCCTATGCTGGAATCAGCACAGTAGGATGCCATTTTTCTTTTATCTAACTGACATTGGTAATAATAGATGAAATTATTACTAAATCGCAGCTGCAGAGATGATATCATGATTTTTTGTGTAATCTTTGATGAAAAATTAATTTTTGAGAGGGATAATTTAAAATGATTTAAATAGTATTATACTGAAGTCCTTACTGGTAATTAACACCAATCTTGTCAGAAGTGAATCCACTTTTGCAGCTGTTTCTAAAGATACCTACAGTATTTGTAACTTTTCTGGGAGTGAAATTATAGTGTTTGGACTTTATTTTTACTGCATAAGGACCATTAAGAGAAAAGGATGTTAATAGAGAAGGCTTTGTTCTCCAATGGGGCCAAATTCTATTTTGCATTTGCAGTGTTTCTCTATGTGTGCATTTAATCAGCTATGCTCAGCATGTAAGCAGAGTTTCGTATATGCAAAGTAGACTTTACATGATATTTATATGTATGTGTTCACACGCCAGTGTACACATAAATGTGTATATCTTTATGGGTTAACTATATACATATACACAACTTTGTGAGGAGTTTAATTGGTCTAACAGATGGCTGATCAGAAATGCTTCTTCATCTTCATCAGTGACTCGTCTTTCTTTGCATCGACTTTCATCACAGTGGCAAAAAAGTGCTCTAACGAGAAACAGCTGAAAATAGATTTTTCTTTGGTACTTTCATCATGCATTAAATGACAGAAGTGGATTTTTTTTGTCCTATATATAAAGACCTGCAGCAGAAGGTTAAAAAAGGAAATATAGTGAAATCTAAATAGAAAAATTTGAATGAGAATATGGGAGAGCCTCAGATTATTCCTCTTATCTTCATATTTTACTTTCTTCTTTTTTAAAGTACATGCTGATTTTTGACTAGATATAGAGTCATGGTTATTCACGCCAGCTACAGTACCTGCCAATCAGTTTCTCTTTTCCTTGAGTTGGGTACAGAAAGGGGGAGGGAGGGACAAGAGTCAAAAGAAGACACAATGGCTTAGGGGACTTTTACTTTAGGTATTCATTAAAATATGAGTTGCATGGTCAGTTTCTGCTGTTTCTGCAATTTTATTATATTCAAATCAAAGTCTGGCTTCTGTAGGCTTTATAAAGGAAACAATGTGCCCTATAAACAAAGTGCAGGGTTCATGTAGGATTGGTTCACTTACAAGCAGATTCATGGGCTGAGTTTATGTACAGATAAGCGAATAATCTATCACATTTTTAATTTGAAAGAATGAACTGTTCAGTACTTTCTTTTGCCAGCACTGAAGTCGTTTGCAAACAATTGCTTTTCCTCTCTGCATTCTAGCAGATATATCATTGTTATTGTACCATCTTCGTAAATTTGTAAACTGAAGAATGCTCTGACTGAGGCAACTGAGAAAATCATGCAGCTGGCTGAGAGTCAAAACAGAAGGAGAACTTGGGTATCGGATCTTCTCTCTCTTTTCTCCAGCAGCAGACCGAAACCACTGAAAAAATATGGTTTACAAAGGAAAAAATATTAGTCTTTTCATTTTTAGAACTGCTTGAACTGAAAAGGTGAGACTCTCATAGTTTCAGTTTAATAAGCTGGCTACTTTTCCATGTAAAGACTATTTTTGATAGGCTTTCTGCTCATGAACTGAGTCAGAAATCTTCTCTTACACTCAGTGCAGGTGTAGAAGGACCGTGGTCACTGACAAGTGAATGGGGAGACCAGAGGAATATTTCTACTGCTACATGTGGTTAAGCCTAAGGTTGCAAGTAGAGGTTTTTCTCAGCAAAGAAGGAACAACAATAAAAGCAGCAGGATGCCTTGTGTTTCAGAGGAAGACTAAGGTTCCTCAGTACTGACTATTGCGATGTGTCAATCCATTGCAGATATCTGAGAGATGAAAGGGAGATATTGGTGTAAACAAGATATTTCTGGATGATAAGGATGTGTAGGGATCAGTCACTATCTTACAAGTATGAGATACAAGAATAGGCAACTTCTAAATTCTATTAGAAGACTTTCCAAGAGACTGGTATTCAAGTATAAGTATACATGTCCATTATCTGGTTCTTCAGTTGCAGTGCTTTGGAACGGAGACAGAAAAGACATAAATAGGGCTGTAACATCAAAGTTCTGTTGTGGCTGACTGTGTGCTTAAAAAAGCAGCCAAAAGTGGTACTGGAGTTTACTTTTTCCACCAGAACAATTACTTCAAGATAAGGAGGATGTTTGTGTGCTTGGAGGAGAAATGAATGATGCTGGGAATAAGAACAGCTTAAGGTTTTCTGAACCTTTCTGTTCAGATTGTGAACTCTTGTTTTCAGGCTTTGAAACCCTGATAGAAAGGGTACAGGTTTAGGAGGAGGTGATCTTGGCTCAGAAGGTCCGGCAGATGGTGTTGGCAAATGGCACCGTGGGCTCCTGCAGGGTGGTGCAACACTCTGGAGGTGGGTAGGGGAGCAACAAGGTTGTGGGAAGCAGCCGGTGGCAAATACACTCAAGATGGCTCCAGCAAGCAACCACAAACAGCTTGGTAGGGTGGAAAAGGATCAGAGTATAGCACAGAGTAAATGAACCAGTGCTGCCTTTACGTCCCACTTCAGGACAATGCATGAGAGGTAAGGGTCAGTAGCTGGTGGAAATGAGCATAAAGCATTGCTGCCCTTTTCACCCTTACCCCCTGCAGTGCAAACTTTTCTTAATGCAAGCCTAAGGGTCTTAGATCCCAGGAAGGCTGCCACTAAAAACTTCTATCTTAATGACTGGAGGCACTCTGTTCACTTTAATAATGGCATAAATTCACAGGATTTGCAATGAAGATGGTGACACACCCTGGTGAAACAAGGATAAGTGAGAGGTAGTCAGAGGACAGAACTGTCTCCCTTCTTTACATCTCTCTCTTTTAATATTAAAGGTAATGAAAATAATACAGGAAATTCATATTGACCACTTGTTTCTCAAAAGAGATTAGTAGCTTGGAAAAAGTAGCAGGCAGTTCTTTCACAATATTTTTTCACAGCTGTGAACCTTTACCTGCTAAGCCTTACAAAACTGATTAACTTAGTTTTAGTTTGTGAGGCAGTTCGCACAGGCAGGGTGAGCAGGGAGAGCGCAGGGAGGGCACAGTCTCCATGCTCAGGAGGCAAGTTCAGTTGGTGAGGGGTAGCCCAGCCATGGCATACACCCAGTATATCCTCTGCATCCTCTGTACCTGCCAGAAGGAATGTATCAACCCAGAATGAGCTCCCAGGAAACCATGAAGCCATCCAGGTCTCAGACTGTAGGGAGTGCCACCAGCTTGTACTGGAAATGGAAACAGAGATAACAGTTGTTTAAGGTGTGAGCAGGTGGAAGATCTCCTCAGCCTAGTTGTAGAGCTGCAAGAGGAAGTAGATATGCAAGAGGAGCATCAGAGAGTCTGAGCAAGAGGGAAACTGGTGGAACCACACCTTGAGCTCTCTGAAACGTGAATGTAAACAACCACAGGAAAAAAAAACCTTGACCAAAGGGATTCAGTATCCTCTCCCACGAGGATGAAGGCAGGGACTTAAAGAAATGTGGGAGCAAGTCCACCAGTGGGGCAGCAAATGAACCCCCTCCTTGTCCATGCCTCCCCAGATGCCTCTCCACAAAAGATACAAATCTCTAGCTGTGGAGAACCAATTGGAGGACAATGTGGGTGTTGATTCATCTACACCAGAGGAGGAACAAAGGCCAGAATGACACACTCCCCATATTACTACAACTGCCATGAGGAAGTAAAGGTGAGTTGGAGTCATAGGAGGCTTCCTTCTGAGGGGAACAGAAGGTCCAATATGTTGAGCAGACTCTACTCATAGGGAAGTCTGCTGCCTACCAGGAGCTTGGGTTAGGGATATCACTAGGAAACTCCCGAGAGTGGTAAGGCCATCAGACTACTACCCATTTCATATGTTCCATGTGGGAGCTAATGAAGCTGCAGTACATAGCCCAGGGGTGATTACAAGAGACTTCAGGCCTTGGGACAGGTAATAAGGACATCTGGAGCCCAGGTGATTTTTCCCTCTCTCCTTCCAGTTGCAGGCAGTGACATTGGAAGGAACAGATGGGTCCAGTCTATTAATACATGGCTTCATGGCTGGTATCACCGTAAAAACTTTGGGTTTTTTTGACAATGGGATGCCCTACATGGCACCAGGCTTACAGGCATCACCAATCTGAGTGGTGCAGTTGTCACACCAGGAGGGGATGTCATCCAGAGAGACCTGTATGAGCTGGAGAAGCGGGCCTGTATGAACCTCATGAGGTTCAACAAGGCCAGGTGCAAGGTCCTACACATGGTTGGGGTAATATGTAGTTTCAATACAGGATAGGAGATGACATGATTGAGAGCAGCTCTGCAGAGAAGGACTTGGAGGTGCTGATTGATGAGAAGCTCCACAGGAGCTGGCAATGCATACTCACAGCCCAGAAGGCCAACCGTATCCTGGGCTGCATCAAAAAGCTTGGCCATCAGCTCGAGGGAGGTGATTGTTCCCATCTATGCTTTTCCTATGAGACCCTATCTGGAGTATTCTCTCCAATTCTGGAATCCTCAACATAAGAAGGAAGTGAAACTCTTGGAATGGGTCCAGAGGAGGGCTACAAAGATGATCAGAGGGCTGGAGCACCTTCCCTATGAGGACAGGTTTAGTGAGTTGGGGTTCAGCATGGAGAAAAGAAGGCTCTGAGGAGACCTGACAGTGGCCTTCCAGTGTCTGAAGGGAGCCTACAAGAGGGCTGAGGAGGGACTTCTTACAAAGGCATGTAGTGATAGGAGTAAGGGGAATGGCTTTACATTGGAGAGGGGAAGATTTAGATTAGATGTTAGGAAGAAATTCTTCACCATGAGGGTGGTAAGACACTGGAACATGTTGCCCAATGATGCTGTGGATGCTCGCTCCCTGGAAGTGTTCAAGGCCAGGTTGGATGGGGCCTTGAGCAGCCCTATCTAGTGGGAAGTATCCCTGCCCGTGGCACGAGGTGTTGGAACTAAATGATCTTTAAGTTCCATTCCAACCCAAACCATCCTATGATTCTGTGGTTCTACATATATTACAAGAAGATTTTCTACAACAGTGGAAACAAGCAAGAATGTCACTAGCTTCCTGCACATCTCAAAGGATCAGGATCTCTCTGGATTTTTTTTACTTTCTTTTCCTATCTCATCATGGTTGTCTTTTACTTCATAAGTGCATCATTTGAAGTAGTTGCTATGAGGTAAATGGCTATTAATTATTCAGGCCAGAAGGCCTCAGGCTTCTGGCTGCAGATATGGGGAAGGTAGACAAAAACCACTCCTGACTGGTTGAATAGGGTGTCCTTATTGCAGTTCTTGAACTAGGGGCCATGCCAAACGTGCTATGCCATTGTATCCACGATGGACAGATGGGGACCTTATAAAATAAGATAGGATGCTCCTTCCTTGCCAATGTCTAAGAATACTGCCTCCATACCTGTTGCAGGTGTTGATGTAAAGGAGCAAAGTGACTCTCTTGCACATCATGCATAACATGCTCAGTTAAACAGAATTGAATATGAATTGTCACATGTTTTGCTGTTGTAAATCAGTGCCATAATTCTTCAGTGTACCCATAATTAAAAAGAAGGACTATTGGTTAAAAAAGATCTTTAAAACTGAACTAATTGAGATCATATCTCTATACATTAGGCAGAAGATATGAGCTTTTTTAAAGAGTGATCTAAGGATAAACCAGGAAAAACTGAATGTGAGCTTGGATTATATTTTTGTTACTTTATTACATTTAAAAAGTTTTGACAGTTGTGGATTATGCTTTTTTTTTCCTCTCTCCGTTCCTTGTTTTTCCTGTTATATATCCAACTCCATTTACTGTGATCTATGCCTGAAATGCTGGTGAAATGCTGACATTACAACAATCAAAAAGATAAAGGAAGGAATGAATCAAGGAAAGTAAAGGAGTATTAGTGATAATTCATGTAACTTTTGTATTTTCCTTTTGTTAACTCCACTGAGTTGTACTGCAGTATAATCTTTTGGAAAAGGTAAGTTTAAAATGTCTTCTTTCCCCATCCTTTTCAACCATGCTGGTATGTATTTTTAAATTGCTAATCAGTTCAGTGATTAAAATACAGGAAAATGAAAAAAACCTGACATTTAAAAATATCTCAAAGGAAAAAAAACCCTAGAAGTCTCACTCTAGTAGCAAGAATGAAATAAACTTGTTGGCATTCTTCATTCATTCATTACAAAATATGAGCTATATAAACCCAACACTTGGTAAATTATTTGTAGGTCACCTTTAAAGAAACTTTTGAGATAGTAATGCATCCCCTGAAATGAAAATACAAATAGATTCTCTATTCTTTATATGAGGCATGCTTATACTTGAAAAACATTTTTACATTGGGTTTAAAGAATGTTAAAGATTTTTCAGTGTTTGTGATGTTTGTAGTTACTCACAGCATTTTCTAGTGATCTTAGCCGTACACACAGAAAAGTGCAAAACCAACCTTGAAAACGCTTTGGCACACTTCACATGTTAATCACTGCAGAATGGTTTCAAATTAATGAGGAGAGTGTAATTGTTTCTATGTAAGTGCCTTGCTCTGGGATGTAAGTGAAATAGAAATTTAGTGTAGTAGTTTGGAAGACAATGATTAATATTTACATTTATCAGCTGAAAAGCCCCAAAATGTTATAGAAAGGTAATTTTCTAAAAGCAGAGTACTTGCTTCTGTGCTAATAGGCAGCACTTAGCCATCTGAAGTCAGTCTCTGTTTCTGTCTCCTTAATTTCTTACCAGAACAATTGTGATGCTGACTGTAATGCCAAATTCATGTATGTTTTTCTTTTTGTTATGCCATTAAGATGACTCATTTGCAGTTAGACTACATTGCTTCCCACTTTTTAAATGTATTTTGTTATTTCACAGTTGTGTTTTACTTTTTTACATACTTTTACTTGACTTGTATATTTTTTAACTCCCGACATAGTGCTAAAACCTTATTTATTCTAAGCTGTTCCTGAAGAGAATTTAAATGCATCACAAACAGGTAGATGTACCCAAAGCCTCATTGCCAAATACACTCCAAAATATTGTTGTCCTACATTCAAGAGATATTTGATCAAAATGTATAACAAATTGAAAACATGTAAAAGCTTTGAATTTTCTATGAGGAAAAGAAAATATGGAAAAATAGTATGATATCATACTATACTTAGGGACATTGGTTAGGGTGTTTATGCTGGAGAAAATAGCAAAAAGCACAGAGTCTGACTAGGTTCTTGGAATTTTATGTTTAATACTTCTTCAGTATGGAAATCATGCAAAATTACTTGAAAATAGCTGTCAAATGTTTGATCATAGCGGCATAGAATCCCCCAGAAGAAAGGAGGGAAAAAAATCCCACTAAAATTTTGAGAAGGTTTGAATATCAAGTAACAGACTGGGCTGCTGTCTTGATACTTCTGGCGTGTTTTTAACTAGGCTACCTTGTGTTCTTTTATTTCCTTTCCAAACCCAGTATTTAAAAGCCCCATATGGCAATAGATATTGCTGGAATAGAATGCATACTATTCTGGAATCAATTTTATCTGAGTTAACTTTTTATGTTTTAAAAGGCAACTGAAATATTTTGGCTTCTCTACATTTTCTTTTGACCCAGTCCTGATCCCCTCTTCATCCTTCTCTCATCTGCAGCTCTCCATATGGATTTTTATGTAAGATACAGAACTTTCTTTTTAAATCCTGTACAGATGTAGAAGGGGGAGGTGGTTGGTGGTGGGGGATGGTGTAAGAGTTCTTCTGCCTAATGGTATATATGCTTAGATAACAGGAAGAAGATATGGGTGGGTGGGATGGAAGGTGGCATATTCTATTAATATATGTGATAATACCAGACCAGTCACATTAGGTGTGCGCTCCTCATTAATGAGAGAAGGATGGGAAAGAATGCGAACAGAAAAAAACCTAGAATTTTACTTGGCACTTGTTGATGCCAGAAGCATTATTCAACTTTTGAAGAACAAAGTTGATGGTTAAATTTAATTTTTCATAGTGATCTGGACTGATAATTCATCCTTCTACTGGCAGGCCTTTATCATAGGATTTAACTCATGCCCAGGGTCAGTGAAATATCTGAACAGGAATACTGATAGGCAATAATCCAAAACTCTGCCTGTTTTACTTCATATCCTGCTTAGCAGAGACTCCACTGCTCATGACTGACAGCTCTTTTCAATCATCAGAGATTTAGTGTCAGTAGGTCAATAGATTTAATATCCTGGGGATATCTCCTTCAGATTGCTGATCAGCACCTTACAACAGCCAAAGGCCTGACCTCGGACCATTTGCAGATTTAGACTGAACCAAACGGATGTCAAACTAAGACTTTGGGACCCTAATCAGTACAAGGTGCCCAGTCTGGTAGAACAGATATGATCTAAACAAGGCAGATGCTGAGTTCACCAGGACCTTTTCCTTCTGTAATAATAAGACTGAGAAAAGAAATCATATATTCTTGAATTGTTCTTTGCTGGGCAAAGGCATTTGCAAACCTGGACAAATATCTAAAGTTGTACAAGTGCTACAGAAATTTGGAAAAATAATATTTAGTGGCAAACTCCTTGCTTGTTTCTTAATGTGTTTTTAATAGTTTTATTTGATTGATATTTCACATATGTCACGTGTATACCCTCTTCTTGTAGCTGGTGACATACAGAAAGTAAATATGATGTTCTTAGTGATTAATGAACTGAAGAAAATTCCATCACATATCTAAAAATTCCAATCCTATCCATAATTATTTCAACATATTTGAAAGAGAATTCTAGCTTTCTTGAGAAATTTCTCATCTAGTCAGATTTCTACTGGAATTGAAGCAGAAAAACAGACTTTTCTAAAATTTACTTTGATTTTACTTTTTATGCCAAGGTGTTTTTTTTCTGTCTGAACTTTTATTGTAAACCAGTTGATTGTGATTTTAAGTTCCAAAGACATTGCATTCTCACAAACATCAGGAAACTATGTGGAAAAGCAGAGAACTAATACCTGAAGCAGGTCCCTGCTGAGAAAGGTATATCTTTGTAAGCTAAAGTGCATTATTAGTCAACAGAGAGGACACATGGGATGGAGACATTATGAATACCCCAGTTACAGAAAAGGCTAGAATTCTTCAGTCTAGATACGGATAATACAGTCATGAGTTCGGAAGTCATAAACTTCATGGACTATACATCTCGTGTCCTTCACCAGGTCCAAAGGAAGGTCTTGTCCTGGGTCACGAGAAGCTCAGGGATGTGTCACTGACAGCTTGAGGGGAACTGGAGTTTTTAGCATGAGTAGGACTGTCACAGGAGGATGTTTTTTCTCTGTTTCCAATGGATCTCCAGAGATTCTGTACACTAATTAAAGATGGAGACTGCTGTTGTGGGAAAGTAACATAAAGGTCCAGATTTTCTGCTGCAGGCAAGGAGCAAGGAGTGCTAATTGGGAGGGAGGTGTGAGCAAAGATGCCACCTTGCACTGATTGATTGTTAGCCAGCTTTTGTCCCTTGCCATGAGATAGATCAGTCTGAGGGTGACTATAAATTAGGTGGACTGCTAGTGGCACCAAAGGACCATTATGCTAGCTAGACCTTACTAGTGTGTGAGATGTGCTTGCTAGAGTCTATATATTATCCGCCAGGCAGCAGAAGTGGAGAACATCATACTTTGATTTTGAGACTGGTTTAAGGACAAGTAAGAGGAAGCATTAGGCTGAAATCTAAGACCTTTATTGGGATTTCTGCATTAAACCAAGTCTGCAAATTGTTCAACTACTTAGAAAAAGTGTTCTTGCAGAAAGTATCGATGAACAGAAAAGACCCTCTGGCTGAATATATAACAACACTTTAACTTCTGCTGCTGCCTGAGTGAGGTATTGCATCTGCTGAACATCCTGTGCAGTGCTTTAAACTGTGGCTCCAGAGCAAAATCAAACCTCTGTAGAAATTCTCTTCTTAGTATCTGTGCAATGTCCTTCTGACAAGCTCCTTTACTCCTTGTTCTTCTTCCTCTGCAGCTCTCTCACAAAGGTGACAGGATTTCACTGATACGTATGACCAATATGTGTAGGTCAAGGATGACAGGAAAATGGAAAAAATGAAAAAGGAACAAATTACACCATATCTAAAAGAACAAAGACCAGGCAAAGACATGGAAGCCTTACTCTGAGTAGTGGTTATGAGATCTAACAGAAATGCTGTCTTGTCAGCTTTGCATTTGATTTTTTTTCCAATCATATTCCAATACAGAGATTCGGCGCAGAGACAAAGTAGTTACTATTTCTGCACATTGTCATACTTTGGCTCTACTCCATTCTGTGCATACATGCCAACATGCTTCTATAAAACCATTTAAAAAGCAGTACCAATTAGGTATTTAGAGGACTAGAAATCCTGTAGGTTAAAATACCAGTGAAGCAGTTAAGACCACAAGTGTATGTTACATAAGAAAGTCAATAATGGGCTTTCTTCACTGATGAAAGCAAATAATATGAATCCTACATTTATTTTATAATAGAACATCTTAGACTATTAAAGGATTTTATATCTGTGCTACTATTCCATATATTTGTTTTCATTTATTATCTTTTTTGCAACTGTATGTGAAAGCCTCACCATCATACCTGTTACTATACATATGGAAAACAGTCTGTATCATAAATTGCTTGAAAGTTCTTAACCTTTCGATGTACAAACATGTTCCAAGATATGTATTAAGACAGCAGATAAATGCAGTCAGTGATGTAGCAGAGAATGAATGTGGGTATGATGTGAAAAGTTTTTATTGAAAATTTTTTGTTTACATGTAATAATGTCCATATCTTGCAAACCACAAATTATACTTAAATCGGGGGAAAAAAAGATAGCAAAGGAGGGAAAGGCTACATATAATGAATAGCTTGGAGGAGGTAGAGATAGAAGAAACATTCAAAGACGAACTAGGGGAAAATCAGTGAAAGCACCAAGGAACACTTAAAAAAAAAAAGGACAAATGTTTGTACTTTCTCACAAAATTGTGTCTGGGTCCAATTCAAAATATTGTCAGGACCTACAGGAAAAATCACTTCAGACAAAAAGATTAGACAGTCATGTAGGTCAAACACAAAGTTACTGTATCCTCCTTTTGGGAATATTAGACAAGATGACCTGATATGACTACCTAAAAGGAAACTGTAAGTTATCAAACATTGGAAGCAGGGATGGTATATTTATGAAATGTTACATTTCTTCCCTAAACATCTGATACCATCAACAGTCAAAGACAAGATACGTGGATCTTCGTTTCAATCCAGTTCAGTAGCTCCTATACACACAACTCAATTGCTGCATATATTTTTTTTCACTATGGGTACATTTTAAAGGCACTAGTCCAAACATGAACAGTGACCTGAGACTGTAAGTGCTAGCCCTTCATTACAAATATGAGGTACAGCAAGCAGTCCTGCAATATGGCATGAGATAGTAGTCATGGAGCTACGCCATCCATCCTCCTCTATCCTTTTAAATTGTCTCTGTATTCATCCCTTCCTTCTCCAGTTCATAGTAAATGCAACTTCATTCTGAAACAGGAAAATAAATCCAGAGAAATGGACTTTCCTTGCAGTAACTTTATCTGCTCTCTGTATTAGCCGAGTCTTGCAACTTTTTTGTAGAAGTAACAGGTCCAAAGGGTCCAACACTGGTAGCAGCTCAGCTCTCAGCTTGTTTGGGCTGTAACCGTTACACCTTACTCACTGCCTGGTGCTTTGATTTCAGAAGGCTATGAAGAGAGAGGCCATTTTTCCTGCTGAGCGCACAGTACAGCTGTGAAATAAAGGTGAGCGTATGTCTGTTACATGTTCTCATTTGCCCTTATGTTGTTTGATGTTCTGGCCCTGTTGTTCTGTCTCCCAAATAACTTGAGAGTCCCCCGCAGAAATGCAGAAGGTGTCACAATCGCTGAAAAAAATGGAATAATATAAATCTAAATAGCTGAAATGCAAGGTAAAATTATTATCTGGGCTGTGGTGATTCAGCCTTGCCTTATTTGCACTTATACACTAGCAAACCCACATGGACACAGACACACATACAGGCACAGAAATAGCAGAGGGAAAGCAGAGAAAATTACACAATTATGAGACTAACAGAAAACAGGACAACGGGGTTGTGATGTAGTGCCTACAATGGTGTTTGATGCAGGGACTTAATGTTTTAAATGACATATATTATCAAAGTTATCCTGTGCTGATCTCTCTCTGCTTTTGTTCCCTGGACTTTTTAATCCTCTTTCAGCTTGATACCCTGCTTTCTGTAGCTGCAGGGTATGATATAATAAAACAAGTATGTATCCATCTGTAAGTGGACTTAAGCAGAGACATACACTATGTGTCTATATAGCAATATTTTTAGATAATATATAAATGCAGTATATAAGTAGGCATACACACACACACACACATTAATACTTTGAAGTATTTAGCATTTTCGACTAATTATACCTTGCAGTCTCATGTTAATTCCCATTTGAAACATTTGGCACTATTCCTCCTAATTCATTTATATTAATGAGGGGAGGATCCTCAGAGCAATAATCAGTTAAAAATCATGACTAGCTTTGTTGATAAATACCATATTGGTACATGATACTGTATTGGCTTGTCCTTAATTAGGAAGCACTGGAAGGAGTACCAAGAGGGAAATACTCATAAATTTTTCTTTTAAAGTCTAACTGCTCTCTTTCTGATATTTGCATGCTTGAAACAGAGAGAAAAATGAGAAATTTGATTTTTGTTTAGTTTTCCTGCACTTAAACCAACCTATCCTTAATCAAGATATATATTTTATATAGAAATTTTTCCAACCAAGTCCATTTAGAAAAGAAAAATCAAGAGAAACATAAGCAATGTTGCTAAGTCTTAGATAATTGAAATAATTAATTTAAATATTAGAAAATTAGAACTTTTATGAAGCATTTGGGGAGGCTGGATGGCTCAGGGAACTAATAATGAATCAGTGAAGCCTTTCTTTCTAGGTGACTGATTGCTATTGCATGTACAAAAGGCTAGAAAGTCATTCCTACAAGGCTATGTGCAGCAGTGACTGGGCTCTGCTTTCATAAGACAAGTCTTACCCTTGGTCAGGAGTTTAGGAGTGAACAGGAATCAAAACAGAATTGGAAAATGTTAGCAAGGACAGGCATGCAGTGTCTTTGGAGCCTGAATGATCTAGAATGGCAACAGGTAAGTTACTTATGTAGTGATTGAATTTTTCCTGTTTTTTTCAATCTCAGAATTCTTTTAAGCGTCAAGTTTTTCTGTCATCACTTTTTTTACCCCTCTTGTCTTCTAAATGCATAATATCACTATAGGTTTGCCAACATGCAATTCACTGCTGCTTGTTTATGGCAAATACCTCCAGCATATGTATCCTGATTTCATCAGTAATTGGCAATAGAATTATACAATTATAGAATGGTTTGGGTCTGAAGGGACCTCCAGGGATGAGGCTAATAAAGCAAAAACTTAATTAAAAGTACTTATTTTTTTTAGATATGCTGAACAAAAGAATATTTCATGCCATGGTGGAAATTGAAGGCATCATTACATCTTATCAGGATCTTTAGAATAAGTTAGTGCTTTGAAACCTGAATCATGTATATGTTGATCTGGCTTGTAAAAGCACTGGACTTTGCTCCTGCCAGGACAGTGCTGCTACAGAGTATAAGCCAATATAAGCCTGGTTTGTGCTGGTTAGACGGACTTGAACGTGACCTAACAGAGAACTATACAAATACTGTTAAACACTTATCTGAAACTCTTTTTCAGTCCATCAGTAGCATAACCTTGCAGCCTTTCTTTCTTCCACCCACTCGTTCATATTTATACTTTCAGGAGACAAGTTTTTGCAGTGACAATCATGTGAATGGGAAAGATGAGAGGGTTATTTACAGGCAGGTACTTGTCACAGTGCTTAGTCTAGCTAAATACTTCTGATCTGGAAGGCAGGAAACCAGCCTGCATCACTGCTGTCAATTTGAGAAGTTGTGCCTCCATTTTCCCCTCTAACATTTGTTTGTGGAGTCTGTTCATCCTGGAAACAGCTTGGGACAGACACTATTTTGTACCACGCATGTGTATAACTCTTGGCACAGTGAACTTGACCTCTGTTTGGGCCTCAAAGAATTGCTAAAGAACAAAAATTCCTGTGATGGCAAAAAGAGGAGAAAAATCTTGAGGGACAGTATGCAGAGAGGAGCACCATGGGAGGGATGCAGCCATGGGACTATCCCATGTAATTGTGAGTGCGAGGAGTGGCTTTCCAAGGCAAACTGGGTTAAGGACACTGAGAGCAGTGGGGTAGTGACAATGTTTTCTGGTGCAGCTGTGACCAAGCCCTCAGTTGATGGCATGGAATGACAGTCCCTGGACACTGCAGGAACAAGTGGAGGGCTATCACAAGAAAGCAGAGATAGAGTAAAAGTCAATCTGTTTTGAGAAACTGTGTTTTTTGGATACATCCGAAGTTCTCTAAACCTCTCTTAGCCTCCATTACACCATCTCCTCTTGCATCTTTTCAAACCCTATTGCCCTTACCCACCCTCTTTTCTCTTTCAGGACTTCATACCTCCTGAATAAATAGTTTAGAAAAGCTGCTGCTTGGGATCAGAGAGGCCTGAGGAGATTACTGCTGAAACCAGAAGAACCTCTTTTGAATCTGGATTTTGTCTCCTAATCTGACCAAGACGGATCTGTTCCTGCTCTGCCCTTTTTCTGGTGCTGAGACACAGCATCAGTTTTCACTTGAGTGGTGAAGGAAGGCTGGGAGCAAATAAAGAATGAATAAAGAAATAAACATCAGGACATTACCAATTTCACACTGTTTAGCAATCCTGAGCAGAAAGTCTTACTGTTTGTCAAATAAAAGTGAGAAAAAAATAATAATTGGGAGATTAAATTATTTTGTCTATCTTTTAGTTGCTCGTAATGAATGATAAAATATTTCTAAAATAATAATCTGAAAAGAGTTTTAAAAAAGAATCACTTCACAGGATCCTTTTAAATTTCCCAGTGACAGAATGATTGCAAATGTATACCAAACAGCTGCTTTCAGATGCAGGTAAACTGCTATTGAAAAGAGATTTAATCCTAACTGTTTATGCCTGCTTTTGATGATAGTGCAATTGAGTATTGTGTTATTTAATAATGCATTCAAGCACCTGTTTAGAGAAGGCATATTCCACTATGGTCCAAAATGAAAACAACCCCATTACTTGTCGAGGTTTCATTCATAATTCTTGTATCATGCTCTGATTAGAGTATACATTGAACCTCAGATGAGCATTACCTAAGGCACATTGCGTTAAATGCACTGTATAAACCTGGCACAAACCACAAAGCTACCTTTAACTTGCACAAAACAGCAAGTAGAAATTGATTAAAAGATGCATTCTAGTAATATAATGGCTGGTCTCAGTATAAAAATTAATTAATGCTATTAGTACACAACCAAAACTGCTTTTAGAAATCTTCTTAGAACATTAACTAAAATGTTCATCTTTTCAATGCATTTGACTGAACCTCTGAGACTAAAAGCTTTGCTTCCCCCATGCAAATGTGAAAAAAAATCACAGCCTGAATTTTCAAGTGCTTGTTTTATAGCAACCTCCCCCAGCCATTTGCTTTTAGATTTCTTGTTAACCTGAGCTTGGTCCTAGGCCATGTGTGAGGTTGTACTATTAGCTACTACAGATTAAGGTGGCAGCCCTGGGAATCAAGGCCAATAACATATGCAGATTGAGCCACAGAGCAGAGAAAGAGATAACTAAATGAAAAAAAGGAGAAAGGGCTTTATGTTTAAAAAGGAAGCTCAACAGTATTCTAGGCTTTTGGCTCACAGTTATTCTGAGCACAAAGTATGAATGTTTGTCAAAGAAAAACCAACCTCCTGGGCACTCTCACCCTCACAGACCTGGTTTGTTTCTTTGTTTTTTACATTTGAGGAAGACATTTCACTTCATTGGGATGAATTTTTACACATACTGAGGTATTCCCTTTCTTCTTCTTTCTTTTTGTCCCCTCTCCTTCCTATTCCTTTTGTCTTTTCCTTTCCATTTTTTCTTCTGTTTCTCAGAATTCACCTCAAACCTTTCCTAGGTTCAGGTTTTTTCTTCCCTCATTTCCCCAGATATTTCTGCATCTATTTGAAAGTCCAGACAGGCTTAAAGCCAAAAATGGCTGGCCTTAGAGATGTTCTACCAGAACTTACAGAGGCAGCAGCAGTTTACAATAGAAATTGGTTTTGTCTGGATCTTGTCTGTCAAGAGCTCCAGCAAGAGTTCTCAGAAACCTGGCACCTTGACATAAATGTTTTTGCACACTTGCAACACTCATCATGATTTTTGCCATTTACTTTTTTTAAGCAATATGTGGTGATGCAATTTGATGGCATCATTTAAAAAACAAATCCTTCTCTGAATGATATAACCATAACCAAACTCCCCACTATGTCGACACACTCAGCAATCCTGGAAAACAGGAATACTGGATTCAGTTTCTAGTTCCTACATGAGCTGGATATAGTTGCTTTCACTCCTCATTTGTCAGCTTTCCCTTCTCAGGGGAAATGACCACAACTTGTTTCTCCTTTGCTCCTTCCCGGTTTTCTGGAACTAGTTCTGGTTAAGTTTCTCATATACCTAAGGAAACACAGGGACGTTCATCCAGAACAGACCACCTCCTGCCTTCAACACCCAATCCTCTCTGCTTGCGTGCTATTACGGTCAGCTCCACAATGGCTAATTTGCCATCTTAGCTTTGCTTGGGGTAAATATTCACTGCCCTGTACTTTCTTTACAAGTACAGAGTATTGCCTTTGTTCTCTTCTACACTTACAGTGACCTGGGCCATCTCAGCCATGAATATCTGTCACTGCTGTCAGAGACATCCAAAGTGCTGTTCCTTCATGGAGAGATACTTTCAAGGCAATCCTTGATGTTTCATGCTTTTGTCCTGTCCTTATACATTTTAATAACCAAAATATTAACATAGGGAAGGATTTCATCATATGCCCGGTGACACCTAACTAGCTTTTCTTTTTTTTTTTTTTTTTCATTTGCATTTGTTCTAAGTTTCAAAGACATCTTAACATTGCAGAATCTGAACAGATGACTTAAACAGACATTATTAATAGAAATATTCAACTATTAAAATCAAACTATTGATGTGATTGAACAAAATGTTCATCCATCCTGCCAAATGGAGTGAGTAGCTATAGATTTTGAGAGGATAGATGGATGTGTGTTGAACCACTTATCTTCCTGGGTAGGAGGGATATCAGTAAGCTACCTAGAAAAATGACTGACCTGTGGGATACTCAGGGCTAAATGATCCTAAAAGGAAGACAACTTCCGTTCAAAGGTATTCACTGTCACACATTAGAGAAATTGCTAATCATTGAAGAATTATCTATAAAAATAACATATAACCCATGGTTACATACTTCACAGTTTCTACCTGGGGATGAAGAATTATTGGTAGACTTGAGAAAGGCTGCTTCCTTTTCACTATTTCAAAGCAGACAGGGATAAAGTTACAGGTGGTGAATGTGGCTAAAAGATTGGTAAAGCATACTGTGAATGGCATTAGCAGCAGGTCTTCTGGCTTCGACTTGAAGCTGTTTGAGAACTAGTAAGAGCCTAAACAGGTATTCCAGCTGCATTAAGAAAGATTGTTAACACATACTTCAGCTTAAGGAGAAGCTCACTGCTCTGAAGGAAGTGCTTACCAATGGTCCAATGGAGCGAACGTTTAATACAGGTAATCCTAGTATAATGTGGACATTATTTGGAAGTTTTCCTTGGTCATATCATACCAAATGATATAAAATATAGTAGAAGAGTGAATATACTGCGAAAAATCATAGGATAATAAAAATATAGTCTACTGTCTTTTAACAATAGTTTGCAATGTAAGTTTGAAGAAGGAATTTCAGAAGAAAGCAAGTATAGATGCTTCCCTAGTGTAAGGGGATTCTGAGCTTAATGTGACATCTGATGTCTCTCCGAGAGTTTTATTTCATGGTTTCCAACTGTTCTCTGGAACTATTTATACTTTTAGCATCCAAAACATATTCTGGCAAGGAGTTCCACAGTTACATCAAATGATATTTCCCCTGGTTTGTTTTAAATCTAATAATTGATAATTACACTTCAGACTGACAATCCAAATTACTTTGTCATCTTTTCCTTAAAATTTTAATAGCTACTATAGGACCTATCATTAGTTCTCTTTACTTCTAAATTTTCTTTTCCTTTGTATAGACTTGCATTTTTATTTTACCACCTAGCTACTCAGCAAAGAACTTTTTTCATCTAAGCTTAACTCTCTGAATGCCAGATACCTAGTCTAAGCTAGATCTATCCTATGAAAGGCATCTAAGAGAAACAGAATGAATAATTGGCTGGTAACACCTTTGCTTTATTCAGTGCTTATCATAATTTCATTAATTCATTTCTCCATAAGCCTGATAACTCTGTTTCTTTTTCAATATTTCCAAACAACTTGTCCAGTAAAGAAATTAGACTTACTGCTCTACAGCTTCCTGGATCTCCCTCCCCATTCCAAAATGCTTTTAAAAATTTGCATTATATTTCCCACCTCCCTTCCTTTGGTACTGAAGGCAATTTAAGCACTAGGTTACACACCACAGTGAGTAGTTTGGCAATTTCATATTTGAATTCCTTTAGAGCTCTCGCGTGAAAACCATCTGGTGCTGATAATTTGTCACTATTCATTTTATTGATTTGTTCTTAAACCTCTTCTACGAACACATCAATTTAAGACAGTTCCTCAAACCTGTCCCCCCCGTAAAAAATAGTTCCAGTGCAGAAACCTCCCTAAACTCCTTTCCAGTGAACACTGATGCAAAGAATTCATTTAGCCTTTCTGACATGGTCTTATCTTCTTTGAGTGTTCTTCTTACACCTGTAGGCCTGATTGGCTCCCTGGCTGGTTTCCTGTTTCTGGTGTATTTGGAAAAAACTACATTTTATTCCTTTAGCAAGTTATTCTTCAAAATTTTGTATATCCTGCATTCTTCTGGGTTTGTGTTTAGGCTGCTAAATTTTATCTTCTTTTCCATTTCCCTTCCCCAGAAACCACAGCACATGACACAACAAATAAAACAAGTAAACAATTATATTATTGGGGACAGGGCAAGAGAAATAAAGCAACAAAATCTGCGAGACTCTTGGCTATTTTTAAATGAACAAGAACTCCACTAAATGTCATTACTTGCCTGGTCTCCCCCAGAGACTGAAAAAGGTGGATTATACTAAAGAATTAGAATGATTACTAGCTACTATTTGAAGGGGGACTATTTGACTAAGGGACTTGATAGAAAAATATTTTCATTTCTAATTTAAATATTTTGATCAGGTATTGATATTGATATTTTTGATATCAATGACTTGATGGAAAAGCCACATCAAAAGACGATTAATTTTTTTGTTTTGTTTTTATTTTAATGGAGGATGAGTTGATTTCACACCAAAGAGCTGTTGCAATGAGCCTCATAATTGCATTAGTAGCAAACTTGTATTGGTTGGCTTCAAATGTTTCCATTCAGCTTTCAGCTCAAATTTACAGTTCCATTTGTATGTTCTCTCTTTCAGTTCATTGTCACTTTAGATTTTCAAGAAGGCTTCATTAACATCAGCATAGCATCAGCATTTTTGTATTCTTTCTGTTTTTTCTGTATTTTTTTGAGAAACAGAAAATAGCTGAGTGTAAGTGAAACTTTCTCCTCTGTATCTGAATTCCATCAACTGAGCAATAGCATATGTAAGAGGAAGAATTGCTGTACCTAATGCTGTTGGGTATTTGCTAATGTATTGACATATATGTTGCAGAAAAAGTACAAAAAAGAAATATAAAAAGGAGAGGGAAGGCTGAGGCAGAGCTAACCATAGATTCCCTACTGATAGATCTTGTTTGTGGTAAAAAATAGGAGCTGGCTAGAAACTCGGTGGAGGAGGAGAAAAAAAAAAAAAGAAAAGTAGTGGCTGAAAAATAGATGTTTTCGAGCAATTCTGCTCATACTGCTCATTATGAATCTGAGCCAAAGACAAAGACTCAGGACAAAACAGTAGGGCACAAAGATGAATCTCCCCCCTCTCTTCTTTTACTTTACTCAGGACAGAAAAGAAAATCAAACAGACTTCACCATAAACAGTAAGAGGAGATACACGTTGTCAGTGCCAGCTACAAAGCAACACAAAAAGAAAACTATTTGAGAAGTTTGTAAAGGGAAACTCTTCTATGTGGTTTCTCCAGTGTGAAGTGCCTTCACACATGCCCAGTGGCCAGAGTTTTGTCATCTAGAAGGTCTTTGTGTGAGACATCAAGGGGCTTACATTCACATCATGTCTTTAGCTTGAAATTTACAGCATTAGCATTCTTAATTAGAGATTGAAGAATTTTCTTCTTTCTCTTTGAAATTCAGAAGGGCAAAGGAGAATCATCAAGACAGCTGTTATGGTCCACTACAAACATAGGGGCATCAGGCCTGTGTGGGTGGATTTTCATGGGTCATTTCTCCAGCAGAGATTTTAATGGACAGAATTTGGGTTTTGCAGTTAACTGCCATGTTTAAAATTTGAAAGAATAATAAATCATTCTGTCTTTTTTCGCTTTACCAGTCCAGCAGTAAATAACCACAGAAATCTTATTCTTGTAATAACTTTACTCATGCAAATTGCTTGACATTCATGCTTTGTTTAATTTATTTTAATGAGGCTAATTATGAAAGCAGGTCTTCTCTCTTGTGGAATGGGTTTTTTTTATTAGTTTTTTTGGATAATATCATTTAGAAAAGCCCCACTTTGGATACATACCTGAGGCAAGGCTAAGAACCACAATTAAAGTTGTACTATAATTCTCGTTAACATCCCAGTGCAAAAATGTTTTATTTCTTCCTTTTGTGCATAGCAAAGTTTTACTGTTTATAAATATTGAAACTGGATTAATGTCAAGTCTTTGCTGACTAGATAGTGTCCTTCTGAACACAGAAGAGGTGGTGGTTGCTTCTGTTAAAGGAATTTGCCCTTTGAGAGCAGTTACAAGTACACATAACACAGTCATCTCAGAAAGCAACAGAAAGAAATATTCACCATAGTCTGACTATCCTGGGAGGACACTGGTGAAAATATTGCTTCTTTCTAATAGATTGAGAATATGAATGAAAGATAAATGCACTTTTTATTTACCTGTGTTTTCTCAGTTTTCCTTTGAAAAGTGTGTAACTTCCTTGCATAGGAGGGAAATATCTTTTCATTATGATGCAAGAAGATGCACAGATGTTGAGGAGAGGTGCCAGCTAAGGTGACACGCAGTTCACATGACATAGTCAAGACCATACAGCTGTGCAGAACCTTCCTTCCAGAAGTCATCTGCATCTGTGTTTAAGAATGTTAACTAAGCAGGATGTTAGTATTTTTTTGTGTTAAGGAAAAAGAAAAAAGGAGGAGAATTTGTTACAAGTTTCTTCTTACACTGCTTTTAAATTATAAAATCACACATTCACACTTCGTGTTTAAATATTTGAAGTAACTGTGGGTACTTGTATCATTATCTGTAATTGTGGGTTCTCCCTAACATGGAAAACAGACTTTTTTCAATTTAGTGTTTGCAATGTACTTAAATAATTAAACACTACATTTCACATGTGATTAAAAAACATTTTCTCTTTATTTTATTAATTTATTTTGCATGAAAAAGAAACAAACCTGTTAGAAAAGCAGAGAAAATATACGTATGTATTTTGTTGCTCTTGGCCCAGTACTGTCAAAAGTTCTAGAGAACTCCTTATATTTGGCTTCTACAAGTATATAAATCAGAAAAGACATGTCAAAGAGAGTGTGCCTGCCCTGATGAGTGAGGCTGCCAAGTTGGCAACAGCGGATGAAGAGAAGGCTGAAGTACTCAACAAACTTTTTTCCTCAGTCTTCACTAGCAACTTTTCTTCCTACATCTCTCAAAGGGATGTACTTCAAGATGTGGACTGGGAGAGCAAGTCCCTCTTGCTGCAGGAGAAGATCAGGTTAATAGCCACCTGAGGAACATACATGCTCATAAGTCCATAGGACTTGACAAGATGCATCTGAGAGTTCTGAGGGAACTGGCTGTTGTAGTCGTCAGGTTACCTCTCCACAATATTTGAAAAGTCGAGGCAGTCAGGTGAAGTACCTGGTGACTAGAAAAAGTGTAATATTGCACCCGTTTTTAAAAGGGTAGAAAAGATGACCTTGGGAACTACTGACCCTTTAGCCTCACATCTGTGCCTGGGAAGATCATGGAACAGATCCTCCTGGAAGCTATGCTAAGCCACATAGAGGACAGGGCAGTGATTTGAGACAGCCAGCAAGGCTTCACCAAGGGCAAACTCCATCTCAACAACCTAGTGGCCTTTTATGAGGGAGCGACTACTTCAGAGGACAAGGTGGAGACACACAGATGTTGTCTATCTGGAGTTCCCTAAGGCCTTTGACATGGTCCCCCACAAGACCTTTCTTTCTAAACTGGCGAGATATGGACCTGATAGATCACTCTTCAGTGGATCAGAAATTGTTTGCACCCAGAAGGTAGTAGTCAACAGTCCAAATGAAGATCAATGTCCCACAGGGGTCTCATCACTGGTTCTAGGACTGATGTTGTGTAATATCTTACTCAATGGATGCATAGAGGATGCAATTGAGTGTACCTTCAGTGAGTTTGTGATGGCATGAAGCTGAGTGGTGAGATTGACACCCCAGAGGGGTAGGGTGCTATCCGGAGGGACATTGACAAGCTAGAGAAGTGGGCTTGTGAAAACCTCATGAGATTCAACAACTCAAAGTGCAAGGTCCTGAACCTGGGTTGGGGCAACCCTCAATATCGATACAGGCTTGGGGATGAAGAAATTGAGAACAGCCCTGCAGAGAAGGACTTGGGGGTCCTGGTGAATGAGAAGGTGGATATGAGCCAGCAATATGCACTTGCAGCCCAGAAGGTCAACTGTATCCTGGGCTGCATCAAAAGAAGTGTGACCAGATGGTTGAGGGAGGTATTTCTGGCCCTCTACTCTGCTCTGGTGAGACCACACTTGGAATACTGCATCCAGCTCTCTCAGCACAGGAAAGACATGGATCTGTTGAAGCTGGTCCACAGGAGGAACACAAAAATGATTAAACTTCTGGAACACCTCCCTTATGAAGGGAGGCTGAGAGAGTTGGGGTTGTTCATCTTGGAGAAGAGAACATTCCAAGGAGACCTTGCTGCTTTTCAATACTTAAATAAATACTTACAAGAAAGATGGAAAGGGACTTTTTATCAAGGCCTGTAGCAATAAGACAAAAGGTTATGTTTTTAAACTAAAAGAAGAGAAATTTAGAGTAGACATTAGGAAGAATTTTTTTCCCCTGAGGGTGGTAAAACACTGGAACAGGTTGCTCAAAGAGGTGGCAGCATTCAGGATCAAGTTGTATGGGGCTCTGAGCAGCCTGATCCAGTTGAAGATGCCCTTGCTCACTGTGGAGGGGCTGGAGTAGATGACCTTTGTGGTCCCTTCCAATCCAAGCCATTCTATGATTATATGATGTTTAATTTTGCTGCATATGATTCCATATTACATTGAATATTATTAGATCTGTAGTGTACAATGGCTCAGGAGATCATCGTTATGTATATCACCACTATCTCATAGTCAGCGATGATAAGGCTTACAGATTCTGTACCACAACGTATTTTGCTTGGATTCTTCATCTCACGCACAGTGGAGTGTCTGGTAATACCATGGTGTAGCATGTATAGGGTTTGATGAGTTAAACATCTTAACTTGGCATTCTATGGTTAGCTGTTTCTCTTGCTTTGCAACCAACCGAGTTACACTACTTGAATGATTCTGCAATTACTTAAAAAGGTTATCAGATGACTTGAAAATCTCCTACAAGCATTCTTATCCACATTACTAACATTCTCAATTACAGTAATATGTCTAGTGATTCACTTTACTGCAAAACTTTATCTGGATTTCTTGTTAACCTGCCCTGTGTCAGTATTTTACGTTAAATATAATTAAATGCCTTAGAAATTGGTTGTTAGAAATAAAAAAAAAGTTAGACAGACTATTTAATGGAATAATTTTTACGTATTAAAAGTTTGTTATTTGATTGTTGCAAACTGGCCTACTTCCAGTAGTTACAAGATCTACTTGACTTTCTGACAATGGATGAACAAATTTCCCTGAGTTAGTAGGTAACAGTGATAGTGACAGAAACACCAGCAACCCACTCAGGTACGGCAGTGATCATCTCACTGCAGAGGAGTATATGTGAACCTCTTCTAGCAGAACAAAGTAACATCTGCACTGCATTTACAGAAAGTTATCTTACCTGATTTATTGGCTTGCATTCAGGGCAAGCTTTTCATCTGCCCTCATCTGCGAAGCCAAGATTTTGCAATGGAGGCCACCAGCAGGCTAAGAAGGGAAGGAATTTAAAAGTATGGGAGAAATGAATGTCAAAATCTGTTTAAGACAATATAAAACACTGCTCACGTACATACCAATAGGTGAAAATTCTTTTTCAGCTTTATTTACCTGAGAATGGATTTCAGTTTGAAGAGGCCTTTATGTCGTTACAGGCAGAGCACCTAAGATACAAGCAATTTTCAACAAGAGTACTACACATTTGTCTTTATAACAATTTGTATGTAACAGCTTTTATGCAAATGACACTAAAGTGGCACCTTTTTTCTAAATTGGACATTTTTATGGTTATAATTTTCTTCTATAATAACAGCAAAAAAAATGGCTGTCCCAATGGAAATGAGCATTTCATCTCTAGTGCTGTTTTGTGAAGTTGGAATGACAAGTTTCTTTCATTTGTGCAAAGAATGACAAAAAAAGTATTTTTTGTCATTCTTGTGTGACTTGGTTGAGGCAGTTACACTTGGAAGTGACACCAGTCCCCTGACACCAACCTCTTCTCTGCCAGCAAGAACAATATCATAAAGTCATAATAAAACTTAAAGGAACTAAAAAATATTGCATCTTCCCTGTTTCTGCTTTTTGAAGGACATAAATTACTTTGTTAGTTTAAGCAGTTGCTGCTTTGGTTTGGTCTCTGGCATTGATCCCTACTTATTCTCCAGATGTCAGACAGGTGACTTTTACAGACCATGGTCTTGGATTTAATTAACTGCCATACAAAAGAATTTATATATTTCATGCAAACATCCCAAGGCATTAGTATAATAAGGCAAGTAAAACAAGGTTCTTGTTGCTCACTTGACTATGCAGTTCTGCAACAGCGATATAAGAAATTCTGGGTCTTTAACAATGATTAAAATCTATCCCAGTTACCAATTAATGTGTGATCTGTAACCAAGAAACTTTATGAGGCATAATTTTACCCCCTTGAAGTGATAAATTGGTAGACTTTAATTGAGGCGTATAATAAGGTTAACAAAGTCAGAGTTGAAGTCTGATACTTCATCTCATAAAATAGAATCTCATAAAATATAATTAACTGTACTATTTAGTAAAAAAGAAACCACAAATGTTTGTTTTAATATGAAGAGTCAATAAATACTAAAACCCCTTGTGTCTCTCTCTCTCTGAACTATGTATCTAATAGCAATATACTTTCTATATACCAACTGGTTGAATTTGAAGTCTTTTTTAACTATTCTTCTGTTATGGCTGATTTTTAATTCTACTACTCGGACATTCCCAGGAGTGACCCTTGGCACTCCTCGCATTGACATAGGTAGCAAATGCTTAGGAAAGCGCATATGTACTTGAGTGCACTGCTTCTTCAAGAGAAAATTGTCTAGCTGGCTCAGTCTGGATCTGCCAACCATGTCCTTTACCCTGGAAAATCCTAGGGCCACATGGAAACAAACTCATGGTTCAACTGCACTCCGCATCTTCCATGACCAGGGTGCTCTGTTCCTGCTGCTATCCCCAGCAAAGTTCGTTCAGGATCCTAGCCCTGCATAATGCATAGAAGTCCAGTTTCATTATGTTCATGTTTTGAACATAAACAAGTCAGGATACTTTGTCAAGTATATTTCAGCCATTTGACACCAATGCTACATTTTGAGGAGCAGAGTTGTCCACTGCTCATCCTCCTACATGAATGAGAGAATCCCAGTACAGGAGAAGAAAGGCCTAGAACAGCCCTCAGTTTCTCTTCAACTTGAGCTAAAGGCAGGGAGGCATCTTCAGCCCGAGATGCACTGAGGGTAGTGGGAGAGCAGCTGTCATTTCCTGAGACAAAGTGCAGCTATCCTGTGGAGAAGGGAGATCGGAGTTCAGTCTTCCTGTAGAACAACCAAAGCAACATGCTGCTTGTAGCTTGCTATATTTTGCAGCCAAAACTTGGTTTTAAAACTGCTGTTAATCTATTTGTCCTAGAAAAGGGGTAAGAAATAGATAGTGATCCTTTCTTCTAAGGACCAAACAACTAAACTGTCATTGTCTTAACTTAACTTTAGGTCTGGATATCTAGCAGGGGTAATGTGATCTACTTTCTTTGCAGGAGACAGAGTTACCTTTGAAACCATTCTTATGTAGTTTATGACCCTTAAGTCTCTTCATACTTGGGGAATGTCATAGAGCTAATCGATTATTGTATTGATGAACTGACAGGTCAAATTCAGCACTTATTTTTTTAGAATGCTTATAGCCTGAAATAATTTGCATTAGAAATATAAGGTGTTCTTGCTCTGCTCAACAATTTCTGTCTTTGATATTCATGTTTCATGCTTTAACTTCCGTTTCAGCTATATAGTATCTGTACATATAATTGATGAACTGTCAGAGTCAAGATTGACTTGAGATATCTTCAAATTCCAGCCAAAGAAAAGCTTCAAAGCAATTGAAGCAATACCTGTGTATGCAAAGGAATTTCCTGAGAATAATGACTGGGGGAGAAGTTGATTACATTAAGTTTATTAGAATGCTAACTCTGAAGTTTTGATTCTAAATCCTCAGAAAATGTTCTGTCATTAATATTCTGATATAGAGATATTGGAAACCTCCATCATCCTATCCCAGAAAAATTAAAAAAGAATCATTGTAGATATAGCTGAACAGGTGAAGTGGTCTGCATGTTTGGGATACTACCACAGAAATTATGTCTTGTTTTAATTAATTTAATAATTTCTCACTACACCATCTCATTTGTAAATATCTGCTCATGAAGAAGCACTTTTGCTATTGTAGAAGGAAGCGTTATTGTATTATTTACATTTCAGAAGGACAAATGTCTTCTTCTCAGCATATTAATTAATAAATACTTTGTGCATTTAATAGTGCCTTTCATCTGGAGACCTCAAACCATTTCTAGACTTTTAGAAGTGGGCAAATTGAGGCAGATAACTACTACTCTGCATTTTCAAGGTCACTTTGTATGTTCCTGGTGGAGTTCATAATGGATAATCTTGCATGTCAACTATGAATCCCAAAATCAACCCCCCGGCCCATTGCACTGCATGAGCCACTCTATGTACACTAATAGATTATTAATGTTCTGACAATCTAATGGTTTACTTAGTCTGACATACCTTTAAGGCTTTATAATTAAGGAAATATGCGTTAACGTTAGTATCAAAAATCCTTTTTTCTTTTTTGTCAAATATCGAGTGGAATCAAGCTTATAAAATTCTCATATTGTTCCTGAAATCAAGTGATGAAAACAGCTTATACAAGGATATTGAATCAAAAAAGATATTGTCACAAAAAGATATTTTTTAAAATCTTCTAAATAAAATGTCAAAAATACTTTGGAACTGTCCATCATCATTCAATCAGCAGGGCTAGAAAAGACCTAAGTTTTAAAAAAGAAAATATATTTTATTATTATGAAAGTCCAAATCACCACAGACCTAACTAGGACTTGAACTATGGTCTCTTTGCACTTTTCTGGCAACATAAAGGGACCAGAAAGTGCGGATATACGTGAATATACTCTTCTGTAATAGTTTAAGGTGATTTAAAGAGGAAAATTATATTGCTTCCATGTCATCTTCTTTATTTCTTATTACTTTAACTCAGCAGGAAAAATAAACTAATATGAGTTCTTCTGATAATTTTTTTTTGTTTCATACACTATATTTACCTCTGACTAAAAGGATTTTTGGTGCTAACTGGAGTGATCATTGCATCATGAATAATCAAATGAGATTAGCCAACTGTGTCCAGGTCCAATTGTCCTATTATTGTCTACAGAAAAAGCAGTCTTTACTTTTAGACTATTTTGTAGTCTACTACCATAACCCTTGTTAGCCTATCACCCGAAAACCACACGTATTCCCTCTTTTTTTTTTGCTTAAAAAATCAGATATTCTTTATCCATTCTTGTTTATCTTCTGTCTATCTGTGGCATGCATGAGGGTTCACTATCCCTGTCATCCTGGAGTGTTTTATGCTTTGTTAATTATGAAAATCACATAGAGATTACAAAGCCTTCATGTGCAAATCAGAAAACATGGTGCATACAGTTACACATAGCCATTTACTGCACTCGTCAGCCACTGCAGGATCCTAGAAAGAAGGCTCACAATTCCCTTAACACTATTTCTCAAAAGCATTAATTTCCTATAGCAAGGTAATGGACTGAGGAGTGGCACAGATTCTCATCTATTTTACTTTGGTGTAAACTAGGAACAGCTCTTCTAAGATGAGCACATTTGCTCTGAATAAGCAATGGGGATCAGAATCTGGCTCAGGAACATTGCATATTCGCTATTAAATTTGGAAAAGGGAACCCCTGTCTGTCTCACTTGCTCAAGTGCTATCTGTCTGTTACCAGGCACACGCAAATTAATTGTGTTTTTTAAAACTTTGTTTGGTTGAACCTGTCATCCTAGGCTAAAATTGTGTGACCTAACTTGTAGTAGCTTTTGCAGCGAAGGTATCATTTACTGTTGAGTATATTTTACTGTGCTGTTTTCACTCAACCAGCTGTCTAACATGTTGAATAGTCTTTCATCTTGTCAAACACTTCCATTCCCCTTTCTACAGCTTTCTCAGCCAACATGTACACACCTAATCAATCTAATGCCACTGTCTCCAGACTTTAAAACCAAAAAGCACTGCCCAAACTACTTTTTTAAAGAGACAGTCATCCTTTTCCAGTAAATTCATCATCAAGAAGACTGATAAATTGTTAAACGAGAAGAAACACTTCTCTGAAACTGTTACTCTAGGTCCAGCCTTAGAGCTCCGGTTCACTCACTGAATCTGTCGTTCAGTAAAGGCTGTTGGGGGCTTCCTTTCACACTGATCATGTATATGTTAATGTAATTTAGTTTAATAAACATCTTACCCATGGAACTGAGCTTAAATACTCTTGCTTTTGCTTACATACACTTTTTTTTTTTCCATTTTTAGGCAAACAAGATTAGTCTGCCTCAATCTGCTCAATGCCATTTTTATCTTTTTTTTTTTTCCCCTTATCCTTCATAAATGGGAACTCCATTAGTAGATTGATATTTACATCATACAGGAGGAAGATAAAAAAAAAGCCGTTGGCATTGCATTCAGGTGGTCCCTGCTATGTTATATAGTATATACCTTACATGGTACGGAGTATTCATTAGGGCTGCTTTTATTTTTATTACTTTTATTTTTATTAGATATATTACCTCCTGAGACTGCATGAAGTGAACCATGTCACTGGGTGAGATTACTACTCAGTCAATAGCAGTCCTGAAATCAGTCATTTGGGAATAGGCTATGTTGCAAGAACCTCTAAAATGTGTATATGTGCAGTGGGGGACAGAGTAGCTCTCCGAAGGGGAAGGTTTTTCTGCTGTTGTTAGATTCTCTGGTGGAAAATTTTTCAATTGCATGCTCATTTCTGTATGTGCTTTTAGTTAAAACAGATAACAACACCTGAAACAAACACTTTTATAGCCGGCAGGTACACATGAAATAGAGGTGCCTGAACAAACAGGTAGAGGTGGGTTCTTTGTATTTTCAGTCTGGTTTTGAATTACTAAGGATGGAGGGGGGTAAAGACACTTCAACCTTTAAGCCCCTTTGACATTCACAAAGTGCTAAAAGTCAGCTGGGGTCTCAGCTCTGACAAATTTGCATCTCTTTGAATATGACGCTTGAAAAGCCAAGCCGCTAGATTAAATTTTACCATGGAGAAAATGAGAAAGGCTTCCATCTCCCAGGTCTGCTGGGAGGATCTTTATGGTTGATTTACTTTTTTTAAATAAATGTTTCTCTATGTGTTTTCTCTAGTTTGTGTCCAGCCTTCCTCTATCAAGCATGCTGTATCTTCTGCCAGTTATATCAGCCCACAGTAAGTCAACCCAGGCAGAGTACAAGGTGAAAGAATATTTCAATCTAAGCTGCATATCCCTTCTGTGTTTTCTGATTAAAATTTGCAAGCAAGCCTTGGAATAAACTATACTTGACATGACTTCTGAAATAATTTACACAGTTTGTAAACTGGGGGCTAAATCCTACAAACCCTCCCTATGCTATTTGTATGCAGAATTGCTGCAAGTTTGCAGGAGCGGGCCCAGCGATGTAGCTGAAACCTTACTATAGAGGACAGCAGGCAGAATAATGATTATAGTGAACCCGTAAAAATAATAAACTGATTGCCCATTGAACAAAATCTACTAAAGTATGAAATATCTAAGGAGCTGCTGCTCTGGTTCAGGCTGACTTATCCTGCATTAAGTCAACAATGACACCACTGACTCTTGCGGAGTTGCCACAGGGAGGGTAAGAGAAGGATTTGGCACTGATTTAGGTGTGGAATTGTTTCAGTTAATGATGAATAAAAGGGTGTATGTAGAGGCAACAGTTTCAAGGTTTATAGAAATTTATAATATGTACTCCATGTATTTGCTAAGTATTTATGACAACTCCTGAATTTATAACCATCTCAAGGAAAAAAAGCTTTTCACAGATGTTGAATGTAAACATTGTTTTAATGTTCATTGAAAGAATTCCAAGAACACTGCTGTCGTCCTTGCATTATTAAAGAGGGCCAGTGCTTGAAAACATACCAGACTTTATAACAAAACTTAGTATCACTCCCCTGTACCTACATTTGCTACTACAGGAGACTACTATCTCTAAAGCAAAATAAACAATTTTTTATTAGCCAGGAGAAGACTCTCTTAGTGTTTTACTGTATTCTTTGTTTCTTCAGTATATGTGAAATATGTATATATTAGTGATCATGCCCAGAGTCAGCAGGAGATGTGGTGTGTGAAGGTTTTTTTTTTCCTCTACACAAAAATTGTTTGCAAGCTCTGTGCACAGCATAAGTTATGAAAAAAAACATATAGCTAGCTGTTACTTTTTTATTTTTATTTCCTCGTTGGGTTCTTGTAACTTTCTGGCAAATGACATTACATTAGAATGAAATGTGATTTGTAGTTAGGACTTAGTGACACATCCTACAGTTTTAACTCAGTCGCTTGGGTTCTGATTTAGCCCAACATGTGTCTCTTGAAATAACTCATGAGAGCAGATTGATGATATACTTAGCAGAGGAAGAACAGTGTTGGAGAATGCCAGTACTAAACAATCCAGTTATTAAATGTATCTAAGCATCTAAAGAAGTAGTTTAACTTTCTGGAGGCAAAGAAGGAAAGAAAGGAAAAAAAGGAATCCAATGAAGCTCCTGTTGATGTTCATTGGAATGACAAGCTATACAGAACACTTTTTAGAGGACTTGAATGTGTGTGCAGTTATTACAAACTGATCTGAACATCTTAACCTTAGAATCTGACTGTGTTATCAGGGTCTTATTCAATTCTGTTTGCTTCAGTTGACACCGAAGTAACCTCTCTTTAGAGGAGGAAGTAATTTCCTCCTAGCAACTACATGTATTAAAAATTTATATAAGCTTCATTTATCCACTTATCCATTTTTCCATTTATCCAATTTTTCGCACACACTATAGTGTCCATTACCTTTGGTAGTTGTGCTTTCCCTCCTTGAACCTAGCTGCTCAGGATGTCTCAGGCGATCTCCCACCTATGCTCACTCTGCTGCTCTGCATGTTGAACCTTCTGGTTCCTTCATTCCCTCCTTTCAGAGACTGAACCTAAATATGACATTTACTTCTTGTTGGAGACTGGAATCACCTCCAGGACCGTAGCCCATGAAAAATAGTGGGATCTGACATATTCATCCTTGTTGAAAGAAGAAAAGCAAGTCAGTCCCACCCAGGTGCACACCTCCACAGAGTAGGAACATCTAGCTGTGCAGAAAACCTCTTTCTGCAGCCTCAGGCCAGCTATTGTGGGATAGTAGCTAACACAGCCTGGCCAATTCAGCACAGCTTAGATATTTTGTTCTCAATTAGGGCCCTAATTCCGGTAAACCCACCTCCCAGCTAGGATAATGACTTGGATATCTTTTTCTAAAGAAGTAAAAAAGTGAGTGATCTAGATCCTCTGAGAAAAGCACTTCAACACCTCATTTGAATAGAGCCTTACACGATACACTGGAGTTTCTAGGACAACTTCCTTACAAATGGATCATTACAGCAGTAAAAGCCAGATTATTATTGCAGCCAATTCAGACTGAGTGGAGAATGGAGAGTATTAGTGCTTGCATTGATTGTAAGTAAGAGTCCAGTAATTAATGATCAGAGTTTTCAGCAACAGTCTTGAGGACAGAGTGTAATGTGCCCCAAAAGGTATGACTAAGGAGGTGTTAACTGAATTCAGAATTAGCCTGAAGACAAGGGCAACGGAAAGCAAGATGCTCCCATAATCCATTACCAATGTTGTCCACACAATTGTTATTAACCAAAGAGAGGTTTAAACTAGGTACTTTTGACTGGGATTGAAACAGTATTTTTCAGCCCTTTTATGCTGCTTATAGCAGTAGATACCAGAATACTTTACAGAATAATGTAGTTGCCACTAAAGGCTCTGGGAATTGTTGTGAGTGCTCGTAAGTCATACTAAAGGGGTGAAGAAATGTCTCTGATAGCCAAAGTCTGGAGGAAATAGGCAGTTATGACTGACAAAGGCCATCTTTGTCTCTGTCCTAGAATGGAACTCTGGGCAGAAATGGTCAGGCTGTGGTGCTATGCTAAAACTGTTGCACATATATAGATATATAGAGTGGAGAACTGAGTTGGAAACAACTCTTTAATTCAATTTGCTTTGAGAGGCTCTGCTAAATTCTAAAGCTTCAGAGTTTATTGTGGTCACATTTTCATGCTTACAGCAGTAGACATATTTATTTATTTTAATGAAATCAGACACAGTTGAAAATTCCTATGACTCCAGCATTTCAACATCTAGGAAATCTTTCTTTTTACTGTAAGATTATATTCTAAGGAGTCACACACATTTAGGACACATTTCACCCACCCTATGACCATTATACAGCTGTCTTTTCTTACCCAAGACTCTTTTAAAGACTAATTTCTTCTATAATCCCTACAGTACAGGTAAAAAACCAATAATAACCGCCCCAAGTAAATAATTAATAAAATAATAAAGATGCAATCAAATTAAACAACAACAAAAATCCCTCCCGATTGTCTTCATGGTTCAGCTCTTAGCCATGTTACATATTTTCTGTATTTGTCCTTCAAATGACGTGATCTTAGGAGTACTAGCTTAATTTCTGATTCTTTCGGTAGGGAGTACATGGTCAGCATATAGCAAAAGAACACATAATAATACACAGATTTCTGATAGCTGCAGTCACACACACTATGTGCACTTTTTAAATAGCTATAAATCTAAATACATACATGGTTGCTCACATATTTAAAATCACACATGTAAACAAATGGGGACAGGTACATGCACATGTAACCCTATCATCATAGCACCCATCTAAGGTTTATGCAAACTGGTTGCTTTTTTTGTGCATGTGTATGAGGTACAACAAATACAATCTTAAATTAACTCTTTCTGAATAATGAAAATCTTACTATTAACTTGACATATTTAAATCCAAGTGGACAAGATTGTGTTCTCTTCTGCCCCTTTCTTTCTCTTTCTTACTCCCTCTCTCTGCCTCTCCTTCTCTCTCTCTCACTTTACCTTCCCAATGGCACTATTTTATTTCAGAAGAAAACTTATGAAAATTGTTGAAACACACACTACAAAGCATTTGCTTTTTTTTTTCTCTCCTTTTTTTTTTATTTCAGCAGATAGCCCCCAAAAAAGGCAGGGATGTCAAAGGCTTCGAGTCCCCCCTTTGACATTCACGCAGTGCTGAGAGTCAGCCAGGGTCTCAGCTCTGACAAATTTGCATCTCTTTGAATGTGACGCTTGAAAAAAGCCGGAGCTGCTAGATTAAATTTTTTTTTTTTTCCGTCGAGAAAATGAGAAAAGCCTCTATCTCTCCGCTGAGTCTACTGGGAAGATCTTTATTCTGATTCTTGTTAGAATTGTTTATCACCCTGACAGACCAGACTCGGACGAGATAAAGGCGCTGCTCCATCACGGGGCCTGACAGTGGTAGGACATGCAGAGAAATGAAAGGAGCAGGGGAAAATATTATTAATAGATGCCGACTTGATTTGCCTCTATGGCACGTCAAGGAAGGAAGAGAGGGGGGAGCCACGGCTTGATTGCAAGCCTATGAAGTTCTGTCCAAAAAAGAAGCTATTTTTCATTAAGTGATAGAAGGGCTTTTTTCATGTTCTTTCCTGAGGAGCTGATAACTTATGCAGTTTATTCTAACCCTGCTGATTTCTGTCAGAGAAAGAAAACTCCTGAAAGATGGCTCCAGCTCATCCTTTTCAAGGAAGGAGGATGTCTTGTCAAAAATGGAAGCAAAGCATTAAAGCCCTGGCCTTGACTCTTGCAAGGTCACCTGGGTCGGATTAGGTGTGTATGTGTCGGTGAGCATGGGGGATTCAGGGGAGGAAGGCATAATTATATACCCACTATAGCCATCTGAGGGAAAAAAATCAAAATATACACACAGAACAGTAATTTCACATATGCACATGCACACATGCACCACATTTGAACATACATACAGAAACATTTGTTCCACTGCATAATTACTTTGAAGTTAGTAAAGATTTGTCTGATATAAGCATGTGCTGAATTTTGGATCTGAAAGCTAGGTGTAAAGTTAGAGCAGTCTCATTCAAAATGAACATTAAAAAATAACCAGCTTCCTGCTACTTCCTTATGTTAGATCTCACATAGAATCATGACTGGCAATACCAGCTCAGGGGCTCTTGCTGTGATGCTGACTCTGCTATGACTGTCTCATGTTCTGGGACAAAATTGCCTTTACATGATTATTATTTCTCTTAAGTTAGATTTTTTGGAAAAGGAAAGTAATAGTGAGAAAAAAATTATTTGTGCACATCATGGCTGTGTTATTCTTATCCTCAGATCCTTCACATTTGCAGCTCTGACCATTTGAAGCATTCATTGCAATCAGTGTTACACAAACTATTCCGGGCTTGTAATTACCTTATCCTCCAGAAAAGATTGTGTTTGATCACTATCCTAACTGAATTTTGAATTCTGCATAAATTAACTACTTGAGAAATTCTTGCCTCAGGGCAATAGAGTAGATCTGTTTCTGTGAACTTGCTCTTCGAGATTGCTTCCTGTTGGATCCTTCCTACAACATGTTGAGCATCTCAAGAGAAGCTATGAATGCTGCTAGCTCTCTCTGTTTTCAGTAGCCTGGGAGTGCTTAGTAGCTCAAGGGAAATACTCAGCATTTTGCAGGCAGAAAGAGTGTGGCTTTTTTTCTGGAAATCTCACGGTCAGTCTGAGTGCTAGTCAGACCATTTTCTCTTCCTTCTTCAGATTTTTCCTAAAGAGTTCTTCCTTCTAGTGAAAAATATCCAATCTTTTCCATCCCATCATAGGAATTTCTGATGTTAGATATAAAATGTGAAAGAAATGAAATATCACTAGGTACCATGTTGCAACAATGATAAATGCATAGAATTTTAATCTTCATCTTCACTGCTGTTTTCACACCTTGTTTGCTGTATCGTATCAAGGACTGAAGGGAAAGGCTTACTTTATTGTTTTTAAAGCACTTAAAAAAGACCTTCAGTACCTATCTAGCTAATTCTCTGCTGTGCCTCTACCATAAAATTAGTGTCACAGTCAAGTCTGGAACTGAATTGCTTTCAAATTCAGCTGTAGATGATAAAGACTGTCTGCCTGGGAGAAGTCCTTGAAGCACCAAACTTAGTTACTATGCAGAGGTTTAGGTTAAGATGTCCTAGTTTGGTATTAGGAAAGATTCTCACCACCTTTTATTTGGATGATCTTCCTAAACACTCCTGAATGCTACTGTTGATAGATTCTAGCTTTTCTATGAAAGATGCTAAGCGTGACATAAAATATCAGTGAGCCTGATGTGCCTCACTGGAGGTTATGGACTGCTGTGTCTTAAACTTATGCAGCATAGTTATCTGTATGCAGATATGAGTCTGGGTTTGAAAATACAGTTTTTCCTTACTATTTTGTCCAAAAATCCTCATGCAAAACAATTGATTTAAAACTAAGGAAATTTTAGACTACTTCTGACTAGTAGTCTAGTTATTGTGGCATGCTAACAATAATTAAATATAAGGGTGCTAGAAAGTTTGACTAGGAGCATGAAAGGAATATACAGACCTTGGTCTACAGACTTCATGGCAAGCAGAGGGTACCTGCATGTTCTGACATGCAAAGACACAGGAAACTTTCAGTTCATGTCCTTTCTATATTTTCTATGTTATTTATTCATTGGACTTATGCCTGTGAATTCTCAAGAGCCTTTTGCAGGGTAATTTGTTCTGACTTCAAAAGCTACACAAACATTTTGAGAAATCGTATGTTGACTCTGTATGAAGAATTGTCTGGTAAAATGTAATGATAAGTTACAATAGATAGCTCTATTTATTTATAGTGAAACACCAGAAGTATGAAGTGAGCTCAGGATGATGTTGTATTTGTTTCGTACAAAACAAAAGACAGTCTACACACATCAGACAGCCAAAGGATGAGAGAAAAGCAGTATAATGACTACCTTTTTATAGCTAAGGATCTCAAGGCTATGGATACTGAGCCTCCCAACATCACTCAGGATGTCTGTGGAAGGGTTAAATGCTTGAATTGAGACCTTTAGACCTAGTTAAATTTCCTAACCGCAGTACAGTCCTTCCATAGCCCAGCTCAGGGTAGCCTAGGTCTGTTTTGACTGAGCCACACTCACCATATCATGTTCCACTGCAACACAGACATGCAAGTCAATTTAGAAAAGCCCTCTTTTTTATGACTACAACTAATTTACCTAAAATCTGTGAGAAAGCATCATGATATAGGTAGGGACTTGCCTCTGTTTTAACTGCAGATGCTTAAATTACTCCAACAACAAAGAAGGATATTGTTAATGAAACTTTTAGAAAAGAGATTATTATGCATCCCCAAAGTCCTCCATTTGCATAGTTTCAGAAAGTGGGTATATTTGGCAGGCGTTCTCTTTATTCAGTCATAGGTTTGGCGCATGCCAGAGTACAGAGGCTGAGTGAGCATCATGCATCAATTTAAACTGAGAAAACAGATGTGGTTTTGCATTTTGGTATGCGTAGAGTCTCAGGCTACCGTGAAAATGTCTTTGGGTAACCAGTAGGCCTAAACTGTTCACATGTTGAGACATTACAATTATGCTACAAAGGAAATATTTTGCTAATAATTCTTTAATTATTTTTTCATTTAGTTATGCTACTCTAGTCTTGTACATAACTATAACTGTATATATGAAGGTTCATTTTATTTCACATAATCACCCAGAATTTTGGGTTCTTATATGCATTATACAAATCTTGGATCTACAATATAGGAATTAGAGAGAGGGTGACATGACAAGATTTTTTGTAATAATTCCATATGAGCAGACTGCAAAACCCAGGAGAAAGAATTAGTCTTCTGGTATTTCAGCACTTCTAATTCTGAATGGGAGCCTATGCAATGTGTAAAAACTAATGAAATAGTGAGACAGCTAAGCAGTGTTGAACATAGTAAAAAATATTTGCTTAGAAATCAGTTCAAATATACACTAAAGGACTGCTGATTGAAGTGCAAATTTAACATAGGGGATTTAAGACCTGGTCCCATATCACAAGTAGAATTCCCTTGATTTAAATGCATGTCAGTTCAGGTCAATAAAAGGCAATTACTTTTTTGTATGATGATGAGCATGAAACCCTGAACAATGTCTGGAATGATTTTTGTCTGAATTAAGTGGGGAAAAAAGTTATTTTTGCATTCTTACACAATCTCTTGCTAGATCGTGTTAAATGTGATGGTTTCAGGTTGTTAAATTTGGATTTTCGGACTATTAATTCATTATTTTTATGTAATTGTGGAAAAAACATGCATTTGTACCTTATGATAGCTATTGGGTTGCTAGATTTTTTGCAAGATTGTTTGAAAATAGTACTACTAACATGTTCATAGCACTACGTTTTCAACTGAGAAAGCAATTATAGATCAAATAGGGCAATCTACAAACAAGGCCTAACAAACAAGAGGGAAAGCAGCTATAAAGTTACTAGCTGGCCAAGTAAAACACATTCATTCATACTGACTATCCAGTGCAGCTTCTATTGCGAACATTTCCTCCTTAGTTTGTACTTTAATCAATCTAATGTGTTTTCCCACAGAAAGTCTTGCCTATATGTTTCTAATTTATAAATGTGGCCCTAAAGGAATTAATTAAGATTATATTTTTAATTTCACTTGTTACTAGAAGGGAGTTAATACTTCGTATCCATTTATCTACAAATTTAACACTTTTTGTCTCCTTCTGAAAAAGTCGTCAAACAGATTGCAGGATTTGCAAAAAACAGCATCAGCAAAAATGCTTTAGCAGATTATTTTGCCTGTTCCTCACATTGGGAAAGCAGATTTCAAAGGATGTAACAAATATAGCCATATCTGTATCCATTTCAACTGGCTACTTAAACTCTGGTGAGGTCAAGTTTAACAATGCCAGTTCAGGGAAGTGTATGTATAGGTCTATCTTTTTCTGCAAAGTCTACAAGAAAGGGCTTCTAGGACATCTTCATCACTCACAGGATCCTGGATAAAGTCTTAATTTATTTGTTCTACTTCAAGAACACATTCAAATTTGATTTAAACTTTGTTTCTCCTCACATAGAAAAGCATGGGAAAGTAATTAATTTGCTTCCAAGAAAAAATATGTTAGGATATTTGAAGTTGTTTCTCATCAATAGCTGCAACGTTTCCCTTCCAAAAATGGCATGAAGAATTGTAAAAAGACTCTCTTAAACCCATTTTTCAGTGTCCAAATAACTCCGTTTCTTAAGTGATCAATTTTGAGTGACGAAAGAGTGAAAATTTGTGTGCTCTTTTTGTGGGGAGCAAAAGAGTGGGGAAAAGCTATCCTTTGATTTTAGTTCATATTCAGGGAACAGCCTGGGTTAATAATTTAAAGGTAGGAAGTTAATTCATGCATCCCTGAAATCCTCCTTTTGTGCAGTTTTAGAAAATGCATACATGTGACAGGATATCTCATTGTTCTCAGGATGTGTTATCATGTATACGTGGAGTAGCTTTACTGCGATATGAAATGCAAATTCTTCTCACTTTGTTCTTGCCACTTTTATGAATATTAAAAATATGGATAAAATAATTGTGAACACTTTTGGAAAAGGTCTTCAGCTCCTAATTTTAGTGCTATAAAGTTTTTATATCACTGCAGTAGAAAAAAAATGAAAATTGTACCAGCTTATATTGGCATAAATGTAGGAAATTTAATTGAAAATTTGCATTTTGAGTGTACTCTAAGTGGAACTTTATGATGACATGAAACCCTAGTGCCAATAAATAGCACAACAGGCTCTTGGACCAAAACAATATAGTTCATTCTTGTTAAGTGAAATAAAACATAGTCATTTAGGTGATTTCAGACCAGAATTAACCTCCATTAGCACCAAGTTTGTAACAGAGAATGGGTTAAAGAAGAGGTTATCCTAGACAGATAAGGCAGTTAGCAACACATGAGGTACCACCAGTGCCATCATTTTGAGTGCTATAAGACTATATCCCTCTTAATACCAAGCCATCTTGATCCTCCCTGCTAAGTGGATTGATTTGTTGAGAAGCCTTTGTGCAAGTTTCCACTCCTAATAGCAGATTCCTAGCTGTAAGGGTGGCTCTAAGGCTGCCACAGCATGCCTCGTTTAACATTGTTAAGCACTATCTTTGTAAGATATACCCGATTATAGTTATGTGCAGAATAGTGCTCCAGAAATTGAAGCTATGTTAAATCAACAGAATAGACTTGTTTAAATTATTGTGGGAGACCAAAAGGCCAAGTCATTATTTTTGCATATGATTCTTTAATGTAAAAATAAAACCCCAGAATTTGCTTCCCCAGCATTCATTGATGTTATACCTGTGCATTAAGTGCAGACTCAAACACTTCATATTGCAAGACAAAGAATTATGTTGTAAGTACTAGAACAGACTATTGCTCTGCAAGACCATGGTATCGGTCCTTAATTCAATAGCAGTGTAGCTAGGAAGCTGCAGACAGAAAATCGTTGGTCTTATTTGTTTAGATTGTTCAAATAATAGCATGACTAATCTTCACAGCTTGGGCTGAGATCGTCTTTACTTTTACTCTTTGGAAAGCTGTCCCTGTTTCAGGAATGAAACATATTTTCCTCCATACAGCCTTTAGTCTGCAGTTATAAAGCTCTTCATCAGCATGTAGTGACTTTGCTCATGTTTTTGACAAAAGGCTGATAATCTGCACTAATGGCTCTGGTTGACTCATATGTTTAGTTCCCAACTGATTTTGACTGACACTCTGAGGAATATTAGCAATATGGAAACGAAGGTTGATCATGGAAGGAGACAGACAAGCATGCTAAGTGAAATCCTGCATATCTTTACCTCAATTAGAATTCATTTCTTTTTGCAGAAAGACTGCTTTTATACTACATTCCTTTTTCTGCTAAGGTAAATTTTCAGGTCCTAGACTGTGATCCCTGCAGTTAGAAGCTCCTCTCTAGGCAGATAGCTCTTTGGATTAGGTCTTCTCAGATACAAAGTTTCCTTTGAGTATGAACAGACTCTTATCCCTAAAGAGGAAGATATGAAAAGTATGAAAAAAATCTTCATCTTTCTTTGAAAATTATTCACATCCAATACCTGGAGTGTTAACCACTTGGCTAGTTATCTACTTCATGATGAAGGAGAGGGCCATTCCCAGCTTGGACTGAGTTTTTCACTTGTTTTGATTTTGGGGTACTGCTCTCTGGGGTAGTTCAGTTCTGAACTTCTCATCCATAGCAAATGCATCTATGTCTGACATCTAGCCCTGTTCAAAAATACTATTGATGTGTGGACTGTTAGATGGATAGGAAATTAGTTGGATGGTTGTATTCAGAGAGTAGTGGTCAATAGCTTGATGTTGAGATGGAGATCTGTGACAAGTGGTCTCCCTCAGGGGTCCATACTGGGACAAGTGCTGTTTAACAGTTTCATCAATGGTATAGACAGAGAGATTGAGTGCAATTTCAGCAAGTTTGCAGATGACATCAAGCTGAGTGGTGCCGTAGCCACAACAGAAGAAAGGGATGTCTTCTAGATGGACCTGGTCAAGCTGGAGAAGTGTCAATATCATGAGGATCAACAAATCCAAGTGCAAGGTTCTACACCTGGGTAGGGGCAGTCCACTGTTTCAGTACAGGAGAGGGGATGATATGATTCAGAGTGGCCCTGCAGAGCGTGACTTGGGATGTTGGTTGATGAGAACCTCAACATGAGCTGGCAATGTGCACTAGCAGACCAGAAGGTCAACTCTGTTCTGGGCTGCATCAAAAAAAGCATGGCCAGCAGGCTGAGGGAGGTGATTCTGCCCCTCTATTCTGCTCTTGTGAGACCTCACCTGAAGTATTGTGTCCAGGAGGGCCACAAAGATAATCAGAGGGCTGGAGCACCTTCCCTGTGAGAACAGGCTGAGAGAGATGGAGTTGTTCAGCCTGGAGAAGAGAAGGCTCTGAGGATACCTTGCCAGTACCTGAAGGGGTCCTACAAGAAAGCTGGAGAGGGACGTTTTACAAAGGCTTGTAGTGATAGGACTAGGGGGAATGGCTATAAATAAGGAGTAAATTCTTACTAGGCATAAGAAGGAAATTCTTCACAATGAGTGTGGTGAGACACTGGAACAAGTTGCCCAGGGAAGCTATGGACACCCCATTTCTAGAAGTGTTCAAGGCCAGGTTGGATGGGGCCTTGGACACCCTAATCTAGTGGGAGGTGTCCCTGCCCATGGCAAGGGGGTTCGGAACTACATGATCTTTAAGGTCCCTTCCAACTCAAACCATTCTATGATTTTATGATTGTCAACAACAGAAAAAAAATGCATGTGAACTGCACATCACCTTTTGTTAAATGTATCGATATAAGAATACATGACCTGAGATATCAGCTGGGTGATAAGTTCTGTACAGAAGAAACTGCAAATATTGTAAGTCTTTAGAGCTTCTAATAACGATTGCCAAAGAACAGGACAGGATTAAATGAGCAGAGATATAAGATGCAACTACATTTAAATACAGAAAGAGAAATATTGACAGAAACTATACCTAGCATGTGATCTGTCCTTGAACAAAAGGTTTGGAGTTTGAGTGATAGGATTTACCACTAATTTAGATAACCTCTAAAATAATACTTGACCAAAATTGAACTCAAATATAAAATTAAAAACTTGATTCAGAGTTAATAATTTCAATTTTTAAAAGAAATTATTTGGCTTCCATGATTTTGCTTTGTAGAGATGGCATGATATAAAACTTTTTTCATAGCCAGAAGAAATTACTGTTAGTAAACTTGAATTGAGATTTTGAAGTTTTGCATGACAGAGGTGTCCAAAGCACATGCATTTAGTTATTGCAAAACAACAGTCAGAAAAGCAAGTATGTGAAATATTCCTGTTTTAAACCCTGCTTCTTTCCTGGAGAAAGTTATACAGTCTTTCACATACAAGAGATTCAGGCAGATATTTAAGCTTGACTCTGGTTTACTGGCAGATGATTTTGAGAATGACTTCAACTTAATAAAGAAAGAAAGCAAAAAAAGATTCCTATGTGGAAATACGTATCTATCTTAATAAGATAGCTTTGCATAAAAATCTGAAGCCTTTTGAGACTTCCGTTTCTTCTTCAGCCTCCTCTACTACTTGAGTCAAATCAGAAGGCTGAGAACACCAGTATGGGAAACTGAAAAAGAAATTGATAAATAAGTAAAAAGCCAGTTATTGAGTTGAATTTGAAGTCTATCTATCTCCATGTCCTTGCTAGGAGTTGATCAGAAAGACTGGAAGACAAATGTTATTTTTAATTTTATAAAAAAAATCTCGCAGTATCTCTGCGGCTCCAGGGACAATTACATATATTTATACATAAGAGTATAAAATATGTGTGATGGTACATATCAATTTACAGCATTGCAGTGGTTTTTGTATAGACTGAGACATAAACCTGTCAATTCAGGCTTTATTGCTAGGAGTGACAGATGCACTGTCCAGGAGCTCAAACTTACCATCCTGTGCCACCAGCCCAAGAGGCCATGTCAGGGCTCTGCTCTGCTGCTTTCACAGTTTTTGCACTTGATAAACTCATGTTTCCACTCTGTAAGTGCCACAGCTTCCCTCTGTGAGATTTTTGGTTTTGATAAAGATGGTATTGTGTATAACAATGTTCGTGTTTCTTAAGAGTTCTCATATAGGCTGTAAGAAACTCCTCCCATGCTGACCAAAACCAGATGCTGTGAGTGCTCTTTTTTTCTACCCTTTAAATGTTTTAATGGTTTCTGTATTTTAATTTTACCAGTCACTTAAGCCTTCTCATTATATCCTGTTTCTCACTCAGCTGCCTACAGGGGAGACATGGAAAGAGAACTTTTCCCTTTCTCTCTTTCCAAAGGCAAATAAAAAGAAAAGAGTAGGAAAATGTATGTGCTATGGTGTGACTGTGGACACTGTTCTGCTTTCTCAGGACCTATCAACTCTGTTTCAAACATTGTACAAGAGCATTGTTCTTCAGCTACCTGCCTCCTGTTCAGGGAGGTGCAGTGATCTTTGGTTCCATGGGCATCACTGCTGCAATGTCCCAATGTCCATGAACTAGGCTGACAGCACAACCTGGGATCCAGAAAGGTGTCTGAATGTATAAAAATCTATGGATGAAAATAGCTAGTGAGGATAGATTCTTCTTCAATATCTTTCAAAAGACAATTACAGTAAAGAGATCAAATTAGATTGCAAGAAGCATGGAAAGCTGGAAGGCCGGTAGCCTAGATTCCTCACACCATTAAATATTAACCTATGTTTACACAGTTTTTATCACCTCTCTGCAATGTTTCTCATTCAGTCATGGAAAATTCAATGAAATAAAACACATGGTGGGATTTTAAAAGGCATTCCTGCATTTTTTTTTTTTTTGAAAGTCTCAGCTACAAGTCACATTGACAACTGGCTGATAAAGTTTGATGTGTCATATCCCAGTCTTTTTGAGTCACAGAGGCTCAACAGGAGTTATCCTCCCATTAGAAAATGGTATTACACCTATTGCAGAAAAGAAGAACAAAACAAAGCCTCTAGACACACTCAAATCCACCAGGCCATGAGAATTTCACTTTCCCTCAATGACACTTTGCTGCAACTGTGGGCAGCAGATTGTGTTTGGATTGTCAGGGAAACAGTCAGGCCATTATTGTTGTTGTTTAAGTTTTGGTGGTTGAGGATTTTTTTTCCCTCCTAGCCAAAGTATTAAAAAAAAAAAAAAAAAAAAGAGTGGGGGAGGAAAGAAGTTGATTTCTTCAACAAGCAGCTGCAATGACAGATGGCTGATGAATGCACTACCAGCAGTTCCAATGGAACTCGACTCCGTGGGAGTCGGGGCACTGCGCACCTTCCAAAGGGCACCACGGTAGTCACTTGGGAAGGGGAGTGAGAGTCAGAATTTCTAACCATGGTGAAAATGTACTGAAGGAAGAGAACATGATGACAAGGGGTGAGAAAGGGAAGGGAGTGATTGAGATCCATCCAGCTGAGTCTTTATGCCCAAGAATGGATTAAGATGAAATAGGGGCCCACAGCCATAAAAACTTCATGAATACTTTAAAAATAATGCCTCCTCTGCTGAAACATATTATCTTAACCACCCACTTGCCACTAGGCTTTGTTGATCATTTTTTTCCTTAGTCCCCAGATTGGCTCCTCTTCTTTCTGTTCTTTCTATAGACTTTTTTTCCCACACTTTCCTATTCCTCCTCTTCCCAAAACTATCTCTTCCCAGCCTCTTGACTGTGAATGATTTTGAAGAAAGGATGTTGCTCTTCTCAAAGCTACTGTCTGTCAGATGTCCCCATGAGTCTTCCTTAGCACCTCAGAGTCTGAAAAGCCATGCTAGGTGACCTGCTTCATAGTGTCCTGCCACACAGTGCTCAGACTTGAAAAAATTATTTGCACTGGTCAGTTATTATCTTTTTGTCCAAAGTTCCCCCATTGAAATGTCTAGTCAGCAAAATTTGTGACTTTCTTTTGTGAACCCTGTGCCAGGTATAAGACTTTCTCCTCTTACCGCCTGTAAGTTTTAGCTCACCGTGGAGACAGAAACACAACAAGGACTGTACACAAGTCCCACTATCTGGAAGGAATCCATAGGCAAATATAAGTAGGCAATTTCCTGCGTCAAGCAGTGTGTCATAACCTGCAAGACCTCCAGCCTGTCATGGTCTCCAGGACAGTTTGGTTACCCTTTTCTTCACCTCTCTGTCTGAAAAATGAGGTAAAAAGAACTAGTGGCAGCTGGAAAAGCAGTAGGGGTTTGCAACAGAGCAGTGAGTAAACAAGGAAAAAACCTCCTCCAGCAGTAAACGTACTGTGTAAACATAAACAATAGCAACAAGCAAGACACATTCCAAACCCATCTCCAGTATGAATCAATGATGTAATATTTGATGAATCAGGGGAGGGGGCTAGTGAGAGAGAACAGGGAACTATTATTATTTTTGAGTAAATTCAACTAGCCAAGTCTGTAAATAAAAGCATTTTCTATCTTTTTCTCTATCTCTTGTTGAGGGCCTCCCCTTTTCTCTCTTCCTTGACAAAATTCCCCACCCAGCAGTAGTTATATACATCTGAATAGCACTGCATTTCAAAGATCAAAAGAATTGTTTTCCTATTATTTCTAAATGTCTTTTCTATTTCCTTCCATTAATAATCTTGGCATAAGCAGAGTTTATCAAGGGGTGTTCAACATCAGAAAACTCAAGTGTGAGACTATCTATGTGTATGTGTATTTCTGTGTGCTAATGCATACATAAGACGTGACTAAGGAGGTAAGAAAATACTGCTGCAGGTCACTAATGAAATAGTGATAGGTATTTCTTTTATATCTGTAGTTGTAAAAAAAAAAAAATCTGGTAGGCTTTATTTGTGTACCTGCACATAACTAACTACTGTTAACAGACACATACACAGAGGCTTTTTTTCTGTATCCCCAAAATCATAATGTGGGAAATGAAAAGCGGAGGAGGAGAAAGAGAGAATTGATGGAAATTATTGTCTCTTAGGGTGTTCTCTAATAATGAGAAAGGAGACCCACTTTGAACTCTTGATTCTTTGTCAAAGAACAAAAACCTTAAAGCATTTTGCTACCTTTAATTGTATTACTCTTCTAGTAATCAATAAAGATAAAAAAGGATCATTCTATGTACAATAAGAAATCACACAGTGTCTGACTATGTAGAGATAGATTGCACTTATCTGTCTCTAGAGGTGGCTTCTCTTGTAGCAGCAAACTCAATTTTTATTTGGATTTTAAAAATGTTTCAAATTATCCAGTCAATGCTGCATGCATATTAAAAGATTTATTACCAAATATTCTCATCTTGATGTATTGGATCTATGTGCCCAATTCCCACTAATGTTAATGGAACTGCAACTGTGAATCCCTGCACATAAAAGCAAGACAGTACCCATAAGTATTGCAAATACATAGGTAGATGGATAAAAAACACAAAGATTAACCACCTCTGGCATTACTGATTTATTCTTTGCTTAAAGTTAGGTCTGATCTTTCTAAGGACTCAAGATGCAAGATCAGAAACTAAAAGCATCCAGGCCAAGATCTTTCTCTTTCTCTATCACTTCAGTGTGGGCAAGGAAGGGAGACACCTGACTGCAGAGCAGCAGCACCCACACTAATTGGAGGGAAGAGGGTGATGGGTGCCTCTACAGGGTGACTCAGAATTTATGTGGGCTGAATCATATCGAAGGTTCCTTTCCACTGACTGTCAACTGGGGGCGTGTAAAGAACCATTAATTTAAGTACCTGCAGGGAGGTGGGTTACATCAGACCTTAAAGTATTAAACCCCCATTCTTGTCCTCTAGTATGCTGTGATTTGAAAGTTCCTGCTCAAGGAATAAGCTGCTCACTTCTTGCTAGGATGTCTATTAGCCTTTTGTGTTAAAGATGGAAAGGGAGAAGGTGGAAAGGGCAACTATCTCATCTCTCTTATTCACAACAATATTAAAAAACACCACATTCTTACACCAGAGCCAAGACTTTCAAACATAGTATCCTAGAGTTCAAACTTTAAATACCTAGGTAGAATTCATAAAAAGTGTCTTGGATTTCACTGTTCCACTGTTTCACTGTTGAGTTTGGGTTACTTTTCTAACCTTAGGAATCCATGTTTTGTAATGTTCGGATCATGTTCTAAAATTAAGAGAAGAGCAGTATAGTATTATTAACAGTATTAATAACATATATGCCACTGTAAACTGTAATTAAAGAAAATTAAATATACTGATGACAATGTTATACAAACAGCACATACTATACTAGTATTCAAAACAAACAATGCGTGTTTTAAAGTGAAAAATTGAAGAGGTAGAAAAGGTAATTACTGTGTGGCCAATATCTGTGTTAATTGTTAGAAGACAATACAGCTGCAATAAAATTACAAGTAATGCATACTACACTGTAAAATGGGTGGGACAATGAGAACACAGATAAGGTAATATATGATAATGAATAAACCTCTTCTGAATCTTCCATTTGTCATCCCTAGATTGTCAAGTGGCTTGCAAAGGAAGCATCAATAGCCCCATTACACAGAGGAAGGAAGAAGAAGCATAGGGTGATGAAATATGGTGGCCAGAGTTATCCTAGGGTATGGCTGCACAAACAAGTTACAACCAGTTAAATTAGGTTATAGATAACAGAGTGAGCTGCTCTGCTCTAACTTCCTATTCTGTTCTCAAGTTGTGGTAGATGAAACTGAACTTACCACAAGTCCAATAAGAGGGCTAAGTACTTCTCTGGCTGCAGGGGGAAAAATGCAAGTACCTGGTACTGTAAAGCTGCACTTGCTAACTTGATCTAACGTGACCTATGTTGAAAACCTGGCTAGTGAGATGACAGCAATCATTTTGCTAACATTGGTATGGGTGTGGTATATAAATGGAAAGGGCTGATGGGAAAGGAACAGTATGGGGGGTGAGATACATCGTGTGGTTCAGCACAGAAAAGTCAAAATCTGGTGCAGATCTGTGATGTGATAGTAGGGCTCCAGGAAAAGCAGGTGGTGTGGGAACACAGCTCCCCATTAGGACAAGCCTCAGAGAGAAGGGGATCAGTCATAGCTAGATCTGCATTATTTAAGGCTTTAAAATCTGAAAGGGCCAACTTAAAACCAATCTGCCACTTCGGAGGCAAGCACTGTGAAAAATGCAGCGTGGTGTAATGTGTTCCTGCTGGCTCACAGGGCTGAGCACACGTGCTGCTGGGCTCAGAGTGAGCAGTGCTGAACAGTCTGGCTTTAAGCTTGACTAAGAGGATGTTGCAATAATTGAGCTTTCTGGTAAACAAGGTCTGCATTGTTATATTTGTGATAGACATGGGATGAACTAAGCACACAGCCAGTGTGTGAAGCATAGTTGGAGCCAGGGTGAGGGGAGTACAGAAAAGAACCTCTGACACCAGAACTGGAAACCTGGCTTCAACTTAAGCAATGACAAAACTCCGTTAACATCAATTTGAACCTGTGCTTGCTAGATACTTTTCCAGGAGTACCGTGGCCTAACAAGTGCCAACACACACCCATCTCACGACTTCTGAAACATAATTCTTCAAAGGGCAGGGGAACACAATAAAAATAATTCCAACTAGTACTGTCACCCAACACTCGCTTTCACACTCAGAGAAGAAATGTCTCTAGTTGCATGAGGACACCCCTCTCCTGCTGTATGGCTGAAATAAAAATCAGGATGTTGATGGCACAGGATTCTATATAAATTTCCCTCAGTTATTTGATCTTTATTTTATTTTTCAGCTGATTTTGATCTGTCTCAATCTTACTGCACTTCTCACATTGTAAAATCTGGGAGAAGATCTGGCATAGACTGCATTTTCCCACATGCATTTTCCCATGCCTCATTTTCATTCTGAAAACCCACTTAATCTATGATCCCAAATCCTTTGTACACTCACAGATAATAACATGAAGTCTGAGTCAGAAAATTCTTTACTTCTCAGTGTTCCCCCGTGAGTCTCACATTCCTCCAGGTTCCGAATCAGGCAAATGCCTAAGCATGTGGAAGCTGCAGGGACACTGTCTGGGTCTTGCTCATTTTCTCTCTCTGTTCCACCTCACTTTGTTTAAACTGTTTTCTGGTTGAGGCTTGATGCATTAAGTGCATTTAGAGAAATTCAAAGTGCTGCAGATGTACAGAGGAAAGCTGTTCTGGGGTTATTCTGGGGGAATGCTATCCCAATGAAGCTGGGTAGGCAGCTCTCCACCCTGTCAGCAAGGTGGCCTCCTGGGCTTTCTCCTTACAGCAAGGTCTCTGGGCAGTCAGTGGGAGGGCCAAGCACTTCCAGAGCCAGGTCAGTGTGCTGGAGATCTGATACGCTCTTTGCCAGTATCTGCTGTGCTCCCTGGAAACCCTGGCAGCCCTGCTCTTCCATCAGGGTTCTCAGCTAACAGATTGACATTAGGTCCCAAAAATCAGGGACAATAGATATCTCTTGTGGCTTAAACTAGGCACTTACAGGCTTTAGTCTTGCTAAGCTTAGGTGGAAGTGAGCTAAGAATTTGAATATCAAAAATTGAGAATTAGACAGAATTTAGGTATGTAAGTTTTCTCTTGATTGAGCCCTTCGTCTAAACTTTTTGGCTAACACCATTTACTGTTCAAGAATATGTATCTTGAAATTGTGTAGTCTGGCATTGCAGCCACAAATTAGAAGTGGAAAATACATGAAGGGAAATTATTCATAAATAGGTATGTTATATACAGAAGCTGGTGTGTATACATGTTTTTGTGAACCTTGAGCAAAATGAATGTTTTTTGCACAAGTAGAAAAACATTTCTTAAAAAACGAATGTATGATACTCTATGTGAAGTCTACAGTCATAACAGGAAATCATGCAGTTTCTCCAGAAAGATTTAAAAAAGCAGAGCGCATCTCATTGACCTACATTCAGCTTCCCCAGCATACACTGTACCTGCAGAACTTTTCTGCAGAGATATATTTTAGATACAGATCAAAGGGAAATGCTGGTGTCAGAATTGTCTAAATGTCCCTTTTTGGGCCTGAAAACCTAGATCATTGCCATGCATTTGCACTGACTTTGTAACTTTAATCAACTTGTAAACTGTTCCTTGGACTGCTGTCTTTAAAAGTCAGGTAGGCTGTTCATGGGGATAATGAATGTCTGTGTCTACAGAGCAGACAACCGAAGCTTTCTTTTACCTCAGAATGAAAATAACTATTTTTTAAAGACCTATCTAACAAACGTTACAGTATATAGCACTAGCAAAATAAAATTAGCATCTATGCTAAAACAACTACAATTCACAACCAGTTAAATTCATCTTGTTCAATATATACCCTAACTGTTTTGCAGAACATTTGCTCCTCTCTTTAAAAAATGCTATGGGCATGTTGAACATCCCCTGTCAGGGGTGCTGGATTTTATTTCATGCACATATGTCTATTCTGGCTGGGACTGAAACCTATCAACTTATTTATCACAAGAACACTGCAATGGGCCTGGATTCACAAATGTGCATGTGGGTGTATGGAGAACAGTAACGTGAGAGAAGGGGGCTGCAACGCGTAACGTTGACCACTGTAGTGCTGAGCTTTTAGGCACAATACTTACTGGTGAGGGTCACACAGGGATGTGCTCCAGCTCTCTTATACAGTGCCTAACTGGGTATTAAAGAAATTAAATTGACAAAGGAAGCATACAAACAGAGAAAGGGCCAAGCTACCCTTTAGAAAATACAAAGTGTGTGAAATACAAAGTACCTACAGATCCACTTAGTGTCTGTCTCCCTGTTATGCAATCAGGTAGATTATAGCTTTTTCAAATGCAAACATTTTAGAAATGGATAATCTCTGTAAGGATGTCTTTTAGTGCTACACAACTTCATTAATTTGGGGGTGGTGGTGTTTCCAATTATGACTTTTTCAAAACGCTATAAAACCAAGGCAGCCACATGAAATTTCCACTAATAATTTTTTCTTCACTGAATATATTCTCTCTGTTTTCAAGGATTCTCTTTATTTTTTAAGAAAAAACAGAAAACAGAAAGAAAAAGAGAAAAGAAAAAAGAAAGCAAAATAAAGAGGAAAAAAGAAAAAAGAAAAATGAAAATCTTAGTGTGGTCAGTAAAAAGAAAAGTTACAAAATAACTTTCTCCTCCAAACGTAAATACTTCAGCCGTTATAGAAAATTGTTTGAAACATGAAATATTTAGGGGAAGTATATGTCACATAAAAGCATATTTGAGAAATTACTTCTACATTACAATTACTACTACATCACAATTTCCAGTGAGCTGTAATTATTGCCAAGTCTCCAAACCCATAAGGCCTTGGGATGTAAATCTGAACTGATCTGAAAGGATCTTGGAATTTACTCATAGAACAAATTCTGTTGCTTTAGAGTTGCTTTCCTGAGCTGCTATTCTCATAGGCTTAGCCAATCTCCAATTTCTTTCATTAACCCTTAACTCTTAACCCTTCCCCAGAATCATAATCTCTTTATTTTTTTTTAAGGAGTAAGAACCATTTTGTGCTTCTGGTGCATTAGAAACTTTAAGTAAAATAAATGTCATTGATAGTTCTCATTCTACACTGAGTACTACAGATTCCTCCTCTTTGACGTTAAATACCAGATCAAGACAGTTAGAGTTTCTCCTGACTTCCTGATGGCAAGTCACATGACAGATTTTAATCTCATAAATTCAGCTTTCATCAAATGTAATCACCAACCTCTTTCTTGAAGTTACAGTGACAAATAAGAAACTTCTGCCAGAGTACATGATACCTTTCATGGGAGTGTCCTCGGGTCACATTGGCTACAAATAATAAGTGCTTTGCACTTTTATGACCTTTACACTGTCTGTTTTTGCTAGTTACCCAATATGAAGACTAGCTCATAGGATCTGTGCTACCTAACCCAAAATTAAATCAATTAACAAATTGGTCATCTGTGCTGCTGATGCAGGAACAGCAACAGACACATATAGGTAAATCCAGGAAGATGAATATTCTTTAGTGTGCATAAAGGTAATGTTCCACTATCAGATAAGTCCATCTACTTTATTTGTACAGAATCACCCTGAATTCTGGCACCTGTGATTTATTTTATGTTGAGAAGGGTGTGGAAAGGGCACAGTTCCAGCAGAAAGATGTGTACTAGCAGCTTTATTTAGGGAGTACCTAAAATAACAAAACTGGGTAAGAGACCTAGGAAAGAATTTTTCAAAGAGAGTCAGGATAGGAAGGGAAGATTGTGTCTTGAAAAAGACTTAAAGGCTCCTAAAGAGAATACATTCATTAGCTTGTATGACCATCCTTAAACATTCAAAAACACGGCAATAAAAAGCAATCTGTGGGAAATTAGACATTGCTTTAAAAATGGTTCAAACCACATCAGTATCTGGTAAATATTCCAACAAGAGTCTTATCTGTTGAAAATGAGAGGAGTTTTGGCTGTGGAGCTCAGTCCTCTTCTATATCTCTGACATATTCATGTCTGTTTTCCACAGATTGTGCTGTGGTAACTTCTATTATTTTAAGGGACTGAGGAATTCTGAAAGGAATGGGGCAGGATCTCTTTGCATTCATTGCTTCTGCACTTGCTTGTGAGTCAAAAATCCATTGTGTTTTTGGGCCAGATTCCCTCTGCTCAGTATTGACAGGATATTGGGTAGTGGTCTTGTCAGTCAAGTAGGAGTGAATTTTAGTAAAGGTGGGAATATTCTGATCTATTCAGTTGGTAATTTGGGATAAGCTGTGGTAAATTCGTTCAAGCTTCAAATTCCATTGCTTGTAATTAAGATTTTTTAATACAACCATAATGTATAAATATACTAATTATTTATGGATAATATCTTAAAAATGTCAATTCCCATGATTTGGAGGAGACAACAGCTGCATGTCTCTCTGTCCCAGAAGAATGTGTATTTTATTATTCAGGAAATATTAGAAGGTCCAATGTCCTTATGCTATAAATTAACAAAGAGTTGCCTTTTGGGGAACAGCCTCTCTATTCTTTTAAGGTTATCAGCTAATCTGAAGTGTTCTGAAAAAAAAGACATTTTTTGTAAACTGTTTAATACTTACTGTCTGAAAAATATACTCTATAAGCAACCTTCAGCTTGGGCACCCTGACTTGCAGCACTGGAATATCCTCAGCCACTCTGAAAATCTTGCTCTTGAGTACTGACTAATTAAAGAAAATATAGTTTCCAAAAATGATTGAAGTCAGTGGAATACACAGAATGATTTCAAAGGACATTGGACCACATGGAGGATGAGAATTTGGCTACTAGGAGTAAAATTCACTTGTTTTGGTGTATTCTGCTGGTGATAAACTTTGAGAATTAGAACACTGTCAATACGTGCTATAAAACCACATGTCCTTTTAGAGGATAATGCTTCGCTAGACCTTTTGCCACAAATTACTCTGTATAATTGGACCTAAGATCACAAAGAGAGCACATTTACAAGATAAATTGAAAATTAATGAACAAATAATATAGTAATTACCAAATCCTTGTTATTTGAAGAACATACGCACTATGGGGTCTATTTCTTCCTCAATGAGCATGTGTAACCCCCATTAATTTTAATGGGAGTTAAGCGGGCACATCAGGGGCAGAATTAATTCATGATTTTAAAACTGACTACTAAGATTAAGACCTGCACTATTGGCTTTCAAATGAAAATGTAGCATATCTTTTGATATTTATCTCTTTTTAATTGTGCATTTGTAGCTGAAGCAATTTGCAAATCATTGTTATCCCTATCAGTACAGGGCAAAGATAAATTGCACTATATACTCTACTTCTTGGACTCCTTGATGTTCTTTTCTGATTAAATTGAACTGTTCCAGCAGTATCATAATTAATAATCTATGCTGATCAAGTGGGCAGTGCTAAAGCCATTTGGTATCTGATGGCAATGAAATATTATTCAAGCAAGGTGTGTCATTTGTTTTTTTTTTTCACTAGTGTGAGAAATATACAACTAATAATACTGAGTCATGGATATTGTCAGATAATGTGAAACCAGCAGTTTAGGTCTGAATAAGGAAAAAAACCAATCTTATTTAGTAAGACTTCTGAGGCAATTCATGAACTATGGTGTGAAGCCTACGTAAAAAAGATTTTACTCCTTGGAAAGAGATTGTAAAATTCTCAGGTGGAATCTTTTGGTCCCAAATGAATTAGATACTGGTGCCAGTTTTTGTTACTACACCTCAGCTCAGGAAGACTATTTCTATGTGGCCTTCTGCAGTTGTCATTAAAGAATATTAATAAAGTGCCTTCTGCAGTTGTTCACTGCCTTTTTGATACCAGTGGAGGTGTCACTTCTTAGTGGGAAGCCAAGAGTTTTTTAAAGTGTAAAACAGCATAGATTACTGTATACAGAGAAAGAACTTGTAATTTATTTAAAAAAAATCAAGTTTTTGCTTTTTAAAATAGGTATCCAGTTCATCTTTTACACTGAAACATAGCATTAAGTTAATACCAAAGATCTCAGAAACATTACTAACAAGAAGGTGACCAGTGTAACCTTAATGTCAGAGCTGAGTGAACTATAAAAAATAAATTAACAGAAGGTTTGAGGGACGCCACGTTAGAATGTTAAAATTCTTTTCCTTTTACATAGGCTGTTTTTCTTGTGATAACTACAAAACTCACTCTAGTAGCAGAGTGAAGTATTTACATTTCATAACCTATCTGTTGCTCATTATGCTACTGCAAAGTGTAAAAATTTTTTGTTTGGCTGTGTGGAAGTAAAACTGAAGGAATGCACTCACGAAAGCATTTGTCCAGAGGTATAGTCATCGACTAACACTTTTAAGTATCTCTTTATTTTCTTAATCTGTTCATTTAATTCTAAATGTTTCCAACTGTTGCAGCTCCTTGCTGCCAATTGCACTGCCTCAGTCAGTTATGGTCACAGTTTAGAACCATTTTGATCTCAAGAGCCAGGAAGCCCTAGGTCACAGCAGTGTAAATCAGCTGAAATAATTTCAATACTAACACCTATATATTCTTGACAGTGACTAGTTATAGAAGACTCCTCCACATTTCTGTTCACACTATAAAATACCACCAAAGGAAACCACTTGCAAAACCTTCAAACACCTGAAAGAGGGTGTTCAGTAACACTAGTCAGTTATTACAATGCTGAGTGCCTTGTTGTCCTGTGGTTATAGAGATTATATTTGAGATAAGTTAGCTTCACTGTTTTGCTAGGTCTCTTAATCAGAGGATGAGAACTTAGAAACTTATTAAAATGAGAGCGTTCTGAGTGACATCTGTAGCAACGACTGAGTAGTGAGTAATGTCAAGAGCTTTCAGCAAGAAGGCTCAAGTATTTTCATGAGAGAAAAAATAATTATGAATGTTCAAAATGAAGGTTAGATGCAATAAAAAAAACCCCAAAACAACCAAAAAACTGTAAAAGGATAGCCAGAGCAACTTTCATATATTAATAATTTTGAAACAGGTGGTTCAGGATGCATGGTAGTTACAGCAGTGACCTGACCTTGTATATTCAGTCAAAACAGAATATTAGAAGGTAAACATTGAATCTTCAAGAAAGGAGGTACATGTTTTAAGATAGATCTCTCTTGTCCTTTCCCCTTAGATGCTGTAGCTAAAAAAGAGTTTCATTGCCTGTCAAAAATCTGTTTTATAAATAAGGTCTCCCTTTCCTAGGCTCTGAAACTTAGAAAACAAGTAATCCAAAACCCGTGTCTTTTTCTGGGATACTTGTTGGAATCTTTTTGTTTTTCCTTTTTGTGTGGTATTAATATACATTTAATCTTGTTCAGGTATGGTTGTGTTTTTATTTACCCCTGAGAAATAGAACCCTGAACAATGTAGCCTTTCATGAAACATTTGGATGTCCTTTGCTTCATTGCATCTTCATGTCTCATACACTTGCTGCATCCTCAGAGCAAGGACTATTGCAGTGCAGATTAAAGGTGAAGGATGAATCTGTTTGCCACTGTCTACTAAGGCATTTGATAATGTTTCATTCACAGATTTCTCAGATCAACAAAATATGGTCAATGTTATTGTAAGGTTGCTCTCTACCATCTTGTAAAGGTCGCGATGTTATGGAGAGGTCCCTGGTCACTAGAAAATAGGAAATGTGATACCTATCTTCAGAAAAAGAAAGAGGAAAAGCCTGGGGAACTAAAACCTGATCAGCTTCATTTCAATCCCAGGCAAGACTTTGAAGCAAGTCTTCACGGAAGACATTTTTAGGTATATGGGAAACAAGGAAGTATTTGGAACAGCCGGCATGGGTTTACCACAGGCAAGTTTCGTCAAAGGAACCTGACTATGATCAAGAGACAAATGGCTCTCTCGGTGGAGGGAAATCAATGTGTCCTGTTCATCTTGGGTTCATAAGAGTTTTAAACACTGTCTCCCATGGCATTTTTGTATCAAAATTGTGGCTATCTGAACAGGATAGGTGAGGAAAAAGCTGATGGATGATCATCCGTAAAGGATAGGGATGAACAGTTTGAATTGTAACTGTTCAACAGTAGATTTTGGGGAAAATGAACAATGGACAACTTGGATGGTGGGATGAAGCTCATCTTCATCAAGATCATGATGATACAAAATTGAAAGACTGTTTGATTGAATCTGGCTGCCATTCAGAGGTATCTTAAACTAGACAGAGCTGGCAAGATGATAGTGGAATTTAGAAAAGGTAAAGTTAAAATCCGACTCCTAGTGGAGAATAGCTCCAGGCTGAAGTGCAGATTAACTGAGTAGGAAGCAGGTCTTCCAGAATGGACTCATGCATCTTGGTGGATGACAAGCTGAACATGAGTTAACCATATGTTCTCACAGCAGAGAAGACTAGTCACAGACTGTGTAAGCAAGATATAGCCAGCACATCCATGGAAGTAATTATTCCCTCTACTCAGCAACTGTGAGGCCCCATCTGGGACAGAATCAGTCTTTTGGGGATCCAATACAAAAGGCAATCTGGCAAGGGGAAGAGACACCAGTGAAGGGTCAGTCAGCTGATCAAGGAGATGGGCCTGAAAATGAATGAAGCTGATTGAGCTTTGTTTAACCTGAAGAAGAAAAGGCTTAAGAGGGAATTCAACTAGAGAACACATGCAGCTCAGGTGCAGCTAAAAGGAAGTTACAGTGAAGACAAAGTCACTTTTTTTTCTCAGAGGATTACAGCATAAGAAGATGAATGAGAGGTCACAACTTACAGCAAGGGAAAATTCAATTGAATATAAAGAAAAATTTTCACAAGGAAAGTGGTTAAACACTGGAACAGTATCTGAGAAAGGCTGTGGGTTTTCTATTCTTGGGGATTTTCACACTTGCTTGGAAAAACGTCCTGAATAACCTGATCTAACTTGGAAAATAGCCCTAATTAGTTCCGGTAGTTGAATAACTTTCAAATGTCACTATTAATCTAAATTACTGTATATTTCTATAATTTTACAAGAAAGCAATTTTCTTACTTATTTTTTTTATTTAAAAAAAAGGAAAATTGTTAAAATTTATAACTGAAGACTTATAGCTTCTAGAATGAAGATACATCTGGGTTTGTTATTTTTCTTCTTAAATTGTTTTGGTGTAGACTGGAAGGAAAAGGAAAAAGAGGAGAAAAAAATGCATGTACGTGACAGTTACTTTGGCTAATAAACTAATATTTCCACAAAATATCAATACGAAACACAATTTTTTAAGAAATATTCACAAAAAAAGTCTGTGAATTAACATCCAGCTTTGTGCACTGTTGAAGCCATGTGCAATTAAATAAACTGGTGAAGCCATTACCCATGAAACTTATGATCTTTACAGCACAAAAAGTTATAAATAAAAACAAGGCAGTATGACTTAGAAAGACGTGCAAAAATACTGTTCTGTTTCAAACTGACTTGTGTATAATTACTCATGTGAAACTCATTATCATTAGTAGTACTTTTTGGTAGAGATGATAGTAGCATCAAATATATTTTTTACCTGAATGTGATTGTTATTTAGTAAGAACAGCTGTAAAATCCTAGTGATTGTGAAAGGAAACTACTGTGCTCTGTCAGAAAGCAGAAGTGATTCTTTGTCGTGTTTTTTACTGTTTTATGATTCAAACAATGATTTGCTGAGAACAGTATCCAGTGCCTGGTATATTTATTTGGCAATCAGGATGACTTAATACCCAAAGAGAATGTTTGCTTCCAAAAAATCTTGGTGTCCTTTAGTAATATTAATAATTCTGGATGCCTCTGACTTTGAAAAAATGGATTTCATGTGTTATGGTGAAAAGAACCCCAAAAGCCTTTTGAATTTCAAAGTCAGGTGACTGCTCCTTTTCAAACCCAGCTTTCTGAACAAAAACCATCAAGGTTTCAAAAAAACAAACCTCAAAATTTGCCCATCAATTACTTGATTTAGTGCTACTGTAATGATTTGGCTCTTTGCTGTTGTCTTCATTAGACTTACTATCACGGCTCCAAAAGTTTCTGTAATACCATTGCCAGGAGAAGATGATATTTAGGAAACCCTCACTTTTTCGGGTGTAGTGGGACTTTTTTACGGCACCTGCTTTGTCTCTTTCTTTCCAAGGAATTTATGTTTGGGGGGCCTGAAGCAGCACGTCTGCCATAGCACCAGGAGAAAATTTTACATAAACTTCCCCTGTTTGTCTGAGCCGTGCAGTTCTCTATTAATAACACTGCCAAAGTTTGTATTGTGCTCACATTGGAAAGGGAAGTTTCATCCTTACAAAACCAATAAAAGTTGATTACACACACATGAAAACTATGTATTAGGGGCAGGATTCTTGGATCCTTTACAAAGGAAGTGTCATGTTTCATCTTCAGTAAGGGGGTTTCTGGGAATGCATGTGTGAAGCCACAGAACTCCATGTAGTCCCTTTTGGTAAAGATCATACAGACAGAACCAAGTTCTCTTTAAAGCACAACTGTAGGATTATCATTAAGAGGGAAGAAAAAATATCTCTTCTTCTTCTCATCTTCAGTGCCACCTGAAGGCTGTCAACAGAAATGAAAGACTTTGATCAAGGGATAAAACATGGTAGATATTTCTAGTTAATAATAATGGAGCAATAAATTATATTAGTCCAAGCAACTTACAAGGAGAGGGGTGATGCCAGACTTGTGAGTGAAGGGCCAAATATCCTAATGGGGCCAGTTAAACATCAAAATCAAAAGTCAGGTTTTCAAGGCAAAGATTATGTTGAATTTTGCAGAAAATCCATGAAATGTGATTTAAGGTAGTGTAGGTATAAGAAACAATATTATTTTCCTTTGGAACATATTGTTCATTAGTAATAAAATATATATTGAAAGAAGGTAAATATATAAGCATGTGGTATTACATGAAAATAAAAGGGTAGGAATTCCAATATATGTTTCTTTGCTCATACATCACTATTACTCAGTCTCCCAGATTGTCTCTGCAAAATACCATTCTATCATGTTTTCCCATCACCTTCATCCATTCCTTTTTAAAAAATGAGGATAACTCCACAGCTAGTTGACAAACCCCAGTGAAACAAGAGTACAGCTCCACAGAGTAGATTTAATTTAATAAGTAATCTGCATATATTAACAACAACAACCTCCAAAGCTTAAAATTAAATAAATATTCAAGGTTACTGGGTGCTACACAAATCAGTATAAATATGCTCTTGTCAAGTGTAGGATCACCAAGTCAGATGTCTAGATGATCAGATGGATGGACACATGGCCTTGTGAATACTGATGTTCAGCAGTTCCATATCAATCTGGAAGCTTGTTGTGAAGCAGTAACTCTGTTCTATTCCTGGGGGAGGAAACATCATCACATATCAGACTTCTGGATCCTGGTTTGAAAAATGGACCCTGAGAAACTTTAACCTGGTATTTCTAGAAATTTGGTAATATTAGGCTGTATTTAGTCACCATTAGTTATTTATAGAAAATGGCCTTTCCTTGGAATAAATTTTTTAAAGACATTTCGCCTTCTTGAAAAGGTGGAGTTCTGAAGTTCAGACCATCAAAGCAGAATGTTCAGACATCACTATAAAACATGTTTGATGATAAAATATTAAACATTCAGTAATAATAGCATAGATATGATTATATAATGCCATAGGTTAAACATGACCTACTTAGACAAATAGCTGTGGCTAAAAAGGAGAGTCTGTAAAATAAGTGTTTTTATTCCCAGTGCTCTGAACAACATATGTTTAAATTGATCTCACAATAAACTCATATCTACTCCAGCACAGTCATCTGACATCTATTCAAATAAATCTTGACTAAGAGATGCAAGATCACTCCTGGATGAGAATTCCATAGCACAGTAGGATGTGTCCTAATACAGCTGAACTCAGGGACAAATTCTTCCTGATTCTGATTTCAGTGTGAACAGGAATTTTTTTGCCTCTCTAAAATAAGAATGATCAAACTTTGAAAGAAGTAGCAATGTGCTGAGAACTTCACGTGCCTTGTTTTCAAACACACTCTTTGGTCCTCAGGATCCCTTTTAAATAAGATAGGGTACTAGAATAGGGAAGTATCTGGGCAGTAATCCCAAGTAATTTTTTTCAAAGGAGAAAAAATGAGGAAATGAAAAAAAAATGAGGGAGTAGGAAGAATGGTAACTTAATTGGATATTTTAAATATAGATAAAATACATTAAGACATGATTAAATAGTTTCATATATGTAAATATGGTGTATCAAACAAGATGTATATAATGGCCCTATTTCAAGGACACATTCGTGTTGATTAGTGTTCATAAGCTTCTGCATAAGTATAATTCTTAGAAGGAATGGTCTTAAGTTCTTACTTAAGTGGTCTCTTGAAACAGGGCAAACATATAACTCCGTGCCATTTTCACTCAGATGCTGCCTTTGCTCACTGCAGTCGCTAACTCCATTTTGACTCTAGTACGACAAATTCCTCTAGGTAGAAACCAGGTCTTTATATTTATTGATGGAGTAGTCTTGCCAGCTCTAAGTCCTGAATGGGATTTTCTGGGTTTTCTGGTGTTTCTTCACTAAGCTGTTAATACTAGTAATGCAAATAACAGTTAATAAATCAATCTGTTTCTTCCAGGAATTTTGCTAGGAGGCATTAACCCCTTCTCACCATCTCCCAGGCCACACCCCTGCACTCTTTACAATGAGTGCAGCATATTTTTTATTTCTTCAACTGGCATTTGCAATCTGTCCTGACATAATTTACACATTTACACATTTTACAGAGCAAAGCACAGTCATGCAATTTAATTCCAAAAAACATAAGCATAGGAGACTCGGCACACTCGATTAGCAAAGCATATGATCGAGTTTTGCCAGTATGATATCAAAGGCACACGTTTGATTTGAATTTGTGTCAAAATGTACCTGCTGCTCTTCATTTCAAAACAGACGTGCTGATGTGTTAGCCCATATTCATACACAGGGGCTTTTATGTGCCACAAACTGCATGTGTAGACCAGTGTCCTTTATAAATGCACTTGTTTGCCTTGCTTTGCCTTGCCTTGCCTGCCTTTCCTTTCCCTTCCTTTCACTTCTCCTCTGTTCCCTTCTCCTCTTTTTCCTCTTCTCTTATGTCAAGGCAGCTGGTTTCCACATCCTTAGGGAGAGGAAAGATGTGTCACTGCCTGTGAGACAGAGAAGTGAAAAGCAAGAAATCACTATTCAGCCTTAAGGAAATAAAGTTCTGACCAAGATAAAGTCATCTGGGTTCTCGTACAGATCATTGCCGTATTGAGTCACCATTCCAGTTCTATTATTTCTTTTAAATAGGGATTTAATGCTCATGAATGAAAGGTGAATGCTTGAAAATGAAAGGTGATCACTGCAGTAAAGGATAAATCAATACAGAACCAAAGTGCTCTACTTATCCACAGGGCAAAGTAAAGCAAAAGGAAATGTCTTCAAGACCCTCTCAAGCAGGTGTACTAATAGAAACGATGATTAAATTCTCATACAATCATACTTGGACTTAAAAAAATCAGCTATTAAACACTTACTAGAAAAGGAATTGGCAGCTATCTGAACTGTGGATATTTTGTGTTCATTTTCATTTAGCTTGATTTAAAAGAAAGGAATTTGATTGAATTTTGTGATTTTTTTGATCAATAAAGATTGATATCTGCAAAGAGCAGTCTTAGAAGGACCAGAAAAAAAAATCACTGTAACTTGTTTAAAGTTCAATTTCTAGGAATGCAATGCCTTGAGTACTTTTCCTGGGTTCTGGGTCACATAAGAACAAATGAGTATATTTGAAATATTAACTAAAAAATTAGTTTGTTCGTCAGGTGTGAAATGTTTATTTATTTGGGGTTTTTTTCATCTCTAATTGTGATTAATATTTGAGTCTGCAAATAACATGATACCAAGAGAAATGTTCATGTTCACAGGTAAAATACTTTTGAATTTCATGGAAACTGTAAAAAATGAAAATAGAGTTTGAGCCAGGAGCTTCCTGTGCTAATCTGGGACTGACATTTGGGGGTGTTGATGTCAAGAGATTTTGGTTTTGGGTCATTCTCAGCAGCAGATGAAACAATGAAGGATTCGCTTCCTTTGATCCTCCAGCAAAACCTGATTGGCTGGAAGCAAGGAGAGACAGTTAACTTCATAAAGTCAATAAAAGTGGCCATCTGGGAGAATGCAAATTTAGACAAATGTGATACATGTGGGATGACACTTTTTTCTTAGAACATGCCACACCATAAAAGCATTAAAAATACATTCATATGACCCAGAGCCTTCGATTAAAGCCTTTAATATACGATAAATTCAGCCCCACACAAACTATGGGGTCAACTTGTACAAATTCCAGACTTAGATTCATCCAGGTTGTTTTCTGCCTCTTCATGCTCTTCTCTTCAAGTACGTCCCTCTGTGTTTCCTTTAAATTCAACTAATTGAGTGGCATCTGTGCAAAAGTCCACAATCTATTGTGGCACAACTCCTTTTTGTGGAAAATTTTCCTCTTTTAGCTCTTTTACATTTCATTCCTTCAAGCAAGCGGCTTAAGAAAAAGTTAGGTATCTTTGCACATGGATAACTTCTGGGAGGAGTTCCAGTATATCTGAAACGAGTAAAGCTGGATATGATTCCCATAGGTACTGGTAAGAATACATTTTCTTGGGAAGATTGTCCTTCCCCAGCTGCAGGAACATCACTGGGGTTCAGTTAGTTCCCCAGCAGGAAGAAATCCAAAGCTGCATACACTCTATTTCAAGTAGCACCTTATAGAATCATAGAATCGTAGAATGGTTTGAGTTGGAAGGGACTTTGAAGATCATCTAGTTCCAAATCCCCCTGCCACGGGTAGGGACACCTCCCACTACATCAGGCTGACCAAGGCCCCATCCAACCCAGCCTGGAAAGATATGCAATGCTGCTATCTAACCCCTCCCAGATAATTAACTGCACAATAGTATTTATCTGTCAATGCATGTTTAGATCTTTAGATAATTCAGTGTGTTTTAACACAACATACAATGCAATGTTTCCATAGGCGCCTCCAGAACACACTCACTCAATCCAAAAGACCTTATTAAAATTCTATTTTAAAGCAATGGGTGAACTAATGTGATCTGAAATAGCAAATGTGATCTTTTGGTTTGGTTTTTTGTGTGATTTTTTTTTTTTGTGGTGGCCAAATATCTATATTATCTATTCTCTGGCAAGCAAATGGGTAAACCTAGGGATTGCTTTTATGCAAAGTGTGCACAGCTGGACAGACATGTGGTATGCTATGATTTGCTGCTGATATAAATACCTGCTGCACCCAGAACAGGTAGAGGTTGGGAGAAAGTGTGTGTCAGAGAAGTGTATCTGTGATATAGAACCTCCTGGAGATATATCTGAGGTGATACAGTTTATTTATCACTTCTCTTTAGGTAGAAAGTGAAGGCTCATCACAGCCCATACCATTTTTTTTTTTAATATAGGAGACGTAGTTCTACTTTAAACAAACTCAAAGGACATGCCAGTTTACTTTTTTTTTTTGAAATGTGATTTTTTGAAATGTGACAAATTACCTGACTATTTGTCTTGAACAAAATAATTGAAGGGATTAACTTGCAGCCTTGATTTATATGAAATAGTTCTTCTAGCAATAGTGAAGCTAGCTACAAGAGTAAAACTTGTCTATCTAACCCTTTATTTTGTGTAAGCAGATATAAGATAAAGAAACAGATCAAGTATCCCAAAGTGTGGATAAAGATTGCAGCAGACAAAAAACTGTAGTTACTTAAAGCTATTTGTTTCTTCCAAACCAAAACACTGCTCTGTGTGTCTGGTCCTCAAATGATGTAACCTGTCATGCCTCCACTGCTATCAATAAAACCTCTCTTGCCACTCATGCAACAGCCCTGGCTTTGCAGTTGGTGACCAGGCTGTCACACAGTAGGCATGGCCACGATACTGAAATGAGACAGCAGGCTGAGTGACATTTACATATGATGGGAAGCCTACTGGAAACCAGGGAGTTTAGGCAGAAAACAAAGGGCATGCCTTTTACTACTAGTGTTCTACAAGGTGAGATAGATACAGAAAAAACATAAAGGTGTCTGAGAAGTAATAAAATGAAGGGGTGGAGGACTCTCCCTTTCTTAGAGCAAGAGTCCAGAGCCTAGTTTCCTCTAAAGTCTCTTGTGATCACATCTACTTGTGATTAGAGAATTAAATATTTCACAGAGCCAGCTGTGCATTCATTTGTTCATACTTTCTCTTCACACTGGTCCTTTAATGGCTTTGTGCAATAAAGTACACACTGCTGGCCACCACAGTCTACTTCATCTACACTTCATCAGATTAGCATTAGGTTGAAATCTCCAGGACAATATAAATGAGATCAATAAATACTGCAATCAATCTCAGCTAGTTTTAAGTGTCCAGAGAGAGATTTAAACAGAACTCCTGTAGGCTGACATTGCTTTACTAGCAGAGAGAACACAAAACACATTATATTGATGCTAACATTTGTGTTGTCCCTTATAATATTTCTTGTACTTAAACAGTAAAGACAACAGGACTCTTTCTGTTGATTTATGAATGCTTTGGAATAAGTGTTTTAAATGTTCAAATTTGCAGTGATAGAAAAAAATATGCATCTATAGGGTTATTTCTTTTCTTTGGTTTTCCAGATGAGCTGAGACTTATCTTACTTTACATCCCTTTTTACATTTTCCAGTTATTCAAACAAGGATTGAATGATCTTTGTCCAGTTCTGAGTGAATTGTCAGTGACCAAGTAATAAGATATAGTTCCAGGATTTGCAAAGAAAAAAGAATAATAATCCTAAGTACTCGAAATGAAGAAAAAAAACATAACAACGTAATTCCAGTTATTTAAAAGAACAACAGTAGAAAACTTAAAAAGCCAAAGCAACATAGCACTGTCACAACTTCTACAGATACAAAGGATGAAATGAGTTGAAACCTATATGCTGCAAGAAGTATAATGCTGGGGGAAAAAATCAGTTGCAGCAGTATCAGTCTGGAATAATGACTCAAGCCCTGACCTGAATTCCAGAGTGAAATAGGGTAAGACAATTCAGAACATTCCAGGTTTTCTTATTATTGCAGTTTCCCTGAAAAAGTGACAACTGTTTCAGTAGGCTAAAGAATCTTGCTTTGCTTGACAAAACTCATAAGCAGAGCTTGTTTTTTGAAAAGTGGCAAAGCAGGTAAGACATTTCTTATAGCCTTCCTTTCTTTTTATCTTTCTATGACCTCTAAGAAGCCACAGTCCTCTTACAGTGTAATCAGCATGGGGAATTGTAGAATGAACAGGTTGGAAAATTCCTTTGAAATGCAATAAAAATATTTTTTCATATATGAATGCCAGCTTGGTTCTTAGGAACTCAAGAAGGTGAATACATGTTTATTGTTTGGGTTTTTTTTTTACTTATTCATAGAGCCTTTCAAAGGTACTCACTTTTGCATAAGTTGTAAGTTCATGTTAAAGTCCTATGCTAGTCTGTGATACACATTTTAGTGCATTCTGTACTGCCCTGGGAGCTAGCACCCCTCCCCCAAAGAACTCTTTCTCAGCCCCTTCATCTGTAACCTTTCTGCAAGTAAATGCTAATTGAAAAAGAAAGAACACCACTAATCTTGGAATTTAAATGCATTTAACAAAACCAATCTCAATCTAAATTGTTGTTTCACCATTCCCTTTTCCCCAACAGATGTCGAGAAACTGCAATTCCTATTAAGAACACTTGACTGTTTACTCAGCAAGAGAACTTCAGGCTCAGGCTGCATCAATCTAAATGCGTTTCAGGACGTCAGTCTTTTGAAAAGTGCAGACTGTTAGTTGGTTATTTTTAAATGTAATCTTCACATAAAAGAGTTGCTGCATTTTTTCTTTTCTCTTTGTCATCCCTCTCTCCCTCCTCCCGCTTTTTTTCTTTTTAATGGTGGCATCATATATAGATGTCCTGAATTTTTATTCCCCATTCCATTTAAGTCTCTTTCCATGGTAATTTATTGCTTTTTTTTCCTATTATTTTCAGCTTTGACCAAAAGGAATATTAGTAAAAATTGTGAACATTATTGCAGAAAATAAAAGAAAAAGATTCCAGAAATGTTATGTAGTAAGAATGTTAGACATCAAAAGCATGAATACGTTTTCTTACTGAGCTTTACAGTAAACCCCCCCCTTGGGCTTTGACCACAGACCTACATAAAGATGTGAAGATAAAGGCAACTGTGTGGTTTTGTTGTTTTGTACCCTGGGCGTCGCTAGTTAACCATGATCAGGAAAGTAGAGATGTGTCTTGATTTTTTGGGGTTTTTTTGGGTTTTTTTTTTCCTTTTTTTCTGTTATCTAGTGACACGATTATTCAATAGTAAATGCAGTATTAGTATTTGCAAATATCTTGTTGAGTGGTAATCACTGCTTAGTCCTCAGTTCTGCAGTTCCAGTCTGGCTATAAATGTAGACAGTTACACTGGTATGAACCCCCATTTAGCACAAGTCCTTCAAGCATGTTTCACTGTAGAATACGTTTCAATTGCTTTAGTCCTCAAGTTTTTGAATGCAGTGGGTCAAGTCTTTCACCTGTTATTAGGGGTGCAGACAAGGCTGAGGACTTGCAGGCTATATTTTTAACCTGCATTGCCACAGGCAGGTCTGATATAGCTGAGGCAGCCCCACCTGGACCTGCGTTTTTCCTGAATGGGGTGTGCTGCTTAGTTAAGGTCTTTTGAATAGCCTCCTTTTCTTCTGACAAAAACAGGTGGGGGGAATGCTCTCGGCCACACAAGGTCAGGCTGAGCCAAAGTGCTATTAACCTTGGTGTTCTTAAGTATTGCAGTGCAGGGAAAGTCAGCAAAAGTGTGGAAAAATTGCATGCACTTGAAAAAAATAGCTTAAATTATGAATGCTAACAGGCAACAGATTATTTGGTGCATGGGTGTGTGTAGGGGGAATGCCTGAAATTGAACTCTTGAACTTTCAAGAAGAAACTTGCTACTTGCTGGCTGGAATCTGTACAGGCTGGCTGTAAATTTTGCTAACACCTGGATTAAATAAAAGAGGTGCATCTTGAATCCTCCAGTTAATAAAGAGGAATGAAACAAAACGACCAAGTAGGTGGCTGCTCATCTGTTGGGCATCTGCACGTAGACTTTCTAGACAGGGAAAATCAGAGGCCTGGGTTCCAGAAAGAAGATCAGGTGCCAAAACAAAGGGGTCCTGAAAAGAAGTGGTCTCAGAAAGAAGAAAAGAATCTGTAAGGTAGAAGGCTTGAGGAAAGATCTAGGAAATGCAGAAAATCTGGGTGATCAAGAAGATGAAAACAAACCAAAGGATGACCAGGGACAAGCACTGACCTTCTGCCTCATCCTGACCTCCCTTCAGTGGTCAGAAGTGGAGTAAAAATCTAGCAAAAGTAAGACTGGAGAGGATAATGTGTGTGACATAATTAAGTCAAGTAAAGCCTGGATCTTGTTGGACTTTAAATAAATCCTGTGTCCAGATCCACCATGGGCTGTTCCTTAGTCTATCTCAAATGTGACAGAAGAGTGAGGAATGCTAGGCCAAGTGTTAAAGGGTGTGTCATAAGAATCATATATGATTTTAAAAAGAGAATAGGCATTTCTTTATGATTTCTATGAAAAAAACCAAATACACAAGTAGAAAATCTAGTATACAATGGACTTTGATTAAAATTCCAATAGAGTACAGTGCTCAAAGATAACCTGAAAACTGAAGTACTTAAAATTAAATGAAGACAAATAAGTGCAATGCACAAAGAATTCTCTAACAATGGCAATCTAATGGATATGTTTACAGCCTTTCTTCCAGTTACATATCTAAAAATCCATTGGAACCCCCACATTTCCCATCCACAACATGTCAGGATACCAGAAATAATTCCATTGTGCAGTGTGAAAAAAGAAGGAAAAATCCAGCTTCCAGTAGTTTTTCATGTATTTTTCAAGTCCTTCTCTTGGAAGAATGTATCCTCCCAAGAGTTCACTAGGTCTCTGAAAGATCCAAAGCACAGTCAAGAAAACTATAGTTTATTCTATTTATTTATGCAAACTGTAGTTGAAACAAAAGGTTATTTTTCAATCAAAAAATCTGTAATTAAAGAACTCTCCACCGCTGACAGTCTTTTTTAAATTTAGGAAATTCTATAGACCTTTTAGAATGAGCACACTCATTCTTACCCTCTCATGTGAGACCCCCTTACAGCAATCAAAAAGACCACAGATAGGTTGATGGCCCACGAAGATGTTGGATATTTCTGTAAACAAATTAACAACCCTGATAATTCATAACCCAGGTTCATGACCACCTGAGGAACATGAACATTTATAATGATTTATAATGATGAGATGCATCCCAGGGTCCTGAGGGAAGTGGCAGATGTGGTTGCCAAGCCACTCTCCATGACATTTGAAAAGTCATGGAGATCAGGAGAAGTCCCTGGTGACTGGCAGAAGGGTAACATTGTGCCCATTTTTAGAAAGGGTAGAAAAGACGACCCTGAGAACACTGACCAGTCAGTCTCACCTCTGTGCCTGGGAAGACCATAGAACAGATCCTCCTAGAAGCTCTGCTCAGCACATGGAGGACATGGAGGTGATTAGTGGCAGCCACATGGCTTCACCAGGGGCAAATCCTGTATGACCAACTTAGTGGCTTTCTATGATGAGGTAACCCCAGCAGTGGACACAGGTAAACTGACAGATGTGATCTATCTAGACTTCTGTAAGGACTTTGACATGGTTCCCCACAACTTCCTTCTCTCTAAATTGGAGAGATATGGATTTGATGGATGGACGGTACGGTGGATAAGGAACTGGTTGGATGGTCGTATTGAAAATGTAGTGGTCAATTTCTCGAAGACCACATGATGATCCGTGACAAGTGGTGTCCCTCAGGTGTCTGTACTGGGACCTGTGCTGTTTAATAACTTCATCAATGATACTGACAGTGAGATTGAGTACACCTCAGCAAATTTGCAGATGACACCATGCTGAGAGGTGTAGTTCACAGAATCACAGAATAACCAGGTTGGAAGAGATCCACCAGATCATTGAGTCCAACCATTCCTATCAAACACTAAACCATGCCCCTTAGCACCTCATCCATCTGTGCCTTAAACACCTCTAGGGAAAGTGAATCAACCACTTCCCTGGGCAGCCTGTTCCAGTGCCCAATGACCCTTTCTGTGAAAATTTTTTTCCTAATGTCCAGCCTAAATCTCCCCTGGCTGAGCTTGTGGCCATTTCCTCCTGTCCTGTCCCCTGTCACTTGAGAGAAGAAGTCATTACCCTCCTCTCTACACCCTCCTTTCAGGTAGTTATAGAGAGCAATGAGGTCTCCTCTCAGCCTCCTCTTCTCCAGGCTAACCAACCTCAGCTCTTTCAGCCGCGCCTCATAAGGCCTGTTCTCCAGCCCCTTCACCAGCTTCGTTGCTCTTCTCTGGACTCGCTCCAGAGCCTCAACATCCTTCTTGTGGTGAGGGGCCCAGAACTGAACACAGGATTTGAGGAGCGGTCTCACCAGTGCCGAGTATAGAGGGAGAATAACCTCCCTGGACCTGCTGGTCACGCTGTTTCTTATACAGGCCAAGATGCCATTGGCCTTCTTGGCCACCTGGGCACACTGCTGGCTCATGTTCAGTCGGCTGCCAACCAACACCCCCAGGTCCTTCGCCTCCAGGCAGCTTTCTAGACAAACTTCTCCTAGTCTGTAACTGCACAGGGTTGTTGTGCCCCAGTTGGCATCTGGCCATGTTAAACCTCATGCCATTGGACTCTGCCCAGCGGTGCAGCCTGTTCAGATCCCTTTGCAGAGCCTCCCGACCCTCCAGCAGATCCACACTTCCACCCAGCTTGGTATCATCTGCAAACTTGCTAAGGGTGCACTCGATGCCTTCATCCAGGTCATTGATAAAGACATGGAACAGGGCTGGACCCAGCACTGAGCCCTGGGGAACCCCACTTGTAACTGGCTTCCAGCCGGATTATCACCATTTACCACCACTCTCTGGGCCCAGTCATCCAACCAGTTTTTCACCCAGGAGAGTGGATCATGTTAGTTTGGCAAGACCTGCCTTTTGTGAACCCGTGTTGACTTGCATGTGCTTCATGATTACACTCAAGATCACCTGTTCCATGACTTTCCCTGGCACTGAGGTCAGACTGACAGGCCTGTAGTTCCCTGGATCCTCCCTGCCACCCTTCTTGTAGTTGGGCGCAACATCAGCCAGCCTCCAGCCCAGTGGAACTTCCCCAGTCTCCCAGGACTGTTGGAAGATGATGGAAAGGGGTTTGGCCAGCACATCTGCCAGCTCCTTCAATACCCTCGGGTGAATCCCATCCGGCCTCATAGACTTGTGGGTGTCTAGTCAGGCTAGCAAGGCTCTGACCACCTCCTCTTGGACCATGGGAGCCTCCTTTTGCTCCTCTAACTCCTGGGTTTGTACACAGAGGGAATAACTTTCTTTACAATTAAAGACTGAGACAAAGAAGGCATTAAGTACCTCAGCCTTTTCCTCATCTCCTGTCACTGTTGTTCCTTCTGTGTCCAACAGGGACTGTATGGTCTCCTTAGTCCTCCTTTTATTATTTATATATTTATAGAAAGATTTTTTGTTATCTTTGGCCACCTGGGCACACTGCTGGCTCATGTTCAGTCGGTTGTCAACCAGCACCCCCAGGTCCTTCTCCTTCAGGCAGCTTTCCAGCCAGGCTTCTCCTAGTCTGTAGCACTGCACAGGGTTGTTGTGCTCTAAGTGCAGGACCCGGCATTTGTCCATGTTAAACCTCATGCCACTGGACTCTGCCCAGCGGTCCAGCCTGATCAGATCCCTTTGCAGAGCCTCCCGACCCTCCAGCAGATCCACACTTTCATCCAGCTTGTTGTCATCTGCAAACTTGCTAAGGGTGCACTTGGTGCCTTCATCCAGGTCATAGATAAAGACATTGAACAGGGCTGGACCCGGCACTGAGCCCTGGGGAACCCCTCTTGTAACTGGCTTCCAGATGGATTTAACACCATTTCCCACCACTCTCTGGGCCCAGCCATCCAACCAGTTTTCCACCCAGAAGAGTGTGCACCTGTCCAGGCCAGAGGCTGAGAGTTTCCGAAGCAGAATGCTGTGAGCAACTGTGTCAAAGGCTTTACTGAAGTCCAGGAAGATACATCCACAGCCTTTCCCTCGTCCAGCAGCCGAGTCACTTTATCATAGAAGGTGATCAGGTTAGTTTGCAAGACCTGCCTTTTGTGAACCCGTGTTGACTGGGCCTGATGACCCGGTTCTCTTGCATGTGCTTCATGATAGCGCTCAAGATCACCTGTTCCATGACTTTCCCTGGCACTGAGGTCAGACTGACAGGCCTGTAGTTCCCTGGATCCTCCCTGTGACCCTGCTTGTAGATGGGCACAACATCCCCCAGCCTCCAGTCCAGTGGAACTTTCCCAGTCTTCCAGGACTATTGGAAGATGATGGAAAGGGGTTTGGCCAGCACATCCACCAGCTTCTTCAATACTCTTGGGTGAATCCCATCTGGCCCCATAGACTTGTGGGTGTCTAGTCAGGCTAGCAAGGCTCTGACCACCTCCTCTTGGACCATGGGAGCCTCCTTTTGCTCCTCTAACTCCTGGGTTTGTACACAGAGGGAATAACTTTCTTTACAATTAAAGACTGAGACAAAGAAGGCATTAAGTACCTCAGCCTTTTCCTCATCTCCTGTCACTGTTGTTCCTTCTGTGTCCAACAGGGACTGTATGGTCTCCTTAGTCCTCCTTTTATTATTTATATATTTATAGAAAGATTTTTTGTTATCTTTCACCGACTTTGCCAGTCTGATTTCTAGCTGAGCCTTTGCCCTTCTGATTTTTTCTCTACACAATCTCACTTCCCTCTGGTAATCCACCCAAGAGGCCTGTCCCCTCTTCCAGAGCCCATAAACATTCCTCTTCTTGATATCACTCAAGTTGTCACTGTTCAACCAAGCTGTTTTTTCCCCTGCTGGCTTTTTTTCTGGAACATGGGGATGGCTTTCTCCTGAGTGCTAAGATTTCCTTTTTAAAGAGCTCAGAGTTGCCACACCAGAAGGAGAAGGCAGGAGAGGTGGGCCTGTGAGAATGTCATGAGGTTCAGCAAGGCCAAGTACAAGGTCCTACACCTGGGTCGGGGCAATCCCCAATTTCAGAACACAATGGGGATGACGTGAGATAGAGCTGCCCTGTAGAGAAGGACTTGGGGGTGCTGGTTGATGAGAAGCTCGACATGAGCCTGCAATATGCGCTCACAGCCCAGAAGGTCAACTCTGTCCTGAGCTGCATCAAAAGAAGCGTGGCCAGCAGGGCGAGGGATGTGATTCTGCCCCTCTATTCTGCTCTTGTGAGACCCTGCCTGGAGTATAGTGTCCAGTTCTGAAATCCTCAGCATAAGAAGGATATGGAGCTGTTGGAACTGGTCCAGAGGAAGGCAACAAAGATAATCAGAGATCTGGAGAACCTTCCCTATGAGGACAGGCTGAGAGAGTTTGGATTGTTCAGCCTGGCAAAGAGAAGGCTCTGAGAAGACCTTATAGAGACCTTCCAGTACCTGAAAGGGGGCTACAAGAAAGCTGGAGAGGGACTATTCATAAAGGCTTGTGATGATAAGACTAGGGGGAATGGGTATAAACTGGAGAAGGGTATATTTAGGCTTAAAACCAATAAAATGCAACATGCTATGAAGCATGATGAAAGAGATCAGGTTTGAGTACCGTGTGTTTGAAAAAAGGCTCCCTGCATTTTAGGGAGACATTAAAAGGAAATCAAATAATAATTTGGCAGGTATGTATTAAAAAGTTATGATTCCTTAGCATCATGAACTCTGCATCAACAAGATATCTTCATGGATGCAGCAGGTCTGAATAATATATCCAGTTTCTTGGCACAACCTATGCCATATAGTAAGTGTTTTGAACCAGAGCCGAGGGTTCTCCAGTTTCTTTAGGTGGCTTTCTAAGTTAGAGTAGCAAACTGATCATCCTAGCAGCCATCACAAACACAAATGCCTGTGCAATTAGGGCATTCTGCTTTTGAGACACTGCTGTTTAGATTACATAGTTTAAAATTCAAAACCAATACAATTACCAGCACTTTCTATATACTTAAATATGTTTCTGTGAATCAGATTTCTAATTTTGGTCCATTAGGTAGCCTTGGAAGAGAAAGTAATTTTTTGAGGAGACTGAATTATAAGTGAACAATTTTTGCTTCCAAAATATTAGAACCTTGAGAGTTCAAGTTTTTGGTTATGTTGTGTTTTGCCTTTCCTTCAATGTCAGGAATGCAGATGGCTGCTCTCTGCTTATGTTTAGTTCAGCAAACACATTCATTGTGGTCACTGCAAGTGAAATTCTTTGTGTATATGACTCACTTGGGTTCCTCTCTGGCTCTTTCATAGCATTACAGTCTAGTAAGACAACTGAATATCTCCTACTTTCTTGCTTTGAGTGAAAGATCAACATCTGCTTTTGCGTTCCTGATGTTAAAGGTCAACCCATAGTGTTAAGTTTTCTTCTCCAATATAATTTCATTTTTAAGTTTGTGGTTTATTTCTTTCTTTACTCTGAAGTGAGAAGACCTTAAAATTCCTGCTCTCCATTCCAGTAGTGACCTGCAGAAAAGAAACAGCATCTGCAGAGGGGCAGTAATGGAAGAGGAGAATGGCTTGATCCCCATGGAAATAAGTACTTGGCTCCTGAAAGCCAGTTTGTGCTCATGATGCCACAAGGAGCCACAAGAACCTCTCTGATCTGTGTGGCAGCTCGTCAAATGCTGGAGCCTGTCTCCATGTGTTACTATACTCTTTTTGCTGCACAGTGTGAAGGATAAACAGGCTGGCCTTCTAGTTCTGAAGGGTGAGGCATCCAGCCAGAAACTCAGGCACAGCCACCTCATCCTCCAGAAGAAGGATCTCCCAAGCGTGTTGCAAAACATTTTTGTGTTGAGACAAAAACATTACATGTTGAACCAGCGGTTCATTCAGGGCCGTACTTGCCTTGCTGCTGGCCCAATTGGCTCCCTTGGCACCTAACTCAGCTATATGGTAATCCAAAGAAGGAAATTTACCCCAGTGCACATTGAAACACATCTCTCTTCATATAAAAATACTTGTTTCCTTCACTGTCAAGGGCCAGATCCAAACTTTTTGTTGTCACCTGTTAGTTGCCATATGAATTACATGGCTGTTTATTTTCTTCGTCCCAAGACATTCACAAAAGATCTGAGGAAGCTTGTTATTACTGTGTGCAAAGTAAATGATCTCCCACTGATAAAGCACAAATAAAGTGCTATTCATACTTTCTCTCTAATAAGGCTTTTTTATTAAGTGTGAACTGATGATTTTTTCAAGATTATTTTTCAGCATCTTTGCAAACTGCAATTAATTAAAAAAAATTCACTTCAACAATTAAATTTATGCTGAAGCACAGCAGTTGAATGTTCATGGGTAAGAAAATAATGCTGAAATCTTTAGGAAATTCACATTAAAGTTTTATTTTTCCAGTTATTAGTAAATACCTGTAGATCTGACAATTATTCCAGCTACCCCAAATTCCTAATCCTGCAAACTGTGTCTGAGAATCTTTTGGGAACAACCATTTTCATATGGCATTCTTCATAACCTGTGCCATGAAACTGTCAGAAAAATTGGAAAATTACTTTACTTCTCACAGACAATAAAGACATGTTAATAATTATGGATGTTTACATTTCACTTTCATTCTACTTGGCTTTAAGTACGTACTTAAATATTGGAATTAAGACTCTGATAAACAAAGCAGCAAAAAGAAATAAAAATAAATTTTTTAGCTGCTTAATTCACCTTTGCGAATGAAAGACTAGATCCGTTTGGAACCCAACTGATATTTCCTGTCAGTGGTAGCACTGGTGCAATACAATAAAACAATCTTAATTAATTAATTATAATTATAATTAATGAATAATAATAATTTAATAACAAAGTTTTAAAAACAAAATCTACAGTAACTTACAGATGACTCTTGTAAGGTATAACTTTGTTACTGTTCTCATTTATAGTGACAGTCAGAAAGGCAGATGTTTGCCTGGTGTTGCAGGATACACTACTCTGGTTGGAAATAGAAATTTTTACTCTTGTCATGATTAAAATCCACAAGATACTTTAAAGATAATAAACAGTTTTCAGGCCAATGTTATTCAATAGGTGAATTGCATTATTCTTGCCTTAGTCACTGATTAGCCCAGAACATATTGGAAAGTAATTTTAGATTGTTAAAAGTTTACCTGTTTGGTAAATCAAAATGGAACCAAAAAGAATTACAAATAAATATGATTAACTTTAACAATAGATGAACTATTTGTAAAAACTTATATGCTTTCAAGAAGCATTTGATTTCCTTTAAGCGGCAGTTCAAACTTATACTTTTCTAATTTAAAAAAAAAGGAACCATGTCTACAAGGTATTTATCTCTTTTATTTCTTACCTCCCTTGTAAGGGTTAGTAATATATACCCCTCACAGAAATATTGGAAGGCTTATCTTTTATGCCAAATAAGGACCCTATATTTCTTATTAAGGAGCACTTACTCACAGGAATGCCCACATTTTTTTATGGATGAACTATTCATTCACTTGTGTGAATAAAATATTCAGGGGTTCAGAACTCATAACCTGTTTCTTTAAGGTACTGTGCAATTGTAGATAAAAGATGATATTACAGTGAAAAAAACTGCTAATCACCATTTATTATTATCCATTATTATTTCCATTTATCTTACTATTTTTAAGCTGCTCATGAAAAATACTCTTCCCACAACTTAGTCCAGATTGTATGATAATAAGTGAATAAATAATGCTAGCGCTTTCCTATCCCTTTTTCTTTTTTTTTTTCATGAAACCAGATTTCTAGATGTGAATTGTCACTTTGTACTCCTCACTCCTTCCGAAAACACAGCTATAGTTTTATAGACATTGCTAAGTATCTGAGGTGAATGTTTGGTAGAGTTCTGCCAGCATGTGACAAACAAACAAATACGTAAACAGAGTAAACACAAATACAATACATTCTGCAGATTTTGCTAGAAATTTAGGAACATTTTTTACTGACCTGAAAAAGGATTTTCTTTTTTTTTTCCTCATGTGTTGTTTTCTGTGTGTTGTGTCACATGAAGCATATTCTGTACAATCTGTGAAGCCTCACATTAGACATAGTGAGAGTTAAGTGAATTTTAGGAGAATTATTTATTAAATTAAAAATCACAGCCTGGCATAGAACATTTTTTTTTACTGCAATATTTTTTCTAGCACGTTGGAAATCCCTTTTTATGCCTCCCAGTTGATTATTTTTTCTGTGAGCATACATGCTAATCAATATACTAGTTATATGTTTGTACCTCTCTGTGTGTAATGAGACATTTTGCTGTTGCTGATAATTCTGTAGATTCCATTGTACCCAGACATATGGTGTTAGTTGTTTGAAGGCTTTAGAATCCTTCGGATTGGCTGTGATGTATAAATGCAATAATCCCCATAGAAAACTTCAGGCTTCTTGAACCAGAGTTTAAAATCTGCATGTTCACTTGCAGGTTGGGGAGTTTTAAAAACAAACGGGCCCTTGTAGATAATGTAACATTAATGACCCGAGTCAACAAGAAGTGCAAAACATTCACCCCTCAGGAAGAGCAATGCAAAGTCTGAGATGTGCTTCTACAGGCTCTGAGCCAAATGGAAATATGCATTACCAGTGTTTTATCAGTATTCAGGGTGTATTAAATTAGTGTTATTAAAGGACAATTTTTAAATGCTTTAGTAAGGAATGACGATGATCTGCTTCCCTCTGTAATCCTAACTCAAAGCCAGCAGTAGCCAAACAAAAGACTCCATTGATTTTGATGGATTTTCTATTGGGCTTTATGTCTGCAAGCTGGATGGAAGGCAGCTGCAGGGATTTGAAGTGCCCTGGTTTAGCAGATGGTCCTGGCTTCCCCTAAGCCCACACGAGCCACCACAGGTCCTTCAAAACATGTCTATCTGGGGTTAAATCATGACTCCATCACCATCATTAAGAGTCTTACCATGAACTAAGAGTGGATTTCAAATTTTATTTCTGGTGTGAATAGGTCAGCTTATTTTACTTGCTTTCATTATTAAATATCCCTGATTAGGGTGTTCTGCTTGTATTGCCTCATAGGCCTGTAAGACCAAGAGTTTGGCTATTATGTGTCTGTAGCTCAGTTACCTGCTTTAACGTATAAATACATAATTTTTATGCTCAGAACCTTGTTACAAAGCATTTGTTATAGTAGCTGCCACATAAAGCAAATACTGGTCAAAAATCAAAACTTAAATCTATAAGGAGCATTTTCCCTTGTGTTATCATGCCCTTAAACAGTGTTTTAAGTTGGGCTGTAATATGATTTCTTAAACTTGAGCGAATACAGATAGTGTTTGAACAGAGTAGGAATAACATTTCCTCCATCCTTCTAATACATTAACTTTCATGCATTATGGTAAAGATATATATACTTTTTAGGAAAAACAAGCAAAGTAGTGGATTCTTGCATACATTATAATGAATCACTGGGCCTCAACTTATTTTTACTCATTATTTATATAGATCTTGTGTTTAGGCAGAGGTGTTCTGAAGTCCAGGTTGTAGCTAGATCCTATTGTTCTGGATGTGTTATAAACACAGAGTTAATCAACTGAACATTGTGCCACGATTTGTAACTTCATTGCTCTTGTCTATTGCAGGAGTACCAGAGTGGGTGCAGGCACCACTGTGTGACCAGATAGAAATACTTCCCATCTGTTTCTCTCTGAGAAGGCTACTTAAAACTCTTAGATGAGTATTGGCCAGGCACTTTCAAATAAGCAGCATAGGAGAGAAAATTAGCATGGCTGTATAACCTATATGTGCAAGGGTAAGTAAAATGGGAAAGTAAAAAAGGGTTTATTCCTTAGATTCTCTTGAATTGCTTGAGGCTACATAGACCTTTTAGGTTATGCCAGGAATAATGTATCTCTGGTGATGAACAAACACTTTTACCTTCTAACACCTTTCCACTTGCAGTCCTTCCTAGCATTGACACCAGGGGAATTTCCAGATGATGTGTTTACAAGCTTTTTGTTTTCTACATGCTACTGGAGTGGTGCTAAGGGGATTGACCTCCATTCATGTTTATGTAGCTTCTTTCTTTGTGACCCAGTGGAATATGTCCAAATGAGCAAGATCCACACAGAGTTTCCCAAAAAACATAAAATAAGAATGTTCCCTCCTCTGAAGCTGGGACAGAGGAAGCAGAACTGAGCCTTTTGGTCTCTTTTCTGAAGATATCTTCTCTGTGTCTTAGATAAAGCTCAAAAGATTTTTATGAGTATCCAGTCCTCTCAAAGGATTGTTTTTAGATGACCAAAAAATATTAGTTCTACTGGAATTATTTAGGTGAGACAAGTGTAATTCCATCATCCACTCAGGCACAGAGGACAAAGATGGTTTGCAAGGTGCAGTTCTCCCTCTCCTTGTTCTTTGCGTTATCATCAGAACTAGTTGTAACCTCACCTCGAGTTGCCACTACTACAATCCCTTGTGTTTGTGTAAATATTGCAACTGTCGGGAATGGAAGAAAATTACATATTTGACAATGAGGAGCTGCCTCTCTGGAGTCCAAAACAACCTAATTTGGTTATATGCTCTACCCTTTTCTTCACATTTGCAGGCAAGAGACCGTAGCTGATATCAGAGGAGTTGCACATGATGGGTTTTATTCTGAGAATGGGAAATATTGGGATTTAGAGTGCTAGTTACTTTTTGCATGTAAATGCCCTGTTTCTCTAACATAAAGGGCTGTATAAGTTGCAGATAAGTGGTTTGTGAATGGAGCCCTAAATCCTCTCTTTATTTTAACTGGAGACTTTAGCCAGTGGTTAAGCACCATCAGACATTATTCAAACAGTTTACAGCTTGCAAAGGAATTATACATTTTCTTTTTTCTTAAAAAAAAAAAAAAGAGAACACTTTAAATAAGAGAAAACAAACAGTTTCATTGGAAGTGGCCTGATTATGGATATCTTCTTTCCACTCCAGTGGCTTGATGGGACTGTTAACCAGCATTTGGCTGTTTTATAACTGGTACAATTATTTTGTCAAAGGTTGTAGGGTTTTTTCCTCTTTTTTTAAAAAAAAGTTAGTTTACAGTTTATTAACTTAGATTACTGCTAATAGCTCCCTTGGGTCTTCTACTGAAAAAGAGGACCAGGATAACTGATTTCTTAAGACCAATCTGGAAGACTTTAAAATGCATTAATAGCTATCACTGAAACAGCAGGAGGAAGAACAATCTGTCATTTGGTTTTTTTTTTCCTTCCTGTTTTCTGCATAAAACTTCTTCCCCAGCTTTATCTATTTATCTATTATCTTGCCTCTCTTTCTCTCCTTTTTTTTAACCTTTTTCCTTCTTTTAATATTTATTAATAGGTTAAGGGGTATTTTTGAGTGTGAATAATCAGCAATGACTCTTTTTTACTTTCCAGGGAGCACATAAATAGAAAGTATAGACTGGTTCTAAGATGGTTCAGGGAAAAAGTAAAATGATACTTTAAAGCGTGGAAGCCTGAAGTTAAAACATTCCATTCTCAAAAAAGTCTAGAACCAGTGCAGAATATCGTTCATGCTTACTAATGCTTTCCCTCCTTTCAGTGCTTTGGCGTGGCTCCTCCAGTCATACCTATCTGTCTTGTTCCTCATATTCCTTGAAAAACCAGAAGCGGCTGAGCAGAAGTGCTTACTCAGTGCATCTGAACTAGTATGTGGGAAAACTACTGAAGAATACTACAGAAAACTTTTTCTTCTATTCCTTTGTTGCAGTTCCTATAGTGAATAATGGAGGAAATTTGATCTGCTGTGGAAGGACTGTAAGTAGTTAAAACAGCTGGGCTGTTTGCTACCTGGGTACTAACATTGGAGTACTCAGTGCCAACATCACGAGGCAGTGATATGAGTCCATACTTGCAGGAATAAGAGTGTAACTATAAACAAGGAAATTATAATAGTCTGACTATTCCCACCTTTTCCATGACTTGAAGTTGTGGTGTTAGGCAGTTTGGAGCATCAGCCATCCAGCTGAGATTTCATTCCTTCCTCTTTCTTCCCTGAGTATTGGGAATCATGCACTGTTCACATGCATTGATTTTCATGTTTTTGGTGTACTGTCCAGTCTCAGAAGGAGCCTTTATTATGCTAGGTGCTATAAAAATCAAAGTAATTGATAGTTAATAATTATAATTTCCTCAAAGATTTTATAATTAAAGCACTCATTTCTATTATATGGAATAAAGAGGAATGAGGTGGGGATGGGAAGAAGATATGCTTCTCTGATTCTATATCTAATGGGACGATGCAGATAAGTCAGAAATAGTAGCTTTGAGACCTGAAAAGATCAAGTAAGTCTGGCTTTGATGTTTTAGTATTGTTCTTCCCACTGCTTTGCAAGAGGGTTTTGATCAAGTACAGCATTGCATACATGTATAAAGTTAACTGAGACAGAGTTACTAAAACCTTCTGCCCTTGCCCTTCAAAACCAGGAAATGATGTTTGTCATAGCAACATACTTTGAATTGTCCATGGTATTATTAGGGAGAATGCAGCACTTGAGGAAAAGATCTGACCTACCTACAGCAGATCTGTATACATTAATAAAACAAGAAATAAAGAGAGAGTATGTAGGTAATTCATAAGAATAATTTCTGAAAATATTGCCTGGGAAATAGATTAAATGCTCAGTTATTGGCATTATCAGGTGCTATAAATCAGCATAACTCTTCCAAAGTTGTTGGTGTTACCATATTTATGAAATGGCGCTGTGGTCTGTATTTTGGTTAGTTGAAAAAATTTGCAGATATATCTTTTCATTTAAATTTGCTTCCAGGAATTTATTTGCAACCTCTTCATTGATTTAGTAGAAAATGTTTCATTTTCGGTCCTGAGTGGGGGTGGTCATACCATTGTTTTCTCTCTTCAGTACTTTAAGGTTTTATTCTTTTATTCTTTATTGATCCACAAATGTATCTTGAAAGAAGAAATGTTATCAGGCAGGCAAGTTATGGCATAATCCTATTTTCCTGGAACAGTTTTGCATAGAGTCTGTAGTGTGCTAAAGAAATGATCTACTTTGCTGAGAAAATAAAAAGTTTAAAAAAAAATGATTAATAGATTTATTGGGAACACACTCACGTAATTTTCTACTACCAATTTTTTTGTACTCTCTGCTGTTGATGTTCAAACACTCCTGGAGTAGAAGTGATTACAATGTATGACAGATAGTATGGTAACGAAATGGCATACTTTTCTGTAACACTGAAATTTCAATAAGGGTGGAATTTTACCTCAAAAAGAGGGCAGTGATATTCTTACAAACACTGTCCTTTGTCCTGAGGCACACAAAATCCCCAAATCCCTAAAATATTTTATCTGAAGATAAGATAATTTTGTACCAGCCCAGGCATGAAAAAGAAAAGTATATCAGATGCAGCTGGAAAAGTCCTGTTGCTCAGGGAGAAGGTAAATTAAAGGTTTCTATCTTATCTGTATTTCAATTACAATTTTATTTTTGGTCCCTGGCAGTGCAGACGGTTGAAGTCTTGGGAAGCAGAAAAACTCACAGGTGTATGAAAAAGGAATCTTTAATGGTGGAGATGTATATGTTTGATCTATGTTGCTTTTCATGTGGGGTATACATGACATTTAAATAAAAATGTGGACTCTTATGGAGGGGCCTGTCTGTTTGAGTTCACTTGAAGATTCCCTTTTTTGGCCTTTTTTCTTTTTTCTTTCCTTAGCAATAATGACCTAGTTTTAGGGTTTGCTGCTCTGCCTGTCTCATGCTAGGGGTGAGTCCTAATGAAACCAGTTGTTCAAGGACCGAAGAAGTTAATCATAGAGAGGCTGCTCGGACTTCTTTCGGTGCCCAAGGTGCACATTTGGATGCAGTTTTCTGAGAACTGGATGACAAAGTCTTGGCTCTTAGCTCTTGAGCACTTGCATCTACAGGTAAAGACCAGAGAAGACTTCCACCTCATCTGTTGGACTGTTCATTGACAATGCAAGTTTGACTCTTAGTGAAAGTACTGCCATTTCTTCAGATGCCTTTGCTCTTGGCACTGTGTTTTTACTTACTGCATTAACAGAGACATTCAAGGCTAAGTATGTTCTCATGTCCATTGGTACCAACAGTGCAAAATAGTCAACTGATATCACCACTTGTGCTGAGCGAGCAAATAGCTTGTCTTCAGTGACAAGTGATTTATTCCTGTGAACAGAGAACCTCACTGGTGTGTAGAAGTCTGGAGCTGATTTATCAATATATTCTGATAGTTTAGCAGGTTACAGCCATAAGACTGGTTTCACAGGTTGGGATGTCCAAGTGAGTCTTGTTCTTCAAAATTATGTTGGCCCAACAAGACAATGATGAAACGTCCTACCTATGCCTGTATTTCTATCATGAACTCCACAGATGGGCAGATTTTTTGTGGCTTTATTATTATCGGGATTCTCTAGGAGACTAGGTGAGACTGGTAGTGACAGAAAGATTGTCTCCCATGAGCTAACCTCACCCAGGCATTGGTTTGAAAAGACCCGAATGCCACTGCCTTGGAAAAGCATCCTTCAGATCAGTACAAACAAAAGATAAGTGAATTAAATGAAACTCACCTTTATGGATCCAGAAAGGCTAAGGAAAACTATTAAAATCCCTTAGCATATTTGGAATACAAATGAATCTGAACTGGGATGTGATAGCTAAGGTTAATATCTATTTGGAGCTTTACTACAGACAATTCTGGTCTTTTCTGGTTTTTTTTCTGGATAAGAAATGCCCTGAAAATTATCCTGCTGACTGAGATTTCAGTACATTTTGATTTTAGCTGCACCAGTGCTGTTTAAAAGAAAAGAGTTAACGTCACTGTAAAACTAGTGAGACAAAGATGCTAGAGAAGGTGAGAAAAAGTCAGAGAAAGAGGCTACAGAAATGCAGAAAAAATTAATAGAGAGAAAAAGTCAAATCCAAAAATCTCTTCAAGTCTCATAATTATTTACTGGCTTTGAAGAGTTAGATGCGAACAGATACAAACTTTCTTAAATAGGATGATTTAGTGAGTAAATCTCTTAATGTTGGGTACACACACACACACATATATATATCTATACTATCTATTTACACCGTGCCTGTATGTATCAATATGAAGTCCACACATATGAAAGTTTTTCCAGTTTGGGGAATGAAAGTAGAGAAGAATTCTGTCTTCTACCATTCCTTTTGGTAATACTGTCCTATTTCTGTCTCACAATCACACACAAATATTTGTCAAGACATTTTCCAATCAATATGAAATTTGAACTATTCCATGACTCGTTCCATCCCATAGATCATTATCTTCAGAAAAATGTGTATTTTATCATTGGTATCATGGAAACACATCAATGTTTTCATGTGACACATTTAAAATTCACAGTGTGTTCTCAGAAAGTGTGCTCGGCAAACATTTTAGGGTCAGGTGGTGTCCCATGGAGAAGGACCTACAGAAATCACCAGGATTCAATGATGAATGGATTTTGGATTATACTGCAGTTGAAAAGTAGCAGAAAGCTATCTAATAGATCTTCTACTGTTTAGTGAACAGGATTCACATTAGGTAATGGCAGCAGAAAACATTAAAGACAATTGCATATGATGTAGTATTCGGTCAGATTTGTTCACAGTGTATAGTCATTTCCAAATGGCATTTTGCTGTTCTTTGTTCTGTAGCAGTGTCTAATATTTCTAAACATTTTTAGGCTCTGTGACACCTTAATGGTATACAATAATAGTATGCCACCCTCTTAGAAAAATGGATACTCTCATTTTTCTAAACATTGTGCCTTTACCTTTAACCATTTCCATTTAAATGCAAATTTCAATCATGTCCACCTCTCTGTATTCCAACAGAAACCCAGGGAAAAACAATACCTTAAATCCTAATTTCTCCATAAAGAGAGCTGTTTCCTCCAGGTGTATCAGTCCATGTTATCTATCTTCTTTCTCATTTTACACATCATCATTGTGGCAAGTTTTCCTTACCAAATTCACAAATAAAACTGCTCTTCTTTTTAGTTCAAAACTCCACTGTTTTTACATACTAAAATAAAATGGGCATTTATAGCTATCTTTGTTTTGTGTTACATTTTTCTAACATAATTTACTGACATGGAAATTTCCCATTCACAAGTCTTTGAATTATTACCAGATTTACAATTATTTATACACTCAGAAGTTGATAATTTCCTAAGCAGCTATGGACAAATGAAATGAATTTGTATCATAGGCATGAATTAATCTCATAATTATTTTTCCAGTTTAAAAGAAATAATTAAATTTCAGGGTTAAGAATAAAACATGATGCCATGAAACATATGTGTTACTGGTGTCAGTTTCCTGAATGTCTGTTCTTTGTATGCAGTTTAGCAACACATTTCAACAACTCATTAAGGTGTCTCTGCTTAGTGAGTCTTTGGAGAGGAAGTTACATTTGAATCTGGTATGTAATAAACAATCAGAAAACAGCCAACCAAAACAAAACATCTCTCACCAACCCCCCACCCCCCAAAAAAAAACCAACAAAAAACTGTTTCCAAACCCAGACACTTTATCAGTTTTTAGTCCCTCTTGATTTAATTTTGACAAGAGAGGGCACTGTGATAACATTCTAAAGAGTGGACATATTCATATACACTTACCCCTGAGACAGCCAGGAAGCCAGGGATTAACCCCTGAACCAATTACTTTACAATATAGCAACTACTTCCACACAAGAGGAGGGGGTAGAGACAACTTAACTAATTACTGCAAGTCACAGTGTTCTTTATGGGAATTACTCAGTGGGAAGAAAAATTGTTGAGTGGGCTCATAGGCAAGAGGATGTCAGCTTTAGAGTGTATTTATTAATTCTCACTTTGAGTCAGCTTTTACTAGCAGAGAAATTTGCTTAACATATTTAATGGCTGCAGTCCTTCGAGAGAATTACGTGTATTGGAAATGCTGCATAGTTATATTGTTACAGCAAAAGTTTATTTCTAACCTTCTCTTAAATTCAGCCATGTGCATTTCTAATTCTACAGAATATTTCTGCTATTGGGGGGGCGTAAACCTACTTTATGTAGGTCAGAAATATCTTGTGCCTCTCATTTTAAAATTAAGGATTAAATGGTGTAGTTTTGATATACAACTTGTCTTTCAAATAACTTATTTGCCATGTTATTTGGGATGAAAATGATTTTGAGCACAAATTTTAATGTAGATAAGTTGGGGGCACTTCAGATCTGAGGTGGCCAGGGTTGGAATAAGGAGGCCATAATACTTTCAACACCTGTGCTTTCAAAGTTAGATTCTTTTTGAGTGTCACGGATTGGGTACTTGGAGATGCTTCTTGACAATCTTGCCTTTGTGTGGTTTATGAATTTGAAACCATATTTTTGGTAGGGACAGGACATTTCAGTCCTACCTTGATGCCACGTGTCTAGTGCATTCTTAGTTAGATGTTATTGTTAAGAATAAACGTCTTTTGAAGGAAATCAAAGGTTAAAAGATCTAATTTGTATTTTAAATTTTATTAAATGAGTTGTGAACTCTTAATATTTTTTTTTTCCTGAACTGCAGCAACTACTGAAAGCATTCAGGCACTTATACACTTATCATGAACAGAAATGATAGATTTAGTATTCTGGGCCTTTGACTTTAGCTGTTCTGGGTTGACACCTATGACTTGCAAGTGATGCTCAGGAATAACTGTGCTCATTTGAAGAATCTCTACTTAAGTTTGCTGCTTATAATACCGGGTTATGGAAAAATCCTTATTTGTTCACTGCATGGCAGGTTGGGGAGTTTTATTATTTGTTCATGCAGACTCTAGAGCAGAGGTCTTGAAAATAGGAGAAGTATAAAAGTATTGCTTTCCTTTTCATAAAAAAAAACTCTGAGGTTATTCCCCTTAAATGTTAGTTCTCCAAACAGAGAATCCTATTCCTCCTATAGGAAAGCTAGGGGGAAACAAAAAAGAAAGAACTACTCTGAAATCTTTAACTTTCTGAATATATTTTGAAAAAGAAAAAAAAAAAAAACAGGACTCCTGTTTTTTTCCTACTTTAAAATTAAGGGTTTTTTTATGCAGGCTGCAGCAGATGACTATATGATACTAGTTGGTTAACAGAGACTACTGTCTCCCACATAAATGGGAAAACCACAGCTGAGTTTATTCCTTCCTTGTGTTTTGTTCTTCGGCTTTAGTGCCTGAAGGATATGTTAGGATATGTTAGCTAACGAGGAGTTCCCTGCACTCTATCTTGATCCAGAAATAGACAGATAAAATTAACAGACATTGCTTGAAGATTAGCTGTCATTAAGTCTAGCATTGACACATGGTTAATTGAAGGAATACCAGGTACAACAGGAAATGAAGAATAATGTATAATACTTACTTAGAAAAGACTTGTTTTACTTTAAATCCAATAAGTATGCTAGTAGTTAAATAAAATTAAGGGAGTTAAGATCATACAAACTCTTCACACACTGGTTACTCTTAAAAAATGTATGTCCCAGATAGTAAATTCCTTGATACATCTTATCTTTAAGTGACAATCAACAGTCCTTGTTGTGAAGGAAATTATAATCCTTTTCTTTAGCCTGCTGAAAAAAATGTTTCTTGGATTCTTTTTGTTGATTTTTGCATTTCAGCTTCCCTTGACTTACTTGTAAGGTAGGGAATTGCAGATATGGATCCAAGCGTTTCAGTAGTATTTGTTTCTACAAAATGGATAAAAACATCAAGAGATGAATTATTGTAAAACTGAAGCAGAATAGGAAAGTGGTTGTATATCCAGGCTCTCCTTATGCATTATCTGTGCTTACATCTCTCCAAAAGTCATTGCACAGGTGTGCATGACAGCCGAACCTATTTTGCCAAAGTGCAAGGCACATGCATTGGCTTACAGGACCTTGTGAGGATTAAACAAAAAAATAAGGGTTATAGCATTACTGTAAAATACAAAGATGTATTATTCAATCTGAAATTTGGCTTGATATTTTCTATGTGCACAACTTTCACGAAAAAGTATTTAAGTGAATAAAATACAATCTAAAATATGATTTTAATTGAGAACAATAGAAAGAGGAAACTTCAGAAAACATGTGGGCACCTAATTTGAAACAGTGCAGAAAACTCATCAGGATTAATTGCTTAGCCCATTTTCTTCAGGGAAATGCATAGGGATTCATCCTCTTTTTCTGCTTACCTCTATGGTATAGTGAAGATACACACGGCAGCATGTGTGTGTGTACGTAGATGTGAGTGTGGGAGATGAATATATTTGAACAAGCAGTCTCACTATTACTTATTCATTCTGAGAGCATATATGTAGTTCTAGCATAAAGAAACAGAACAAAATAAAACAAAACCAAACAAAAATCCAACAAAAGAACTTGTTAAAACCCTAGACTTTAAACTCCCCTGAACTCTGGTATACAATTGACTGGCAGGCTGAATTTTGTTATGAATGATGCTTAAGTGACATAGGCTTTCTGCCATAAAGAATACGTAAATTTTCTAATCCTTATATAAGGAGATCAGTACGTAAACTAGTCTCTTAGAACCTAATAATCTTGGCTGTTTTCTTTCTTCTTATTTTCAATTGTCATTGTTCAAAAATATATCAGAAGTAGTACTTACTTACGAACATGTTATAATGTGGATAAGCTTTGGTTTGCTGCTTGCTTTAATAGGTAAAATCAGGCAAACCTATTACATGGGTGAAAGGTGAGCTGCTAGGCCAGCAGCTATCCAGATTATCACAGCCACCCCTCAGTCATTAAGGCTCTGTGAATTTATTCCAGTGGAGATATTACACCACATAGAGTTCCTGAGCCACACTACAATGTCACAGAAAAGAGTCTATCACAACTTTTTATATCTCGTACATCTTAGAACAGAACATAACTTTTCAAAAAACTAACATGTTTTAAGATTGTGCCAACCATTCATCTGCATGGGGGAATCACATCTGAAAATTAAATCTTGAAGTGTGATCCATCTGTTTTTGTTGTCAGGCTCAGCCCCAGGAACTCCTAAGCGGTTGTTGTTGTTGCTTCTTTATAATAGGGTAGGACAGTAATGCACAGCCCTCCAGATGTGTCTTGATCTTGTCTTGAGATTCACACACTTGACCTCCGGTTGATGTTGAAAACCCATCTGAGGCTCAGCAGAATTACAGTGCCCTTAAAAAAAGAGTAGAAAAAAACTTCTGAAGCTGAAGTGCTGGAAAGTGTTCAGTAACCAGAGGATGGCTGTGGTATAAACTTTACTAGCCTAGTGAGAGTTGAAGGGCAAAAGAGGGAGCTTTTTTTGACTTCTAATGCAGCACAGTACTTGTTCTTGCCTCCTGAAGTCTAGTTATTGAGTATTGAGTCATATGACAAGGAGGCCTATGATGCATTATATCAGAAATATAAAGCTAGATAATTTTCTTTCCCCAAAAGATTGGTAATTATTAACTCAATAAAAAGCAAAGCTTTTTGCCATCACCTAAGGGTAGGAGTGTGCAGCAGATAATCCACTATCAGAGCATTTCTAATTTTAACTAGTGTGGGTATTTTCAGGTAAGTGAAGAAAGGTAGTGAAACTGCATTGATACATACCAGACAATGAGCCTCTGGACCTACTGTAAGTGCTGATAATACAGACCCAATGCCATTCAATGTCTAAGTCATTTCAAACAACCATATTTAATGAGATTTGAGTCTACACTGCCCTGAGCAGAACACTAATATAACACAAGGCACTGAACTACTCTCATGTCCCATTCACATTACACAAAGCAATGCGAGGGTGGCTGCAGATGACAAGTTGGCACTATGATTTCTACTCCTTAGAAATACCAGGTGTCATGCTGAGATGCAACCAGCTTTACTTTTTGGAAAGTAGAAGGCTTGATTTCTTACTGGCTTCAGTGGACCTCTAGAGATAGTTCTGTAATCCACCCAAATAAAGATGATTTTTGTTGGAACTGTGCATGGAACAAGTAAAAGGGGAAATATTTCACATTGTAATGTTTCTGATAACTGCAACTTTAAGAAGAAAGTTGACATGAAGGGCTGCCTTCATCATTAGAGAACTGCATGGTACAAACTGTCTTGGCTTAATCACAGCTGTCATGGGAAAAGGAAATAGATATTTAGGGTCCAGATATAATTCCTCCTTGGAAATGTCAGGAGTGATTGATGTAAGGCACAAGAAAATAGCTACTCACTAAATATGTGTTGCCTACAATTTTGATTCCTGCCCCCTCCCCCCAGATATGGTGTTGTCATGATTTTAACAAGTCACAGGAAGAGTTAAGCTGTGCTTTCTGAATAAATTAGTGCAGTCACAAAATGACACTTCCTTGACCTTTGCAAAAGGTGGAGAGTATAACGGTAAGACGTACAGGGCTGCTAAACAACGTTGGGGGTTTTTTAACCACTCTGACAAAAGGTGCAAGCTCTTTAAAACAGTTTCCTAATGCACTACAGGAAGAGAGCTAACTGACTGTCATAAGATGACATGCGTAACACAGAGATCTTGCTACACGTTTTGATGCAAAGGAACACCCTGCTAGTTGAAAATCATTGCTAACTGGATTCAGATGTTAGAGGTGAAGTACATGGAACACCGTACATTTGGTAAAGCTTAAAGATGTTTTTAAAAAATGATCATAAATCTTTCACTCTGGCCTTTTATCAGCTCTTAATTTGCCATGGTATTTTAATTACTTTCAGTGTAAAAATTTTGATCCATACATTAGCGGAGACAATGCTTACTTCTTGCTCTTCTTGAAATATAGTATTATAAAGTTAGCAGCCACTGCACACATGGAAGTTTTGAAAACTTGTAGTGGACCATTTCAAATTTCTCTTAGCTCCACATTATGAATACATTCAGAAAATTGTACCCACACTGACTTTGGAAGCTGGAAATTCAAATTTTAAAAGTGACATAAATTTCTTGGGATGGTTCCAGTTTGGAAGTGGCCTGATTTTCAGAGAGCTGATTTTCAGCATTGCTGCAGGAAATTGCATTTTAATTGGTCTTAAAGAGGTATCCAGAAAGATAAGTGTACTATTTGCAGCTTTTAAAAACAAAAAACAAACCTGATTTCTTGTGTGGTGAGAGATGGCTTTCTGTAATTTTTCATTTTTTAGGTGTTTTTTTCTTTTTTTCTTTTTCTTTTTCTTTTTCTTTTTTTTTGTGGTTGTTGACCTTTTAATCACCTTATTTTTAGGATTTACATGTGTGACTGCTGAGACATACACAAAATATGATCTAATTGGTACATGAAGCTAAGGAGAGCAATAACGTATTCTCAGTACTGCATGACTGCAGTTAAGTCATTTTGAAATCAATAATCCCCTTGCAATTCGCTGTGCCACTTGACTGGACATACAGATGCAGATGTCCTTGTAAATGAGTTTACATCACACTGTGCTTGTAGCCATATAGTGTTTCTTTCCTTCTCGATTCTGACCCATTCTTCCTCGCTTCCACTATGCATATGAAACTTAAATTAAGACTGCATGTAAAGTTGACTAGCTATTCCAGGTTATTTATTGGAAATGAAACTGTATAAACATACAATGTATGGTTTTCTTAAAATTGATTTACCTAACAGTTTCCATATTCCCAGGCAAATACAATTGCCATACAGCAGAGAATTGCATTGCAGGAGAAAAGAAGTGGAAGAAAAAGGAAGCATCAATGACAATTTGCAATCTTTCTGTGCAGGACCTCAATCTGGTTATAAAAAGCATAATTCATCAAATAGAAAACGTAGACAGAAGACACTAAATATAAAATTTCATTAGTTACAATAAACTAAGCTTTTAAGATGAAGGCATGTGCAAGGTCCTACACACAAAAAAAAAACCCAAACCCTGAGATTGTGCCTGTAATTCTTCTTATTGAACAAATTAAGAAAATCTACTACAATCACCTTCAAAATAGTTCCCTTCTGAGTTGACATACAGCTATATATGATGCTGCCGATGTTCAAAGTAATTTAGCATAACATTTTCTCAAAGACTGTAAAAGACTTCTACTGTTTTTGCTTTCACATCTTCCATCAACAAAATATGGGTTCCTTTGAGCATAGACTTAATTTTTGGGAAGAGGCAGAAATCATGAGGAGACAGGCCTGGCAAATAGTTTGAGTGCTGGAGAACAATGATACTGTTATTAGCTGAAAACTGCTTCACAAATGAAGCATTGTGGGCTGGCACATTGTCTTGATATTGACTTGCTTTTCATGCTTGCACACTGATATATTCTAACTGAGGGTAAGAAAATGTCTATATTTGAACACGTTTTCGCTTGTATTGAGTGAATCAATTGAGCTGAAACTTGTCGCACTGTGACAGGTTAGAACATGTTCTATACCCACCTCTTTGTCTCTCCTCTTGGTTCCTCATATATTTTGAATGTGATCTCAATGTTATTTGGACACAAGTTTAAATTGAAGTACGTGTGGCAGGTATTCTCTGGGAAAAATGTAGGTGATTTTTGTTATCATCTTGCATTGGTCCAGCCCTGCCCTTCCCTCCTCTTGCAACATCAACCTATCTCTACACCACCTGCCCAGGTGGTGACATCAAGGCACTCTATATTAGACAGAGGAAAATCTGTAGTGCCTTAGTATCACCAGTCTCAGAATCACAGGCTGCAAGGGAAGAGGGTCTGTTGAAAGCCTGAGGTTCAGCTGTGCTGTGGCAGCACAGTACAGAGCTACTTACTTATCGGTGGTATAATGGAAGTGAAGAGCATGAGCTATAAAGAACAGCATGGTTTAGCAACTTTCCTAAATTAATCTCTAAGACTATGATATCACCATCATCATCATCACTGGTGTGTATTAAAACACCATGAAGAGTTCTCTGACATGATAGACATGACCTGCCTGACCCAGAAGCCTCTATTAATGGTTTTGGCTACCATAAGCAGCTTGTCTGATATTCTTTTGTTTTAAAATGAATGGTAGCTAAAGCAGCTGTAGCATTGCAGAATTATCCCCCAGATCTTGAGTTCTTGCACTGAAGTCTGGGAATTTCCCTTTTGCTGAGAGCTTTTAGGAAATGGCATACAGCATCAGGCAAGTGAAATAATCTTTTTCCATCAGTGGTGAAGGCTGCTTTAGAGGGGAAAGCATAAGAGGGCAGCTGAGGAATAACCAGTCCCAGTAAAGTGTCTTTATCTCAAGAGAGATTGGTTTCACTTGTGAATCATGCTTTATTTTTAACATATTGTCTTTGTGTATATATACACACACACACATATATATGCATATTTGAATTTAAAAATACATAAGCACATACAGAATGATATCTCTTGGTGTATTTATTCACCTTGAAAATTTCTAGACTTCTTTGAACACTGCCCAGACTCTGGGCCACAGTGACCTTGTGGTAATCAGTTTCTCAGACAAAAGTATACTATGCTCACAATTTATTATTTTTGCTGAATATTCCCCTGACTCTTTACCAATGTTAGGAATTTTATCCTTACCACAAGATTGGGACAAAGCTTCATATGATAATCATGGAAATGAAGCTGTAGAGAGGACAGATAACAGGCACAGAAGGAAAGAGGAGTAGATAGGAAAAACTGCTGAAGCCCATCGTATCCTGCTCTAAGCAGAATAAAACTTATTGCATAGGCTTCCCTTAGGCCCATCTGTGCCAAAAGTGCCAAAGCTTTGAGTTTCCACATATACTTTATGTAGCACAACATAACTACTCTTCTTCAAGGAGATGGAAAATACACAGTACAGAAGGTCTGTACAACACCCTGTACATTTTCTGAAGTGAATGATCCAAAACATGGTAGTGGATATTCTCAGCCAAAGGTGCATTTATTTTACTGTTAGATACTATTTTTTATTTTCTCTGGAAACAATAGGTTTTATTACTCTAAGTTGTTTTGACACAGTGTGAAAAATTAGCTTCTGCTTCATGCAGACTGAGAAAGTCATGAATTTTTTCACTCTGTCTAAATCTTTCATAACAGCTCAAGTCTGGAGAAAGATCTACCAAATATCCTGTTTTCTTTTGCATTAAAATATGCCTTTGTCATTATTTATTTGACAAAAGACAAAGTAAATGAGATCTACTGTTCACATTGATAATCCACACAGTTTTCTCAGCCTGAAGATCTACCTGTTCACCCCATAATCTCTCAATAAATCCCTAACTGCTGAGTTGGGATATCTTCATGTTGCTTAGAAAAAACATCCGTAGTCATCCATAGTCCCCTCAAAGCCTATTATCCAATCCTAAGGTTAGAATATTTCTTTTTTTTCTTCTTCTACACACTGATAAAAAAGTGCTGTCCCTGCTGTTGCTTGTTCTAGATAGCTGTTATGGCCAATCTAACATTTGTGTTACACCTGGTTACGTGGGCATTGCTGAGACTGGCAGAAAATTTGAAAGAAAGAACACAGAAGAACCAGAAACCCAGCACTCCAATAAGAAAAAAATGGAGCAGACCTAGGGAGAAAAATCCAATTTCATGCCTGTATTTTAACATTCTGGAATTTGTTTCATCCTCTCTCATCTACTTGCCCAGAAGTGTGCCAAAATTCCTTTTCCTACATGAATATGCACATATATCCTCTCTCTTCCTCTGATTTTCTTCCCCTCCATCTGCTTTTCTCTTTTTCTATCCCTAATCATAATTAAGAAAAGAGCCCTCAGGAAGTTTCTAGCCAAAAAAATACTCTCTTTCAATGATACTACTTTGCTCTGACAAAATAGTATTTTCTGTGTGGAAGTTTTTCTGGTTAAAGTGATCTTATCAACTCCAGTAAAAAAAACAAAATAATGAGAAACTCAAAGCGAAGCAGAAGTTCAAATGTTATCATCACCAGGGTCATCTTAGAGGAAAAACTTACCAGCTAGTGAACTTGTGCTGAAATGCTATAAAGCATTTTCTTAACTTAACATATTTGTTTCTACTAAAGATATACATGATAGTGCTTCATTTTATTCTTTAGAGAGTTTAAAATCCATGCATATATGTCTGCTGGTGCATATGTGTCTGTGTATACGACTGAAATGAGCAGATTTGCTTGACTTTATGAACCAGATGCCAGACCACATCTGAAGAACTGCTGAGCTTGCAAAATGCAGTACCACACTCCTTCCATTCCCTCTCACTCTCTCTCCCACTGCTGATAATTCTGGCCCTTCAATACTTTTAACCATTTAATGTTTAGAAGTTCAGAGAACAAAACAGACTTCCTTCATGTGTAAGCAGTGTGTTTGCTGTGACTGGTGTTTACTTACTGGACTCTAAAGCAGAGCTATGAATCTTTTTTCACTGATTAAGTTACAGTATATGGTCAACAATTCAAAAATGTTCAGATTCAGACTCATTTCTTCAGAAGTTGTCAGCATTGGGAAACAGAGACTTTCAGAAAATCTGGTTACAGACAAAGCCAGAACAGAAGTTATTGGATGCTTAGCAAACTTTAAAAAGCTTATCTTTTTATAAGTCCTCATGTGAGCTCCTGCAAAATAAGACCCTAAATGCACATGTTGAGAAATTTGAATTATGACCCTGCATTACTATTTACCTACACCTTACATCCATTTCTCCTGTCATTGGTGTTCCTGTCAGTTAGTGAGTGTTAAGTGTTAGTTACCATTATTAAAAGTAGGATGCTGTAATTTTGGAGGTATTTTTCCTGATATCTCACATAAGTAAAAGAAGTCCTGATTTTTCCGGATTTGCACAGTCTTTGTCAGTCAATCTCTGCCATATTGGTCCAAGATAGCATCCTGATGTTCTCAGCGTGTCATCTGGCAACAGTGGTTGATGTCTTTGCATGAATCTGAGGGAAGAATGTGCTTGTTCAAAGGAAGACTTTGGCTCTGTCAGAAGCAGGCTGTGTGCTAAATATTTGTTACTCCATAACAAAGGGGGGCCACTGATTTGCAGACACAGCTCGCATTGATGTCAACCAAAGCTGCATGTAGAGTTCAAGTGTGCAAGAAAGCCCTTCGCCTCTAATTCATCTCAGAGCTTGCCTGATTTCAACATGCAACTTCAAGCTGAAGGAGATTGGTATGGTTTTTTTTAAATACATTTGCTACAGATCTATGCTGATAAGAGGTGAGAAAATCCTTGCAGTTCCACGGATAAGTCAAAAATCTGCCAGAACAGACTGCCAGTTCAACTGTTTATAAAGTGGCCACAGACCAGGGAACAACTGCACGCAACCTAGTGTCAAGTACTCGCCTGGTGTGTTTTGGCATCCTTTCATTTGCTTCAGTGGAGACATGCTGGGATTTATCAGTTAAAGTTCTCATTTTACAGTGCACATAACTACCTTGAAGACACATCCTCAAAGTGCACAGCTTTGGGGTTTGGTTTTTTTTCTGTTTTCTTTAGGGTTTCTATTTTCTTTATTTTCAGTGGGCTGTTCCAATATTGTTTTTCTTTTTCTTGAAGGACATAGATATGATGTGAGTTGTAGGGCTGAGGCAAAGAACATTATGTTAAATTGTAATATCAGAAGAAAAGCATCATAATTCTGCACTGGAAGATACAAAATTTTATTAAAATAACTGTTTTATATGATAAAATAATGATATTTTCTGCCTTTAATTGTGTTCTTTATGTTTTTTCTTATACTTTTACTCAGTGTATTGCAGACTGGTAAATAATGGTCACAGAGTTGTATTGCTATTAGATCAAATAAGGAACATGGGAAATAGCCTTCAGAAGGCACATAGGAAGAGTAGGAAAAAAGATGAATCGGAGTGCAACCAGCTCTCAAGGCATTTAAAGGCCTGAGTAGAACCTACCTTGAGCCAAAATAGTGCAAATGAGCATATGCCTCTACAACAGTCCCCTAGATAGGCAGACTGTGCAATAGAGAATACTCCACCTCCTTTGTCAATGATGCTGAAGGACTGTAGGTGGAAAGCTAGCAATTTGTGGCTCTACTTGGTTATTGTTATTTTGGTCATCCTGGAGCAAAAGTCCTGATGTTGTACAGCTCTCTGAGGGATTTCTGAAGCTGACGTTTCCTGCAAAACTCCATTTTCACCAGATACTGGTAGTTGTAGCTGGTAATGTTGGCAGAGATGACCAGAGCTGAAAAGACACTTAACCATCATCCAAATTCAAAGAAGATGCCTTCATGACAAGTCTGAACTATATCCAGTGGGGACACCATGCACCTGGCAGGGCTACACCAGCCAGCTTCGGGTCAGGTGACAGCACAACTCTTTCACCCTGTGGCTCTGCGCACATTAGTTAAGTGCTCAGTCAAGCCTCCTTCCCTCGAAGATTTCTATTATCTCCTTCATGTGAGTTACTCCCAGAGTTCCTCTCAGCTTGACTATATAAAATATACAGTATATTTCCAAAAGAGATGAAGATGCTTGATTTGTAGAGTCTGGAAAGTTGGAATATTTTCTGATGTCAATCCAGCAGTGCTCACAAACACTGCATTCTTACTAAGGATCATTAAAGACCAGACTGGTCACCATAATTGAAAACAGTAACTGTTAAGCATTCAGGCTGAGCCAAAGGTCTGTTTTCCATGTTAATCATTGCAAAATTAGTTGTATTTTTTCTGAGTGGGAAATTAAGGCTAAGATTTTCAAAGTCTCCAGCATTAAGTTATCAGTCACTGTCCCACACTGTCATTTCAGTTAGGCGATTAAACAATCTGCATGAGAGCGTTTCATATCCATTCTTTTTTATAGAAGGCTGAAGAAAGAAAAAAATAATGTGTTATATCAGCGTTTCAGATTTTCTGTGGCACAGAGGATAAGATAATTTGTGTGGCCAGTATGTCCATCTACACTAAAACAGAGATTAAACTGTAGGGTAGAGCTTGAAACAAGAGCCTATTGGCTTTACCCCTCCCAGTGTGTACACTTAGAGGATGAATTCTGTTGTGGATGATTCAATTCCATCTTTAATTTTTCCTGGTATTTACAAATGGGAGAATCATTCACCTTCTTGATATAAACTGTTATGGTTTTGTGTGTTTTCCAGTAGCCGCCATATTAAAAGAAGTGGTTGCATTTTAGAAGGAGGAAGAATTATTCAGCCACATATGTGTGTATCTTTTGCTCATACATTATACTACATTATAATTTTGAGTGATTGTCATTAATTTACTACCAAATATTTTTTCTTTCTTCAGACTGAGAACAGAGATACTATTTTATAAGCACTGAAACCAGCCAGGCGTCCTGACTATTTCTTTGACATATTTTTGTGTATTTCTAAGTTGCTTTATCAGTCATTAAAGCTCAGCTTGCAGCACTTAACAATCTTGGCCTTGATCCTATAAGCATGCATATGCCTTGCTTTATTCATATAAGCACTCCCATTGAAATCAATATTCATCCACATTACATTAAGTACATGCATAAGTGTTTGCAGAATTCAGGCTGCCATTTTTTTTTTTTTCTTTTCTGTATTCATACTATTTTCTGCCTGGTGTCTATTGTAGTTTTTTGAGTAAATGATTCTTAGACTGAATAGGGCTCTTCAGATCTCATTCCTCACTGAATCATACAATTCCTCATGTAGTGCCAGGATCCACTCAAGGCTTTTCAGTTTTGGAGGCAACATTCACTTCCACTTTTTAAAGGCTTCCCCCAAGAGCAAAATTGAATTTTGTGCTAATAACACAGAATATTCAAGGAGTGCAATTGGTCGCTCTCACAGATCTCCATTCTGTTTTTCTAAGGAAAATAAAGGATTGTGGAGAGACTGAATCATGGGAAGTTTCAATATAAATTGTGTGTTTTAATTACTAGGCTCTTCTAATACAAATATCTTCCTTTTAATATGTTGTATTAGAATTGTGAGGGATAACTTAAAAGTTGGATGGAATAGAGAACTTTATGCCTTCTATTAGATGTTGTCTGTTAGGCTATTTACTCAGCAATTTTTTAAGGGCTTTGATTTTTTAAGAAACACTATTAACTCATAACAATTAAGAATATTCTTTGTTTTGTAGAAAAAGATTTTAAAATATTATCAAATTTTTTTCTGCCATTTGTGCTGGCTGTTTACATTTCCATCTACCACAATGAAAAAAGGGACCAATCATTTTTGCTACTGTTTGCAGTCAATTTACCTCTTAAGTTTCATTATCTACACTGAAATCTTTGGTGTACAATTGTGGTAAGAGAATTTTGTTTCTTCTTGTAGCTACATGTAAAAGCAAAATATGAAAATATTTGTTTGTGGTGTTAAAGTTACATTTCTAAAACTGAAATACTATGATTTACTTTTACCTTAAAATGGTATTGTAAATCTGAAAAGTTATGACATTTTACTGTTTTTCAGCAAATTAGAACTCTTTTTATATCTTGTGAATCTTTAGTTAAAGATTTTGAACTTTGTTCTCCACTTTATTAAGTACATGAGTACATTTATTGATAAATTATACCCTACTCCAATCTTCTAGTACTCTGGAATTTAAACACTGAAAAACTGTGCCTGAGAAGTATGTTCTTTTTCCACCTGCACTAATCTTCCAAAATGAAAAAAAATACACCCATCTGAAAACTTCGTTTCTCTTAAATCTTAGGCCTTTGTGGCTACAATGAGGGTACTATTTTAGACATAAAGGCATTAATCATATCTGACAGATTTTTCCCTTCTATAATGAGCAATGTTTCTCATAATAAGACATAAAAATAGGACATGAATTAACATGACACACCACAGAATATCAGTGAGTACAAACCCAGATTTAAATTTCCTAGCCTGTAGGGGCTATGTTAATTTTTTTGCACTGTTAAGTAGTTTCCAGGTTTAATCCCCATTTGTTCTTAGGCAAAACCACTGTAGAGCCATACAATGTCTTACAGTCCACACTGGCAAAGGGTTCCAGCAGCACAGCCATGGTCTCTTCAAGAAGGCAGTGGATATTGCAAGTACTTCTCGATTCAGTTACTGCCACCAACATCTGGCCTTTCCAGAGATTCCCAAAAATGAGGCAGTGGTGGCAGGGAATTTCTACTGACTGAAAGTTAAACTTGGTTTCAATTAAAAAAAAAAAAAAAAGACAGGAGAGGGACATTGGTTTTATGAGTTATACATTCTTTAATTTACAAGCTTGTATAATACTTATGACCACTAAAAGCCTTGAGTTAGCTCCAGGACTGCTTCTTTTCCACTCTCATGCAACCACAAATACTATATTCGTTCAAATGCAAATGTATAGCATTGGTTTTGGTTTTTTATTTCCAATTTTCCTTAAGAGAGAGAAAGAGAAGAGGTAGCGTGGTGAGAAACATTCATTTATTCTGTGTAGTGGCTTCCAAATGCACTATAAAATTTTATCACCTTGGAAAGTGTTACAGAGTCAAATTGATTTATATTTGGAAAAGAAAGGTAGACAGGAACTTCTAAGAGGAAGCTGTGATGGTCAGAGGTCTGGTCACAAGCAGTCTTCTCCCTGGTCTCAAAAAAACTGTTTACAAGAGTAGATACTGAATGAAAACAGATATCTTGGATAACTATTGTAATATAATGCATGTAAAAAAAAGCTTTTACACGAACCTCCGTCACACTGGGTTTTCTGAAAGATTTACTTCAAACAGACATTCATTTTTAACTGAGAAGCATCCAAGAGCATGGTGATGGTGGTATTTCTTCGTTTTCTTTATGTTTTTAGTTTTCTTTATCTTTTCGCCCCTGAAGTGAAAACTATTGCAGAATTCACAGTGCATGTATTTAAAATTCCTATCAGACTTTCTAGCACTAAAACTAACTATGGGACACCACAGAATTACGCAATAGCTGAGGATGGAAAGGACCTCTGGAGATCATCTAGTCCAGTCCCTGTTCTGATAGAGGTCAGACAGAACAGGTTTCCCAGGGCTGTGTCCAGTCAGGTTTTGGATAACTCCTCAGATGGAGACTCGTCAGCCTTTCTCAGAAACCTCTTTCATGTTCAGCCACCCTCACAGTAAAAAAGGTTTTTTCTTGTGATTAAACTGGATCTCCTATATTTCATTTTGTGTCTGCTGCCTCTTGTCATTTTACTGGGCACCATTGAGAAGAGTCTGGCTCTGTCTTTACTCCACACCCCAAATCAGGTATTTATACTCACAGATAAGATTGCATTCACTCGTTTTCTCCTCAAGGCTAAGCAGTCCTAGCTTTCTCAGTCTTTTTAATATGAAGGATACTCTCAATCTTTAATAGAATTTTCACCCCTCCAGCAAACTTTCTCTAGTAAGTCCATGTCCTTCTTGCACTAGGGAGCCCAGAACCAGACCCAGCACTCCAGAAATGTCACATGTGCTGAGCACAGGACTCCTTTGTCAACCTGATAGCAATATTCTTTCCAATGCAGCGCAGAAGGCCATATTAGCACATGCTGAAGAGAACTAGAGCCAGTGTAAAGCCCTGGTTTATATAATAAGGCTTTGGCTGGCAGCTGGACTATGTGCCACTGGTTTGAACACTTCAAGCCCAGCAGTGGAGACAGTTTTCACAGTCTCACTGCCCACTTATCTAGTCAATACTTAGAATCATAGAATCATTTGGATCAGAGAAGACCTTTAAAATCATTAAATCCAACCATTAACCTAACACTGCCAAGTCTGCCACTAAACCGTCTTCCTAAGAGCAACATCTACACATCTTTTAAATATCTCCAGGAACAGTGACACAACCACTCCCCTAGACAAATCTTTTAGTGAAGATATTTTTCCATAATATCTAGTCTAAACCTCCCCTGGTACAACTTGAGGCCGTTTCCTCTTGTTCTGTCACTTCTTTTGACTGACATTCCCCTTGCTAGAACTTCCTTTCAGGTAGATGCAGAAAGCGATAAGGTCTCCTCTGAGCCTTCTTTTCTCAAGACAAAATTACCTTGGTTCCCTCAGCCACTTCTCATTTGACTCATGCTCCAGACCCTTCACCGGTTTTGTTGCCCTATTTTGCACATGCTCTAGCACCTCAATGACTTTGTTGAGGGATGCAAAACTAAACACATTATTTGAGGTGGCTGAGTACATTGCTGAGTACCAGGGGATGTTCACTTCACTAGCCCTACTGACCACACTATTTCTGATTCAAGACAGGATACTATTTGCCTTCTTAGCCACTTCGACATGCTGCCAGCTTGTATTCAACCAGCTGTAGACCAATACCACTAGGTTTTTTTCCAGCAGGCCGCTTTCCAGTCACACTTCCCTAAGCCTGTAACATTGCACAGTTTTGTTGTGGCCTGGGTGCTGGACCCTCACATAACATTGTTGAACCTCATACAGTTGGGATTAGTCCATTGATCCGGCCTGTCCAGATCCCTCTGTAAAGTGTTTCTACCTTCAAGCAGATCAACACTCCTGCCAAGCTTGGTTTCTTCTGCAAACTTATTTAGGGTGCACTCAATCCCCTCACCCAGATCACTGATAAAGATATTAAACAGAAATGGCCCCAAAACTAAGCCCTGGGGAACACCAGTTGTGACTGGCCACCAACTGGATTTAACTCCATTCACCACAACTCTTTGAACCCAGTCATCCAGCCAGTTTTTTACCCAGTGTAGTGTACACCCATCCAAATCATGAACAGCCAGTTTCTCCAGGAGAATGGTGTGGGAAATTGCATCAAATGCTTTACTAAAGTCTAGCTAGACAACATGCACAGCTTTCCCTCATCCAATAAGTGGGTCACCTTGTCATAGAAAAAGAGCAAGTTCATCAAGCAGGATGTCATCGTACTCCATCTATGAGGATAATACGGGAGATTTGGAAGTCAAGATAAATAACATCCCTGTTTTCTCTTCATCCAGCAAGACAGTTATCAGATCATAGAAGCTATAAGTTTGGTCAGGAATTATTTCCCTGTCGTAAATGCATATCAGTTTTTTCTATCATTTTGTTGCCTTGAATGTATTTTTCTTTTCCTCACTATTCTTGGAAATGACTTCCAGAATTTTTTGCATTGTAAGACTGAGGTGAGATTGACAGGTCAATAGTTCCTCAGTTTCTTCTGCTTGTCTTTCTGCATGAGAGGAGTAAAGTTTGTTTTCTTCCAGTTCTCAGAAACTTTTCCTCTTCACTCTGACCTTTCAGAGACAATAGAGAGCATCTTCCCAATGACATTTGCCACTTCCATCAGCACCTGAGGCTGCGTACTATCAAATCCCATGGACTTGTGTATGTCCAGTTTGTTTAAACATTGCTGAAACTTATTCTCTTCTACTGGGGATAGGTCTTCCTCGTCCCAGACACTCCCACTGTTCTCAGGACTCTGTATTTCCTGGAGCCAGGGGTTATTGATGCAAAATGCAAGGTATACCTCAGCTTTTTCTACAGTCTTCTTCACAAGGTCCTTTGTCCTGTTCAGCAGTTGAGTCATGCTTTCCCTGGACTTCTTTTTGCTGATGTTTTACATGTAGAAGCTCTTGTTGCCTCTCACATCCCCTGCTAGACTCAACTGCAGGTGGGCTTTGGTTTTCTTAATCCTTTCCCTGCACACTGAGAAAGTGTCTGTGTTCCTTCTGGATCACCCGTTTCCTACTTTTGCCTCTTGTATGCTTCCTTTTTATGTTTGAGTTTTTTCCAGCATTTTGTGATCGTCCAGCTCCCTGTCACCTCCTGTATATAGGGATGGAGTATTCCTGAACTTGGAGGTGATCTTTGAAAACAAACCATCTTTCCTTGACCTCTTCTCTTTCTAGGACAGCAACTCATAGGATTTTTCAATGTAGGTCTCTGCACACACCAAAGGCTGTTGTCCTGAAGTCCAGGGCTACCATCCTGCTTTTCCTTGTTCTTGTCTCTCTGCTCCAGAAGTTCACCATCTCATGTCCTTCTTCACTACTGGAATGCAGTTCTGCAGCCAGACTGCAGGCTTTTATACTTGAACTTTCCCAGTAAGAGTATGTTGACTTTACATCTAGCTTGACCTTTATGAACAACAAAATTATCTGCTCTCTCCTCCCTGACCCATAACCTTCAAAAACCTTGCAAAGTCTTCAGACAGGGATGATTTGGTAGGAATGCTCTGAATCCAAGCTCTCCTTATACTTCCCTGTTGGAACTATGTAAAGATTCATGAGATCGCTGGAGAATGAGGAATAAGGAGCTCTGGAAGATGGGAATCCATGCATAGGACAGAGGCAGACCTTCCATCAGGCTTACATCTTCCATGGAAACCAGCCCAGTGATGGCAGCTCAAAATAAAACATAACAAAGACATTATATATCAGTCAAAAAATGAAACATTCTTGAGAGATGTGATTTTCAGTGGTTAGCAGACAGATAGGTTGATGATAGAGACAATGATGCTTACAAAAGCAGGCACCAGTAAATTTAAAGCCCATGATATTACCAGCTTGATCACTATGCAGATAGTAAAAATTAAATAGAAATAATTGAATACTAGGATGTGTACACAGTTTGGAAAGAAAGATTGTTCAGGTGTATTTTTTGACAGCTGGAACTAAGTACATTAATACAGTTTTTGCCATCAAATTGTAAAGAAAGAACTCTTTCAATATTTAAAGGAGACAAAATCTTGATGAAAGGGAAATTTGTTTGGATCTACTGTGCATGGCAGCAAGAGTGAATCAGGTTACCAGAAGGACAACAAAAAATTAAAGGAAAAATTAATCTGATTTATGCCTAGATTCATAGTAGAACAGATTAAGTTGTTGGCCCTTTACAGTGATGAATTTTCTTAACGCCTCTTGTGTTATTCAAAACAGAAATAGTCTTTCCATATCTCCCCAATTTGGCCATAAGGGACAATGTGAAATCCCACAGCAAATTGCCAGAAGAGGAAAAAAATACCAAAACCCAGAGAAGAATTCATTGTTTAAGACAGTCACTAATTCTGTAATAAGAAACAACCATGAACTGAGACTGAATACAGGGCAAAACCACTGAAGCAATTGAGATGACTTTTCCTGAGCACATGCTGTGAACTTCCAATGCCAGCTACGGCACGAACTGGTGGTGTTGCTGTCTCTAAAGTTTACCGGGAACTGTCAGAATGTATCAAGATGATTTCCTCAGTGCTTTTACATCACAAACTTCTCACTGGATCCACTGTGAGGCTAACATTGGATCATGTGGTTGACTTGACTGCCTGTTTGTTGAGAATACTGACTCTTGATTTGCTCTTCTCCTACACAGGTTTCTACTCTCTGTTAGACAGTAATGCTCTGCAGAAATCTGCTATAGGATCCAAATATTAAACTCTTACTATCTGTCTAATGACAGCATAGTACTTATCTGTTATATAAATCCCTGTATAGAATTTATGGATTATTGACATCCCAGTATGTACTGTTGGTTACTTTTAGTTTCTAAAGATTTTATTCTAGTGGCTTAAAAACACACAATCTCATTTCCAGTTCAAGTGGAAAATGAAACCTGAGTAACATTACGTTTCTTGCTTATCATAATGCAGGAATACTTGCATCTCAGTAGCATCAAAAACAATGCAGTAAAATCCTCATTATAATGCTGATTTTTTTTGAATTTTCAGTCACAAATAATCACAATATAAACACATGGCTACAATTTAGTCATATCTGAAAGCAGATGAGTAAAATAAGTTTGTAAATTTTTTATTGAATGTCGTTAATAAATACTTGTTGTTTGGATGTGCTTTCTTGTGCTATCATATACCGTCTTATCCCAGACTCAATGAACTTTCTTGTTCGAAAATATACATGACCTTGAAATCTGCAAAATGATGAGAGGATAAGTTTGCCTGCTCATCCTAAAATCTCTCTTTTTTTTTTTTTTTTTAACAATTACGTTTGATACTTGCTAAATACTCATAACCTGACTAGTAATCTTTTGAGTTTATCATATAGTTCTTTTCCAGAGGCCTGTTTGGAAAAACTGGTGACTGGGTCATATCTGAGGACAATCTCTGACAGCTCTTTTAAACCAGATGTGGCAAGTGTTTAGGTGTTTGTAGGCTTGCATGTAGGTCTGGATGAGAAAGCATTTTTGAGGTACTATTACCTCAAGCTAAATTAAAATATATTCCTCGCCTAATTATACTTATTAACAGTTAGGCAGGTGATCTAATTTAGTCCTGTTAGTCTTCTTCAAACAGCTATTCATCCCACCTGTGTTACAAAAAATAACAACAAGCAGAGATGCCATAGTCTCTGGAGGTGCCTGTCACCAGGTTCGATATTTACCTGCAGACAGTCAGCATACCTTGTACACCTGCAATTTCTGGACTGTACTGGGAGAAGTGAACACTGCATAGCACAGCTACACCAAGAAGACAGACAAGAAAACAAAACCACTTTCTCTGTAACTTGAACTGCATTAGTTGCCTCAAAGTGGACTCCCACCTGCAAGAAATAAATGGCTGGTAAAGAGAGGAAGCATTTGCCCTAACACAGTACGTTCTGCAGTGTATGGATACTTGTATTGGTATTTTTCAACTTTACTTTCCACTTTTCACAATGAGATTATGCTGGCAGCCAACAAATCAGAAGTGCTTGAAGAAATTATTTTTTTGACAGTAACAACTATTTCCTCACAGGCCATCTAAACAAAGGACTTTGTAGATATATTTGTATATATCTAAAAAGTAGATATATACAAATAAGGGGTGGGGGAGGTGGGTTGTCTCAAGCCTTCAACATTATCACTACTTCATTAAGATTTTTTGCACTCAGGCATGGCTTAATTTCTGTTACACAGACAGTGGGAATAGAGAATCCTGTGGAGGAACAGAATGTGAGTGAGAGTGGGGAGTCAAATATGTATGTCCTGACTTCCACAGTCATGCTGGAACCCCAGTCACGGGTGGGGCTTAATCATAACACGAGCCTCAAGGGACAATCAGGGTCCCTTGCCATCCTAATCAAGACACCAAGCAGTGGAGCCTGAGGACTCTGAGAAAGAGAAGCTGAGTTAGCTTAGAGCTGAAATATAATGAGCAGACACAGCCTGAGTAATTCTTTTAGCTGAAAACCTCACTGTCTTAGTGAATCAGGCTAGTGTATTAAGTTCTATTAAAACTAATTGTCTACAAGATTCGTAGAGTAACATAATATTATTTTAACATTTTTGGCTCTAAGAGTGTCCTTATACCTTTAAATATAAAGATTATTTCTTGGAAAAGTGATTAGAATATTAAAACTCTATAAAAGCGGGCATTAGCTGATGATCCTGTCATTACGTTGAGTACCCATGGATTCACCTCAGCACACCTAGTGATTTCACAAAGGCTATTATCTCATGGCTACATCCCCTTCTCTTGAGCTTATTACTTTAAATAAAAAATGTTAATGGTTTCTGAGAAACTCATGATGAGAAATGGAGGATTTCTTACACAAAGGAGCATGCTTTCCAAATTTCAAAGCTTGCATTAAACTTTCCAGAAAATGCCTGAAATTCTCAGTTGGTCAATAATATTGCAAGTTGAATTAAAACTTCTGTTATACTGAGGTGCCATTTGGAGACCCTTTATCATTATTTATTCAATTACACAGCACCACACAGATATAGGAAGTAGCAGACTTTTTAGAATCTGAAGAGTGTGCACAATGACAGGCAAATATTTGGCTGTATTTCATGTATGACCCTGTGCTAAGATAGTGAAGGTAAACGTTTTTGAGTGATTCGCAGTGTACAAGCAAAGCAAGAGGCCTCTGTGGGAAGAAATAGGGAAAACCTGGGATTCTCTACTCTCTGACCATACTTTTTTGACTTGCATCCTTTCTATTTCTAGATCCTTTCAGGGCTGCAAAAGTAATCTCTTCTGGGCTCTTTACACAAGTACAAGCTACAGGGAACCTAAAAGAAGACTTGGTAGTATGTTTTTCTTAGTGAAAAAATCAATGCCAAACATTATCACCATCTAGAAGCATCACAACAGCTAGAAAAAAAGACGTGACTGAAAGAGAGTGCATGAATGCTAGCAACATGCTCAGCTAGTCCAGGGAATAACCAGTTGTAAAGAAACCATGCATAAAGTACCTGGCAATCAATTAAAACCTTTTGAGAGGAGATAGAGTAATCAGACTGTAATTTTTGCTGGAAGGTAGTGAAAAGAGGATAAATTGGTAAGCATGAGGAGACAGCAATGTTGACAGCATGGCCTGTGTATTTTGTTTTTCTTGTTAGTCACTAAATAAACAAGCAAATAAAACAAACAAACAAACAAACAAAGCTAACCCATCGAGACACATGGAGAAGAAATGTCAATGCAACCCTTACTGCTTCAGAGAAATGCACTATAAAAAATTGTGTCCCTAGGTGAGCTCGTGGGTGCTGAGATATTCTTATTTATTGGGGCACATTTATTATATTTTGCAGGTGATAAGCCTATGCAGGTGAGCAAGTATATCAGCCAGGAAGATAAAGGAGAACTGGCACATACTGTGCACTAAGAGTGATGCTGGCAAAGGCCTAATTGAGTGAAAGACAGGATGGTCCATTGTGCTGGATTTCTGTTGCTACAAATGAAAAAAAAATCTATTAAAAAGTCAGTAGAGAACTTCAAGGAACTTGCAAATAAGATTTACTCCTAGAATACTGAAAGATAGTTATGTTTCACTGGAGAAAGAAGAAATTATTATCTTTCATTATACATAAGGAATAAACCCCTTTGACATTAAGAAATGTTTCACACCCTAAGCAATGGCTCTTGCTTTTGGACTTCTGAGAAGTTATCTTTCTCTGAAAAGGGAGCTGAGTATGGCATATCTTCCTAAGCAATGCAACCATTTTGCAGATGACCTCTTCAAAAATCTTGTGTCTATCAATTTCTCTCCATTTGCCTTGCCAACATTATCCTCAATACATGAGAAATATGGACTATGGTGACTAATCTTTTGGCAAGTCTTCTCAAACAGAGAATCAATAAATTAATAAAATGGAGAGAGGGGGAGAAAAAAGAGGGGAAACTTGTCTTAAGCAAACATCTATCTCAGCAACATTTAATTACACACTAAGATTTCTAGCAGAGTAAATCAATGATACTTGTACTTGAATGAGGCCTATCTTCCTGCCTGTGTGCATGGAGTGGCGATGCTCTTGAATTCAACACAGATCTATCCACTCTCAGGATAAAATCATGGCACCATAACCTGCAGTTTATCCCTCTGGACTGAGTCCAGAGAAGAGCAACAAAGCTGGTGAAGGGGCTGCAGAACAGGCCTTATGAGGAGCGACTGAGAGAGCTGGGGGTGTTTAGCCTGGAGAAGAGGAGGCTGAGAGGAGACCTCATTGCTCTCTACAATGACCTGAAAGGAGGTTGTAGAGAGGAGGGTGCTGGCCTCTTCTCCCAAGTGACAGGGGACAGGACGAGAGGAAATGGCCTCAAGTTCTGCCAGGAGAGGTTCAGGCTGGACATAAGGAAAAACAAATTCACAGAAAGGGTCATTGGGCACTGGCTGAGACTGCCCAGGAAGATGGTTGAGTCCCCTTCCCTGGAGGTGTTTAAGGGATGGGTGGACAAGGTACTAAGGGGCACGGTTTAGTATTTGATAGGAATGGTTGGCCTTGATGATCCGATGGGTCTTTTCTAATCTGGTGATTCTATGATTCTATGACATCAAAGACATGGCTTGGGTGATACAACTACTACAATATCCAGGTCCCTTCGATGGGTTACTCCTCTGTGTTCTTCTGTTCTTATGGAGTCCTATTTCCACTTTTTGAATCCGGAGATCTTTTTGTAGCATCCTCTGTTTAACCATGCAGTTTGGTACTCCAGTATTTCTTCCAATACAGAAGCTACTCACAAAGCTGGAAAAAAATTTCCAATGTTTATGATAAGATCCTAGCAGCTCAGGAGAAAACCATCCCCATGTTCCAGAAAAAAAGCAGGCAGGTGAAAAATCCAGCTTGGTTGAACAGGGAGATCTTGAGTGATGTCAAGAAGAAGAAAAATGTTTATGGGCTCTGGAAGAGGGGACAGGCCTCTTGGGTGGACTACAGGAGGGAAGTGAGATTGTGTAGAGAAAAAATCAGAAGGGCTATAGCTCAGCTAGAAATCAGATTGGCAAAGTTGGTGAAAGATAACAAAAAATGTTTCTATAAATATATAAATAATGAAAGGAGGACTAGGGAGACCATACAGTCCCTGTTGGACGCAGAAAGAGCAACAGTGACAGGGGATGAGGAAAAGGCTGAGGTACTTAATGCCTTCTTTGCCTCAGTCTTTAATTGTAAAGAAAGTTGTTCCCTCTGTGTACAAACCCAGCAGCTAGAGGAGAAAAAGGAGGCTCCCATGGTCCAAGAGGAGGTGGTCAGAGCCTTGCTAGCCTGACTAGACACCCACAAGTCTATGGGGCCAGATGGGATTCACCCAAGAGTATTGAAGAAGCTGGTGGATGTGCTGGCCAAACCCCTTTCCATCATCTTCCAATAGTCCTGGAAGACTGGGAAAGTTCCACTGGACTGGAGGCTGGGGGATGTTGTGCCCATCTACAAGCAGGGTCACAGGGAGGATCCAGGGAACTACAGGCCTGTCAGTCTGACCTCAGTGCCAGGGAAAGTCATGGAACAGGTGATCTTGAGTGCTATCATGAAGCACATGCAAGAGAACCGGGTCATCAGGCCCAGTCAACACTGGTTCACAAAAGGCAGGTCTTGCCAAACTAACCTGATCACCTTCTATGATAAAGTGACTCGGCTGCTGGACGAGGGAAAGGCTGTGGATGTATCTTCCTGGACTTCAGTAAAGCCTTTGACACAGTTTCTCACAGCATTCTGCTTCGGAAACTCTCAGCCTCTGGCCTGGACAGGCGCACACTCTTCTGGGTGGAAAACTGGTTGGATGGCTGGGCCCAGAGAGTGGTGGGAAATGGTGTTAAATCCATCTGGAAGCCAGTTACAAGAGGGGTTCCCCAGGGCTCAGTGCCGGGTCCAGCCCTGTTCAATGTCTTTATCTATGACCTGGATGAAGGCACCAAGTGCACCCTTAGCAAGTTTGCAGATGACAACAAGCTGGATGAAAGTGTGGATCTGCTGGAGGGTTGGGAGGCTCTGCAAAGGGATCTGAACAGGCTGGACCACTGGGCAGAGTCCAGTGGCATGAGGTTTAACATGGACAAATGCTGGGTCCTGCACTTAGAGCACAACAACCCTGTGCAGCTACAGACTAGGAGAAGCCTGGCTGGAAAGCTGCCTGAAGGAGAAGGACCTGGGGGTGCTGGTTGACAACCGACTGAACATGAGCCAGCAGTGTGCCCAGGTGGCCAAGAAGGCCAATGGCATCTTGGCCTGCATCTGAAACAGTGTGACCAGCAGGTCCAGGGAGGTTATTCTCCCTCTATATTTGGCACTGGTGAGACCGCACCTTGAATCCTGTGTTCAGTTCTGGGCCCCACACCACAAGAAGGATGTTGAGGCTCTGGAGTGAGTCCAGAGAAAAGCAACAAAGCTGGTGAAGGGGCTTGAGAACAGGCCTTATGAAGAATGGCTGAGAGAGCTGAGGTTGTTTAGCCTGGAGAAGAGGAGGCTGAGAGGAGATCTCATTGCTCTCTACAACTACCTGAGGGGAGGTTGTAGAGAGGAGGGAGCTGGCTTCTTCTCCCCAGTGACAGGGGACAGAACAAGAGGGAATGGCCACAAGCCCCCCCAGGGGAGATTTAGGCTGGACATCAGGAAAAAAATTTTTCATGGAAGGGGTCATTGGGCACTGGAACCGGTTGCCCAGGGAGGTGGTTGAGTCACCTTCCCTAGAGGTGTTTAAGGCACGGGTGGCTAAGGTGCTGAGGTGCATGTTTTAGTGTTTGATAGGAATGGTTGGACTCAATGATCTGGTGGGTCTCTTCCAACCTGGTTATTCTGTGATTCTATGATTTTGTGATGAGGTGATATCATGGTCTGTGAAGGCTAGGGATGTCAGTCGGTTGGAACAACAGTCTGGAACAAAGGCAGGCACTCTCACAAGAAAAGATGGAATGCTACAGTGCTAGTGCGACACAAAAGAGATGGATTGCAAATATTATTTAAAGTATTTATCTCAATTTTCTTTAAGTTGTCAAGCCTTACTGATACAAATATGTAACAAAGACTAAAAGGTTAGGATGTGATGAGAAATTTGATCTCTCCTTCACTTCTGAAAATCAAAGTAGCTGGACAGCAACACTTGCTAGATTCATTTCGGATTCATTAGTAAAGCGGTTTTTGATATATAGCTTGTGATCAATACCCACTATCGCCACATTAAAGCCGTATCAGCATGGTACAACACTGTACCCTAAAGCAATACTCTAGGCATCTATTCAAAGGGCTCTAGTGTTAAGTTTTACAGCTAAAATCTAGATTCAGGAAGGAGTTAGACTGTGGAGGAATAGGTTTGAAATCCCTGCAGTATTCACGGAAGTATTTTGGAATGACCATCTGAAGAGCTGAGGCTATAATGGGAAGAAAGTGTTAGGTCTACTAAATAAATTCCTCTAGTTCTTGGAAAGATATGACTTGGATTGATTTCTGTTTAAGGAAGTTTCAGTCAAGGGCATACTTAAGATAACAAAGGTGAAGTAACAGGCACTGGTTAAACACTCATTAGGCAAATGGGGAGAGCAGAAAGTGTTGTCACACCAGGGTCTATTGCTTGCATTCCATGTGAAATGTTAACTGAGATCCAAAAACATAGTCAGTAAAGTGCAGCTGGGTTATATATAGGAGCATTATTTGTGTACCTTCTCCCTTCAAATCAGCACAGAATTATTTTTGTCATACTTGTCTGCATGTGGTGTGTCAAGTCAGAGTCCTGTGCAAACTACTTTGTGTTTATGTTCTGATAGAGAGAGAACAGTGTCATGATTTAGTCCTGTTCCAGCCAATTTCAGCATCTAGAACTCAGGAACTGGGCTCCCACTTCCCTTTCCCCTGCCTCCAGGGAAAGGGGAAAGAAAAATTAGAGGAAAATTACAATAGCAAAAATAAAACCACCACCACCAATAATAAATAATAATTATAATAAAGTGTAAAATATACACAAATATATGAAATCATACCTTCACCCTTTGATCACTATATGTCACCACAAATACTGCAAAGCAGACATGAGGGAAAGGACCCAAAACTAGGAGGGAGCTGGACTCAGGAGCTGGATTCAGAAGAGCACGGATGTGGAAAAAGGGGTAAACAGACAGATGATGTCCTCACTGGATGTCAGCCATCAAAGAGGACTGTGAGACCCTCATAATTTTTCAGTTTCATACCAACTGTGACCAATACAGGATGGAATACGTTGTTGGTCAGTTTGGCGTCACCTGTCCTGTCCACCTATCCCTGCAGATGTGGACTTTTTTTTTCATCTCAAGGTTGGTTTCTTTAACTATAGGAATAAGTATAAGCGTTAGCCTCTCTGCATACAAATGCCCCAAGTTATCACTTTTAGAGAGGAATGCTGTCTGAAAAACATTCAGTTAACTTTCAGAAGATTAAGTTACTTAGATGAGAAATAGCTGAAGTCAGAAAACTGATTTCTACTTTAGCTTGAACCACAACAAACAGAATGCTCTGAAAGATTTCCTAGTGCAGTATGCTCTATGTCTGTCTGCATCAAAGGCTTTTTAAAACAGTACCAATGAGGTCTGTGTCACTGAGTTGCTAAGAATACAAGCAAACATGATGTCCTTAAAGAGTAAGCATTGCCACAAGACATTATCACACATGTACGTAAGCCAATAAGTTTCCATTCTGAAGGAGAGGATGTTGTACAGTTAGAAAAGGGCAGGGAGGTCTGGTTAGCAGTGAGAAATTGAGTCATGGCTGAGCTGGTATTTCAAAGATATTCAGACTTCCATGTATAGAATCAACTTTGCAAATTCTCAAATTGCTCGGTCTATCTAATAACACACATTTTTGTGTATAGATAATACATCAATAGCTGAAAATCCTGCTGTACCTAGACCCAGAAACAGTCTCTGGCAAATCCGTAGGTTACTCCAGTAAACTGCTCAAAACATTCTTTTCTTGGATAAGGTGAAAGAAGATGTTGCACTTCAGTCAGAAATGTAGACCAGTTCTGTACATTCAAGCACTGCACTTAAGTTCCTGCTGGGACTTCACAGAGTAGCTGCTTTCTTTCATGCTAGATTTATTTGAATGACCTTATTATGGAAAATGGGATTTTATATCTCAGTGGCCATTACATTATTTTTTTTTTTATTTATTACAATGAAAACATTTCATTAAAGCCTTTATTGAATAGCTAAGTGTGAATCTTGGGAGTGAATGAAAGCCATTTATTGAATAAGCTTGCGCTGGAACTGAGAAAGCATGTAGAACTGCAGAACTATAAAATGCTCCATGCACTTGGAGTTTCAGAGCAAAATCCTAAAAAACATAGCTCAAGTTAATTTCTAAAATAAACAGAGAAAAGCCCAAGTTCTTCAATTTAAGAAAAACACATTTTCAAGGCCAGTCTTTATCTCTTTCTTGGGGAAATATACTACCTCCTAATTGGAAGCAAAGTGAAGTCATTGCTATGTCCCCTCTATGACTGTAAGTTGCTGTCTTCGCTCTGTCAGTCATACTTGCAAGGCTGAAGGGAATGGGCTTTTTAACTCCTGGACCTGCTTCATCCTTGAGGGGAGCCAGGGAGACATCAGGATCTGTTTCCTATAAGACAGAGGGTGAAGCCACTGGGGCTTGTGCTGTCTGTACCACAGATTCTAATAGCATAAATTCCCTCTGTAGATTGTTAAAATCATTCTGAAGCTTTAGCTTACAACCATAATTTTGTTCTTTTCTCTTTTTAGTATATTTAAAACCAAAATGCAGATATAGGAAATTCAAAGACCAGGTATTCTAATTTGGGGTCCTCATTTGTGTACACTGTAGTTGTATTTCAGCAACTAAAGAGAGACAACAGATTCTGCTCCCTGCTACCCCACTATGAATCCAGAGACACTCCACTGATTTCAATGGCATGTATTCCTGAATTATCATATCTTAGCTGATGGCAGAGTAAGGCTGACTGTGACTCCATAAATATATATGTATACTGTTTATATGTTGAGTCAATTGTTGATTAAATATGCACACAAGTGCAATAAGCCATCAGTCAAAGAAATCACATTTGCTCTACTGCCAGGTTATAAAGTAAAATTGTGAATAGAAAATCCATTCCTCTGATACAGTGAATGATACACATTCAATAGAAACATCACTCCACGTTATTTTAGTGTCATTTGTGCCTATGGAAGGTACTGAATTTACAAAATGGAAAGGGGTATCCACTGTTTACCTATCAAAAAATAACAAAACTCAACAGCTGGTATTCTCTACCCTGTTCTGCCAGTCTTTCTTGAGTCTGATCTGGAGCATCTCTGACTAACAGGAAATTTCCTTTGCCATTTCTGCATATTCTGAGGAGCATACCAACCAGAAAATGGGTTTAGGTGCAACAGCTTTCCTGGGTCATGAGTTTTGGCCCATTATATTTCTCATTATCTGGCCTGCTGTAGTAGCTTTCTGGTGCTCTCAAGTTGTTTCAGGTCTGAGCTTGAGTCAAGAATTGGAAGTCCCACTAAGTAGTGTTAAAAAAGGTTCTGCTACTTAAACACTCAGTTGCTACCTAAGCATCAGAAGACTACTTCTTACTAACATGAGTAAATCTCTTGGATGTCCATATGCTTTCATATTGTCCAAACAGAATGTTAACACTTAAAACATTTTATATGAGACTTATCACACAGAACTTGCAAATAACTGTGGGTAAGTCCAACTAGCTCTGCCTAATTCATATTACTAGATTCATAATCTTATGTGCATCTTTAACATCTTTTAACAGTTTGATTTCAGAGGTTTCTAAAGCCTAAACAAAAATATTCATACAAAAAGGTGAGATGAATAGACAAATATCTTTCCAGCTCTGAGCATCCCAGATATTTTTCCAAGAACAGTTGAATAGTTTGTATTTATGAATCCTTTAGTAATGACAATGATGTAGCACTTGCATGTAGAAGTGATTTAATATGTGTTTCTTGGTTATACATAAATGTCTTGATTTTCCACTGTTTTGAGCAATCATTCAAGGTGCTTGGAATTTATGCTCAGCTGAATCTTCAAGTTTGTGAAAATCTGGTCCATTGTGGGGTTGGGTGCAAAAGTCAGAAAAATGACAAATATTTCACAGATATTCTCATAAAAATCCTTCTCATCTTTCTTTTCTGTGCCTTGATTAGTACCTTGATTTTATTAGATAATTTTTTTATTCTTAGTGTCATGTAATATTTATGAATAACTGCATTGACTCAATAGAACTGTTCAGGAAAGGAGCTATCACAGGACATTTTTGAAGATGATGAAATCCAGCCACACACTAAGATTAATACTCTAACTGGCAATGAATGAACACCAGCATCCTCAGATCTAGCCAGTGTGTTTTGCATAGTGTCGAAATATGTTCCTATTGACTGCACTAACATGAAGTATTCGTTTCATTTTAAAATAGAAAAAGAAAAAGAAATAAAAACTGTCCAAGATTCACTTCCCTACCTGTGCATTCCCTGGACTGCTGGCACACAAAGGTTAATGAAACCTGGAAACAAAGTAGTAAATGATGTCAGCAGCTAGCACATTATCATTTTCTCTCATCTATTCATCTAAAGTGCAGAGCAGATAACTTTAACTATCATCTTCAGTACAAAAAAATTAGAGTTCAAGGCATTGTCAAGGAGCTGTTCAGCTTTAGCTCTTAATTAAAATAAACATAGTTAAAACCATTTCCATTAAAAGAAAAAAAAAATTAACCTCTCATAACATTCTGACCACATTCAAATGAGACTGGAATGCATGTTACCTCGTGGAGAGAGCTTGCATTATAAAATTTAGCCACCATAGTGGCTGCCAACAAAAAAATATTGTGATTTTCATTACACTGTGTTCATTCATCATTGAAAAAATGCAAGGATGAGATCTTCCACACAAATTCAGACGTATGCCCTTGAAAGCTAAAGAATGACTTTTCAATGTAATTCCAAACTTGAGTGTGCCCACAGGAATGCAGATCCAACCGAGGAACCTGTAATGCTATATAGCCATCATATTCACCTCAGTGACTGAACCACATGTGTCAGTGTGGTTTGATACTGTGATTTGCTACTTTGGGACTCTGCTGCATAATCAGCAACATTGGTAGTTCTTCCTTAGTCTTCTGTCCAACTGGATTTGACATGAGAAGACTGTCCTTGATTTTTTTTATGACTTTTATTTTTAATATATACACCACAAACCAAGCTAGCACAGAATTTACATCAATATTTTCCTGGTTATTTTTTAAATAATTTATATTTTAAGTTAAAACAAAGATTAAATGAGAGAGTGAAAAAGAGCGAGTAGAGGGGATTCTGTTGCTACTGAACAATAGGCAGAAGAGTGGTCACTAATGCATTCTCATTTAACGGCTCTAGCCTGCTACCTCCCAGTTATTGGGCTTGCTTCTAGTGAACTTCTTACTAGATTGGTATTGGCAGTTCTGGAGGGTCTATTGCTTCAAGGGCCTCTGCTATGAAGACAGACTGAAAGAGCTGGGATTGTTCAGCCTGGAGAAGAGGAGGCTCCAGGGGACCTTATAGCGACCTCCCAGTACCTGAAGGGGCTACAAGAGAGCTGGGGTGGGGCATTTTACAAGGGCATGCAGTGACAGGACAAGGAGGAATGGCTTTAAACTGGAATGGGAAGATTTAGATTAGACATTAGGAAGAAATTTTTCATGATGAGAGTGGTGAGGCACTGGCACAGGTTGCTAAGGAAAGTTGTGGCTGCCCCATCCCTGTCGGTGTTCAAGGTCAGGTTGGATGGGCCTTGAGCAGTCTGGTCTAGCAGGAGGTGTCCCTACCCTTGGCAAGAGGATTGGAACTAGATGATCTTTAAATACCCTTCCAACCCAAACCATTCTACTATTCTACTATTCTTCTATTCTTCTATTCTATTATTACATTATTCTTTTATTCTATTATTCTATTTTTTTATTTTTCTATTTTTCTATTTTTCTGTTTTTCTATTATTCTATGGTCTGTTACTAAATATCAGCATAAGTGTTTGCAGGATTGGGTCTTAAATCCATTTGTGATGGTCAATATCTTTCAAAATAGAGTGATTGGACCTGATTCCTACAGACTTCAGACCTTCATGTATTCTCAGTGCCCATTCTCTGATTTTCAAAAGTGTCACTAGAAGGCCAGTGTAATAATAGAACAGAAGTTTGGATTTAAGGATTTCCTGCATTTTAATTTTATGCATCAGAATACTTTCCTCTGTAATCTGATTTATTCTTCTTGGAAACAGAACTGGACAGGATGAGAGAAATTGTTTAGCTTTTAGCTATAACTGGGACCCCAGTCACAGACTAAAATGCTGTTATGTCAGGTATGTATAATTCAGAGGAGGAAGACTACTCTCAGCCTTAAAAACAGGAGGGATGTACAGAGATTGTCTGAGAAGATGTACAAATGTTAAGAGATTGCTGTAGATCTTAAGTAGGTCTTAGGATCCTGTATAACTTCAGCTATTGTGCTAAGACCAGAAAGAAATGTCAAGGAAATGGTCATAGGCAAAAGACTCTAGAAATAACTACCTTTACACCTCTACAGTTAGACTGACCACAGACCAAAAGCAGACTGGTTTAGCTAACCACAGGGTATAAAACTCAGGCTAAAGGTTAGACCTAGTCTGCCAGGCTGACAAATTAAGTACATCCACTTGACATAATTAGATAACAATAAGAAGGCTTTCCTTCAGACTGATGTTCTTCTTGATGTGAATGTTCGTACCAAGATTCCCACCTGCAGAATTGAGGTGACTTGTGCTTCTTTTAAATGCAACAAATGAGGCCTGGCCAAAATGTAGCTCTAATATATGGCCATCAAATAATCTTTTCTAGCAATTTAAGAAATGCTGCTAAGTTTATAAATGTCACTAGGATTTTAAAAAATATTTATATTTGGATTTGATGATCCAACCTGATGATTCTAGGATTCTATTTGTAAAATCACATTCTTTGTATACTTGTTAATAAAATGTTCACACTAGACTTTTAGATTAATTCACTCTGGTTTTGAATAACAGTTTCAGTATTTTAAGATCAACTCTTTGAAACACTTCAGCTTTTACCTTAATGGTCTTTTGAAGTCTTTTGTTTCCTGGATTGTACTGGGGCATTAACATCACTCTCAAAGCAGAGTAAATTGTATCTATGTCATTCTTAGGAGATGTTTGTGTAACTCATTCTAGAACTCTTAGTGCTGTTCAGTGATCTCTGATCATTAAAATGGACTTTCTTCATCTCAGTTGTATCACAGCTTATGTTGCATCTGCTCACACTCACGCACATTAAACTCTTCTCAATTTAGGAGAATTTCCAAAGGTCACAGAGGTCAATGGAATCACTTGCACTTACTCTAATAGAATCAGGCCCTCAGAGATGAAAAACTCATTTTATGCATTTTCACTGATCATGGTAAAGTCATTCCATTTAAAAAAGAAATTTTTTTAAGCAAACATCACAGACTGATGTTTACCTTAAAATGGATTTGTGAACCAAACAAAGCGTTTTTTCCCTGCTGGTAGAATCTGTTCATGGTGAAATCCAGAATATAGCTGAATATGTAACCAGAATAACCAGAAAAACCAGGATGGAAGAGACCCACTGGATCATCGAGTCCAACCATTCCCACCAATCCCTAAATCATGCTCCTAAGCACCTCATCTACCCTAACCTTAAACACCTCTAGGGACGGCGACTCAACCACCTCCCTGGGCAGACCGTTCCAATCCCTAACCACCCTCTCCGTGAAGAACTTTTTCCTAATCTCAAGCCTAAATCTCCCCTGGCGGAGCTTGAGGCCATTCCCTCTCGTCCTGTCCCCTGTCACTTGGGAGAAGAGGCCAGCTCCCTCCTCTCCACAACCTCCCTTCAGGTAGTTATAGAGAGCAATAAGGTCTCCCCTCAGCCTCCTCTTCTCCAGGCTGAACAACCCCAGCTCTCTCAGCTGCTCCTCATAAGGCCTGTTCTCCAGCCCCTTCACCAGCTTTGTTGCTCTTCTCTGGACTCGCTCCAGAGCCACAACATCCTTCTTGTGGTGAGGGGCCCAGAACCGAACAGTTCTTCTGGAAATGAAGTAAATCAACTTACTTTAAAAACAAAGAGGGAGACCTAACAGTTATAGGTATTTCACATGTATTAAAAACTTCATGTAAACATAAACCATAACTGAATGGTTTTTAATAAACTGCTCACAAAATTAATTTAGTCTCTGTGAATTTTTTGGGATTAGGCTGTGATTTTCTCACATGTATTTGCTCTTATTGCTTTACTGACAATACACTATGAAAAAAATCTTGATCTGCAGTTCATTTTGGAGTTCTGTTTGCTGGAAATATGATTACATACCATGTTTCTTTTGTCTGACTGGGGAAGTGATCTAACTGTTAGACACAGGTTTCTGATGTCAGTGCTAAGATTAGGATTTAAAATTCAGCTAGGGCAAATCACTGTGTGATCCAAATCACATTGAAAAGCCTTTAAGTGCAGCAGCACTAGCTTGTAATCACATTGCTTAGTGGTAACACAACTTTCAACCTTGTTCATAAACATGTTCTGAGGGCTGAAAATACTGAAAGAACAAGCAAAGCTTTTCCATCCCTACTTATTGCTATACATTCTGGAATAATTATTGAATTTTATGTTTTTAATTTTTTTCTTTTAAGGAGGATCATAAGCACAATCTGAACTCTGCATCCAAGGAAATAAACTTCTAGATCCATATTAATAATCATCAGAATTTTATTTATTAGTAATTAAACATTACATTAATAATGCTGTTGTCATGGGATGTGAATCCAAATTGTAAGACTGAGAATTTAGATATTTATCTTTTTTTTATTATTTACATTCCATGCTATTTTAATAAGGCATCCCTTTCACCTTCCTTTACATAATTGCTATATATTTACAACATTAATTCAAAATTAATGGACTTTTATTTGTGGGAATTAATTTTGTTTCTATAATGAAGGTGCTAATGAAACATGTTTGTACTGTAGAAGCAATTATTTCTTACAATATATGTAAGTAACATTACAGACAAGCTTGCAGTTTTATTCCTGAACATAACTGTTGCTAGATTCTAAGTTCCCTCAGAACTACATCTAAATATTAGTAGCCTTCTAGGTAATCCACCTAGAAATGTTAGAGAAACCACTGGGATACCTTTTGGTCTTCTGAGAAACAATTTTTTGATATTCAAGAGTTTACACTGGAGACTATGCATAGAACCTTCCCAAACAGACACAAATATGAGTGAAACCTTTCAAGGGTGGAAGATACAGTGAAAAACCCCATATTTTAAAATTGGTTTGTTAAATCAAGTTTCACTAACTAATATGAACCATCCTCACTTGTTTCCCTATTAACTCACCTCTTAAATTATCTTGTGGCACTCAGCAGTGAAAAGTACTTTTTAAGGAGTCTGATGTGATCAAAAGACAATACGACACAAAAATAGAATGGCAAATTATAGTTCATAGAAGCATGCACTGTAGTGGCCTATTCAGATCATTATTATCACATGATTCATAATGTGTCATTCTGTAATTCTTGTACCAGAGGAAATTACTCTTCCTTCCTCTCAAAGTGAGCAACATAATGTGCAATAACCTCTAGCTCAAGTGAAGTATTTACTTTAGGAATTTATCTGTCTGCTAGAGTAACTCTGCATGGAATTTTCTTTGGTAGACACCATACAGATTTCAGAGGTGGACGTTCTCAACTGATGTGAACTTGAGTTACATCTGGTCCAAGCTATCCTCAAAATTACAGAGAATTGTGACAGTGCAATATCTGGTTTATGATGCACTCACAAGTCCAGTTTTCAGATTGCTGTGATAGAGTGGATAGCCTCCTTCTCTAGGGATGACATTCAAACAATAGTGATCAAATCAGAAAAATATTCTTTGACAGCTGAGCCATGAGGGACAAGTCTGGGTTGGGCAGTGAATGAGGTACAACAGATTTCTTCCTGCTAAGACTTATGCCTCCTCATGTGAATTTTAATGACTCCCATTTTAACAAACATAAATACCATTGTTCATAAAATTATCATCTTGGTCATAAAATTACTTTCCCCTTTTTAAAATTCAGCTGAAGTATTTGGCCCGGTGACCCTCCATGACAGAAATCCCACAGGCTGATTGCATGCTGTGTGAAGTATTATTCTCTCTCTTTTGTTTTACATTTATCTGTCATTAACTTCAAGTGACCCTCCTGTTGTTCTGGTGTTCTGAGACACAGTTAAAAAGATGGACTGGCTATTTTTTTACTCTACCCTTCATAATCTTAAATGATTTAATTAAATCCCTTCTAGTGTTTCTTTTTCTCCCCTGAATCACCCTACCTTTTGCAACCTTCATATGCAAATGTTGTTATATCCCTAACTCTTTATTTTCTGGACTTCCACAATTTAAATTTTTTATTACTGTTCACACCACAAAATGAATTCTGTATTTCATATCAAGGTGCATCTTGTTCATTACTTCAGAAGAAAATATTTTTACTTGAAAGATGGAATATAAATATTCACTTTCAATCACTTGAAGTACAATCTGACACTTATTTAGCATTACTTGATGCTGAATACCTCTTGTGTGTTAGGATTGTTCTTCAAGTTAGGCATGGACATATCAAATAAGAGGGTATATGAGGAACCAGACATGGCTGGATGTCCATTTTTTGGAATCTGTGAGGTTATGTCTTCTAGAAAGCTGAGCAGGAGCTGGCTTGCTCTGCCATGTACTGGGGGACATGGTGTCACATATGAGGTCTGTTAATCTTCTACTTTCTCTTCCCCAGTGTCATTTGCTACATGTGCGCAGTTAAAGAAATACACCCAAATTTGTTTTTCTTAATCTTTCTGAAATGCTGGGAGGCATTATATTCTCTCTATCGCTTACTTGCACACCTTGTCTTTCAAACCACACAGGACTCTGCCTGAATCTCTGAAGTGGACTCTATGACAAAAGCAAAAACATTTTATGACCATTAATTTTCAGATTGAGAATCTATGCCCTTGACTAGAGACTACTATCAATTTTAAGACAAAGAACAGGTTTTCAAAAGCATGAAAGCACCTCATGAAGTATACAAACAGGTAGTGAGAGTCAGTTTCATATTCAGAAAGCACCCACACCAATACATAGCTTTTATTCACTATTTCTGTTGTTATATAACTTCAAGATGACACAGTTCTGTGGCAGTAACATTTTTTAAAGTGTGCAATAAACACTGAAAATATGCCAGAGATGCCTACCACAGGATTTAGAAGCAATTGTTTATGTTATTCTGCTTGTTTTCAGATTTTTTGCTGCAAGCTTTGCTTTACGTGTACAGTAAGTCCTCCAGAGCCTACAGAGAAACATGACTGTGATCTTTCTTGCAGAGAGCTAACGTGCTTAACTGCATGTGGAAAGCTCTTACCCGTCAGACAGTGCATTGCTACCCAAGTGGTAAAAGCCCTTTCATCCCTCAGCATTCAAACAAAGCATAGCATAGATATTCGCCCAGTACAACAACAAAGCTTTCCCATCTTGGTAGTTAAAATGAGGAGCACTTTCCGTGCATTAACAGCGTATTGTAGGAAACAGTGGGACATTTTCCCTCTAACTCTTCAAATACACCAAATATAAGCTCTCTGAACCACAACAGTTGTCCTTAACGCATATGAAATAAGCAGGAAAAAGAAGGACCCTATAAAAAAGGTTTGGTTAGTGGTTTGTTGAGGGGGAGGTTGAGTGAGGCAAGAAACTTGCTTTTAATCAATGTGATAATTGATGACATATGGCATCACACTCCTGCCTGTCTCTCTTCTTTCCTTGCACACTGCAGGCCTCAGTGGCTTTCCAATTTTTTCTCCCCGCCCCTGCCCTTAGCAGGCCAACTGGAAATCTGTCTTGTTTTTTTAATACATATATATTTGAAAATGAGACATAAGCCTTCAAAGGAGCCTGCAGTTTAACTGGGGAAAGATTGCTTAACAGCTGCAGTCCGTTGAGGAGGCTGTGATAAAATGCACATGCCCTTGCTGTGTTTTCCCCTACCAGTCTGATTCCATGCATGGCCCCATCGTGTTTCTGGCCAATGGTAGCAAAAAGCTGAGTCAGGGAATCATATGCTAAGCTTTATATTCATATTTTCATAAAATGCAACGCAAGCAATATGAATGAAAATCATGGTGCGTTCTTCTGATCCTATGCTTCTTTTTTTCATCCATTAACTTTGGATCTGTAAAGCAAAGGCTGTGCTGGATATCCTTTGAATTGTACTGGTATTTCATTCCCAGAATAGTTTTTATATCTCATACTTTGGCTCTTACTGGTGGTACAGGCAACTCAAAATGTTTGTTCACAAGGCTAGATTAAATAGTTGCATTTTATACAGAAAGTCCTGCAGATCTGTGACGTTGATGGTCTTTCTTGGAAGTGAGCACTCAAAGCCACTGTTACAGCTCTTTTTTCTTGTTCACACTTGGATATCTGGGTTTAGAATTTCTTTGCACTCACCCAACCTAATTTTGGGGCAACTTCTCTGTACACTCTGTGAAATTACAGGGAATCTTAAAATTTTACTTTGAAGTCCAGATTTTCATAACTAAGCAAAACAAATTCCCTCATGTTTTTGTTGAAACATCATCATTTTTCTCAAGTTTTTGTTAATATTATTGTCACTGCTTTACTGCTAAGCAACTTGACACATGTGAATTCAGTCGAAGATTATCTATGGTCTATGAACTAGACAGTGATTTAATTACATACTGGAAAAATATATTTATATTATTTGGCTACCTGCTGAGCTATAGAAGGTCTTGAGTTTGTAATGATGTTTTAATCAGAGTGACTAAGAGAACAGACCATGATGCATTACTCTTGGGACTGAGTTTAATCAAATTTCATCAAACCATTTTACTAAATGACCTATTCAATAGTCTTCCCTTTCTGTAATCTGGTTTTTCTGTCTATGAAATAAGGGAGAAATGACTCTAACTTTCATTGTATCGATACCTATGAACATTGCCTATATTACTAGTTGACTTTCTACAGACTTTGCCCAATGTCCTGGTGAGATGAACTCTCCAGAAGAGTTGTCCTGGAAGCTGTGCTGACAGGTGTCTAAACTCCAAGTAGATAGGGAAGGATTTTCTTTTCTTGTGGAAGAATTTTTCCTGTCTTTCCATCAGGGAGAGAAGATGAAGTGGAAAAATCTCCCCTTTCGAATGTGCATCATCAAAATGTAAGAAGGCAAAATGCTGAGATGGCACCACAAAGCTCCTTCCAGTGCTTAGATCTATGGTTATATCTATGGTTCATTCCATATGGTCTATTCAGATCTTAATTTATAATAATAAGATATTAATATAATTTACACAGCCCAAATATCTCCCATGTATTGCAGCAGTACAGGGTATTATCTGAACTCTGCAGAGAGACTCTCAGGTATTCTTCTTTGCAGTTTTTTTCTTGTTCTTGTAATACAATAATACAATCTATATTTCACCTGTAGCTTATTTCATAGTTAAGGATAGCTGTCCTTCCACATTCTGCTAACAATAACTTTCTTTCTCTAGTTGCTTATATTTGCATTTATTTGGTTCCCTCTGTTTCTCTAAGCAGTTTCCTAGGGCTGTTTCCAGACCAGATGTGTGAATTTATTCCCATGTGCATATGACAGTTTCTCTTATCTGTGGGACGCACAGTGACATAAGATCGTCCAAGTTACCTCTGGCCCAGCCTTTGTGAGTCTTTTTCCTTCCTCTGCTTTCTACTGATGACAGAGATATTACCTTGACAAGCACTTAGAAGTTTACTAGCTACAGTTAGGTATCTTTCGCTTGGAGCTGAAGTCTACATGTAAATAAACTGAGACATTTAATTCAATAATAGAACTACTTTGCAAAATCATATGCGTGACACAGAAGGACATAATATTGAAATTTAATCAAATGTTGTTAACATGCCTCAACTAATACCCTAACACATACTTATATACACTCTTCACGTGTTCATAAAATACGTCAACAGCTTCTGTAATTCATCAGCCTTTAAGTAATTCTGGCCCTGGATAGTTTTCTTACAATGCTCCCTAGGAATTTGGCCAACTAAGCCAGAGGTGTTAAGTAGAAAACAGATGACAAATAGTCAATAGTCTGTATTCATGAAAGCAGGCAATTATAGAAACATGCAAGGGAACCTCACCCAGAAAAGAGCTGAGCTTTGTTCTGTTTGAATAGCCTGAGAATGACTGAGACTAACAAATAGTCCTTATTTTAGTGGTAATATAATGACTGAGCTTTTTCTCATAGACATGGCACTGGTTTTATCTCTAATTCAAGATAATTTTTAAAAACAAAAAACCAAAATAGGCAGAAACATATTCAAATAGATACTAAATATTTAAACTGGTTTAGTTCCTAGGAGGTTATGAAAGTTTATTTACTATTTTACCATACATTATGGTATTTAGAAAGGTAATGCTGTTGTTGTTCTAGTGTCTTGTCTCTGTAGAGCCAGCAGAAACTGATCTCATGTATGTGTACTGCCGAAACTAGAGGCCTGGGATTTGACAATGACTTGCTGAATTCATTCAGCTTTTCTTTGTTTCTTTCTCTTGTTTCAACTTAAACCTTCCAAGGTATGTGCAATGGTCACTGGTTGTAATGTTTGTGTGTTTACATGGTTGTTAACACATACACATTTCATCTTTATAATAAAAAGTATATGCAATAACAGGAAGCAATCTATTTCATGTCATTACTACAAATAATCTCCACCTGGAGAGAAAGTGGTTCATAAGTCATGAAAGGCAGAACCTCAAATGAGCCAGGAAGGTAATTTGCCTTTATTTATTGTCACTCTGCCCAAGAGGTTCTTGAAATACCCAATCATTTAGGTTTCTTATTAAATAACCTCCAGTGAGGAGCTTCAGGTCTTTGGCATTCTTCTCAAGACTCATCATGTCAAGGGTTAATTTGAATTCCTGTATGTTGTTGATTGCATGGAGTTTGCATGGAAGTTAGTTTCATTTTCAGGCAACAGGCTTGACTATGGGGCTCACTAGCAGGGATAGAAATGTGTTTTAGTTTATACTAGTGCAAATAAAGGTAGCTGGTTGGAAAGCAACAGGAACGTATTGAAGAAACACAGATACAGTGAGGAATTGTACTTATTTTACTACTTTTTTTCATCAAAGACATTTTCGCTTGCTCAGTACTGTGCAACACACAAGCAACAATTGACAACAGTAAATGTGATTGACACTTTGAATAATAAAATACCAGGAACACCTCTGGCCAGTAGTAAGGTAAATGAGTCGTGCTTTAAATAGGCATGAGGTGTCAGATTGTTAGTGTAAGAAGCCATAAATATAAAGACTGGACAAGGCCTGATAGAATTAGGACAGTGGACTAGAATTACTGCATAAGTTAGAGTAGATTACATGCTTTTAGACTTCTTTTTTTATACCTAATACTCCCACTTATATAAAAAAGTATGTGACAATTATGAAAAATCATTCCCTTTTACAAGTATTAACAGTCTGTCATATTTATCACCTCATGTGATGTCCAGATGACACATACACGTATTAACAGCAGTCTCCAAACAGGTATGTCAAAGTTTGCCGAGGAGTTTTTGGGACAGGTAGAAATGAGTAATAAAACAATGTTATGACCCTGCTCTTTAATTTTACAGGGAAATTCTATAGTAAATGACCAGGTATTAATTCCTCTGGCACGTGCATTTCTGCAGCAAGTATTGTTTTATTGCTATGACATACACAAAGGAAGTGGGTTACTGCTGGTCTAGCAGTTACAGCTGTTCCTTAGGTATTGTCATCATTAAGTCATTTTGACCATTTTCTTTATTAACTTTTTTTCCTAAAAACTTGTATTGTGTTTAGTAAGATATCATTCTCTTCGTCCATTGACCACATATAATTAAACTGTTTAAGTATTTCTCAAAATCTCACTCTGTATCAAAAACAAATTTTCTGATTGAAGTTCAATATCAGCCATACTGCCCAGTTCTGGAATCCTCAGCATAAGAAGGATATTGAACTGTTGGAAAGATGAAAGATGATCAGAGGGCTGGAGAACCTCCCTTATGAGGACAGGCTGAGAGAGTTTGGCTTGTTCAGCCTGGAGAAGAGAAGGCTCCGAGGAGATCTTATAGTGACCTTCCAGTACCTGAAAGGGGCCTACAAGAAAGCTGTGGAGGGACTTTTTATAAAGGCTTGTAGTGATAGGGTATAAACTGGAGAGGGGCAGATTTAGGCTTCATATAAGGAAGAATTGCTTCACTGTGAGAGTGGTGAGGCACTGGCACAGGTTGCCCAGGGAAGCTGTGGATCCTCCATTCCTGGAGGTGTTCCTGGCCAGGTTGGATGGAGTGCAAAACCAGAATAATAGAATGAATAATCATACAAATACTGAAATAATCATAATAATTATAAAATAATAATCAAATAATCAACAAAAATAATCAATAATAATCATAAATACAATCAAAAGGTGTTTTCATTTAGCTTGATTTATTCAGAATTACACCAGAAATGTATTCTGTCATTACATGGTGCTTTTTTATTCCCCAGCTGGCATTCAGTTTTGAAACTATACAAGTTTAGTTCCGACGTTATTATTCTCAAGCGAAATCTAGAGATCACCCAAGCTGCAGTCTTGCTTGGATGCACTAGCACTAGCCATGAGCTAGACTTCCAGGACTGCTACCATCAGGCCTGAAAAGCAGCCCAGTAGAATTAGTTATGGTTCACAGAATCACAGAATCACAGAATAACCAGGTTGGAAGAGACCCACTGGATCGTCGAGTCCAACCATTCCCACCAATCCCTAAATCATGCCCCTAAGTACCTCATCCACCCTCACCTTAAACACCTCCAGGGACGGCGACTCAACCACCTCCCTGGGCAGACCGTTCCAATGCCTAACCACCCTCTCCATGAAGAATTTTTTCCTAATCTCAAGCCTAAATCTCCCCTGGCGGAGCTTGAGGCCATTCCCTCTCATCCTGTCCCCTGTCGCTTGGGAGAAGAGGCCAGCTCCCTCCTCTCCACAACCTCCCTTCAGGTAGTTGTAGAGAGTAATAAGGTCTCCCCTCAGCCTCCTCTTCTCCAGGCTAAACAACCTCAGCTCTCCCAGTCGCTCCTCATAAGATTTGTTCTCCAACCCCTTCACCAGCTTTGTTGCCCTTCTCTGGACTCACTCCAGAGCCTCAACATCCTTCTTGTGGTGAGGGGCCCAGAACTGAACACAGTACTCGAGGTGCGGTCTCACCAGTGCCAAGTACAGGGGGAAAATAACCTCCCTGGACCTGCTGGTCACACCATTCCTGATACTGTTTCAGATGCAGGCCAAGATGCCATTGGCCTTCCTGGCCACCTGGGCACACTGCTGGCTCATGTTCAGTCGGTTGTCAACCAACACCCCCAGGTCCTTCTCCTCCTGGCAGCTTTCCAGCCAGGCTTTTCCTAATTTGTACCTCTGCTTAGGGTTGTTGTGCCCCAAGTGCAGGACCCGGCATTTGGCCGTGTTAAACCTCATGCCGTTGGTCCCAGCCCAGCAGTCCAGCTTGTTCAGGTCCCTTTGCAGAGCCTCCCGACCCTCCAGCAGATCGACACTTCCTCCCAGCTTGGTGTCATCTGCAAACTTGCTAAGGGAGGACTCAATGCCTTCATCCAGGTCGTTGATAAAGACATTAAACCGGACTGGACCCAGCACTGAGCCCTGGTGAACCCCACTTGTCACTGGCCTCCAGCTGGATTTAACTCCATTTACCACCACCCTCTGGGCCCAGTCATTCAACCAGTTTTTCACCCAGGAGAGTTTGCACCTGTCCAGGCCAGAGGCTGACAGTTTCCAAAGCAGAATGCTGTGAGAAACTGTATCAAAGGCTTTACTGAAGTCCAGGAAGACCACATCCACAGCCTTTCCCTAGTCCAAGAGTTTAGTTACTCGGTCATAAAACTCGGTTGTGGTTAGCTAAGCCGGAATATGGCCATAGTTTGGTTTTTTATCTTATGGCCATGCTTCGTTTTTTTTTTTCCCCCCAATATGAGCAGATGGCTGTCATCTATCCTGTCCACATTGGTGAAATGCCTCAGACCCATCATTTTACCTTCTCAGCTCACTTCCTTCCCACCAAAGTGGCCCAGCTGTACATAAAGACATATCATTCCCAGATTTTGTCTCTGCTAGATCGCAGATATGTTAACTAATAAAAGCAAAAGCTTTGAATTGAGTAGAAAAATATGGGGAAACAATATAAATTTTACCATTTCACAACAATGATTTGAACACAGATGAAGTTTCAGTCCACTTAGCCCAGGGAATGTAACATTGAATCAAGTGAGATTTACCATTGGATTCAATGGAATAAGAGGCAGTCTACTATTTAAAGCTATTATCTTATTAAGTTAAATGAGAAATACAACCGAAACTTCACCACTGCCATTGTCTCACTGTGTTTCAACATGGCCTCAGCATGACATTTTTTTAACAGAGTGAAGGCTGGGTTTAGATTTATAAAGATATTCCAGGTGATTTTTATTTTCAGATGAAAGACAATAGTATGGAGAATATGAAGAGAAAATACTAGAAAAAGTGTTTTAAACTTCAGTGTTTTAGATTTGTTTCTGGTTGTCAGATTTCCTGAATAATATCAACTAATAACCATAATAATAACAAACTTTAGAAAGTATATCTGTGTTTTAGAGATTAAAAACTCCAAGATGCTATGCAATAATTCCTAAAAGAATTTGTATTTTTGGAATATGTAAGGGGGAGTTGTGCCAAGATATTTATATCTGAAATTTTCCTATTATACACTGGTTTAGAATATTCATACTTTAGCTTATAAAGAGCTTGAAAGCCTTTTCTGAGAGCAGGTGTTTTAGGATGATGTTTTTGTTTAGCATGTTAAACTATTTTCAAGACAAAATCATATATGATTTCTTTCCCCTTGAAATCCATAATCTATGTGATTCAGTGAATGTGCGTCGATAGAATTGTTTTTACTAATCTTGAATGTTTTTAAATGTCTTTATCTTTCAAGTAAAATATGGTCTTACTCAATCCTTCTCCAACATATTTTTTCCACTGGCTACAGTGGACTTCTAATTTGGGGATTCTGCTTTTAACGCAGTTTTTGAAATACAGATTTAAAAAGCACCTGGTAGAATGCCTAAACAGTTCTTGGAGCATCACACAACTTTTCTTCCTCAGAGAAATGCCGAGTACTGGGCAATAGCTGTGCTTCTCCCTCTGAGGGATTTAAATGTGAGTCTGTGTGAATCACGAAGGAAAGCGAGCAGGGGGTTATTCAACCATACCTGGATGGATACAGGTCTGCAGGGTACAGCAACATGGCAGAGCTCTTCTGACTTGGACAGTATGACTTAAGTTCAGCATACACTTTTGTACTTAGACAGCTAGGGGTCCACATTTTTATGGGAGTAATTCTGATCTATATATTTGTTCAGGGGTCTAGGAAGTAGAAATCTATGTAAAGAAATGTTAGTTATGCAAATCTTGACTAAATCAGTCAATTCGTTGGGATGTACAAATGTTAAAATGCAGACAGTTTCAGTTCAAATTAATGCAGTGTATTCATGACAAAATAATAGAGGAGACCTAAGATCAGTGGTGGAGAATGAACATAACATTTTGAAGGCTAACCAAAATTCAGGTCTTGGAGAGGGTGGGCTGAGAATTTGCAGTTTCCACTGAGGCCAGCATGGATTTAGAAGTGTTCAAGAACTCCTAGGAGCAGGTCTATTGTTTATATTACTTTTCTTGTGCATCTTTAAAGAAAAATATGGAATAAATTAAAGAGTTAGAGAGTTTTGAAATAAAGGAGATTGGCAAGCTAATGTATTAGAAGTGGGGATCTGCAATGAGACAAAGAGCTGCAGTCTGGCACTGCAGGGAAATAGAGCATGTGAAGAAGCGGTCCAGTAAAAAACATCAACTACCATGTGTACATTTTCAACAGAGAATGCATGTTCTAATGAATAAAAGGATGTCTGTTGGGATTTCCCTGATCTGTGGTTCATTACTCATATTCCCTCCTCAGATTTCACCCACATTGACAATAAATGTAGTAAGAAGACCAAAGAATCTTGTATTTGTTAAAGTTTCATGCCATCATCAACATATTCTGCACTAAGACTTAAGTTACTTCTCCCCACTGCAAATAATAGTTTCCATACTTCAGTACCTCGAGGGAGTTAGAAAATTACTAATTGATGTTTTTTCCCTGCTTTAAATCATTACTGTGTTTTGGACTTAGAAATGTGTGGCTAAGTCAGCTAGTCATCAACTGAGGAATTAGAATCCCCAGTGCCAACAGCAAATTCTCCAGTTCTCTCAGCAACCAGTTGAATAAGCTCCTCAATATTTAACCACGTCGGTTGAAAAGAGGCAGATTCTTTGTCTATGCTGTTTTCTCAGGAGAACCTAAACCTTCCTTGTCAAAATATGTGTGTTACAATGGACAATCAGCTGCATCTCTTCTAATGATGAACTTTTTCACACTGTATAAGACAATGCCTACTGCTGTCATGCATTCATTAAAACCCCATCCACAGAGCTATGTATACAACACAGTGGCTGGCTGGGAGTCGCAAACTTTCAAAGAACTTGTTTGTTGTGATGTTGGTTTTTTTTTTCCTCTCATGAGTGCTGGATGCATAATATTTTCAGGTAACTCTGACTACTGTGTGATATTTAATCACCTCTGCTGCCTCCCAGTCATCACTTTTATTGCATTATGCTAGTCAGCATATTCTGTGCACTTTAATATACATGAGGTTGAGGGAGGAATATCTTTCACTGAAAGCTTCATGGAAAATTTTGCCTTTATTGATTTCTGTAAAAAAGCCTGTTATTCTTAGAAAATCGATGAAAATGATTGCTGAGACCATATTTGTTCAAACAAACAAATAATACAGTATAATGACAACGCTATCTCTCATTTCCACATTTCACCTGGAGAAGGAAAACATTTGATCTGGAAAGACTGTGTACTACATCTGTCCACATGAATATATTTTATTCATGTGTATTAAAAAAATATGCAAAGAGTTTGTACAAGTTGGATATGAAAAAAATTGACAAAAATAAAACAAAATTCATCCAAACAGGCATTGCAGATTTGGTACTTCTGGGGCCAAACTGTCAGAGGCAGTCTTGCCATCCTTCTTTGGAAATATGCTGCAAATTTTATATGTGCAATTTTTCACAAGTAAATTCTTGCATTCCAAACAAAATTTTCATGGGAGAACTATGTCATGCATATAGAGCAAGCTTTACACAGCTGATGGTTACAAATCATCCATTCTTAGTGTCTATCTATTAAGAGCTATGGAAATAAAAAAATAAAAGGAACTTATGAATTTAAATTAAGTAACACCTCTAGCCTCCTGTAACACTGCATTTTTTTCCAGTCTTGTAAACACAGGAATTACTCATTCAAAACTATGTTTGCAATATGAAAATCACAATCAAAACGTGATTGTTGATGTAAAAACAAGAATCTGCTGCATTGTAACACATTTTTTATCTGAGAATGTACATGTCTTGCAATACATTGCATCACAGCTCAACTAGCTCAACGTGTCAGTGTTACACAGCCACCAATTAAGAAATATTCTTGGCATGAATGATGTTCTGCCTGAGGCCAGGTCACTGTCTGATGTAAAAGACTGGAGCTTCGGGGCACTTGCGGTTCTAATCCTGTGTTCTGTACAAACTGATCATTACAGAAACCTTGTGAGCCAAGGAGCTATTATCTCCATTTTACATATGGGGATTGAGATGGAGTCAAAAGTTGTCTTTGAATGTTCACAATGAAAAAATTTGCACAACTTTACACATTACCAGTACAGTTCTCATTGACTTTAACTTTGCTTACCTACAGTGACACTGAAATGAACAATTTGGAATTATCAGCAAGCCCATTTAAGGTGTCAACAGAGTCATATAATAACAACACAACCCTGATCATAAATCCCAGATGAAGGAATAAGCCTGCTTTCTCCTTGGGGGGAAAAAGTCCTCTATTTTTAAAGAAAAGAATGATTTTGATCCTTCTTTTAACTAACCAAAAGCAGCATCTTGACAATTTTAATGGACTAGTTATAAACTGATGGTCATCTAGAAATGTGCTCATTTTCACTTCTTTATATCCTGACAACTCTAAGAGTTATCAGCTGGAAAATTGACATGGGAACAAAATTTCAGTCACTAAAATCCTGCAGGACTGGATTTTACTATCCTGATGTTCTGCCTGCAGTGTCAAGGGAAATAAAGGCTTTTGATTCTTTAGGTGTGGGATCCAGTCAGCGTCCTGATTAGTTCTGCAAAAGTAAAGCTTTCCCAATACATTAAAATGCACAATCAGAGCCTTGAGAATCTTAGAGATTAACAGTAGTTCACAAGGCTTTGCACTGACCTTTGTTTCAGTATCAATTTGCATGAGTTTGCAACGTCTGCACTTCACTTTGTGTTACTGGTTGGAAACCTTGAATCCCCTTGCCAGAGCCTGGAGATGGTGAGAGTGCTCATCTTAACCCCAGCATGACACTTGCAACATAGCTGCCAGTATCACTTATGCATGAAACCAGTCCTGACAAACAGTATTGCTTTAAGCCTCCTGGCAGTGCTCTTCCCATGAAATATTGTAACTGTGAGGGCTCAAAACAATCCTCCTGGCTTGACATCTACCTATTAGTGAATTGCAAGGATGGCTTCTAACAGGTTCAAAGGAAGCATAGATTACAGTACCCAGGAATTTAATGTTGATTTAAGTTTTCGCAAAATAAAATATTTGGGTTTATCATTCACAACTCTTAGAATGAATTCCAATAATATTGCTTCACTTAAGTCACTTCATATGTTCTAGCCCTCATTTGATCACATAATGACACCACCCTTTAGGTTGGCATCATTCAGCAAGATTAACGTCCTCCATGAGTTCACTGTGCAAAGTGGAGTGGAGATTTGGAGCAGTATATGCCAGTCTATGAAGTGGCAAATAAGACATGGTGGCAGAGCCTCTGGAGATGCCTGCACTGCTCCTACCTCAAAAAACACTCGGCCCCTAGCAGCACCCAGACTCTTATAAACATTAACATTCACCCACAGATTTGGAAAGCAGAAAAAAAGGAATGGAAAAAAGTAACCTAATACAGCCTGATATTCTTTTTTCATGTTACATTATCCTGCCAACAGATATTATCAATCACAGTTTTTAAGAAGTATGGTGACATTCTAAATGGTCTATGAATATTACTTTGAAATTGAGCCTAATTCCTTAGATGAATTTTAAATTTACTTTCCCCTACCCCCACTTTTCCTTTTAAGGAGTTCTGTCTCTCTCTCTTTCTCTCTCCACCATTCCTCTTCCTCTTTCTCAGGATTTCCATGGCTACTGAAATCTCAGACTGCTGTAATTAAACTAATTAAATAGCAGGTAGAAGTACTATTAGAAAGTTTCTGTATGGTATTTTAAAGGTTTCTTGGAAAGTATTTTAAGCTGAATGAGAAATATAAGTGACCACAAAGATACCTGGCAATATTTTTAACCACTCGTCAGTAATGTTGAGCTATCAATTTACATAATATTTCCGAACACAAGATTTTAATTGGAGTATGTAAAATGAACATGACTTATTCCTGATATACGATACCATTCCAAATAAACCTCAAACCAAATCCCAACATATGAAACATTCACCTAGTTCTTTCTGAATATTTACTATGACACTTTGGACCAAATTCTCTGTATTGGCTCATTGCACAGAAATGAACTAGTGAACTATTGTTTATGGCTTCCAAATTATCATCTCCTCCACCGGCCTCATATAGGATATAGCAGCCTGGAGTAAACTGTTACGCACATGCTGCTGTCTGTTGACAATAGCTCCAGAGGAGTGCCCAAGACATGGGCTTAAATGCAGTCCATAGCATTATGAACCATAAAACTTCTCCATAGCTACCAGATCTTTCTGCAGAAGTGCCCTGCATACTTGAGGACTTTGTGGAAGCTAACTATAGCTTGATATCTGTTTTTTTAAGGACTCACTAATGACAATTCAGTTTGCAGTTGCAAAGTTTTAACCAGGTTCTGTCTGAGTCTCAGTATCATTTCTGCTTTCTCACTTTTCTGTTTATATATGACTATTGTCTGTTTCTTAGGCAGTAAGGAAAAAGACCTGTGTGTCTTTTGTAAGTATTGACAGGAATCCCCTCAAGCTCAACAAATTAGTCTTTTCTCAGGCTACCCTGTGTGCTCAAGAGCTTGCACATCTGTCTATACATATGCACAAGATAGACATATGGATTTATAGGTACGATTTTAAGAACGGTGGACTATTTCAATAATCAGTCTTTGATTTTGAATGCCTTGATGCTAACTGACTGGCTGAACAGACTTTTCACATAAGCAAGGAATGACGGGACAGAGTTTGCAAATTTTGTGTGCAGGATCTACAGACTCTTTGAACCACAAAAGATTTTTCTGAGCACATCGCCTAGTGGCTGGGTTGCTTTCTAAGAGCAAATAAACAGGAGGAATTTTCCACTTTTGACACTTTGCAAATACAGAACTATGTTACATACCTTATTGCAAGTCACAGTCAAAGAGGATTTTATAGTATCTGCAGTCTGGCAGGGTGACTGACATGCTAACCCATTTAATAATTTTAAGCCTCACCTCTCTGCAGTGTGATCCATCCTCTTCTGCTCAGGTAGGCTGCCAGAAAGCAATGAAGTTCAGAAGTGAACTCTGTGGGTACATATTCCTATAGCAGTCCCACTTTTCCCTTTATGATTCTCCTTTGCATGTGGAATCATTATTTTTGATGGAGAGCAGGATTTTGTCCCACAAATGCTGATGGACAGCTCATGCACCTGCATTTACTTTTTTGCAGGCAAATATTTGAAATATGTGGTTCTTCCTAGGTACTGATCAACTTTAAAATATGACTGTCTCTGTAAAATCTAAATCCTTTTTGCCTGAGTGTACTCTTTGATACCAACTATCTGAGACTGATGGATACGGCATTGGTTAATGTTCAGTTTTGAGTTGACTCTTGTAACCTTTGCTGAGATATCTTAAGGTGAGGAATTTAAATTTACAAATGTTTATTTGGAAACAATGCAGAGTGTATTATATCATTTATAACTACAGGCCCTCAATCCTGTAGTAATGACTTGCACTGCCTTAAGTAGGTTGTAATTAGAAAGCATATGATTCTTCTGGCTTTCACTATCCAGTAAGAGAGTGTAAACTGACATGAATCCACTGAAAGCAGTGAGTTGTTGTTATTTACCTAATGGCTGAGCAATGATGTCCCAAGTGAAATTGAAATCTAGCTTTGTTACATACTGTGTCATCAGGCACTTACTCTCCAAAGAATCTCCCTGTTGAAATATATGAGAGAAAAAAAGAAAGAGGAACAGAACAGCATAAAAGATAAAAGAGCCTGTCTCAAGGGGTGCCTAGATTTTCTGAGGCCTGACATAGTGTTTTACTTTCTAGGTAATGCTGCCTCTTCAACAATTGCTTGCCACTTTACACCAGTGCAAGACCTGATTTCACGTGTCTGTTTCTACTCTCTCTTCCTAGTAATGCTGAGAAACTGCAGTTCCCAATTAATCAGGGGTAGTAGGGGCAATTGAATATCTAGATAGGAACCTGGGTTCACTGGGTAATCTAGACTGGCTTGAATTTAGGGAGGTGTCTAGTCCAGCCTGCTGCTCAGAGGAGAGTCAATTATGAGACAAGGTTGCTCAAGGCTTTGTCCAGTGGTGTCCTGAAAATCTCAAAGGATGGAGCCTGCACAATCTCTCCAGGCAACCTGTCCCACTGCCTGACTGCCCTTTAGACACTTAATCATTTAGTGAGTGAAAAAATATATTATAAGAATTGGAAAAGGTAAGTGAATTGAATTTAAATGTTATGCGTGCATATGGCCACAAATAAAAAGAAGGATAAAGTATCAGAAACACTGAAAGCAACTTACTTAAATGTCTGTCATTTGGAGTCTTTTCAAGGCTAACTTCAAGGCTAGCTCAGGTTCATACTGAAGAAAGTATGACCATGCTGCTTTCAGACCCTGAGAAAACATTCCCAAATTTAAGATTGTACCTACCCGATTATAGTAGTCACTGAACTCTGCTCCACTGTGCAGATTAGTCCTCTTTTTACAGCACATCTAAATGACAAGAATCAGGAGCACAATCACCCATAAAAGATGAGTACTCATGCCTACCCAAAGGTTGAAAGCAGCAATCCTGTACCACTGAGAACACTCAAGAACTCAAAATACTGTGCTGAGTCATGCAAATAAAGGTTTGAATCCGGTCTCTCTCACACCATACAGTAACTCCTCAGGGCTGGCCTCACTGGCAGAAGGGTAGCCCTTTCTGGATTTTATGACTGGCAGTTGAATCTCATTATGACAGTAGTCTTTCATTTCATAAGTTTTTTGCATTTCATTAAATGTACTCCAAATTTAACAGAACCATTCTGTTCAAGGATGATCAAACCTTTTGCTTTAACCAGCAATAATAATACAGGAACCAACAGCAATCCTAGAAAATTGTAATTTTTGGATGATCTAAAATACTATAAGATGTTCATATGAGCTGTGATGGATTTTTTAGAATGAGAAAGGAACTGAAAATACAGCAAGTTACACAGATTTTAGTCTGTCTTCTTGAAACATAAATTAACCGTAGCTCAAAGAGAAATGTTGAAATATTTTAGTCCCAAAATAAGCTTTCAGGAATATATGATCATGCCAAAACATTAGCTATAGTGAGCACTACTTAACCCACACTGTAAATGAAATGCATGCAAGAATTCCAGATAGCTGCAAAATATGGAAACATAAAAACAAGATTAGTATTAATGAGAGGTCCAACATTTTAATTCTTTATTTACCTCTCTGTGCATTGATGACAATGGAATATTTTATGAGTTATCTATGTTTGTTTAATTAATTTATCATTCTTTCATACAAAGGTAATTGTTTTCACACATATATGAGTGTTGAAATAGCAGTCAAAAAAACACTGATCCTTCCCCTCTCTGAATTCTTGTAGGTGAAATTACAGATCAGAAACTCATTTTTTTCAGGGCAAATCCAACACATTACATTTTCTGACTGCTTGCATCTTCTTACTTGTACAATAGGGCCCATAGAACCTATACAGTCTGGTGAGGTGTCTGATGGGGAACTAGAGTTTCTCTTTGGTTAGTCTAGAATGGCACTTTGCATACAAGGACAAGTATTGAGCTTGACATCCTCCCTCTCAGAGGAGTGAGAGTATTTTTTAGGGCTCATGTTTTGAATAGCAGTGAACAGTTTATGACTTTTCAGGAGCATTTTTGGAATATCTTGCCCCATTCACATCTTCCCTACTGCCTGAACGAGGGGCTTGCTCTGTCCACTTTCAGCTTGTTCCTAGCCTCCTGAGCCATATCTGCAAACTCTCTTGGGTTTTGCACCATGAAGGCCATGTCCACTATGTAGTGAAGGGACCCAGAATCTGTAAGATATAATTTAAAATGATTTTTATGATAGCCAATACAGTCTGGAGGGAATGGCACAGATAATCTCACACCCCTTTGGATGCTGTGAGTCCTGAGCAGTGTAGTTTTAAACAGGACTCTGATTCACACACAGCACACCATGCAGATTGCATCTATAGAAGAGATACTCTAACTTCAGTATTTCAAGCCATTACAAGATTTTCTTACAGAGAAACAGCTCAATTTATAATTACTACAGTTAAAAAGAAAGGATATTCTCATGAGAACTTGTTGCTGCAGTGTTAGATGAAGGCAAGCCCACTAGTACTGTGTGGGAGGTGCCTGCAGGCTTCTCTGTGACACCGTGTGGGCTGAGATTGTCCTGCAGGCAAAGGATTTCTGCCACATGGCCAGGCCCAAGACTAAGCTGCATGTTTCTGGACATGCTCAAGCTGACTGATGAGGAACCCTGACTCCTTGATATACAATGGTCTTGCATTCAGGATCAGTACATCTTACAGTCTGTGCCCTTCAAGCTCGGGATAGCTGCAATGGCCAAATGCTGTTCCCTGTTTAGCTCAGTTCTGTGCCTTCCTTTTTTTTTCTTTTAATCCACTGAAACTTGCCCCTTCACACACACACCTTTTCTTTAAACCATATCTGCCTTCTCCCTCACTAACTGCATTCCTAGGCAGCACTAAAATAGATAGGGCATTTCTTACAAGTGTTGAATGCCTTTTGCTCTCCACTGCATTTAGAAAAAGTTGCAAGCACTGCAGACTTCTTCTAAAGCAAACTTTAGAAGGGCTTTTACAGCAGCAACATAGAGGTGCTCAGTAAACTTTAGATGAAGAGCCAATATATTATTATGTATTTTTCAAGGCCCTCCTCTTCTTCATGAAAACAAGGTAAAGTACACTGGGCAGTAAGGAATTCTAAACTAATTTATCATTGCTGAGTATCACTGGCCGGTAATACAGCTGTTATCTGCTGCACTGGTTTCTGGCTCTAACCAATTTTGCAATACCCTGGAAGTGCCTCATAACAGCACTTCTAGCAGTTTGTCCTACTTTTGAGGTTAACGACCAGTGAGATGATAGGAAGTGATAAAAGTACAAGTATGTAAGAACAGCAGCACTGAATATCCTTCCTTTACCAGACTGTGTGCAACCCTTCTCATACCTTTCCCACGAACCTCTTGAGAAGAGTTAGTTATGCAAGCCTGTTAGATGTGGTTCACACGGTAATGGATGAAGTCAGTTAAACTTCAGGGCGTCTCTTATCCTTACAGTTAGTTACAAAGAAAAGTAAACTTTTCTTTTTCTTGTATTTTTTTTTATAGCACACTTTACATAAGAATAGCTGATAAAAAAGGATAATTTGCAGAAAAGGTTGCTATTCTCGGAAGAGCTACTTTCAAGTATCACTGTCCAAATTCTGCATCACGGCCAAAAAAAAAGAAAAAAAAGAAAATTTACCTTCAGATCTTGAACTTCGAACTCTCTCAAAATAAAAAGAGAAAGAAATCAGAAATTAATTTGAATTAAAGTCCCATCAAGAAAAATATTTGGCATATACATTTATATGTCCAGTGTCTTTCTTGAAATTTAGGGATTAAGTTCCAAAATTAAGGAAGCAAGAATATCCAGGCATAAAGTTAAATACATGCAAAGTTTTCAATTATTTTAATAGCAACAACAAATTATCAGGCATTCATCATTATACTTGTTTTATGCTGTATTTATACTTACTGTAGGGTATATGATAGCATCTTCTGTTAACAAAGAATTTGCAATTAGCTTCAAAGAGCAGAGGCATACAAGTAAATGCAAAGAACAGTCCTGCACCTTGGCCAAAGTTAAAGCTCAAACCTAGCCAATATTGGGCCAGAAGGGATTATTTGGATAATTCTGTGTAGTTCAGGGACACAGCTATCATTCAAGCACAATACACCCTGTTTTGCAAGGCATTCAGGAAAGAAGCTTATTGACTTCTCCAAGTTAATTAAATTATGCAGGTCTGCCTGCCTGCTATCTCCTGAGGTATTTATGTATTTGTTACTACAAATGCACTTCACTGTTGTGTTACAACAACTTATATCCAAGAAAGTGAAATATGGAATCCTCCTGGTAGGCTTCCAGCAGTTCCTGCAAACAGGATTTTTCCAGGATTGTCAGAGAAATGAGAGAAAACTGTCTTATTTCCACCAGTGTAAAGACACCAATGTCAGTCTCACACTTTGGTGCCTCTCCAGCTATTAAACTTCCACCCTGCCATCAGGATGAGGTTGTTAAAACGTGAAGATTTCTCTATGTCTATATTAGCAATTTCACTAGAGCTAGAATTTTCTTACATATAAGCTTCACAGCCTATTACAAAAACTAAAAATATTTTATTCAAACCTCCTAATGGTGGATTAAAAAGCATACTTCTTTTTTTTCAGGTCACTGGTGGAAATTAACTTCTTACCCTTCTGATTTACTGGATCTATTTAGCAAGTCACAGTTTCTTCCACAGTTAATAAGGAGTTAGCAAGTCCTTTCACTTAGAAAATAATTCTATGTGTTATCACTAGTTATGCCTATATAATTGAAATAAAAAGGAAGAGAAAGAAAAGAATAGAAGAGTGAGAGAGAATTTAAGAAAGGAAGAAAAAAGGAAAGGAGGGAGGGAGGGAGGGAGGGAGGGAGGGAGGGAGGGAGGAAGGAAGGAAGGAAGGAAGGAAGGAAGGAAGGAAGGAAGGAAGGAAGGAAGGAAGGAAGGAAGGAAGGAAGGAAGGAAGGAAGGAAGGAAGGAAGGAAGGAAGGAAGGAAGGAAGGAAGGAAGGAAGGAAGGAAGGAAGGAAGGAAGGAAGGAAGGAAGGAAACAGTCTACCTTTTTGCTGCAACCCCTCCTGTTCAACATGTTTCCTAGTGATGCATTTCATGGTGACATGTCACATGTTGTGTCAGTCATACAGTATTACATTAGCAGATGTGACTGACAAACCCCAAAGCGACAGCACAATGCAACACATCATTGAGGAAACTTGGAAAAAAAAGATTCCCCAAATATAATGAAAAGGATGCTTTTAAACATTCCTCCTAATTGTTCTTTCTTTGCCTGCAAAATTCTGTAGGACTTAGGAGACTTTTGTGAACCGTGAGCAGGAAGCACTGTAGTTTTATTTAAATCTGAGTGTCTAGGAAGTGGACAAACGTATGAATTTGTGTGTTAGGTGGAGATTAGGTCTGCAGGGCTTTATAAAACTGTGTTTTCACATAGTAAGTTATATTTGTGACTGGCTTGACATGCATAAGTTAGTTGTATATTATTCACTGAATTTGTCATACTTCATCTTTTTCCTCTTACTATTTCATTTAAGACAGGCTGTCCTAATGTACTGTAGGTGTGAGCCATCCTAGCTTTAAAAGCTGGTTAGCGCAGCATCCTGTGAAGAGAAAGAGTGTTATAGCCTGGCCTCTTTTACCTTCAACATAGCTAAGTAGCTGCACAGCTTTTGCACAGGGAAATTTGAGTCTGTACTTTTATTCTGTTACCTCATTTGAATTCATCTCTGTGACCAATGATGTGCTTTTTTTTTTTTTCCTTATTTGAAAAACATGCATACTTGGAACCTTAAATGGGCCTGTCAAAACCACCTGTGTTTACTTACACATTTCAGGTAGAAGAATGTTGATAATTTTCCAAGCCAGACCACATTGTTGAAACTGTATTTGTGGTCAACAAAGCATTCAATTATTATGCCATCTCTGAAACAGAGGGTGGTAACATCCCCAGTCCCTATACTATTCTGGGCACATAACCTTGCAGAAAAGCATGTCAGTGTAACACTAATCAAAAAATGACATCTCTCTCAAGAAAACTCCAAGTTGGAAATGATGTAGCTAAGTGGTGACAAAAGCAGGATGGACAATTTTTCCCCTTATTCAAGTCTGATTGTTGTTGACAGAACTTGAATCTTTAATTTAACAGGGTAATTTACACTGACAAATGTGACCTTTAAACTGAAATAAGAGGGGTCCCTCACTGGCTGAATGTAGTCAGTTAAAATAACACCACTTAAGTTGGGAGGTAGACTCACTAACATGTTTCTGTTATGTAACAAATAACTGCATAAACTGAATTGTCATAACTACCCTTGGACACAAGTAGACCATGCTAAATGTAAGTGAGTGAAATAGTCACTCAAGATGTAATGGTGTCTAAGTGTATCCATATCCAAATGCTAATGTAATGTATATGACTCAGTTGAGCTGACACACAAACATGTTAAGCTATATGACTACTTAACCATATGTCTGACATTTCAAAAGAAGACTTCTTTGTGTATAGAACCATTTATCATGTTTAAGTCAGGCAAATTGCACCAACAGGGTTTACTAGAGAGCAATGTAGGAGCTCATATCAATGAGAATTTCAGGTGGTCACTTTTTAACAAGCCTGACTGTTTGTCAGCCTGCTCTTGAACACTTACAAAAGATTATGAGTTCCAGACAAAGCATAACCTGCAGTCAGACTTGATAGATAATATATGTACAAAGATACTTTATTTTTTTTCTCAGTTCCTTGTTGTTTTTTGTTGGGCTAGACTCTTAGAGTGTAAATAATTTCAGATACTAAGGTATTGTGAGGTAGGCAAAATACTGAGGTTTTTGAGAGATTGTAGAGAAGACTCAGCCATAAACCAAGCCAGCAAAGAATAAAACATAATGCATGAAAGTTCTTTCTGTTTTGGCATCATCATCTGCTGATTTACTAAACTGGGCAGCAGACATATATACATATTTAGACATGTGTACTAACCTTTTTGATGCACATTGTATGTAGCAAGTGGAATACTGAAAGATTAAGCCTTAGATGTAACATTCAGCTGCCTGAAACTGATGTGGGCAGATGCCCTGTCTTAATTCTCCATGCCCTACTTAATCTGCATGGATATGTGAATAGCCATTCTTTCAATTCTTGTTCAAAAGTCATTCTTACTTAGTTTTCAGTGGGAGAAATTATTATTGATGTCTTTGCTTGCAGACATCTGGCCAAAAATGTTATGTAATACTTGTGTTTTATTATGAAAAGATTTTGTTGTCCGCTTTATAACAGGAACTAATAACCGCTGGACATAGCACATGCCTCTTAAGCAAACCAGGCTCTTTTTTGGCAGGCAGAGTCTCTCCCTTCCAACAGTGTGTTAAACATAGCGAGTTTGCACACTTTCATTTATTGTGCTGGACAAAGCCCACACAGGCTAAAGTACCAGTGAAGTCATTAAGGGGTGCATGAATTCAGGGGGAAAAAAGGAACAGAAGAAAATAAAAGCTGCTTCAGAAGACCTTTTCTTTTAAGTAGTCCTTGTTCCTTGTCAAAAGCTTTTGGATGGATGGCCTGTTCCAAAATCTTTTCGTGGGTTTTGCATACAAATTTGGTAGAGAGCAGAGGGAGAGGGGAGGGTCAACACAGCAGGGCCTAAGATGTCAGGATGAATCTAAGGTTCCATTGAAACATTCTGTCTGTCTAAAATAGGATTATTACTTTTTCAAACTACAGAGGAATATATGGGTATTAAAAAAATACCTACTGCTTCCTTTTTCTTATGGCTGGCTGCAAAGAACCTATATGGCCATAGGTTGAAGTGTGACAGATAATTAATGTCGGACAAATATTTCAAAATATTTGCAACGTGAGTCTGAAAGTTCGTGTGTTTATCCATACTTATTTGGTCTAGAAATAGGGCTGACAAACAAGCTTTCTTCTTAGGAGATTCTTGCCACCATCTAATTGTCACAGAGTCTGAAATGTTGCAAGAATAAACTCTTCTGTGATGTTTCAGTAATCAGGCTTTTGGAGTATTATTTGGATGGGAGTTGTGTACTTCAGAATAGTTCTAATGATGTCAGTCCAGGATCTTCCTCATAAAATTCAGAGGGAGTTTAAAATAAGTCAGCCTTAATGCAGTTCAGTTTTTTTCTTTTTTTATTTAATTTTTTTTTATATTCAAGGAGAGATCAGCCTAATTTGTGTTTAGTTTGAGAATTCAAGTTTAGGGCCAGTCATAGAACAAGCATGAAATTAAACATCTTGATAGAAGTGCCTTGCTGCTTCAGTAAATTGCTAATCCATTACAGCAAATATCATCTGAGCTATGTATCATATCATTGAGACCGTGTAAATGTATATTGTAACTGTTTCAGGAGAGGTTTGAAAGCTGTCAATCCTATCTACTTTGGGGGTTTTTTTAATTGTTTTCCTATTAATTTGTTCGTTAAGCAATTTTGGGGTTTGTTTTCTACAATTTCTGCAATAAGAACAGCATTTTTTTAAAAAAAAAACCTTCCTCTATCTTAAACTATACTCTGAATTCCACGACTATGTCTTTATACTGACTCCGAGTTCCTAACTTATTCTCCAGGCTTATGCTGACTAAGAGCAAGGGATTTTGAGTTTGAAGTAAAAGCCTCTGCGGTTGTTAATAACAGTGAAGACAAAGGACATCTTTCTCCCTTGTTGTGTCAACAGTGCTGCTGCAAACATTGTAGCCCCAAAGCTACAATGGAAGTTGAGGAAGAGATAAAAACATATCATTCTAAACTCAAGGAATGCTGACAGCCTGCAGAACTGGCAAAAGGTACCACCTTGGTCTTTCTGTTTACTGTCTTCCTACTTGAGAATGTGAGTGCAGAACAGATAGCATTACAATGACCACAGTGTGACTAAATCTAACTGGAAATTCAGAAAATCTAAGATTGTTTCTTTCATATTGCTCCTTGGAAATCTGATCTAGCTACTGGCATCTATGTGGTCCTGGGATTTATTTCAAATTTGCAACTATTTTATTATTTGATTTTGCACTCTTTTCTTTAATCTGTACATGCTGCAGCTGTAATGTTCTTACTTCATGACAGCATAGCCACAAAGAAAGGCTACCTGGTTTGGTACCAAAATGTAACACAAAACCTATTATCTTCATTATATACGTTACATAATGAGATAGAGGTATAATCCGTGTAGGGTTCAGTTTAAATATACTTTAAAGTGGTCTTTAAAATGAACTAACTCTACTACGCAGCCTTTTATAACACCAGGGAATCCTCATTTTGTGACCACTCTTTTCGATGGATGTGAATGTTCAGGTCAGTATCCACAGAAAACGAAATTCAGGGATTTGAAAAGAAGCTAGGATGTCTTTAGTTTATTATTTAATCAGTCAGCCAGTCTCAGGCTTGGTATTATACTCACGACTGACTGTTGAAAGCCTGAAAGACAACGTTCAGGAATAGTAGAAAGGGAAGAAAGCTGTCGTTTCTCCTATGCATTCCCCTGACCCACCACATGCTCAGATGAGGATTTGATAGGCTTATCTGCATTTTGATTCTATTCAGTAGTCATTGTCTCTGAAAATGTGCAAATAAAATAATGAAGAACATGATAAAATAGAGCAGGAAAAATCTCTTTTCTATTTAAAGCAGCTGTTTGGGTGCCAGCTGCTTAGTAACAAATACTTCTTTAATGAAATCAAACAATCCAGCAGGATTTATTGATTGCTAACAATTGTTTTAAATACAGTCTGGTAGGCTGGGCTGTTTGCATCTTTTTTTTTTTGTCCAATTAGTTCAGTTGGTTTGAATTAGAGATACTTTGCTATTATCTTGAAAAAAACCCCGCAGCTCAGTAGACAGCGTATTATTTTCCTCCAGAATAAAGTGTGAGAGAGATGCATCGAATAAAAGATTTTGATGCTATTCCAGCTGTTTAGGGGAAGGCAGCAGTGTGCCTTGTCGAGCCCTTTCACCTCAGCAACTGCAGTTCAAATCCATCCTGAGATCTTGAGTGGAAAGGATGTGATGTTCTCTCCTTGGAGCCTGTTGAACAGTGGAAAGGACAAGGACCCCTGTGTTTTGTGGCGCTTCAGAGCCAATTTCTGCAAGAAGGATAAGAGAGTCCTGGGGAAACTTAAATCTTAGGGCTGACCTCTATCTGCCTGTAGTTCTACTCTTCCTGACATTGAGAGGAAATAAATCAGCACTAGTGAAAGCTGATGGACTAGGTGGCACACGAAGTCCTTTCAGCCCTGTTCTCTATGAACTTATGAAAATCTGCTGTTGACTTTAAGATAGAAGTTCTATTCCCAGACAAAGCTCTGACTTCTCACAGTTATATACCAGTCATATCAATTCTAGTCAGAAATCCCTAAGCACTTCGCTATTTTAAGTACACCGGCACAGCCACTAAGGGACTGATCCTAAAGGGCTTTTAGATTCAGCAAAGACTCTCTCTGATTTCCTGGGGATTTTTAATACCAAAATATTGAAGTCTCCAACCCAAACATGCATGCTGTATGCAGCAGAAGTATGTGAAGTCCATTGCTGCTGATTTCAACTATTTTTCCTCTGCCTGACTAAGCGTCTGAAATTCTGTATTCCAAGGGTTGGATATACCTCATAGAACCACAATACCAAGCTGAGATAACCATTCAAAGGCACATACAGCTAAGAAAACAAATGGAGTAGATAATTGACTAAAAACACTAATGAGTTTTCTTGAATGATGTGTTTAGACAAACAAGTGCTGGCATATGATATATTGAAACTAAATGGTAGTTTGAAACTATAGATGCTAGGGCCCCACACTGTGGGGTAATGCTATTCAAATGTGTACAGATAAATGACTTTGTTAAGCCTTTGCTCATGTAACAGCTATCCACAGAAGTAGACCGTTGTTGTCATTGTGGTTATTCAAGTGCATAAGAACTGCTGACACCAAGTGCGCAGAATGGGACTCATATATATTTTTAAACTAAATAGCTCACATGAAACATACTAGTTTATCTGATACTTGGAGTCCTTTCTGAGTACATTGTGCTTTGTTCTGCAGCCCTACATTATGTCAGGTATTTTGATCAGTATGTGAGGGTAGCAGGAACACATAATGTACACCAGAGAGCACTTGGCCTACTACGTCATCTGTAAAATTTGTGGTAACTTTATATCCAAGTTCAGATTTGCCCTATCCATTGTGGACCCATGTCTTAATCAGCCTGTGTTGTCAAATCTAGAACATATTTTCTTCATTTGACACACAAAAACTTGCTGCTTCCAAACATTTTATCCTAATAAATAACATCATTCAGATTTTTTGTGTCTGTCCTAAAATGAGAAGTAATCCCTTGGCCAGGTATTGCCGTGGAAGGGTGTGATCATTACATGGGCAAATAGGATGCACTACATTTTGCACAATACCTTAAACCCAAACCTGTCACCACCATAGCGAGGTTGGAAGAGTGTCACACTGACATATCTCAGCCTGTTGCCTCTTAACAAAGTTTCAGCATGTCTTTAAGCAGATTATTTGTAGTGTGGAAACAATCCACTTATCAGGTATGGCTTTTGCTTAGCAGTTAGCTGTCACTACAAATCAGTAAGACCATTAAAACCACTAGCCTAGATCAGCACCTGCTAAAAAGTCATTGGCCACTGGTTTTTATACACTATTTAAGGCTATGCAAAGCTGAAAATAATTTATTAAAATATATACTACTGGTGAGAAGCCTTTTTTGACACTGTGGGCTTATAGTCACAAGGAAGAATAGCTTCCCCTTGGATAACTGCAGAGGCTCCCACATTTGGCTCCTCTCTCGGAGGTAATCACTCCTGAAAGAGGTCTCCCAGATTTTTTTTTTTTAAATGTATCCTTTTCCTCAGCTCCACTGTATGGAGGTAGCAACTACTGTAAGAACAGGTGGCACATCACTGCAGTGGTGGCAGGATCCCTAGAGAAGGCTAAGAGTGACTGAGTGTGGGTGAAAACCACTTTTACCATCTCCCATTTCTACTCAAATATCATATCAGGAGAATTTTGTAATTAGTGCTTCGTAGAACTGCATTTTACATTCTAACAATTTAATTCCAGTTTTTGCAGAACTTGTAAGAATATACATTACCTCACAGTTTAACATTCACTGATACTCCATTTCCATTCAGTGGCAGGGACTTTGACAGATCTCCAGAAATACTGTTACTGCTACAGTAATGGTCACAAATAAGGCTCTAAACCTTCTTGTGCCAGGCGCTACATAAAAAGTCACAGACAATCTTTGAGTTCCAGCTTTTACACATTAGCTAGATGAAAGTTCATGGGGGAAATAAAGGCAAAAAGAAACTAAATTTCTTTTCAGGCTCACGCATGGAGGATGCTCAGACTCTTTTGAGCCTCAGAAATAGAAGCTCAAGGGCATATCCAAGGATCAGCTATAAATTTTATACACCATCTTATATTCAGTCACTGCCTTACTGCCAGGCCCAGAATATAACCCTGTAGATTACAAGAGCCTTTTCTAAATTCTTTAGAAGAGTAGGAACACTATTAATATGAAGACACATCAGAACACGAACTCACAGTAAAAGTAAGGCTTTCACTGTTTTAAAGACCTAATGGTAAATGATTTATCTGATAATTCAGGTTTAATTGATACAGAAATATATAGTAGTAACAGAACACCTACATGTCCTATACTAATATTGTTTATATTCCGTGACCTAAAGAAGTGAACTACAGCTGAGCCCCTGTAGTGTTATATGTTGGACATAAATATATTCTTACACTTACACAATCCAAAATCTAAAAACATTTATTTTCCAGTCTTCCAAGCTATTTGAATGCAAATTAAAATCTTTGAGTTGCACATAGTACATTTGTTATCTCCTCTTCAGTTGAATATAGTCAACCTGACCTTGTGCAAACCAACTGCATCTTGGTTGCACTGAAAATGACATATTTTTTGGTCTGTTGTGCAGAGAATCTACATAGAAATGTCAGGCAAAATATGAGAAAAGATCCAGATGCAAGGAAAATGAAGGGGTGGAAGCAGTTTGATCAAGTGCAGGCATCTGTAACAGGTACAGTGTATCTCCTCCTAAACCAGAAACTCATCTAGAACAGACTAATTCTTCCCTAAAGATGTCTGTTTCTCTCTATTGACACTGAAGGGTGCAGGAGTAACTGGCTCAGGTGTCTACACTGTAGATCTTTAAAAACAGAATAATATCAATTCTATGCAACACATCCTGTCTTAGGTCACAGCAGAGATCTTTGGTGAGTTTAAGAACAGAGTGACATCTATAGTTCAATTGTTTGCCAGGAAGCATGAGACTATCTGTCCTGGCTTTTTGGAATGTAATTTATATCATCTACATCACTTAACAAAAGGGCTAAACTGAGTTCAAAGTTGCCTGACTCCAAACTTAGAGATCTTAACTTGTTCCTTTTATGAGAGACAAGCCCAGAAGCAACTCCAGCTTTTCCCTTTCCCTCTTCCTGGATGTTGCCTTCAATGTTAGTTTGAAAAAAACATTAATGAAAAGAAGGTTGACTTAGAGAAAGGTAAACAGTTCAATAAATGCCTTTCACAACACAATTACAAAAAGAATTTCTATATCGGTGAAGGCGGGGTGCGAATATAAGCAGAGAAATTTCATGTTCCTTAAGTGTGTGACTCAGAATGGAACCATCTTATATTAAAAGTATTTTTGTCATTTTCAGAACAGATTGATAGGAATCCCTCGACTCCGAATTTCCTACTTCTTATTTTTTTTTTCCTTAATTCTCAACATAGTTCATTTCCCCCAAGCACTTTTTTTTCATAGAACTTCAGAATGGTTTAGGTTGGAAGGCACCTTGAAAGATCATTTAGTTCCACCCTTACTGCTTGTGTGCAGGGACATCTTGCACTAGGTCAGGTTGTTCAAAACCCTTTACAGACTGACTTTGGCCCTTATCTTCCACTGAGATGACCTTATAATTTCCATGGCATAAAACTCACCTCAAAGCTGACTGACATGGCAATTGGGGATCTCCAGACAGATGGAAATTGAACATATCCAACTTCAGCATTTATTCAATACACAGCCCTTAACTACATGTAGAACATTATCAAATTAGGAGGAGTTAAATTAGGTTTTGGGGTTTTTTCCCATTTTTTTATAAGATATTGAGAAACTGCTATAGTAACTTTTTGCCATATCCCATTGGTGCAGTGGAAATACAACACAGTATTTTTTCCTGTTTTTTATCACACTCTAAAGTGAGTTAAAAGTATTAATGCATAGTTTCAGGTGAATTGGTTTATAGTACACAGATCCAGGCTGGAAAGTGATAGAGGATTTGAGTTCTTTGTGTCATTATTCTTTTTGGTTATACTTTTGAATGTGTAATATGGCTTAGAAAAAAGCATGTTTCGTTTTTCATGCTCAGGCATGTAACAACTACTTATGCGTATATAATTTGGCATCTATAAAACCAGATATAATTTTTAAAAATCAGGTACAAATGTTTCAACCAAATTCTTAAGGAATTCTCCCATTTTGTCTACTTAAGAACACTTAGCATTGCAAATTTACAGAAGTAAAATTCTGTCTGACTTCTAAACCTTGCAATGTAATTAACTGAGCCTTTATTAAAAAAAAACCATAATTTGCAAGCCAGCATACCATTAACATATTAATGCTCTGAATCTTTCTGTATGAGGCTCATGAATTCAGTTGTTCTATATCTATAAGATGCTGTGGCAGAAGTAGAAAAGTGAGGTAGTGTAGCTCAATTACACCAATCAAAAGGTTGCTGTGTTCAAAGACAAGGATTAGTGTTAATAATTTTTCTCCAGGGAAGAAAATGCTCAATCCATGTTCCTTTAGGGCCTGTAGATCCTTGTCAGGATGCAGAAAGGAAAGGATTCATGTAACTAGGTCATTTCAGCTTCTTTTGTTTGGCAAGAATGATCTATAAGATAAAACATTAGGCGGCATTTTCTTACATGATTGTTGTTTTATTGTTTTATTAGCATTAACTATATTTACTAGGGTTATATAAGTACATTTGTAATTAGAAATTGTCATCTTAAACCTTTAAAAATCTCTCATAAAAACACAAAAACATTCTTCAGTATTGGTTCAACACTCTAAAATTACATTTATCGTTATTATACAATGAAATAATAACTATAGACAGCACATATAGTGCACAGATATTATTGCATTTCACTTTGCATATGTGCATACTATTTTTAAAATGTTTGCTACAATGCAGTAACATGAAGTAATCCAAGCTGGGACAATACAATATACATATACTATTCACATATGAATTAGGAAATAAATCTGTCTGTGGTCAGTTTATAACAAGAACTTACCTCCCTTCTTCATCGTTATACTAATATTCTTACAGCAGAGAGAAGTACAGACAGAATGAGATGCAAGTGCAGCACTTGCAGCTCCTGCAAACAGCTTCTGTAAGTTTGATGTCACTGATGAGTTTATAGGAGGCTAACAAAGGGTGAAATCAGAGAAGAATGTATCCTGATCTGATTAAGCTTAATCGAGCTGCTGTCAAAGATAGCCAAGGTTCTTGTCAGTACCTTTCTAGCTCCCTCCACGAGCTCAGAAGAGGGGTACCCTGATTTGTCCACCTCCAAATTTTTTTTTTCCTGTCTGGTCTCATTAAAAAATGTACTGGTACTGATGGCTTTGATGGTTTTCAGTGGAAACTCCCTCCTTACATAGGCAGATATTTGAATTAAGGCAAAATATGGTGCAAGAAAATGGAAAGCAGGAAGGTGAAGGCAATGTTTGTTTATACCTTGTTTATACCTTGTTATATTATTAACACTTATCTGGGATTTCTTTGAAATTTCAGAACTGAAATTCAGTCCCAGATAAGTCAATGACAAAACTATTTCCATGTTGCTATGATCTTCCTCTTATAACAAGCTACCTGAAGGGGAGTGTGAGGCAGATTCCTGTGCTTTTGTATTCACTGTATGCCTGTCAATTCTTAACTCCATTTATATATGACTGAGTCAGAGTTAAAACTTGCTACATGGAAATATTTCCATTCTTAAGTTTAGTCACATTCACTTATTTTGAATCCTTCTGGTCAATAACCTATCCTCTTTGAAAGATTTTCCCAAAATACATGTTGCACTGTTTCCCCTTCAGCAACACACAATTATTTGGGAAGAAATTTTTCTGTACTAGTATACGTATGAAGATTAAACAAATAGTTAATAGAAAACATGCTGTCCGTATTGTGTTTTTCTCCAGTTATTACATGAATTTATTAACATGCTTAGGCTTCTGTAGAGGTTATATTTTTCAGGTCTTATCTACATATCTCGTTTCCCTGCCCTAAAAAAGTTTTTAGCATCTAAATAAATTATGTAACATTGAAATGTTTTGAAGGAAGTAGAGCCATAAAAGTTAGGTCTTTGCTGGGCATGGTTATAAATGACTTCTGAATTTCTAGGTGTGTGAATTTTTGTCATTCATCATGGGTTTGTGTTTTTAACAAAGTAGAAAGGAAACTGGTATTTACGTTGTTTCAAAAGTAAGATGTAGTTTCTTCTCACATACGAAACAAACAAAATCAATGTTTTCTAATTTTATGCCATACAGAGTTCATAAAATGTTCATGTTTAATTCATCCATTTTGTTGAATCAAATTGCTTTATTTTCCTGTTTTAACTTAATTTTAATGAGTTCTAGATTACAACTACAAGTTTTGTTCAGAAAAGATGAAAATGGAACTTTTCAACTTCATTGAAATGCATCGTGATTTTTTTTTGAAGTGACACATCTTCTCATCAGGTATATTTTCAAGAGTTTGTCTCCTATGAATTCTCATTTCCTAGAAGAAATAAATAACATGAAGTAATTTACAACATTTCTAACAATGTTTTATCTTTCCTCAAATTATTGTGTTACTATTGATTTGCATCAATGAAAATAAAATCAAGTAATACTAATTGCTCATATATATCGGAGCATGGAAATACCCAAATGAAGACTGGCCAGCTGTGTGATAATTATATTTACAACTTTTTTTCTATCTCTTTGTGTTTTAAGTGGATTTTGTTCCATTTTAGAGTTTTGCAGCTCAGTTATCATAAGGGCAGATTTTAATGCTATGTTAGCTGTAGTAAGTGGTATGGTTTATATACTTATTAGCATAACGAGTGTCTTAAATCCTTATCTTAACGTATTCCAGTTTCTCATAATAAGAGGTTGCAGGTACATAGATTTAAACAGCTAAATTTAAATCTTGTTTCAGTCTTGGCCTTTAGGAAACTGTAGGCAGGGTATTGGGTCTGGGTTTCCTCTTAAAAAGGAATACCATCACTAATTTTTGTTATGAAAGGAAACCAGAAGGACACTTGATCAAATGACTACATTCCTATTCAGGAACAAAGCTAAAAAAATACAACCTCTCAGACTTCAGGAGAAAGCATATTCTCTTTGAAAATTTTAAATCTCTCTGAACAAATATATAAATTCCAGGTGGCTTTTAGACTTTACAACAGGATTTATTTGATTCTGTACTACCTTTAAATCGGTGTTGGTACTTATTTACTGTAAGTGATTTAGTAGGGTTTCTTTGGTCACTTGCAGAGAGAGCTTTGTTTTCCAGTCTTTTCAAGTGACATTCATCTTATCAAACATGGATGTCTAAAATGTATTTCTGAGTTAATTGGCATAAGCTTCCTTTACAGTCAACAAAAGGAAACAGGTGTTTTTCTGAGGAGTATATGTCATTAAAAAGTATATGTCTGAAATCAGTCAAATGACTCATGCCTTAGAAGTTCTTTTATCTCTCTACTGATTGTAAATGGGCTATACATTTACAAGTTCAGAGATAAACTTCTCTGACCATGCCTGAAGTTGGGTGAGATGCATTCCTCTTCTACTCACAAATATTTTTGTATTTTTTGACTTACAAAAATGTACTGACATATCCTGCTCTATTTTAAGTATATTTAAGAAACTGGAATGATTAATAAGCATCACCAAAGAGAGACATTTTATCTTTAGTTTCATGAGCACAGATTCGTTTTATGCTTGAAGTATAATAGTTCCAAATGTCTCTGTTGAGGGCTACAAAATGAGGTCATGAGAAGGGGATAATTCAAAACCTGAATCCATGTTGCCTTCTGCATCTTGAACAGGGTGTAAAATTGTGTTAATATAATTCCAATAAAATCCATCATTTTTAATATTCTCAACCTAACAAAAAAATTTTCTATTTGTCTCCGTGTAACATTGCATCTCTCAGCTTATCACCAGCAGTGTAAAAAAAGGCATAGATACACATTTATCAAAGACTAATCAAGACAGGATATTTCTGATCTCTTGATTCCCTTAGGGGAACTGCTTCCACCTAATGCTGTGCAAGCCAGTTATTTTCTCAAGTTCTCTGGAGGCTTCTGAAATTTATTTCCAAAGGTATCTATTCATAATATGTTGCTTTTTAAATACTGTTTTGCATTTATTTATAAATTAGAATTAATATTATTATTTTAATCTTGTATGCATGAGATATTACTCTTTTTCCTTAATATTACCCTATTCCAGGATGTGAGGGGTAAATATAAACTAATGTTACAAATTTTCCTCCTGTTTCTTGTGGAGGATAAATGTAAGATTACTCACTCATTTGGCAGAAAATTCAGTTTAAAATGTTCTGATTTCTGCAGTATATAACCATACCTTCATCTCAAAAGAAATCTCATTTCGAGAGAGCCTTTTTCAGGCATTGGTTCCATAGAAGCATAGTTTTCAAGTATGTTAACTCTTATTGATTATGAAAACTTGCAGAGCCACATAGTAACACATCAATGATTAAGCCAATAAAAACAAATAGCATTGTAACTGATCACACACAAAGGCTGATTCTCAATGGGTCTATATCATCTTCGGTTCATTAACCTCGGTGCAGCAAAATGGATTTTACATCAACCCTAGATCTAACCCTAATGTGTAAATCTGTTAAAAAAAAGGAAATATATTTATTCAGAGATTAGGATTTGTAAGATTTTTTTTGATGTCTGTTTTGCGGAGGCTCAGTACTTCTACGTGAAGCAGTTCTGCCTTTTCTAAATTATTTTCTAAAATATTCCTGACACTTCTTGTCACTCTAAATTCTTCAGGAGAAAAAAAATATGTGCTTCACTTTTCTCATCAGATTTCCATGTATCTTTCTTCATTTTAATCTGAAGGTTTTTTTAGGACTTATGAAAGCTGGTAGGCAAATAGTAAATTAGTATAAAGGGAATAGAATTTGATGCTTCAGTTTTCCTGCTAAACACCTCTGTACCTCACTTCAGCACTGAGCCCTCGTCAAATCTTTGGAATATCATAGAAGCATTGACTCTACCATAAGTCTCATTGCTACTTTTGATGACAAAAACACTGTGGACACCATAGGTTTTGAGGCACTATAATTTGGCACAACTCCACTAAAATCAGACACTAATACTGAGCAGCTAACCTGGAATTTCTCTTTCTTTAGAATGATACATCACAAAGACAGGAATTCCCATAGCTTGTTCCTTCTTACAATGTCCATTCTCCAGAAGCTGTGACTGCTTAAAAATGTCTGCTAAGATACTTTGGTGTTGAATGCAAACAAAAGACTAAATAAATATTCCAACAAAATCACTGAAAACAGAATACAAACAAGCTTTGGACTGGAGAAGTAAATCTTGGTACTAGCTGAATCTTTAACAGCCTTCAAAACTTTGAAAAATAACATTGTGATGAGTTGGACTCAGATCCATATAAACTGATAATAGTATTAAGTGACACTTCTTGAAAATATTCCTTCAATTTTCTGGCCTTGGTTTAATTATCAGTGACAGAAACAAATGTATAAACTATGGGGAAATTGTCTTCTTTGGCAGCTGGCCTTCTCAGGAAGAAATAATGTATTTTATTTTTACTTCACAGTTGGCTAATACCAGGGGTGTATTTCTGTGATGAGATTCTGCCTTTAAGAGTATGTCTCCTAGTTTGCATTTTATACTTGTATATTATTAGTGTAGTTTTTTGTATCTGTGTATCAAGTATAGCAGTGTAAATGCACAGCAGTGTTAATGTACATGGTCTTACTAAGATCAGGCACAAGGAGCTTACAAATACATAATGTGCTCACTGGATAATGAGTCAATGCTCATATTTCATATGAGGGCTGAAGGCAATAGGCTTAACAGAATTTTTGCTTGTTGATTATATCTGCTCACTCTGAAGAATTAAAAATATTGAAGTTCGTAATTTTATGCATTTTCTGCCTATTCTTATTTATCTGACAGAAGGTCAAGTGTTATTTAACTTGCCCTTCAGACAGGAAATGTTCTTTTCTGAAAGTACATCTAAAATTGAGATAAACTTGCCCAGGTCCAGAAACTGTCTTACTATGGCAGTAAAGCAAATTAGAATAAAAACAGTATGAGTGGGTGACACAGAACTACACACTACTCCTGTCACACTTAGTGCTGGGAAATGTCATGGAAGAGATGATCTTGATTGCTATCATGAAGCACATGCAAGAGAACGGGGTGATCAGGCCCAGTCAACATGGGTTTACAAAAGGCAGGTCTGGCCAAACTAACCTGATCGCCTTCTATGATAAAGTGACCTGCTTACTGGAAGAGGGAAAGGCTGTGGATGCAGTTTTCTTGGACTTTAGTAAAGCCTTTGACACAGTTTCTCATGACATTCTTCTACGGAAACTGTCGGCCTCTGGCCTGGACAGGCGCACACTCTCCTGGGTGAAAAACTGGTTGGCTGGCCGGGCCCAGAGAGTGGTGGGAAATGGAGTTAAATCCAGCTGAAGGCCAGTTACAAGTGGGGTTCCCCAGGGCTCAGTGCTGGGTCCAGCCCTGTTCAATGTCTTTATCAATGACCTGGATGAAGGCATCGAGTGCTCCCTTAGCAAGTTTGCAGATGACACTAAGCTGGGTGGAAGTGTGGATCTGCTGGAGGGTCGGGAGGCTCTGCAAAGGGATCTGAACAGGCTGGACTGCTGGGCAGAGTCCAACGGCATGAGGTTTAACACGGCCAAATGCCGGGTCCTGCACTTGGGACACAACAACCCTGTGCAGTGCTACAGACTAGGAGAAGCCTGTCTGGAAAGCTGCCTGGAGGAAAAAGACCTGGGGGTATTGATTGACATGAGCCAGCAGTGTGCCTAGGTGGCCAAGAAGGCCAGTGGCATCTTGGTTTGTACCAGAAATGGTGTGACCAGGAGGTCCAGGGAAGTTATTCTCCCCCTGTAATCAGCACTGGTGAGACGGCACCTCAAATACTGTGTTCAGTTCTGAGCCCCTCATGACAAGAAGAATGTTGAAATTCACATATCTTAATATAAAATATCATTTCTTTATCCACGGTGAAAAAAATGCACTGCAGGTTGAATCGGAAGTGAAAAGCATTTATAGAACCACAGTATCACAGAATCACTAGGTTGGAAAGGACCCACAGGATCATCGAATCCAACCATTCCTATCAACCATTAAAAAATGGACCTCATCCACCCATCTTTTAAACACCTCTGGGGAAGGTGACCAAATCACGTCCCTGGGCAGCCTGTTCCAGTGACTAATGACCCCTTCCATGGAAAATTTTTTTCTGATGTCCAGCCTGAACCTCCTGTAGTGCAGCTTGAGGCCATTCCCTCTTGTTCTGTCCTCTGACACTTGAAAGAAGAAGCCAGCCTCCTCTTCTCTACAAGCTCCTTTCAGGTAGTTGTAGGGAGTAATAAGGTCTCCCTCCAGACTCTTCTTCTCCAGGCTAAACACCCCCAGCTCTCGCAGCCGCTCCTCATAAGGCCTGTTCTCCAGCCCCTTCACCAGCTTCTTTGCTCTTCTCTGGACTCGCTCCAGAGCCTCAACATCCTTCTTGTGGTGAGGGGCCCAGAACTGAACACAGGATTCGAGGTGCGGTCTCACCAGTGCCGAGTACAGAGGGAGAATAATCTCCCTGAACCTGCTGGTCACACCATTTCTGATACAAGCCAAGATGCCATTGGCCTTCTTGGCCACCTGGGCTCACTGCTGGCTCATGTTCAGTCGGCTGTCAACCAACACCCCCAGGTCCTCCTCCTCCAGGCAGCTTTCTAGCCAGGCTTCTCCTAGTCTGTAGCTGCACAGGGTTGTTGTGCCCCAAGTGCAGGACCCGGCATTTGGCCTTGTTAAACCTCATGCCACTGGTCTCAGCCCAGCGGTCCAGCCTGTTCAGATCCCTTTGCAGAGTCTCCCGACCCTCCAGCAGATCCACACGTCCACCTAGCTTAATGTCATCCACAAACTTGCTAAGGGTGCACTCGATGCCTTCATCCAGGTGTTTGAGAAGACATTGAACAGGGCTGGTCCCAGCACTGACCCTGGGGAACCCCACTTGTAACTGGCCTCCAGCTGGATTTGTAGGTAGGCACAGAGAATAAAGGTTAGCTGCAGTTAAGTTGGGACATAAGAACAGTCACTCTAGAGAACACAGTGGTGTGAATGACAGGGGATGTTCAAAGACTAATCATGTCCTCTTCAAAAGATGTCACTTCCCACACACTTTAACGCCATACTAGGATATTATTAACCTAGGTGAGTGTCAATGAATAACAACAGTTTAAAGGGCTTTGTCTTTGTCTAATACACCAGCTGACCAAACCTATCTGATGAGGAAGCTATGTTCTGCCTTGGTAAAATAGACTTTAAAGAAAAATCTGTCACAGGAAAAATACTGAAATATTTATCTTACCTAAAATATCCCATGTAGGCCATTGCCGGAAATTGTTGACATGCACATTTCTATTTTTATTTTACATTTTGTTTTAGGTTTTCTTACCAGAATGCTGGCCTGTCCAACAGGAAGGTATCTTTTTCTACAGTAAGTACACATTGTCTTTCACCTGTTCACATAAAATCCAAGCACAACACTAAATATGTTAAAAGATATAATCATGAGTGCCGAGTTTACCTCAGCTGCAGAAATGAAAGTGCTAGACTCATAGCAATAATCCTCCTCCCACTGTAGACTCAGTTTTGAACCAGTATGATAACGTACCCTTCCTCCTTGTTTCTGAGTCATTGTCAAATAGCCTCTCCACCTACAGAAAGAAGTAAGAAACAGTATGAGTGAGGTCTAGACTGCTATCAAAATGTGTGGAGTTTCCAAGTCCACGACTTTCAATTCTCTTCTACATCTGCAGCCCACCTTAGGTTTTACTACCCTACCTGGAGGAAGCAGAAGAAGAAAAAAGAGGGAGGCAGTTTTCTGAATCAGTGGTTTCTGTTAGCACCTCTTGCACTGCTGTTCACTCACAATGGTAAAATGTAAAAGTGAATTGTAGCCTTATCTTGATTTCTACAGTTTCTTGGTGAGATGCAAGAAAGGACTATGAAGTTGTAGTACTTACAATGACTGAAGTGCAGAACACTAGAAAATAAAAAAGGAAATATTTGCTCTGCAGTATGAAATCTAGCTGTACTCTGGATGGTGTGTGCTGCCGTGAATAGTATAGTCACTTTATTAGGAATAAATATAAATATATATATAAGTACCAATACATATATACAAATATAAGTACAAATATAAGTATGTAGAAGTATTTAGAAGAGTATAAAATACATACATTTGAAGAAGTTTGGGTATTCAGCAGCACAAACAGAGCTCTGGGGTTCATTGGGTTGCATTCAGTTTTAGCTGACTACTATGTGCATAAGCGATGGTTTTTCTTTGTTTTAGCCAAGTGTTCTTCAGGGATGTTGTTTAGGTTTTTAAGCCTGGTGTGTATGGACAATTGGTTCTCTTTCCTACTTACTTATTGAATGGAGGAACTCCTCCTTTCCAATAGCAAGAATCTATTGTCCTTTATGCTCCTTATGGACTGAAGAAATAATTCTCCCCCAACACAGAAATTTCCACTCCATTGTTCTAACTTCAAGATATCTGGGAGTTCTGCCTGTCTTGCAAGTTAGGAAGGGTGAGCATGCATCACAAAAGATTTCCAGTGGGAAGTTTTGCCAAAATCATCTTTAATTTATTGACTTATATCTGACACCAAACTCTGGATTCTTGAACAAAAGACTTAGTGAAGGATAAAAAACCCCAAACAAAACAAAACAAAACGAAACAAAATAATCAAAGAAATTCCATTTGAAACTATTCTAAGTGCCAAATCTTTTTCTCCCATCTTGAGATCCTGATCAGTCCAAGTACTAGTCTACATCAAGGGTCCAGAGGTTGTCACACAAGTGCATTCACACACTTACACATTACAAATATGTTCCTGGATAAAATTACTAGGCAACAGAGACCAAAGCTATAAAGAAGATCTGGGCTCAGAAGCAACTTGGGAATTCATGGTCCTCCCCTCCACAGCTTGAGCTGAGAGACCAGATGTTTTCAGCCTCTGATGCGAGCCAGAGGAAGCTCAGTGGCCCACCCCCTTCAGCGAGGATAAGGTCTCTGCAATAGGCCCAGCAGAGTGAAAAGGAAGAAAATGGAATAATTGGCTGAGGGAGGCAATGGGTGGGAGAAGCTGCTTAATGTGGGGACAAACAGGCTAGTGTTTTTGGAAGTCTTTCAGTCTAAACCACTTGTCTGTGCCTGTTAATGAATGAATAAACTGCAACTTTTCTTTTTAAGGGATGACTAACCAAAACTAAGTATCTAAAAAGTACTTAAAATGTAAACTTTGATGAACACTTTAAAAATGTATCTTTATGATACTAAAACTAATATACATGTTTTTTTAAGGGAAAAAAAAAGATTAAAAAGATTATATTCGTTATATTTATGCTGCCATTCATGCTTTGACTCTGATCACTTATCTGGATAATTAAGCAGTATCACTGTGGAACCAGATACTGGAAATCTGATATTAATCCGTCCCTCTTAATAGTAACACAAAGCCACTGGGGTGGAAAGCAGCCTAGTCTTCTTAATCCCCTTTTACCAACATTTTGGCATCAGCATATCTCATTTATTTTCACAAGGGGTTCACAACTCACTATCGCTGGCTTAAGTCTAATTTAGGCTTCAAATCAAAATATATTAAGAAATTCAAAAATAGTCAAGATTACCAAGATTTCTTGAGGGAATGATTCACAACCAGCTCATGTACCTTCAACAGCAACAGGGTACAGCTAACTGGGTCTTGCATGTCTGCATTTCTATAAGGTACACCACTTGCCTTTGAATTAAAAGGAGAAGGCAGGATTACAGTGGAGATCTTGAGATCCCACTACCGTACTTATCACGTATATGTTAATGTTGGTCTGAGAAACTTCTACAGACATTAATCCACCTGCCAGTACTGAAGAATTCAAGGCTATTCTTTTCTCTCCCTTGTGTACATGTCAGTGTTTATGTGAGCCTTGTTGTCCCCTTTAGTGCTTGTCAGAGTATCTTTGGTTTTGATTTCCAGATAGTCCTAGAGTTCTCACTAGACAGTGATGCTCCCCCCATAATTCCCTTGTGCATTTTGAGGTGACTGGATTCAGGCTCAGCATGCATTTAACTTGACATGTACTGCAACAACAACAGTAACAATGGTAGATATTGTTGAAAAGAGAAAGCAGCACTCTTCTCCTTGCTCCCTTCCCTGCCTCCTCTGTGCAAACAAACCTGAACCAGACTGAAAAAGCACAGACAGGTGGAATATCATGCTCAGGTTGTGCTCATGAGTGAAAAAGCACTTGCACATTGCCAACTTGGTGGCATGAGTTTGGGCTTTGCTCTTGACTTGTAGGATGAGAAAGGTCCTGCTGTCACAATTTCTATGGGAACTTCATCACCTCAGCTGCAGTTTCAGGTGGTTGGACTTGATGCCAGACATTTTGCTTCTGAAGGCTCACTAGCTACAGATATTGACATGTCTGAATTATGAAAGACAACAGTAAATAGATATTTATTTGACTGCAGTTTGTGCTTTGTTTTCTGTCATGTCACTGCATTAGCTACTGCTGCCATTCACTTGCACATCATGAATCTGCAGTACTTCAGGTTCATAGCTTAAAAACTAAATCCATCATTACAAAAAAAACAATAGAAACCAAGCTTAGACATCTACTTTAGCTTCAAGGTGAAGGCTTCCCATTGCTAAGAGTGTTAAGGTATTAAAGAGGACCTGAGAAGACTTACAAGTCCATGAACCTTATCTGTTATTTAAAAAGTTTTCAAGGAGTTTATAATACGAACAGAGACCATGTGTAGTGAATGTGTGAAGTATTTCACCTCATTTTTGTGGCTCTGCCATCAGAAGCAGACACGCATTTCAGTCCAGGAGACTGCTGTTTTCCCATGTATATTATATCAAGCGTTAGTGCCACTGAGCAGTGTACAAATGGGGAGAACTATCACTTTATAGAATAATTAGCCTGCTATTTCAATGACAAGAAAAAATGTCAGTGTGTAGGCAGCAAAGTGAGGTGCTGCCTTTACCTTCATTTTGTATTTGTACAAAAATAGGGAAATATTTTTACAGGATAGGCCAATAGTGCCACAGGAGTTGAATTAGAGCATCCTTAATTAATATGCCAGAATATAAGAAATGATGAAAATATGTGTAATTAAATTCTTGTACTAAAACCAGGATTATAAAGTGTGACTAAAACAGAGCAGAGCAGCTTTTTTGTTGCTGTTTCTTTTATTCCCCCCCCCAATATTTGTATGTTAATTAAAAATCAAGGGTTCTGGTATCTTTGGATTTTATCTTGATTAGCTATTACATGCCACAGCTAACAGATTGGTCACCCCAAAAACTACATGCTATTTGTGAAGATTAAAAGAATTTTCCCATTTCTATGATTACAGTGTTATTTTCAGGCTAATATACAGTAGTAACAGCTTGGCACTGTGGCAACCTACATTGTCAATAATAAGCAGCTACTTCAGACAGGTGTTGGAAAGAGCAAACATAGTACATAAATTAAATAACTATTTTCAACTACATGGCTTCAATTTTCAAAAGCAATGAGGGATTCTGAGTATCCCAGTTTTCCAGAGGTAAAAATCAGACATATGCAAAGGGTCTGATTTTCTAATTTTCGGTGTTTATGGATTGAATCCAACTTCATTGAAATAACTGAGTGCCTCTTTTCTTCCTCTGCCACTCAAGAGTTCAATCAAACAGATCCCTCTGAATGTTAGGTTACACCTATGCAGCGAGTAACCTCATACATGATTTTACACTAGAGATTTCTAATTCTGTTAACCTGTTCTTTTTGTGTTTGTGCTATACTTTCTTTAGTTTAAGGGAAAACATTTTAAACCAAAATTTTCTTTTTTCCTCCTTCTTTATGGAAGATCTTAATTCCAGCTGTGATATAAAAATGCAGTATATATTAAAACTGATATAAAAACATGAGCAATGAAACTCGGCTGTATAAAGCAAACAAGGCAGATTCCTTATAAATTCTGATCTGATGCTGAATCGAGTTAAATATTATTTATTCAATTATTCAAAGTATCGATCATATAATACTTTCATTTCTTTCATTATTTGTCCTAATAGAAGTCATCACTACACATCCCACACCTATTGCTCAGGTCTTCAAAGATTTCAAGATCCTGAACACAGCCTGAATACCAGCATTATAAGGGGAAGCATCCAGATGCTTCCAGTGGACAAAGAAAATCCATAAACTATATATAGTGAAGAAGTGATTGCAGGACATAGTTTTCTGTTCTTGTGCTTTTCTAGCATTCAGTTCTTCAAAGAGATAACAAATATTCTATTGGTTAACATTTAACCCAAACTAATAGGTCCAATCTCACATACTCAAATAAATCATAATGCCTTTTCAATTAGTTTGCACTTTCACTCTCTGCAGTCCTGAATAATTAGGAAAACAATTCAGATTTCACTAGGAGGTGATATGAAGTGTTATTCCTGTGAAAATAACCAAGTTGCAGTTCAGTTTCCCTGGCTCTCACCAGGTCATCAGGGCACAAAAGAGGACACCGTGGGAGCATTAATGAGCTCTCATTGAAGATGTTAAAAAGCTTGTATTGATCTGTTTGTCCAAGAAGGAGATATTTAAGCCTTTCTGTTGAGGGCAGGAGAGACAGAGATTCATATCACAAAGCCTTTTATCCAACCCCTTCTGTTTCTGGCTTCAGTATTGCCCAGTCTCAGCATGTCTGGTTTCTGGAGGTCATCCTTTTAAACTTTCACAACATTTTTGTTCTTTTTTCCTTTCTTCTTTTTGTTTAAAAAAAAAAAAGGAAGGAGAGAGAAGGTAAGATACAGTGTACACTTAACCTTTACTACAGGGATCCTTTTGCACAGCTAGCTGTATCTAAGAACAGGCTTTAGTGCAGTAAGATCTCTCTTCTCGCTGTATAAAACTCACACATATCTCAATTAAAGTAAGAGCAGTCCAGACAATGCAAAGACCAACTCAGTGCAAAAATTCGTTAATATTTTGAAAGTAGATCACATTTTTTGGAGTTCAATCAGACTTTTCTTTCTAGCATCACTGTCTTTATTTGTGAACTTGTGCACTTGCTATTTCTAGCTGGGAGCGGAAGTGGAAGAACTGTAAGGTTGCAAAATCACCAGTTCTTGTGGTGCTTTCAGAGGAAATGTCTTTCTGCAGGCAGAGGCAGCAAATCCTGTCCTGCTTTCAACCCTCTTCATTGCTATGATACATTGCAGCTGTAAACTAGCTCTAGAAACACTTTACTACTCACCAATTTTGTCTGTTCTCTTTTAAATACAACAATGAACTGTCAGTATTCCCAGCCTGACTGGGACAGAATTAGGGATTCAAAAAACATGTAACTGTTAAAGCTGCATTTTCTTTGTTTATATTTGTCACTTGAGCCAGCTGCTGTCTGGTTCTCCAAGATTACATCTCTCTTTTCACTATATCTCATTCACATTCATCTTGGTATGAACAATTCAGTGAGGCCAATTGCATGGATCTCTTCAGTAAATGGTTACTGAAGAGAAACATGGGATCTCTCATGGATATTGTTAAGGAGGTGTTAATGATGTGCTACCTTCTTAACATACAATAAAGGTCATTATGGCTGAAAATATCTCAGTTTTAGTTTTAACTGTCTAGATCAACACAATGATAGGAACTTCAATCCACATTTTGTTTTTTTCATGATCTGACTCACCTACCAGAGTGAGCTGGTGAATATATCTCAAAACTAAGCCCAGGCTTCCTGCAGCTTCTCCTTACCTTGGATCAACACAGATTACTCCACTAAAAATAAACATCTGAATAACTGAAATTTCAACTTACTAATTTGTGAAACAGCATTTATTGGTAAAACACATATGTTTAATTCTAACAGAGACAAAGTCTGGAAAACAACTTCCCAGGGCAACACACAAGGTGACTCTATCTCAAGTTTGCAGTTTGAGTGTAACATCAGGGCTCCATCCTTCCAGACTTGCTATATCTCTTCTGTCTGGGGTCACTTGAATATCAACATTTGGTTTTCTCTCCATTAAGATGTAACTTAGATTTGAAATATTTTACAATCAAAAATAAGAACAAAAGAATAAAAAGAAAGATTTGAAAAATGCACTCTAAATGATTTGGAAATTACGTGTTGATAAAAGAGATAATGGGCATATCACCATGGGGGCAGGGTGGAGAAGAGAGGAGGAAAGAGAAAATTTTAGACCATGCCTACGGTCTGGTCTGACAATGGTCTGGTTGGCAGTCTTTCACTCATAATCACATGATACTGATATAGTTATTTTTTGTATTCACAAGTGTGAAAAGGAAACGTTCAGTGACAGTTTCTTGCCTAAGAAACAAAGGGGGGGGGAAAGACAGAGAAAGACATAGCACAAATAATGCTGTTTTCAGCATCAGATTGTAAATTGGCTGAGCACTGGTTTCACATTGTGCTTCACACATGAAACAAATGTCTGTTCCAGGGAATGTCTATGGCTTCTGCAATCATGGGAGTGAAGTGATCAATGACCTGTCAGTACTGAGGGAAAGTCTGATGGGAAAATCTGTTTCTAGGCAAGTTTGTGGTCTTAAAAGATTAGCAGATGAGGAAATAAGCTTTTGTGATCTAGCTGAGCTCTTCGACAATGGAAATATTGCTAACAGTCATAACTGACTCATCACTTCTAAACAAGTGGAAGTATTCAGCTAGAAGGTATATTTAGTTAATGTTGAAGGATATATATTTTGTAGATAATTAGCAAATAACTGGTTAAACATCTTTGGGTTTAGCTGCCATTTTGCAGTCTGCTAGAAGTGTTTCTGTTTGCCCTGAACTGGCCTTTTCACAACATAAACTTGTGCTCTTACCAACCTAATGGCTGCTCTAACTTGCAACACTGTGAACCGAAGTGTGCTTCAGCTGTATAAAACACAGTGTCACCTATGCAGAGTTAGCAGAATTGAGCAACTTTGCAGATTTAGAAGCATGGGCATTTTGCCATTTTGGTATAGCTTTACCTGATTTCTTAATGAAAATGTTCTAATGTCTGTAAAGTATTCTTATCAGAAAGATCAGTTTGTAAGCCCAATGGACTGAGTCAGTTCCCTATATCGAGCTAATTTTCCAGAAATCCCTTTCACGAATGCATGGAGAGAGGCAACACAAAGTCTACTGTACATGGTACGTGAATGTTCACTACCAGTTTTAAGATGTGGGTTTCTGAAAACAGATTTCATATCTAGTCACTGAAGAATGAATGAACACGACAATCACATTCCCAGTGGCCCAGAGCACTGATCTCCACTTGGAGGACTGAGCCGGCAGGAGAGACCATGTGCATCTCTGCTACATGTGTGACCACTTAATAAAGATATGAGGGAAAGATTCAATAACAAGTAAAATTGGACATGGATAGGAAATAATGACCCTTGGTGAGTGACAACTGAGGTTGTGTGGATGCATATTAAATGTGAAGGGCCTGAATTATTTATTCATGGAAGGTTCAAGGTAAAAAGCTCAACTTGATAACATCTTCCTACTGATACCTCACTCAGGGAAGAAATCCCTACTCTGTGGAGCTCCTTAAACTGAGAGTTGCTCTGTACACAAAGAAAAGTGTTGGTTACCCCTCTCCTTCTCACTAATTGGTAACCCTTAGAGGGCAAAGTACATTTTGTGAGTGTTGGTGACCTTGCCACAAGCTGTGCAGCTACAGTAATAACAACATTCAGACTGTCATAGGGACAGGGTGCAAAATAGGTTGTAGAAATCAATAGGCTCTCCTGATCTCCCAGATGTGAGACAACTTGTCCCCATACCTGGCACTACACCCGTCCTCTGCTCACCTGTCTGACATGAAAAGCATCCTCACCATTGTCTGTCCTAAATCTGCCCTTATCCAGCTTATATTCATTCCCTGTTGTCCTATCATCACAAGTTTGTATGAATAGTCCCTCTCCAGCTTTCTTGTAGGCTCCTTTCAGGTACGGAAAGATCACAATAAGATCTCCTTGGAGCCTTGTCTTCTCCAGGATGAACAAGCCTAACTCTCTCAGCCTGTCCTCATATGGAAGGTGCTCTAGCCCTTGGATCATCTTTGTAGCTCTCGTCTGGACCTCTTTCAACAGCTCCATATCCTTCTTACATTGAGGATTCCAGAACTGGGCACAATACTCTAGATGAGGTCTCACAAGAAAGGAATAAAGGGGCAGAATCACTTCCCTCAAACTGCTGCCCACGCTTCTTTTGATGCAGTCAAGGATACGTTTGGCATTCTGGGCTGTGAGTGCACACTGCTGGCCCATGGCGAGCTTCTTGTTGACCCTCACCCCGAAGTCCTTCTCTGCAAGGCAGCACTCAATCACACCAACCCCATCATGTATTGAAATCGGGGATTGCCCTGACCCAGGTGTTGAACCTTGTACTAGGCCCACTTCTCCATCCTATCCAGATCCCTCTGGATGACATTCCACCCTCCCAATGTGTCTGCTGCACCACCCAGCTTGGTGTCATCTGCAAACTTGCTGAGAGTGCACTCAATCTCCCTGTCAATATCATTGATAAAGATATTAAACAACGCCAGTCCCAGTAGAGACCCTTGAGGGACAACACTTGTCATGGATCTCCATCTGGACACCAAGCCATTGACCACTACTCTCTGAATATGACCATCCAACCAGTTTCTTATTCACCATACCATCCACCCATCACATCTATCTCTCTCCAATTTAGAGAGGAGGATGTTGTAGGGGATCATGTCAAATGCTTTACAGAAGTCTAGATAGATCACATCCAGCAGTTTACCCATGTCCGCCGCTGCGGTCACCCCATCATAGAAAGTCACTAAGTTTGTCATACACCATACAGTAGTAAAGTGTTTGCCCTTGGTGAAGCCGTGGTTTAGCCTGGAGAAGAAGAGTCTGAAGGGAGACCTTATCACTGACTACAACTACCTAAAAGGAGGATGCAGACAGATGGATGCTGGTCTCTTCTACCAAGTGATAAATGATAGGATAGGAGGGAATGACATCAAGCTGCATCAGGGGAAGTTTAGATTAGACATTAGGAAACATTTCTTCACAGAGAGGTTTATCAAGCATTGGAACAAACTGCCCAGGGAGGCAGTTGTGTCACCATCCCTGGAGGTGTTTAAAAGATGGGTAGTTGAGTTGCTTGGGGACATGATTTATTAGTAGACAAGTATAGTTGGATGACCTCTAATGTCTTTTCCAACCTCATGATTCTATGATTCCATGTTTCTACTGTGTTTACATGTGGTCACAGGGAAATACAGAGGTTTCCTTCTGCTGCAAGCAAATGAACCCCAGCCAGGAAACTTAGGCTGAAGAGAAGGAAACAGTAAAGAAGAGTGGAAGATAACTGGAGGGAGAAAGAGACAAAACATGAAGCTAGCCAGCAGAAAAGATTTGGTAGACAGTATGTACTTCACACAAATGAAAATTTAAGTAATTAGAAAGTTTGCTTCCACAAGAAAAATGCTTTCTTCAATACAATAAATATCAACATAGAAATATGTATTTTCATAGTCTACACCATTATCAGCAGGAGTGAGAGAGTAATTTTAACATGAGCAAAGTAATCCAGGGAAGATGAACAACTCTGTAGTGTCTAGATCTGCAGATTTTACAATGTCAAATTACTGTAATATTAGCAACTAATTAAATTAGTCAAGGCCTGTACAGAACTTTGAAACACTCTCAGTTAGCCCTCAGATATTTACTGTTTCTTCAAGAGTATCTAGACAGGTGGTGCATTATGCAAGGGCCTTTGAGTAAAGTAACATAGCTTCAGAATGGAATTGAGACAAACACAAACTGCTTCTGAATAAAAGCAGCCACGCAAGAGTCTAACATATTAAACTCTTGGGTTCTTAAATCTTTTAGTGATCTACTTTAAATTTCTTTGCAAGCCTTTAACAGAAGACAGTAGGATATATACTAGCATGGAGTTGAACTGAAGTGTACTTCTCCATTTCTAGCTACAGCAAACATTAAAAATAATTTGTCTATTTTAAAATAAAAATCTTCCCCCTGCTGTAGCAGGTGCTGTTATAATAAATCTTTTACTGCCTTACCTTAAAAAAAGACACTCACTTTCATCACCATAGTTTTAAATTTCTGACTGAAACAATGAAAACTGATCAAAACTGCATTCCTGTTAAGAGGGGAAGGTCACACCTCTCTGATGGCTCAACTGGCATATTACTTGCATTACTAAGTCATTGCAGTGAGATATGACCAAGAAGTTCCTACAGGAGTCTTGAGAAGTAGAGACCTCACAGATAGTAAACACTGGAAGAAAAAAAAATCCTGGAGTTGGAGAAAGAAATTAAAAATGAAAGAAAACTGAGCAGTGCTGGAAGGAGTCCTTTAAACTGGTAGATGCACAGAAATACACTAATATTGGAGACCTGTACATGCTGTGGAAGAGTTATTCAAACTAGCTGATCTTTCATCCACCAAAGTCAAAGGTTTATTTCTGACTTCAGTAGTATTTAGATTTGTCCCAAAGCACCTAAGGCTGCTCCCATGGAAAACATCTGTGTAGAATCAGGGCTACAATTAAAATTTTGCCATTAATTTTTGCTTTCCTATTAAGAGATATTTATAAAGAAAAGGAATGAGTAAAATCAACTATGGAAAGGATTGCAGCAGTGCCAGAAATCTCTTTGTCCTCTCAGTCTTAATGTATGTCTACCAGCTTGGTTTCTACATGAAATTTCTCTTTAAAGTAATCCTTCTATATACTTAAGAGTATCAAACAGACCAAGAAGACTACAAGGTGCCTAACATGCTTTTCTCAAGATTCTAATTAAAACACTGACTTGAGACTTTATTTGAAATAGTGCCCTACTTGCTTATTTTGCTGAAATCAGATGGTCGGGAACTTGCAAGCTATACACACTCTTGCTTAATGCAAATGGTACATTCTTATAATAAATGTTAAAGGAGAGGCAGACATTTCTGGTGCTAAGTTCTCATTTAGTTTTGAAATCAAAAGTCTTCCCACTCTCTCCACTTTCCAGGAACTACATGCAGCACCACCTCTTCTCCTCAAACTATAAAATTAGTACTTTGGGGAACTAGGACTTCTGCCTGACCTTGATCAGCGTGTTCAGATTTAACTATCCTTTCAAAGGATCCTTCTTGCAGTTGCAGCAGCCTAGGTTGTATACTTGACAGGTCCCCCTCTGCAAAACAGCGGTAGACAAATCTGCCAGGCCAACCACTGTTTAGTACCCCTGATTAGCTGAATAAGATCAGATCTTTATTTTGGCACAAAAAGTGAAAATATTTGCTTTAAGCCAGATTACTCTTTGCCTAGTTGAATTTGTTTGGGCCATTTTAAATAAGTTCTGTTCCATCACACGCTGCCTGCCAAAACTGCAATTAGCCACTGTACATGGAGGAAGAAAACAAAAAAAAGAGAGATCTCCCCCCCCCCGCCTCACACACACCCACCCCACCAACAGTATTTCTTTTGCTTTCTCTTACTTTCTTTCTGGTATACAACAGATGTTGTCCTTCCAACCTGTAGAAAGCAGACAACTTTTTGCAGGGGCACAAAAGATTAGGACCAAATGTCTCAGAGGAATGAGGAAATAAAAAAGACAAATACAGTGAATTTCCCACCAAATATATAAAATTACATTGCTCCTATCAGTTATTAAAAATCACAGGATGCTTAAATGGCTTCTAAAATTTGGAGACACAAGACAAATAGAAGGGAGAGAAACATAAGAGCTCTGATATCCTCTCAGTCCAAAGGTACAATAATACAATTCACTTACCTTGATTGAAGTTAGTTCTTTCTAATCTACCATTACTCTGATCTGGAAAAAGAATGCCATAAAACCAGTCTGAAAAGCATCAGGTCATGTCTTATTTGCACTGGAAGCAGAAAAATCAAGAGTGATGTTTAAATAAAAACAGAATTTAATTAATTGAGTCAAAACATAGTCAGAGTTGGGTACTCAAACACTGGTCGTGTTATTTTTTTAATTAACTCTTTTTCCCGTTCAATGTCTTATAACAAAACAGAAAATGAAGGGAAGTACTTTTAAAACACACAGAACTAGATTTTAAAACCCAGCCTAAGTGTTGAGCCACTGAGGTTTTTGGGTTCTTGTTGGGTTTTTTTTGTGTACTGCATGATTTGTAATGATTACTATTTTATTTTTAGGTGTGAATAGTGCTAGGTTTTGGGTTTTAATTTTTAATTTTCTCAAGTTTGAAAATGGAGTTGGTCAGGATTTTTTCAATATTCTCTCCTCTGTTGCCTCCCAGAATAACAATCAGACAAAAAGTTTTCTCTTTTCTGGGACAGAATTTGTGGGAGGAAGATTTCAGAGATTTGCCCTAAAATAAACTGTAATTCAGTGGTTATTCATCAAAATGGAAAAGACTTAGATTAAAATCAGTGCACCATATCAGACACTAAGGAGATTTAAATATGAATCTTCAGTGTCCCAAGTGAGTTCTTTAATGGAAGAATATTCTGGATTGGAAGGAGCATATAAAAGAATGGGGTAGTCCTACTGTGCTCTAATTCTTCCCTTTTTTGGATGAAAAATATCTAGATTTTTTTTTTGCTAATTCTGATTGAGGCTTTTTTCCCCCCTTGCTGCTTGTTTATAATTTATAATTATATATTTTATATATATATATATATTTTCTACGCTTCACTTCTTTGATAGTTTTGGATCATGTTTTCCACTGCTATTTACATTTGAGACACAGTATTCCATTCTAGCTAGGAAAGTGTAAAACAGAAAAAATATTTGTTCACTCCCTGCCTCATCAGAACCCAGGAATCTATTACTACTGAGTCTCTCATTCCACTAAAATAATGCAAACACCATGGCATAACAGAGGTCAAAACCATTCCTTTCTATGCAAATAAAGTTATACCAGATATTCCAGAGTGTGTAGGGAATACAATTTTATTTGCAATTGCGAGATATCAGGAGATCCTCAAACAAATGATATTTTAAAGTTTTGGTGGAAAATATATTGTCTTTGCTCGGAATTGAACTCAGTTTGTTTAGATGCCTGATGGCATGTTTGCACTGTAAAGAACCTGTTGTGTGTATATGTTGCTTTAAGACAGTAATTTCCCTCTGAATAGGACTAGTGATCTCAGAAATACCATTTCCTCAGTGCCACTTGGTGCACGGATATTGCGATTTGTTGCAATCTGGGTGTCTCATTCAATTGTTTGGCTATCTTTGGAGGGTGAATGTGATAAACAGTAGGATCATAACCCAATCTTAAAAGCAATGGAAAATAAAGAACAGCCTCTGTTATAATATATTTTTGGACAGCTTTGGATGATTATTTCATAGAAAACTAACATTCTAACCTCCATTCTTACCCAAACATCTGAGCTATGTTATGGATGACACTGTGGGTCTCTATTTCTTTATTTACTGAGGTGAAAAAGAGCACAAGAGCAAATGTAGGAACACTAACCCATAGCCCCATGGTTATCTGCAGCCCAGCTCTACCTCTGGCCCAAAACCTGTCATCCTTGCTCAAGAGGCGCTCAGGCCTGGCCAGGAATCCCAGATGTTATAGGTGAAATGATATTTCCACCTGGATGCTGAAAGTTTCCCTTTCATTCTGTGATATGTTTTGTGGGTAACTGTGGTCTTGAGCAAAGATGTCACCAACTGTTTAGCAAGCAGTGGCTTGAGTCCAAGCTATGAAACATGGAGAGCACAGGGTGGGATGTTCCCTGTTGTCTCAGCCATCTCCACCTGTGCTTGCTGAGCTCTCCCTGTGCACCTGAGTAACCCTTGGTTGAAGGGAAATAAAAGCTGTGGAGGGAAACCTGTGTGTATTCTGTATGACACGTTCCTAATGTTCTGTCTTTTGGAAATTTATACTTAATAATCCTGATAAATCTGAGACTAACCATTGCATATATCGCAATAGGCCAAGGACATTGTGCACAGTACAGAGGCCATCTCTGCTATTGAGATTATCTACACATGCTGAGGAAGCCATCAGCAGGGAATTAAAAACCATCAATTGAATAAAGGGCAGGTAGTAACCTAAAGGTGATCATTGCATGATTACAGAATGTGTCGGTATTGTATTCCTCTTCAGAGCCTTTCTTTGGCACGGTCTTGCCAACTACTGAGAACATTTGCTGTTTGTAAAAAACAAACAAAAAAAAATAACCAGGTAAAATATGGCAGTTGCTAAGTCACAATTTTCTGATATTATCCACACAAAAAAAAAAAAGAAAAAAAATTGCTGTCGTCAGTTAAAAAGAAGGAAAAAAAGGTAGGTGACAACGTGTTTATGATAAGACATAAAGGGCATAAATGGAGGGTTTCAGGCCAGTCAGAGCCAGGGTTCACACAATATTGTCAAGGTCCCAGATTTATGCTTGACAGCATTAGTACCAGGAACACTATTTATGTTGCTTTAATCAGTCACATTTTTAAAATCACCTATACTCAGCATTTATATCAATGAGGCGATAATATTGCTGTCAGGCACCAATATCGATAGTTATGTCATAATCTAAACTCTTTTAATCTTTTCCTATGCTTGCATTAATGAATCTGCAAGAGAACTACTACTGCTACAAAAATATAAGGATGTTTCTGATTATGACAAGTGGCCACAGAAGGAAACTCTTGTTTTTGCTCTTTGTGAACCATTTTAATTTGCCTTTAGCCTTCTCTTTTTCTGTCTGACTTGTAGACATTGTCAGCACATCCTACTGATTTCCTCACTGTCTACTTACATCTCTGAAAATATTTTATGGTTTATGGTAGTGTGAGGCAGGTAACCTCTTCCTTAAGTGGCTGGGGAGAGGGAGAAAGTGACAGGAAACAAGAAATCTCGTTCTTATTCTGGTGTGGGAAGGTATCACTGCGTTTTTTCTTTAACCTTATTTTTTTCATGTCCTGAGCCCACCCTTACAGCTGTCAGCCTCAGTTCTTTTTCTATTGTAAATAAAGTCTTTCTTGGATTATAGCTTTAAGCAATTTTTTTTTAATTAAAATTCAATTCAAATATGAAAGTCAAAGAAACTTTCAAAGCACAGTCTACAAACTGATTCACTCAAAAGGGCTGTTTTCATTGCCATAGCTACAGATTACTATAAAGAAACTTGAACCAGACCTTTGACACCCCAGAAGGTCATAAGTCCTTTCTGCCTGTGCCAGGACCCTTTTGACAACTTCCTGTATAATTTGACTGTTATTTGCGAATCTGGTCACCGTCTGACCCCGAAGTCTGGAAAAAATTGAGAGGCAGCATATATCTCTGTTTCATATGGACCCTAAAAAGGGCACTTGTAATTGCATTTTGGTGAGAAATTTACTTGTGCAGGCTAGTACAGGCAGCAGCTGGGGAAGCTCCTAGACTTTTGCAGGTTAAGGATCAGCTTGCCTTACCCTACCATAGTTTGCTGCATATGCTCTTTGCTGTTATCTGCATGGTAAAAATGGATGTGTTTCACAGGTTACACAGATTTAAAAATTTGCAGCACTTGCCCCAGTGCTACAAGCTAAAATTGGGACTACACTGTTCTGCCTTGAAATCTGTGCATTTCATATGCTTCCAATTTAAAGTCAATTGTGCTTATGAGGCCTTGTTGTGCATGAGATATTTTAAAGGTGGAACCATAGTTCTTGGTTATACCTACCTATGACCTCAATAGGAAGAAAATCTAAACTAATAGACCGAAGAGGTTCATGGCAATCTTGACAGGTTTCCACTCTGGATATTTGGAGTTCGTGGCATGCTACAAGGTAAATGTGCTAAGCAGTTTAGAAGCAGCTGGCAATTTAATGTATCAAAATCAGGCACTATCAGGTTGTACCTCCTTCCTCTTCTGCCCAGTGATGAACACAGCCTTAGTGCATCTGGTGAGAAAACTGGAAGCCTTTGACAACCAAACCGCAGCGTGCTGCAGCCGTTCCCTCCCTGACAGGGTGATGTGGCCCCTCCTGTGCTCTGCTTCCAGAGATGGGACTTGTCACAAGGAATTAAACATTGTTCTATCATCCCTGGCATGATATTTCCAGGGATGTTTGATGCCTCAGAAATCACAGGTACCTGAGCAGTGGCACAGATGTTGGCTGTACCTGTTCTGGATGGCTTGTAGGCTTCCTCTTCACATATGCAGGTGGTGTTGTGTGAGCAGGAGGGAGAACCAGTTGCCCACAAACATGGTGAGTGCCGTACAGGTAGGCATCCAAACAGCATAGATAAGGAGCAATAGTTCTTGAAGGGACATGAGAAGATGGGCAAAAATAATAGCAGGTAAGCACTCAAAACAGCTTCAAATTTTTGAATATCCTGGTATCACTTTGAGGAAGGTGTTTTATTCTCTCATCATGTGAAGAGACAGTGCTGACCCTTGTCTTTTAAATAAAGTGGGCTGTTTCTCACTGTATTTGAAGATTTGGAGCCTAAAGCTGTGAAAGTCATGACATAACAGACAAACCCAGTTTCGTGAGCAATAGCCTTTCCCATGTAATCCTCTGACCTCTTTCCTCTAATTTTTTGTGCAAGAAATCTATGCAAATTTTATGCTGAGATTTATTACGTTGAGTCCCTAACATGGCTCCTTATGGGCTATATACAGGTCTATGGAGATCAGTGGCATTTAGACATACAGCTCTTGGACAAAAGGAACTGCCTCATCTTCTGTGGCAGGCACCGACACATCAAGCACCCCTGCAAACATTGTAAGGGGCATGATAGATCAACTGTTCAATTCCTTGTGTCAAATTCTGTCTCAGGATGCAGTGTGCAAGAGAGGTAACATAGCCAGCCTTCTGCTCAGATAGCTAAAGATAGGAAGATATGTGTGCATAAATTAAAGAGGGAAGGAGGTGGAGAAAAAAATCCAAAATAGTGCTTCTGTTCACTAGTATTATCTGAAAAAAACTGTGCTTAAAGCTGGTAAAATTACACAGGTTAAAAAAAAACAGAAAAAAATCCCCACAAAATTATTCTTTTATATGTTATTTCTTCATTCAATGATACACTTCAGTTCACTCAGAAATAGAGGCATGCTTGAATCAATAAACAAGGACTAACTGAATGCAGTCTATCCAAAAGGCACTGTCTATACATCAGTCCTAAGCACGATGACGGCACGGAGAGCTCTGCTTCTCAATATGTGACCTTCCTGGTGTGATTGGACTGTAGGTGACTTTGCAGAGAGAGCAGGAAAGACCCATCTGGAAGATCCAAGCTTCCAGGTAGCTGCAGCAGGGTTATAGCTGTATAAAGCAGGACCAGGGTAGGCATGATGCCATTGCTTCATGGGAAACGTCATACAATAAAGTGGTAGACAAAATGTTAGTAGGATCCGAAAAATCTGTCTGAGCCTTGGTGGATGAGGTGAAAACAGGACAAAGAGGGGAGGACTGCCACCTGTTGAGGTACTTTCTGCCTTCACCATGTAGGCTGAGATTGTGGCTCTGTGCATTGAGCCTATATTGATAAAGGGTGGTGACATTTCTATGGTGAAAGGTTAAAAGATTTTTTTAGGTTCTTTTTTTTTTTTTATTTTGAATGGAACAAAACTATCAGAGCAACTTTTGAGTGCAGCCCGATGGGAGTGCCCCTCTATCCAGACTTTGTATTAGTGGGGACATGAAGGTGTTTGTAGCTCTAATTCCCTGCCTGACCATTCCTTTGGGTCTAACTGGCCTCAAGCAATAAGAAAAAGGAGAAAAATTAGAGAAATGTAAATAAGGAAAGTAACTTGCCATTTGTCACTTGAAAGTCCTTATTTCGTGGCCTGTTCCCTGTTCTCCTGGAATTTTGTGTCATTATCTCCTGTTAAAAGGATTCAAATGACATTATTTGCATGGAAACTTGCATACAAATGATGTCGCCTGTGCCACAAAGTTGCATTACAATGAAGGGAATGATGACTGTGTCACATGTACGTGACATTCTTTGTGTCATTAAATTTAAAGTCAATGCTGGCAGTTATAAACCACTCACGTCTGGAGCAAATACATCACTTCTGATCTGAAATGAATATTTTAAACCGCCAACTCCAACCGCATCAAACAGCAATAACCTGCAATGTCATCTAAAAAAAAAAAAAAGGCCAAGTTTCTAAACAAAGGTGGACTTATGGGATTGTATGATATACCATAAAAGAAAATATTTTAATAAACTGTAATAATCTTCAGACAAACAGAATTCATTGCTTGGTGGTTAGCTTCTAGAGACATTTTTAAATACCATTCAATATCATGCATATTTTCAGAAACTCTTATGCTTCTATATAGATTCAGGATTGTTAATTTTCAGACAGAATAGATGAATTAATTGTGGAGCAAATTCCACACACAGATATTTCTGTATATTGTTACCATTCAATTCCTTGTCACAGTCTGATGCTGACATCAGATCAAGCCTTTGAAAGGTCTCCAAACTCTTCCACAGAGTCAAGGGCAAATGATGACAAGAAAAGCTCAAGGAGTTATCGCTGTCAAAATGAATGAGAAAAGAGGATGGACAGTAGGTGGATTAGGAAAGGTTTCATACTGCTGCGATGATCAGAGCCATGCAGCAATGTGAGCCAGACAAGTAAGTACATAGACGGGTCTGCTTTCTGACTGACGCATTGTTTGTGCAGGTCAGTTGTAAGGTAAGGGAGGGATCTCTGTGTTTTTGTAGGAACAATGGTAATTGATCCTGCAGTCATCTGCACCAACCCTGCTGATTCGAAGCCAGCTACTAGTATTTTCTCATTGATACAAAGAAAAGCACTGTAACAATTCCTTTAAGAAGTTATTTAAAAAAATAAAATATTCTGTGCAACCTCAAACAAATCAGGTGTGTAATTTTTAAAACTCATTTAAGTAGAGAAGTTTAGTCATTTCAGCACCTCAGTGGAGCACAGTCTCTGGCTAAGCTGTTGTGCAGTTTAATCTCTCCTTTGTCACCCCCAGCCCCATGCTCACACAGACACAAATACAGACCCCTCTGAAAAAAAAAAAGTTTCTCTGGGATGTGTAATTGCATAGGCTTAGCAATGGTTCAGGCAGGGAGGAAAATTTCTGTGCATGGGTAATTTCTTTTCTTTTATTGATACCATTTCAAATCTAATTTAAACATTCTTTGGAGAAGGCTGTGCTACCCACCCATTCAGCTTTGATATGGCTTTTTAATCAGCGGACATAGTTATTTCACAGTGAACATGCAAAGCATTTAAAACATTCTCTAAATGGAGTGCATTACTTCTGACCCCAGTCAAAAGACCACATTAAAAGGAGTTCAGTGGAATTTACCCTTTATAGTTTTCTAAGTTTGAAACATTGGTGCACATGTGGAATATGCTGAGACGTGGGTCTACTGATTACAACTGTTTAAGTAACGAGCTGACTTAAAATCTGAGCAAGGTCGGCACTCACTGATGAATCCTTGCCATGTTCCAGGGAGGTTTGATGCCGATGTTATTCCTGTTCCAGGGTTATGAACTGAGTGGCACCATCCTGTCAGGCCAAGACTGGGCAGAGCTTGCCCAGTTCTCATGCAACCCAGACAGGAGTCATCCCAGCAGGGAGGTAAAGTGTGGCATCCAGATTAATAGTGTGTAGTCCTGCTCTTGGTTTAGCACTGAATCACACACAGAATAACCAGGTTGGAAGAGACCCACTGGATCGTCGAGTCCAATCATTCCCACCAATCCCTAAATCATGCCCCTAAGTACCTCATCCACCCTCACCTTAAACACCTCCAGGGACGGCGACTCAACCACCTCCCTGGGCAGACTGTTCCAATGCCTAACCACCCTCTCCGTGAAGAATTTTTTCCTAATCTCAAGCCTAAATCTCCCCTGGCGGAGCTTGAGGCCATTCCCTCTCATCCTGTCCCCTGTCACTTGGGAGAAGAGGCCAGCACCCTCCTCTCCACAACCTCCCTTCAGGTAGGTTTAGAGAGTAATAAGGTCTCCTCTCAGCCTCCTCTTCTCCAGGCTAAACACCCCCAGCTCTCGCAGCCGCTCCTCATAAGGCCTGTTCTCCAGCCCCTTCATCAGCTTTGTTGCTCTTCTCTGGACTCGCTCCAGAGCCTCAGCATCCTTCTTGTGGTGAGGGGCCCAGAACTGAACACAGGATTCGAGGTGCGGTCTCACCAGTGCTGAGTGCAGAGGGAGAACAACCTCCCTGGACCTGCTGGTCACGCCGTTTCTGATACAAGCCAAGATGCCATTGGCCTTCCTGGCCACCTGGGCACACTGCTGGCTCATGTTCAGTCGCTGTCAACCAACACTCCCAGGTCCTTCTCCTCTTGGCAGCTTTCCAGCCAGGCTTCTCCTAGTCTGTAGCTCTGCTTAGGGTTGTTGTGCCCCAAGTGCAGGACACGGCATTTGGCCTTGTTAAACCTCATGCCGTTGGACTCAGCCCAGCAGTCCAGCCTGTTCAGATCCCTTTGCAGAGCCTCCCGACCCTCCAGCAGATCCACACTTCCACCCAGCTTGGTGTCATCTGCAAACCTGCTAAGGGAGGACTCAATGCCTTCATCCAGGTCATTGATAAAGACATCGAACAGGACTGGACCCAGGACTGAGCCCTGGGGAACCCCACTTGTCACTGGTCTCCAGCTGGATTTAACTCCATTTCCCACCACCCTCTGGGCCCGGTCATTCAACCAGTTTTTCACCCAGGAGAGTGTGCACTGGAGCAGGGTGGTGGGTGAGGTAGACCCAGAGCTTTTTCACTGCCTGCCTTTCTCCCATTCCTCCAAGGCAGGGACTGATCTCACCCCCCACTGCCATCCTGCAAGCTGTCATGATGCCAGTAAGCCACACATGGGAAGGGCAAGTTTGCTCTTCTGTTGGTTGTGTATTGGGAATTGTAAATGAGGTACTAGTGCTTATATTGTTTTATATTTTAGGATATGTTTCTTGTTTGTAAAAGCATAGAAGAAAAGGATATAAGTGGGATACTTCTGAAATGATGTATTGGGTCAAAGTCCTTTCATCCTTTAGCCCTAATCTGTCTAACATTTTCAAAAAGCTCATTCTACCTGGGTACATTCAGTTTTAAAAGTGACAATAAATAAAAGTTAATTAGTTTAAGATATATATTATATATATAAATATATGCAAAGGATAACACAGAACTGAGTAGATTAAGATGACTAGATCTAAAAGAGGCTAAACCCTAAAGTATATATATCAGTATTTTAGACAAGTTCAACGCAATCTTATTTGCCTACTTTATACAAGCAGACATTGGTGAGATACAGTGTCTGTGAAGTGACAGAAGAAATGTTTTGGCTGCTCTTTGATGTAGAGTTCAGCTGTTCTGGTTTGTAAATATAACAGAACGAAAGGATATTGTACTCAACCCACTTCAATCAAGCAAGACACTGTGGCGTCAAAACTGCCGCTCTTCCATTGCTGAAGCTGCTGCTCAGAACAAAGACATAAAGAAAGTGAGAGAGGCAGAGGGAGCGGCAGGGTGGGAGAGAGAACGAGTCTTCTGCATCTTTAATAATTAGAAAAGAACTGCAGTGTTTAGCCAGGAAATTACGGTACATATGCTGTCCACTTGTTCAGGACCCCTGTATCGTGAGAACAAGCAGACATTCATCATCCACAGATGTCCGCCAGGCCCAGGTGACTGAAAATTCAATACACAGGCTTCTCACAATGGGTTGAATGCTAATTGGGTGGCTTGGGGAGATTAGAGTAACCCTGAAGCTATTCTCTATCAGGAGAAGTCTCACAGACAATAGGAAAGTCAACAGTGTCTTCCTTAAGCTTTGCTTAACTCATGCTTATGAGAAAAATTAGGATGAGAAAATAAATTTTAAAATGCCACCAGTTCCCCTTTTGGTTTTCCTTTCACAACAATTAGCTGATTAATGCCTTTTCTTTTCCTCTCCTGCATTACTTCCTATAAATAAGGTATATGAGTAGGGGAGGGGAGACCGAGAGTGGGTGAGAAAAGAAATACAAGCTGATATACGAACTATATCGGGAAATCAAATGGGTGATGAGAAGCATATTTAGCCTACTGAACACTTCAGTAGGTTTTCTTAGTGCTTTGTGTTTATTTAAAGTTAAATGTGAATTAGGGCAGTTTGAGGAATGGGATTGAAATTCATGAGGGTGGATTTTGCTCCCATGTTAGCTCTTATCTTGTGGAACCTTAAAAAATCTGTGTTTCTGCAAGTGTGAAACAGGTTGGATTTTTCTGATCCAAGCTCTACTGAGGACTCTGAGATATATTTTCCCTTTCCCAGAACAGAGAACCACATTATTGGATGCCTGTAGTTAGGTGGTGGAGTGCACCTATCTTGGCTGTTTCACACTGGGCATTTCTGTCAGATCTGCTTCAGATTGCTCCCTAATGCCAAATGCTGGATCTATGAAACTGCACTTGCAAGGATTGTACAGGTATGAGTGGTATGGGTGATATGATGAACGCCCATTCTGCCTGACAGTCCTTAGGAATTTCAGGTTCGAATATAAGCCGTATCTCGAAGTAAAGCTCAGCTGAATTCTCTGACAGAGATTAGTTAGGGGCAGTCTGTATTGTCATATGTGGACTACCACAGTAGGAAATCAAGCTTGAGGTATTCACTATTAATTTCACTGGCATGGTACTGGTGTGTAATTACAAGATGAGTAACGATGTACTGGCTGAAGCTGTTTTTCATTCATCTTCAGGGTGTGTTTAAGGAAATGTCTGTGAGTGCTAAGTGAGGCTGTAATTCACTATCTAGCTATTGTGTGAGTGCTGTATGAGGACACTTTCAGCACGCGTCAAATGAATGTGAGATAGCTTGTCCTACTTTCAAAGAGAGGAGTAAAGCACCTTTTTGCTCAAGCACCTTTGTCATGGAGGATACTTCAGCATGGAGGATACTGAAAAGAAGCAAATATAATGTAAGCCTCTACTCAGTCATATAGTTCCTTCTTCAGAGATACAAACCCCACACTTGTACAGGTTTCACCCAAGTGTCACCCAGGTTGAAACTTTGAAACTTAGCAAAGACATCTTTAAACTCTGATGAGGTTAGCTGAAAAGTCTGCCAGCATCAGCTAATCTTTTTGTGGAATCTGGATCAGTTTCCAGTATGAAAAACAAACAAAAAAACCCCAAACGGTGTGAATTCCCCTTGCCCTCAGGCTTCATTATGAAAGTTGTGCAGAGCTTGAGGAACTATGTATTTTATTGTTCTCTCAAATATGCCCTTTCTAAATCACCTTACTCTGATTTAACTGCAAAAGGCATTACTATTTTGGGTTCTTCCTATGTTAAAACTGAAGCAGTAAGCTAGGGACTTTCATGAGAGACTGTACCGAAATGTCAACAGATGGCTTGCTAATCATGTTAAAAAAATACTCATTTCTTTTCTAAAACGGCATTTTTTTCGTTAAGTAAATCAGAAAGGAATGTTTATGATATAAAACATATTACTCACAACGTCTTTTAATTATCATACTTAATCATCAAGGTCAGGATGATAATTGTTTCTAAAAATTAACACCTCATTTTTCTGAGATGCTTACTAAAATACACGGTCAGAAATATGAATTACTAGTGTGGAACTCAGTTAGGAAAATGCATCTTCTGTTCACTAAATCAAACATACACTTAAATACCATGAAGCCCTTTAAAACTAAATACCTATTTAAGGAACAGTCTAATTAGTCCACTCACTGCCTAGTAAAGCATACAGTACCATATGCCCTAGAACAGGGTGCCATGTGGGTGTTCAGCAATGACACATATTTGCAAGTACTTTATTATGAGTTAACGCAGTGCCATTAATATATCTTAAACACAAATGCTTTTTGTAACCTATTAGAGACAACTACGGTTGGCAGTTAACACAAACTACCAAGATATCTTGGCAGTAACTGCACTTTATTTGTAGAGGGATAAGCAATTCATATGGACCACCATCTTATATCATTCGTGCTATCACACGGCAGCATTTTAAGCATGTGCAGATTGTTGAAGCCTTATCTTCTGCTAGAGAAATGTTCTCTCTTTATTTCCTTCTTTCTCTTTTTCTTGGTCACAGAGCAGTCTTCTTCTGGAACTTGTTTTGCAGTGATGATAGCATGTTGCAATGAAATTATTTATTTTTCTCAATGAAATCCTTTACAAGGATTTCCAAACAGCAAATAATAGCTAGACTAAGGCTCTGAGACTCATTGTTTAAATTCAGGAGAATTATTATGATCTTGTTCTATCATCACCCAAATGTTGTTCTCTAGTAAGATGTCATCTAGAGAGATTTCTACCAATACTTGTGTCTACAAGAAGCTGCTGCTGCTTTAGGTCATACATAACATAACATCAGTTAACTTGTCCACAAGCAGCAACAGCATAGACCTTAGAATCAGAGTAGAGAATTTTAATATAATGCCTTTAACTTGTGTTTATTACCTATAACTTGCATATAACCTACAGAACGAAATCAATACACTGTTTAGATTCACATACTCCAAACCATGGAAAGTACAGAATTTTCCAGGTAAAAAGTAGTGCAAAAGAATGATGTCACTTGTACAGGCTTCCTGGAGAAGTTATCATGGTACCAAACCTATCAGAGTCCAAGGAACACCTGGACAATGGTTTTAGTCAAATAGTTTAACTTCAGGTAGCTCTGTGAGGAACAGGAGTTTGGACTCTATGATGCTAGGTTTTGTGTGAGAATTGTCATAATAAAAGTTTATTTTCATTGATTTGTGAATTATTATTGCCTTGTCTTCATTTCTGGTTTTGTTTATTTTTTTAGGGGCTTGCAGCCTGCTGTGTGTTCTGATTTAGTTTTGAAAACTTGTCTCCAAAATTTTGTCTAGAAAACCTGCAACACAAATGTAGATTCACTCGTGGGCCGAGACCCTACCTCAAAACCCAGTATGTTATCATTTTTCCCACCATTTACATTGTTATCCAGTAGATCTTTTGAATTAAGAAGATATAGTACTGCAAATAAAAGTAAAGCAGCATACGCATTTTTTAGAAATATTCACACAGCATAGCACAAAATGAAACAAAAGCAAATGTTTATATGAAACAGCTGCTTACAGGAAAGACTGTATATAATCCTTGGCCATATAAAAATTTCAACTCAAGTTAGACTCACTTAAGGAGAGAGTGTGTGGGAGAGAGAGATGACAGAGAAAGGTTCTATGATTCCAGTGTTCATTTATCATAAAAATGAATGCAGTGTAAGACTGTACAGTTACAGAAAATATTAATGAAGAAGTAAGGAGTAGAAACATGGTCTTAAAGCCTGATGCAATACTGTTTTCAAGCTGAAGAGTAATAATAGAAGAATAACACCAGAACTCACCAGTGAGCTCAAATAACATGCTTTTCTAGTGAATAAGTAAACTTGTATTGGTAAAAAGCCTGATGCTGCACAGGTGAGGAAATAGACAATGGTCCTGAGAACACTGGTATCAGTGGAAATTTTTGCATTTATTCTAGAGGGGTTAAGATCCAGGTAAAATCAAAGGTAAATCACTGATAAAATATTCATTCAACTTCATTGAAGTGACTCTTAATTTACGTATGTGTTAGCGGGATGAACCGTTCTCTAATGGAAAGAGCTTTCAGATGAGAATGATAGATGTCTTCAAGATGAGGAAAGGTTGCCAGCAACTGGCCATTTAGTCATGCTGCCACAAGTTACCACACAGAACCCCTCTGACAGTAAAATTTTCCCCTCAGCACCTTGTCCACCAGTCCCTTAAACACCTGCAGGGAAGGGGACCCAACCACCGCCCTGGGCAGCCTGTTCCAGTGCCCAGTGACCCTTTCTGTGAAAATTTTTTTCCTAATGTCCAGCCTAAATCTCCCTTGGCAGAACTTGAGGCCATTCCCTCTTGTCCTGTCCCCTGTCACTTGGGAGAAGAGGCCAGCACCCTCCTCTCCACAACCTCCTTTCAGGTCATTGTAGAGAGCAATGAGGTCTCCTCTCAGCCTCCTCTTCTCCAGGCTAAACACCCCCAGCTCTCTCAGCCGCTCCTCATAAGGCCTGTTCTCCAGCCCCTTCACCAGCTTCATTGCTCTTCTCTGGACTCGCCCCAGAGAAGCAAGCTTTATGCTAGCTTCTATCCCGGTGGGTATTGAACAAGTCCTAGTTTTTAGGATGCACAAAAATATATAACCAGTGAACGCTAGTGATTTTGGTTTAGCTGAGAAGGCAACTGGAAAACAGTTTTATTCCATGCTCCTTTGTTAATCCATTTGAGTGGAATAAAACTCTTGTTTTTCTTTGACCTCAATAACAGTCTATAGGATAAAATCTCCTATAAGACAGGACTATCTTCTACAAGCTGTGTGGATAGCATTTCTCACACTAGAGTTGTGATTTCAGACAGGCTCTCTGTGTGCTCTGCTGACTGAGAACTAATTAATAGTACTGATCTTGGTATTTTCATGTTGTTTAAAAGCTAGAAACCATCTACTCTAAGAACACTGTTGAGCAGTTTGGTTTCAATTTTTTTAAACAGAAGTTCAGCAAAAGTCCTGAGGATTTTCTCTCTGTGTTTTTTAAAAATTATTTAAAAATTAATGTAGAACATTATAACTCGATCTTAAAAATATTCCATTGTGACAGGAGGACAGATATCAGTGCCTTTTTGTTATGTGAGTTATTGAAGTTTCACATCCTTTGAGGAATATTATTCATAACCCACTGTTTGCTACCCTGTCTATCCAATTATTTAGAACAAGCAATCTGCCATTTTATTGCTTCCTTCCAATTATATAACTTTGGTGACAGTCATGGCAGAGTATCCTCTATAAGTAAAACCAAATGTCACTGTGGATTCCAAGGGCTGCAGAACATGTGTACGTGTGGAGTGGAGGTGGTAATATATAAAAGAGGGTAGTTGGTGAATGTCATTTAAAAAATAACTGCTTGTACACACTGTGAAAGATCAAAAAGGAAAGAAAAATGTGCTTTCCTGGTTCTCAGTTTTCAGAAGCAGAATGGATATAACCTGTGCAGGTAGTGGATGCTGTACTGCAAAATCTGAAGGGATGACCACATGATTGTACATCAGTTTCATGTATCTAGACTAAAAACTACCATAGTGCTGTGAAGAGAAACAATCCAGTTTACAGGGTGGTAGTTCAGTCTCTCTGTCCATCTGAAATATTCAGCTATTGATAAGGCCAGGAAGAGGGCCAGTCCTTTAGAGCTGGTATCGCATCAAATATATTAATTAAACAGCAAGGTACAAACAACATCCTCAATTACAGCACACACCTTCCTTCAATTTCAGAAGCAGTTGCACAGGGTGCCAAGAATGAAGCTCAAGCTATTATTTTCATTTAGTGACTAACAGACTCAGACTGGAATTTTTCAGACATATATTAAATTTGAAATTGGAAGCAAGTCACTAAGTTGTGCTGTCTTTGTTGCTCATGGAGGGAAGGGAAAAGCATTCAATTGGCAGTTCAGTTCAACACCAGTTAGCTAGTCAGAAAGTAGAGAACAGCAGTGAAACTGGGAAGAAACAGCATGCAAACAGCTGCAGTGTGAGATAGAATAAGCAAGTGTCAGTGGTGTTAGATGGTAGAGCTGTGTGAACACTTTCACACTCAAAGCAAAATTGTCAAGTTATCGTGTCCAATTGGGCATGGATTTCTTATATCACTGCAGTGCCACAAGCTGTACTGGTTGCAGAGTCAGAGAAACCTTAATTAAAAAAGCAAAGGAGAAAAAAAATGTTATTTTTATTTGAGATCTTTGAGGAAGAATACTATATTCCACCGTAAACCTGTGCTGAACAAAACCATGCAAGCATATGCTTATGCCTCAGTGAAGTCATGCTTAAGTGCTTTGTTGAATTTGGGCTTGAAAGTTTCAACTATTTAAACTAAAGCTGCTTTGATATAGTATCCTTTTTTTTTCTTTTCCTTTTGTCTGAATATTCAGTGTGTTTCAGAGTCAGCACTGGACAACTGAGGTCTTCTGTGTATCTCACAGTCATAATTTGTGAGGATGTTCAGGGTTCTGGGGGCACTTAAGCAGGAGTTTATAACATGATCAGAGTAAGATCTAATGATGACAGACACTACTAGGGAACTGGACTTTATCAATTTTACAGGGATTTTTTTTCAGCCCATTATCCAAATTTCATTAAAAATCATCATTTTTATCTACTATTTGGAGGTGATCTCTCTAACTTGACATCATACCATACCCTAGCTCACCTATATTTCTGCTAGATGTTGCTCTTGCTTGGCCTGTGTACATCAGATGTTTTCAAACAGTGAGATGTGCATACTTGCAAACTGCTTACAATTTTATTTACATCAAATTTCAAGAAGATTTTGAGGTAGTTCTAAAAACATTTCAGTGAAATTTTATGACTGTTTTCAATGTTAATTCACCTAAATCACCTTTCAAACAAACCACAACAGAAAAATGGTATGACCAGCTCTGGATCCATTCTCCATGAAGATTCCTGGGCTTTAGGATATGTTTCTCTCCCGGTTTTTCACTCAAAATAGCTCAGCATAATCAGTGCCCCCTCTTTTTTTCTTGCAGCTATTTGAGAAGGCAGTTGGGGTCTCAAGACTAGATTTGGCCATCCTGCTTTGTAGGTGGGTGGCCTTTTAATATGAACAAAGGTCGTGGCTCATAGACATCAGTCACTAGGTCAGCATGCCCACAACTTGTTGAAGAAATTTATGTCGTTTTACAAAACAATTAAAGCCAGAAAAAAAAAATCATAGTTGTAAAGCAAAGACAACCCAGGAAACTCCTATGCCCATGATGGTGCCCCAACCACTAAACATTACCTTGAATGAGATGTGAGGAATAAAAAGGCAAGAAAAGTTTGAGAACATAAGTTATCCTTGCAAATGACAAAAAGTGAGTGATTGGTAGATGCAGGACTCTGTAAGAGGTACCAGCAAGAAAGTTACTGTGGGCATTGCTATTCAAATGAACACAACATGAAGTCCAGTGGTTTCACAAATTGTCAGATATTCTGGTATTGTTTCTCCAGCTTTTTATGCTGAAATGGAGTCCTAGGCCATTAATATGAAATGCTAAAGTGACCTGCGACAAATTCCAAACCTGGTCAAAGTCCTTGGAAGACACATTAGTTACAAGAATTATTTTTACTAGTTATTTTTTCACTAATTTTCTTCTATGACTGATAGTTCTGCTTTTGAATGTTCTTGGAAGTACAGAAAAAAATCACTGTGTCAATAATGGGACTAATTTATATCTTACCTAACAACTCATGGTTGTTACAGAAAAGCCTAACATTGTTTATAGTGAATCTGAGCCACGGATGACTAGAGAACAGGACATGTCTCAGATATCCTGGGTACTCAAATCAAAACAATGCAAGTCTCGCACTGTTTAAAAGAACTGTGACTGGAAATTCTCAGTACTGCACAAATTTGCATGCTGGATGTAAATTTTCTAGGATATTTTTCCACAAATCTGCATTTAGATAGGAGAATTTTACAAAGTCTAAACCCTAAGATTTTATATGTATCCTGGTCTTTATTTTCCTTTTTCTTTTCTCTGTGTGCGCTGCAGATAGGTTAAAAGAAGGAAGGTTTATTTTATTTGACAGTTTTGGATACTGAGAATTCAGCACAAATTCCAGTGTATTAAGAAGACTCTAAGAAAAATCCTTCTTCAAATCCTGAGCCCAAACTAACTAAAATTTTGTGCTCTATCAGACAAATAGTTGACAAGACTTCTTGAGGACCCCATTCACTGAGTCTTGAACAATTTGAATTTGGCTTTTTCTTTCATCCTTAAAAAAACCCCAAACACAACAGTTCAGGAGAAGCTTAGTTAATGCCCTTGTCTTTTATATTTAGACTTTTACTATTTGTTGCTTTTGCTTTTACACACATTTGGAATGCTAGATACACCTCTGCATAACTAGGCAGCAACATATTTTTGGATTCAGGAAAGTAAAATTAATCTTGGCAGTTATCGTAAGACACTAACTCAAATACCTTACATTAGACTTTCATTTATATTATAAATATTTATTTTTCATTTTTATCCCAGGCTGTTCTCCTTCTCCAGATGCTGTATGTCTCTTTATCCTGCTCCACTCAAGTTTCCTTTGCAGAGAAGTCTCAGGATCTATTTTTAATTCGGGAACTCTTCCTGTGCTCTTGCATCGCTAGCTATCAATCTTTTTAGGTGCAGTCTGTCTTATGGTATCACAAGATTGTGAACCCAGTTAGTAGCACAACCGCTTTGCATTGCAGCTTATATCTACTAACAGTGCAATTAATAGCAGTGTATCAAGCACAGGTGCAGATACATGCCTTGTGTTATGCCACAAAAAGGACTGGCAAACAGTCCTGAATGGACAAAATTTGGCATCCTTAATTCAGAGACAGATGCCTTGAGCTGTTTGTAAAACTCATGGGTTAGGTCTAGACTAGTAGCTGTGTTCCCTGAGCTCTACATATAGAGAAACTTGCTGGAAGATGGGTCACTTCCTTGCAAAGCAAAAAATAGCTTTTTCATTAAGCAAGTGTAGCTTCTGTCAGAAAAAAAAAAAAATGAAGCTGTTGGGTGGTTTTCCATGTACAAATAAGGACGTCTTCTCTCTGTATTTCTTATAGTTCTTTAGAAATTAATATTCCTTTCTTGTCTTCTTACATGCATATCTTCATGAACTAAGCCATTGATATCTCTGACTACATAAGAAATATCTGACTGCTCAAAAGAAACTGTTTGCATGTTAAAGGTGAAGGCCCTGTGTGGGAAGCAGTGTTTAGAGATCTGTTCTGTCTTTGGTGTTGCCATGATTTCCATCTCCAAACCTACTCACTGACATCAGTTTTGCAATTCGAGTTGAACAGGGTAATTTTTTTCATTATAAATCACTGTGAATCTGTACTGAATATTTTCCTGGAAAGTCTAACACTGCTTAAAACACAAATATTCCTGTATGTGTGGTAAGTGAAAACATTTTTAATAGCGTTAAGGGCTCTAACCTAGGAAATGGTAAGTATTTTCAGCAATGTGTTTCAAGCCCTCGCTTTTAAGGATGATTGACATCTTTTAAGATCAGGCCCTAATTTTTACCTAAGAAATGAAATAACACATCACTTTAATCTGAAGTGACTTTTCCATTTTTCTTTCAGAATGGCTTGGATATTAGTAGGATTAAATGTTCTGACTATAGAAAGAAATTCCTCCAAATGTAAGCTTTTAAATGCCCCTTCAAACAATGATCAGATGTGGAAAGTTGAGATCTGTTTTCTGTGTGAGGCAGACTGGCAGCAACTGGACCAAGGCTTAGAGTTTCTGCCTTCACTAACAGAATTTTGTTAGTAAGTCTGCCAAAACCAGGAAATTGCTGGCAGCTTTGGTGGAAAGTGGAGAATTCAGTGGGTTTTTGTCATCCCAAAAGGTTTGCACTTATGAAGTGCTCTCTTGTATAATAGAGTCCATTTGTCTGATGTAAGAAATTTCAACAGCTTGTCAGTGTTCCATAAGAAGGAAAAAGAAATGGTTGTGTTGATGCTATGTGTAGAGGTAACAGAGATGTTGAAATGTCATGCTCCAAATTCTTCTGTTTGTTTGGAGTTTCAGGGAAAAGTAAGCAGAGTGGGAATGTAGTTTAATTCAAGGTCAGCCACAAACATTATGTGAGGCCTCATAGAATGAACAAATGAATAATAAATGAAATTAAAAACATATATTGCTGTCTCTATAGTCTGTCTGTTTGTTTGGCACACTGTATTTTGGAAAGTAATATAAATTGCAGATTTGGAAGGTCAGATTCTTTGTATGTTATTTAATTTATTGATACTACTTGAGATGGGGAGACAAGAAAAGAACCTGAGAATAAGAAGGTTTAGAATTAGCATCAGGAAACTTTTAGTAGAAAAGTTTGTTCAACTCTTTTGAAAATGCTCCCAAAGGAAGAGACAGATATGTAGCTGCTTGTTTCAAGTTAAACTTGAAGTGGACAAAACACTCCAATGTACAACACTGGATCATTCTGTTCTGTTGAGTCTTTTACAGCTGTACTTTCTATAGGCTATCACTTATGAGTCTATAACACTTACGTACTCAAGATGGTAGAATTTAACCGGGCACTTGTGTGCAAACATTTAAACAGAAACCATTGAATCATTTTGCAAAGAATGATACTGCAATGTCTTACAAAGATGAGAAACCTATAAAAAGAGCCCAGGTAATAGGACATATGTTTATTTTTCATTTAAAAATGGTGTTGAATGACCCACTAAAGTTTCTGAAGAATTCTGTGGGCGGGTGTGCATATAAATATCTCCAGACTTGGACTTGTTGCCAATTTAAATCCCTTTATATTGCTCTTTTCCTTCTGTAGCTCCAATATTCCCATTGCACTCTAGTAAAGTAGCAATTTTTATTTATAGTTTATGTATTCTATATTTGTTATAATGAATATGGATAATGTATGCTCTCAGAAGTTATTAATACTTCTGCTATTATGTGCATAGCAATTGCATAGTCTTGCTCTCCCAGGCAACCAGATGGATAGAACTAAAGGAAACTGCTTATGGTTCTGTACTTCATGAAAATATACCAGGGCACCCAGAGTGGTGATGCTTGGATTGCTTGGAGTCATATGTGAAAAAACGTTTTTTAACATTGGTACACACTGAGTATCACTAATGTTCCCATTACGTGTTAGGGGCCTCTCAAACATTTCATGTTACAATTATGAATATTGACTAATAGCACTGTATCAACATTGTCAAAAGCCAATCCTAGTCTTTGACAATATCAAAGGAAGGTAGGACACGCAGGATGATGTATAGAAAATAAAGGAGTGGAAGAAAAGAAACCCTTGATATCAAAATACTAACATTTAGAGTTCTTAATAAAAAAATCTAACATTAACTATTAATGAAGTTGATTTAAGTAAAGCTGAATGCTCCACATAACACGTTCCTAATGTGTCTGCTTAACATAACAAGTTTGTGATATTGTGGAGCTACTGTATGTGAAGAACAAATAAGGATGATTTGGTTTTGTTGGCTTTTTTTTAGTTTTTTTTATTCTCCTGAAAGAGTTGCAGAAAGCTGGGCTGGATGGCCTTTGTTAATGTAAGTCGCTGATTAATAAAATGTGTTATAATAGGTGTGACATGCACTTTAAGACTTTCAAAGCTATGTAGTCTCCAATTAATTCAAGTGTGAATTGGAATATGGTTACATTCTGTTGAAATAAAGTGACTGAGACTTCAAGGGTCCCATTTAACTTACATTTATGAAGTTTGCGATAATTCACCACAGCAGCAAAACCTGGCAAGAACAGAGAGATTCAATTTAGTCACTCTCTTTCTCTCTTACTCTCTCCCCCTGCCTCTTCTCAATGCTTAATAAATTTTCCAGAAGAGAGATACACATAATATGATGTCAGAACTGTTAATTTAAGAAACGTACTACTTGCTTGTTCCTTCTATAAATTAATTATAGTCACACTTTCTCCTAAATTCAGAGAAAATATTTATGTTTGTAAAAATGTTTTTCATACATTATAGTCTAATCCTGTATGATTTTACTGTGGTCATAATCTTTTTCTCAAACTGTGGAAAACATAATTTCACTCCAAAAAATTTTTGTTATTTTTCTTCTCTTATTTATTTTCTCATATACTGTGTCTTCATGGCATTATACAAGCCATTGAAGTTGTTAACTTTTTGTCACAGTTTGTCCTGGTCAGATAATACTTTTATGGGGATAGTCATGAGGAAGGTCTCAGCTTAGTCCTAATGAGCCTAAGAGCCTTTAATCCGCCCATTCTATTACAGGTAATAAGTTTGTGCCAATTGTGTTTTGTTTGTCTTTAGTTGCATGTTTTCTTCATGCTTTTCTGGTTGCAATCCAATCAATGTTTAATTTCCCAAACTGGCTCAGTGAGAAGATCTATTTCATTGTGCTTGTCCTGTAAAAACATTCATTCTGAAGCTTCAGGAAAGGTTGTTGAAACACTTCAGGGAAAAAAAGTGAGCAAGAAAAGAGAAGAGGTTTGCTAGAGAATGATTTGAATATGCTTGTTAAGAATCTCTTCAGGTCCTGGGACAGGGTGAGATTTCAAGGTGCAGAAGAGGAGTATTAAATGAGCTGGTGCAAGGGCTACATGAGATAACCGTAGAGCAGTTGACTCACAAACAGGAAAAAAAAATATTTAGGAGAGAAATGTACACAAACCAGTGACAAATTTTGGCTATTATATCATTCCTTGAAATCAGAAGCAAGGTGAATCCACTCATGCTTTAGAGACATCATTGAATAATGCCTAAAATAAGTGAAGGTTTTAAAAACTGTGCAGAAGACTGACCTTCCATGATATTGTGTATTTAAACTAATATGTTGATCTCATTACATTACACCTGTCAGACCTGGTATGAGTGGATCAGGGAAGTAAGATAAGTGGTTTAAAAAAAAATGGCCAAGGCAGTCTAACAAAAAAAGCCCCGAATCCTATCTTGCTTTTTTTAATTCATGTCTTTGCTAAAAATACATTGCAATTACATAACACTTTCCACAGGAGAATCTTTGACACTTCACAGGTTTGAGCATAACCTCCCAGAGCTGGTGAGATCACAGGTAATACTCCGCCTGTTTCTGCCTTGAGTAAATGAAAGCAAAGGAAGTCCTGTGTCCCTACTTTGACAACAAAAAACTTATGAAATGAAGCATGAAGAAGCCCACTAAAGAGAAATACCTTTGTAATTTCAGTCAGAGTTTAGAATATTTAAAAAGTCCTCATATTTTTAGAAATCAAAATATTCAGACCCAGACATGCGACATTTTACTGACTTTATGCAATTGACAAAATTCATGGAAGAGCTGTGAGACCAGGAGCAGCACTCCAGGCTTCCACTCTCTTTCTCGAAAGGATTTGTAAAACTGCCTTTATATCAAATGTGTAAGAGAAATGAGAACAAGGAGGTCCTGCTGGGCTATATCACACTGCTTTGCAGCTTATATGTAAAGTACAGCAGAGGCAGAGGTTGTGCCACCGTTAGAGAAATCTGTTTTCACAAAAGGCTGTGTTTCATAATGAGACAGTAGACTGGAACAGGGCAAAATGTCAAAGCCTTCTTCATTTGTCTGGAAATACTTTAAGTAGCCTGTAAGCAATTATTTTATTTGGTGGGTAGGTATGTAATTGCTCTATGTAGTTTTTAAGCATGAATCTAACTAACCCCACGTGAAAAGGAACAAGTCCTTTTTAGTGGTTATGAAAATAAACTGTTAAGCACCTAGCAGTGAAAGGGTCAAAATGCTTGTATTAACTGAACTCTCCTGAGGACATATGCTGTTTACAGTATACGTTTAAAATAATATTCCTGGCTAGTCAGGCTTTCCCTCAGGATAATGCAATTACAACAGTAACAGAGGATTAATTAAAGACTGTCCCACAGGTGTTGCTAGAGATCTTGAATCGACCAAAGGGGGATACATTACCAACTCAGCACAGAGGTGAACAGACCAGAGCTGTTCAAAATAATTACTTAGGCACAAGGGCAGGGTTGAGCTTTTTGCCTCATTTATCTGATTTTGATTAATACTATAATTTCTTTTTTTTTATGCAGAAGAGGTACATTGGTTCACAGTTTTGTATGAGAAATGACTAAGGAAGATCAAGCTTCTGAATAAATAAATCAATAGCAAATTAATTCATTCTAGTCCAATGTCAAGTAAGATATTATTTTCTTTTTTCCTTTTTTTTACTCATTGACACTTGGTTTAAATACTTGGTGCCAAGGGGTAATTTTTCTGCCTCAAAGGGAACAACAGTCCTGCTCATGCACAATGCATGAAGTGATGTAGAAGCATGTCAAGGAACAACTGCGACACAAGAGAATATTAGAGCTGGAGGCTCACCTGCTCATTTTTTGCCTTCAGTACCATCCCTGCATGTACTTATGAAGACCTGATAGAATAGGAGTTGCATTTCTCAGTTTGGCAAGACCACAAATTTGGTATTAAATTATAAAGTTGAAAAAATGTAGTTAATACCTCTCTCCAAATATCTTTTTAAGACAGAAATATATCAGTCCAGAATGTGCTGGTTTTGCATAAATGGTTATTTTGGTATGTCTCTGTCTCAAAATTCCTGTTATGGATTGATGTCTCTTTCACAGAAAAGGGTGTGCAAAATTTAGATGAAGTGTACAAAAGTCTTCATTAGATATCTCAAATGAGGTGAACTGAGGAGATTTGAGCCAGATCTCTCATGCATTATAACCTCTCAGCAGGCTGATTGTGGGCTCTAAAGCTAATGTTAAGGTTTTTGGGGTGGTTCTGAGCCTATATGCCCTGAAATGTTTCAGGGCAGCCTCCAATTCAGATTTTGTATATATTCATGATATTTTTTCCATATGAACATGTACAATAATCTCAAGGAGAAGATAAAAACAAATCACAGAATCATTGGTTTAGAGTCTTCATGGAAAAAAATATATATCATGAAGATAGTGGTGATCTGTTCATAGTGAATGTTTTATTCTCAAATCAAGGAACATGAAATCAGATTCTCATATGGGATATATTATGTCAGTTAATCCTATCTGAGGATCTGACTGATTTTAAAGATGCGTGCAATCTCTTGTTTAACTAGATTTATTTTGTCACAAGTAATGAATTTGACTGCAAGGTAGTAGAGTAAGATGAAATGAAAATGAATTTATGTAATGTATTTATTTGCTGTTTCTTAAGTTTTCTTTCAGATTTTGTAAGTATGAGACTTAGTAGAATCTATTCCACTTATTTAGCCATAAATATGAAGGAAACTCCATGATGTTCCAAACTTCCTTAATGAGTAAGGACATTGTGCCTTTTAATTCCTGAAGTAGCATGAGAGTAAGAATAGAATTTTAAGATGATGTAAGTATATTTTTCAAAGAAACTGAAAGTTTCGGAAGAGTTGTACCAGTTTCTTCTCTCTAGAAGAAGTTAGGTTTAATTGTGAAGGAGGTCTTAGGAAAGTGTTCCATTTCACTGCATGAAAAACGTCTTCTTTTTTGATATTGTGACAGGTTTAGTAAAGAATATTCAGGAGAATACTGCAAGGAGAAAGCAAAGAACTTGCCAAGAAAAACATTAATTTAACATCTACTGTACCTATAGTTTTCAAAGGCATCTGTTAGTAATATGACCCTGGTAGACCGTTATGTGCCATCACATTTCACAATTGCCCCTTGATACAGGAGGCACTCTTCACTGAGAATTGGAAGTTATGTGTGTTCATGTAAATTTACTTTTAAACTGATCTAAGTAAGTACTGTACCTGAAAAGGACACAGTTGTGTTCCACAAATGAACTACTGGTTTGTGCTCATTTCTGGACCTATCCAGATAGCAGATTTGCATGCCACAGCGTCTGTGCCTCAGAGGGTTTTTTATGGCTCTGGTTCAGATCTTTTCTTTGTACTGTACATTCACACTTATCTATCAGTTCCTCCAGGACTGATTACACCAATACGCGAGCAGCGTACATGGCAGTTTTGACCTGCCTGCCAATATTGGAAGCATGCAGCAGCTGGGCGTACGTGGAGAGGCTTCAATGATCACATATAAACTTTATGACAGCAGAACATGTGCATAAAGCTGTGTGTGTGGAATTTGTGTTGATTCAGGTGAGACAGATATTAACTTTCCCTTTTCTTCTGTAAATTTTACATTTCTCTTAGTACCATAAATAGGCTTTTATGGATAGCCTACTGGAGGTCCCCTTAGTAGTTGTCACTAGATGGTGCTAGCTGTATGAGAGGTGTACCCCACTTTTCGGTCTCTGAGTCAGGTCTCCTCTGTCAAGGACCCCGAGCACTTTGGCTCAGTGTGAGATGTGTTTCCACTGAGTGCTGAGAATCTAGAGTAGCTGCTTGGTCCCTAAAGTGTAATAGGTCAATGGAGATTAGTTAGGAAATTGCCAGAGGTTTCAATTCTTATAAACATGAAGGAGAGCTCTCCTGGCATTATATTCAAGTGAGTTTAAGATAAGCAGATGACCACTAGTTTTATTTTGGCATTCTCTCATCTTTTCCCAGAAGGAGGTTTTATTAAGTCTAATGTTATTTGTCGCCAATACAGAGATCTCCTACATTCTTGTTCAAAAGTCCTGGTACAGAACTGGAGGGAGATGGATGGTGACTGGCCATATGAGGGGTAGAAAGAGAAGCACTGAATCTCAGAGAAGTGTGCTTTGCCCCACACTTTGTACAGTTGCTTGGAGCCAGTATAGATAGTTTTTTTGAGTCCTAGCAAATATGGAAGCAGATCTTAATAAAAGGTCTTTTACTCAGAAAGTCTGTGGAGTAGGCTCCAGAATAAAGGTGGTAGAAAGGATATGGAGGAGAAGAAAATGAATGGAAAGACTAGTTTGGAGACAGCACAATTTGTTTTCCCTGCTGTGGGATTTCTTCACTATTTTTAATGGTATCCCACTGAAAGATAAAACCTTCCTGAGACCAAATTGTCATGGTTTTTTGCCTCGGGAAGGGTTTCTCTGCAGAAGACACCAGTTAAAGACATCAAGTTTTCACCCTAAACAATAAAAGCTTTTCCCTCTTGCTGAAAGCAGGACACATTACTCTCAAATGGGGAGAGATGCTAAGTGTTGTGACAATTGTTTCCCAGGGAGAATGATTCGGCAGGAAGCCGGTATTTAATCACATAGCCACATCACATCATTACAGAGCATCACTCAGTGCAGCCACTTGATGCAGCGCAATGCACCTCTGTAGCATAATGCTGGCTCCCTGCCAGCAATTTAGAGAAAACAGCTATCAACTTTTATAATTGCTTCCCTTGATGAAACAACCCAGTGAAATGGCAGGTCTAGAATGGGAATGAAAGGGAGAGTTGTGAGACCACGAAGTTCTCAGATTTCCAAGTTGCATCTATTAACCAGCAATTAAATTACTAGCCAACTTCAAAAGTCCATCATAATTGGCACTAATTGTCAGTCTTTCTGGCAGTTTCCTCAGAGAAGCCAAGGATTAAATGTATGTAAAGATGGAGCAGCATTCTGTATTGTTAAAACGATGCCCTTTGGCAATATTTGAGGCTTTCTTGCAGCTGACCATGCAGCATACATCCTGTAGCTGAGCTGACAAGCTAGCATAGCACAGCCCTATATATGTTTACATGATTGCTACAAAACCACTGGGAGTCATAAATGGAAAAGAAAAGCCCATCAGAATGTTTAAAACAATATGTGCGCTCCCATAAGCTGTCTACATCATTTAACATGAGACAGCAATGTGTCCTTGCTGCAATGAAGACTAAAGGTATCCTGGTCTGCATCATACAAATTACTGACAGCAGGTCAAGTGAGGTGATCTTTCTCCTCTACTCAGTATTGGTGGGGCCACACTTGGAGCACTGTGTCCAGTTCTGTGCTCTTTGGTACAAGAGAGGGATCCCCAGTAAAAGGGACAGGGAATTACTGGAGGAAGATCAGTGAAGTACTACAAAGATGATTAAGGGACTGGAGCATCTCTCATGAGGAAAGGCTGGGAGAGCTGAGACTGTTCAGCCTTGAGAAGAGAAGGCTTAGGGGAATCTTATCAACGTGTACAAATATCTGAAGGAAAGGTGTAAAGAGGATGGAGCTAGGCTCTTTTGGTAGTACCCAGCGATAGGGCCAGAGGCAATGGGTGCAAACTACAACACAGGAGTTTCCATCTGAACATCAGGAAATATTTTTTTTTTTTACTATGAGGGTGACTGAGCACTGACACAGGGCACCCAAAGAAGTTGTGCAACCTCCATTTTTGGAGATATTCAAAAGTCCTCTGGACACAGCCCTGGGAAACTTGTTTTAGGTGGCCCTGCTTGAGTAGAGGGGCTGAACAAAATGACCTGCAGAAGTCACTTTCAGCCTTAACTATTCTGTGATACTGTGATTTTATTACATTCATGGTACAATACTCACAGGTCTTAAAACCACCAAAATCATGACTGAAATAGGCAAACAATCCAGTTTTAAAACAACAATTCCCTTTCTTGATCCCATCCAGCTAAAGCTTAAATACAACTTCTTGCAGACATAATCTGAGGAATTTCATGAGCTTGGGCTTGCATCTGCCCCACTGAGCTTAATAGACATCAATGACCTTATCGTCCCTAAGTTTGTCTAATCTGTTCTTAACTGCCTTTTTACTTTTAGTTATTTTTACTTGATATGACAGTGAGTTTCATGATTTAATGATTGTGCTGTGTGAAACAAACTTTCTCTTGGAAAATATATCATATGTTTTTGTGCATTTTTATCCCGAAGGCTGAGAGTTTCCTTGGCTCAATGTAGCATTTCAATTCAAACCAAGAGGAGTGAAAAAACTCCTCAAGGTTTTGGATCTTTCTGTGTTTTAATCACCTGCATAGAGTGTCACTGTTGTCAGCCTTGGTGCAGTAGTCCCCTGGGTAGCTTAATGCTATCCAGAGTCATAAAAAACCCTCCAAGACACAGATGCTATGGCATGCAAATCTGCTGTTTGCACAGGTCCAGAAATGTGTACAAACCAGTAGTCCATTTGTGACACCCCGCTGTTCTTGTCCTAGGGAATGTATAAACAAGGAGTAGTCAGGTTCTCCAGCCCCACCTCTCCCCTACAAATCTTGCAGTCCAAATGTAACATGCAATAAAACAGATTGGTACAGGAAAGCGTTGAAAAGTCTAACCCTAAGGCATCATGGTTTGGATTCAAGAAGGTAATCACATGAGTAAGATGCGCACCACTGCCTTCTGCTTCCTGAAGGCTGACATGTTAGTCTGAAAAGTAGATACACATACAACACAATTAAAGCCAAATGCAAAATAGACCATATCTGGAATCTCATAACCATGCCCTATTTTAGATTACATAAGCAGTTTGTAGAAATAGTCATGAGCATCCATACTTAAGACTTTTCCAGACTTCTATTAATTGACATATAGTAACTGGGCTTTGATTCAGTCCTGCCTTAGCATACAATAACTTTCAGTTTGGAATACAGTGGATTGCATGTACTGAATATGCCTGAAAGGATAATATAGGCAAAAATCTTTCGTCAGTTCAATATCCTTTTCTGTTATTTTATTTCCAAGTGTAAAAATGAAATTGCTAGCAGACAGAAAAAGTAGTCTTGTCAAAGGATTGTATATCTCCTGATGTTAGTCTTGATTAAAATAAAATCTGCAATATCTTTTTATGACTGTGTTTGTGTAACTTATGACTTTCCATAGGAGTCAGTCCTAACCATTACTTGTCCATATGTTTAAAACAGGATACTCTTATTCATTACACACAAACAATATGTGAATACACTGGCACATGTACAGTTAAGTTCAATACAAGGATAGGATTTGATCTTCTTTTATTTGTTGCTTAGGAGAGAAAATCAAAGACTTACAAAGCCAAGGTTATTTTTTTTTCTTGTGTTCTGACAGTAGCTGAATACATTTTAAGTATGTATTCCCTATAGGGCCAGGCTATCAAACACATAAATTACGTTAGGGCAAGGAAGAGAGTATCAGGTCTGATTTCATACAAATCTTAACATGTTTCTCAATTTGTAAAGCTAATCAACTACTTTCCTAAGATATCTTCACTACAGAAATGCTTGTCTAACCAACAACTTTCAAACTTAATTAATCAGTGTGTCTTTTCAGCTACCATTCATCAACAAACTGTGAGATGTTTTCGGTGTCTTTAGAAACATATATGTATGATGCAGACATAGTGTTTCACACTTTACCTTATAAAATGTTTCTTAGGAAAGCATCTAAGAAACATTCTTAAGTACACGGCCTAATTTGTGTGGATATTTATTTTTTACATCAACGTAGATGAATCCAAGCCCATGTGTGTGTGTTTTCAGATACAGTCAGACACAAATCAGATACATTCTGATGCTCTCATACTTTGTATAGCCTTTGTGAAACAAGGTATGCTGAAGACCCTATAGTGTATAAATGATGATGACCTTAAGTACCCATATTACAACTTCTCAACTTCTTAATTGGTACCACTTAAAATAAAATGTATATGCCCACGGGAAAGATATAATGCCATAAATTATCAGGACAGTCCTGGTGGTTGGATTTTTTTAATGGCTTGAAAAGATCACCTCCTGATTTGATTAGCCTCCAAAAAACCCTGCTAGAATCCATCACAGAACATGCCTTAAAGCCCATTTTTCCTACCTTTTGAGTTTGTACAACATCCCCTTAATGTCAATAGAAATTAGAGTGTTTGCCATCCGGCAACAAGTGCAAAGCACTACTGTTGAGTTAGATGGGAATAGAAAGTGCATCAGTCACTATATTTCTGGAAAATTCTGTCATCATGCTGGTAACCTGCTCCCACAGGTAATGATGATGGGATGAGGGAAGTAAATGAGCACACAAGAAGTAATAGCCTGTAGGAACCCTTTGTCAGCTTCTTGTGCAGCCATACATGGAGCAACCTTATTGCCATCAGGATGAAGATTTTGTGCCAATATACTGAGGAAGTCCAGAGACAGAGATTTGTCATGGAAATCCAAGGTAATTTGACTTGATAAAATATATTTGGCCTGCCCCAGACAGACTTTATGCATACTCTTCATTACCTACTATAAATATCTGTCTTCCATCCTGCCCCAGGGAAAAAAATACAGAAGTGAAAGCTTCCTCTTCTTACAGGCTTTGTCTTCTCCTACCAGCAGGTCCTGTTGCAGTGCTAAGCAGAGTCATCAAAGTGGTAAGCCAAGCAAAATCTCATCCCAGAGCCTGTTGCTTTTACTACAGGCTCCTCTGCCTTCCAAATTTTGTTTTATTAGCATGGAAAGCAGTGATGTAAATCTGGAGGAGACATCCCTGCACACCTACCTACAGTTACTTGTGTTTTGGCTTAAAGTGAGCAGCACACAGAAGATATACAGGAGGCCATGAGTCTGGTTCAACCTCATTTGAGTTTTTCAGTTCTCATTATTAGCCTTTGTATTTATTGTTAATTCCACTTAACATCTTCCATCTATACTCCTTTTAGCACTTTCTTCTAAATTATTCCTTTGCATTTACCACTAATAAATATCAGGTGGGCTTTCATTCTTTGCAGTATCTCATATAGTCCCTTTTGGATCTGAAACTCGGCTATTTGTTGAGCTGTATTGGTGTCAATTAAAAAATCTGACTTTAAATTGATTTGGTTAAGACAGTGCAGAAGGCTCTGTGTAGATACTCAAATTTTTGGATTATTTGTAAGCCACTTAATTTCAGCTGAAACTAAACCAAATAAACCAGAAGGTTGTCCAAATGGAGGGTAGCACCATTTTAATTAAACTGTAGTAACTATGTATATAAACAAGGCTTAAATCTACAGATTGTAAATTACTTCTGACTATAACATTACTCATTTAATTTTACAGCATTACAGGAGAAGTTTAGTTGCTCTTGTAGTTACCTAAAATGTGGACCAGTCACTCCACAGTAGATTTTGATGAACCCCATATGGATGTACATAGAACCTACACTAAACAGGAAATACCAGAGCACTCTCATTAAGCAACCTTGAATATATGACAGTAGAATTTCTTATGCAAAGCATTGGTGAAAATTCAATTCCTTTCAGCCACTGAAGTACACTATTTTGTAAAATGTGTGTGTACTAAATCTATTCTGTCATCTTTAAAGTCCATTGATTATTCATGAAAACTTAGTGTTATTAAAAATATTGCAAATATGTTTTGGTAAGCATATTTCATACCCATGAGATCAAATATTTATTTTATCTTTTAATCTGTGACTATTATGTGAACTTAAGCATTCCCTGTAGCAGTGATCAGGTGTCACATGAAAGTTAAGCAAAAAGCTATAATTTTCATTCTTAACTTTCATAGTACAATATTCTATTAATTAAAGACATTGTGGTCTTGCAGTGTGAGATTGATGACAGTATGGTGTGCCAGGCAAACCTGAATTTCAGTGCATTTCTTTCTTAGAACATATCGCAAATTGAAGTTGTGGAAACAAGCTGGCTTACTCAGCAGTGTATTGAATTTAGTAGAAACACATATGCACTGAGAGTTAAACAAGTGCTTAAGTATCTCACTGAAACAGCACTTCTGGACTGAGGAAAAGAATAATCTTCTTTGTGCCTCTTCCTTTCTTTCTTTCTTTCTTTCTTTCTTTCTTTCTTTCTTTCTTTCTTTCTTTCTTTCTTTCTTTCTTTCTTTCTTTCTTTCTTTCTTTCTTTCTTTCTTTCTTTCTTTCTTTCTTTCTTTCTTTCTTTCTTTCTTTCTTTCTTTCTTTCTTTCTTTCTTTCTTTCTTTCCTTCTTTCCTTCTTTCCTTCTTTCCTTCTTTCTTTCCTTCTTTCTTTCCTTCTTTCTTTCCTTCTTTCTTTCCTTCTTTCCTTCTTTCCTTCTTTCCTTTCTCGCTTTTTTCCTTCTTTCCTTCTTTTCTTCTTTCTTTTCTTCTTTCCTTCTTTCTTTTCTTCCTGCCCTCCTCCCTTCCTTCTGGTAGATTTTCCGTGAAGTTTCCCATATAAATTTTTAAGAATATTGGAAGCAGCATTATTGATGTAATCTTCTCCGTTATATCATACATGGAAAGAAATTTATGGAAAATAGAGCCTATTTTCTAATTCAAATTTCAGTTCCAGGACTAGGCAATGCTCTGGATTTTGCTTGGTACTGTCCTATACCACTTAACTAATAGAATTGGTACTTGGAAACTCTTTTTTGTTAAATTTCACCTTGTTTTATGTATTCAAAGAAATGCCTTATACAGATTCTATCCCTAACACAGAGAAGCGTTACGGCACATAAAAGTGAAGGGGAAAATAATTTGACTCGGTAAGTTTTTATCAATGATTTTTTACAAAGGTTCTTATTTCTCCAGTACTATTTCCCAAGAAGATGGAGCTGAAGCATGAAAAAGGCCTGCAATATTCCCATTGCTCCTTGACCACGGAAGAATTTGCTTTAGTTTCAACCCTGTCATGCCTAAAGGCATATTCTTTTTTCCAAAAGAAAGGAAAAGATTCTTAATGAAAATTCTTAGCTGACCTTAAAGCTGTGTATTAAAATCAGGGTTTGGTTGCATTCCTTTTTTGATGTCTTTTCTAAAATCGTTATTTGGTTTCCTTGCTTTTGCCACTGTGTTAGTTGTGTTAGTTGGACTCAATTTAATATGATATTTAATTGGTGGAATTATATATGAGTTCAAGGCCAGGCATTTGTTGAAATAGTTTTATCCACTGGGGCTAGACCATCTTAGTTTACTGTATGGAAGCCAGGCACTGTACTAGGCAAGTTCAAAGATTAAGAGATCTTCTGTAGGGGCAAGAACCTCTGTAAACCCAGTTGTTGGAAAATTATTAAGCCTCTTTGTGTCTGTGTTGTTTTGCTATATATTTTTTCCCCCCAGGAATGCTAGTCTTAAGGATGTGCTCATTTACCCCCTACTGACATAATACTTAACCATGTATACTTCTTTATACTTCTCTAACAGAATCCTACACCATTCTTTGCTAAATGTTTTGCCCCTTAAGAAGGCCTCACCATAAAGCACTTGGGCAAGTGTTTTTCATATGTTACTGTTTCTAAAAATATCTTGACGTATTCTCAATCCTGGAAAAATAAGTCTGTCAGAATAAAACATGAATATTTATCCTCTAAAGAGGGTTCATCTCTATCTTGGATCAACAGGAATTGATTCTCTCTGTATGCTTTGCAACACTGGATGGCACTTCAAAAACTGTGAAAAGGAAGAAAACTTCTCTGGAAGAGAAGCAATGTAATGCATTATGTACCACGTTAAGTCTTATTGGAGAAAAATTACTTAGTTCCTACTGACTCATCCACTAGAGATTTATCTGTACTTCATCAAGAGCAATAAACTACTTCTTGTTGATTATGAGGTGCCTGGCTGAATTCTTGGGCAGGGGCAGTTGTAGGTTACAGCTAGTCCTGGAGCCGTTTTGTGGTTATGGAACTTGACTGGCATTCAGAAATTCTGGGTTCATTTCCCAGCAATGCCACAGACTCCCTAGGGTAAGCCATTAAAGATGTTCGTGCCTCAGTTCTCAGTCCAGAATTAGCCTTTGACCTTGGAAGTTACTATTTTTCCTGAATAATGATGCCCTGGGACTTTTCAAAAGGCTCACTAATACTGTGTTCCTATAAGTTGTTTTCAGTATCCCCCCCCTTATCAATTCTAAAGGAAATTTTAGCTGAGGAAGAAACACCAAAAAGTGGATACCAGAAGAAAGTTAAACTGTTATTCACACTGACAGAACTGTTTGAGAGAATGGAATTGTGTATATTTAGAGTCAGTCCTGCATGTCTGAGTGGAACTGATCCCAGCTAGTGGAGATCTTCAGTGGCTATGGGCAAAGCACTTTACTAATGCACTTAAGAGAGAGGAGTTTAGATGTCATTTATGGCATTAAGTCATAGTCCTCACTAACTGGGAACCAGGTAGAGAAGAGAGAAAGGTGGAGAACAGGCAGAGTAGCAGGACTTCCTACAACCACAGTGCTTATGGCAGGCACAATGCACTGGCACTCTTCAAGGGCACAGCTGCCACATCACTGGAAGCAGGATTGCACATGTGCCTGCTCTGCTGATCAGGGGACATTCCTACGTCCAGAGTGGGCTAGCATTGGACAGCCAGGCAAAAAGCGGTTTGTGTTCCACCTACCTGCCTGGTCCTCATCTGTGTTCACAAGGTCAATAAAACCTACAATGTCCCTCTGTCCCTTGCAGACAAGCCTTTGCACTTTGGAAAAACCATGAAGAGGAAAAGGTCGTCACCACTGCCTTTATATATTTTGTGGCGATTGGTAGGATGAAGAAGAGTAGATCTCTGATTTCTTTTCATGTTTGCTTATTTAGATTGGTACACAATAAAACATTTTGCTCGTGTCAGGATGTTATTATGCTCTATGGGGTCTGTTTTACAGTGCAGCCCTGTTTAGATAAGTCACTCATGTAAAAATAGGTGATGAACTGTCAATGCAATGACATTGCTCTCTCATTTCAGTACTCCAAGGGGTAGCCAATTCTAAGAACAGCCCTGCCCATCAGATGTCCACTCCCTGGAATTGCTGCTTTTTTAAAAAATATATGCTCCGAATGAACCGAGTTAAATACAAACATATAGCAGGGAGTCCAATTTTACTGTGGGAATACATCCTTGTTATACCTTTATTTACATAGCATTTTCCATTCTATCTACACATATACTGATGCAGCACTAAAACCCAAGTCTTTTGTGCTAGTAATCTTAGAAATAGAAAAGCTAAAGCGTTTAACAAGCAGACTACAGTACTTTTATCTGGTTTGTAAAAGAATCAGCAATGAACTTTTTATAACTATATCTTGAAGATGCAGCACTTATCTATCAAACAAATCTTTAATAAACAGGAAATGTTATACTTGTCTTTATCCCTGTCTATGCCATTACTTTTAATTTGTGGCCTTGTCTGTCGTTTGATGCACAAATGTCTGATTATCTGCCTAGACAGTTTTTCTGCCTGTTTTTGAAAATAAATATTTTATTTGTGCATACTGTTACTTCAACACAACTACAAAGTGTAAGTGGATTCCCTTAAATGAATATAATTATATTAAGTAATGAATCACACTAATTTTTTCATTTGCTGCTGTCTGAGGTAATAATTTTCACCATTTTTCTTGGCTATCTAAATAACTATTGCTACAAATGATTATAAATGTAAATAAAATATAAAAATCCAAGTTTCTTTGAGGCTGAAATTCTTGTGAGATTTCTGATAAGATTTCGTATTATACTGAATGTGCGAGACAGTATTGTATTCTTGGACCTTTGTTAAGACACCTAGTATCTGGGATGGGCGTTATCCTCTGCAACTGGCAGAATCTTCAGTGAACACATTTGTGTGTGAATTATATTGTACTCCATTAAGTTTCCTCTAGAAGTGAGATCCAGTATGTATTACAGACAAGGAAGAACAACCCACAACCAAAGTTACTAAATCCAAATAGTAAGTAGTTAAAGAATAGCTATTGCTAATACAGTGGGAAGGTTATTCATGCAAGCTACTGGAGGAAACAGACTGAATAAAGATCCCAATGGTAGATATTGCATATGTTTAGTAAGCATTTGCAAAAGGTCTATTTTATCAAGTCTTTTACTTGATAATACTACACAACAGCTTTGGCTATGCTTTCACAAGAAATGCAGTTGTCTTTAATCAAGTAACAGAAATTCCTACCAGTTAAACATTGAATGAATAAAGCAAAACAAAGCATGAATCATTTAGTTATTTTTAATTATTTAGTAATATTATAACAACTCTGAGTGCCCTCAAAAGAATATTGATCTCCCTCCACTGCCATGTCATAGTGACCTCAATAAATGCATTCATTTTTTTCTGCTTGAAATTACCTACAAACCTTTTTAACTCCTTGCAGAATGAGAAACTTTATTAAAGACTGAAGGCAACAGGACATATCATACTCATCATATCAAGCATGAACCCAAGCTTTTACAGGTTTAGAGACTCAAATTGTGCTTAGTTCTGACTTGGCATTGGATGAGTGGAAGTGAGGAGACTCTAATACTACAGCCTTATTTAATTGAACATGAAGACTGCATGTTGACAGAATAATAAAAAAATAATCAGATCGGCAATATTTACACATTTTTCTCTCTCAAAGATTAATGTATTCTGAACAATTTAAAAGTCAAAGCCTAATATACTTAACAATTTAAAAGTGTAATTTCGTAATTTATATTAACTGTTTCTTTAAAAAGAAAGGCCAAATTTATTAACTTTGGGATTTGTTGGGTTGGTTTGTTTTTGTTTTTGTTTTTGTTTTTGTGTTTTTTGGGGGGGGGTTGGGTTTTGTTTGTTTGTTTGTTTTTGGTTTTGTTTATTGTGACCTTCACCTATCTATACCTGTAGAAAGCCACTTCAAAACTTTGGGCCTTATTTCTACTCATAATAAGGCATTTTATTTCACTCTGGCAGCACAAAAAGAGACTTCTAGTGGATGTGAATGCATTCTTTAACAGTTAAATACTATGCAATGTGTTTCAGAAAATACAAATTGGGAACACTTACTTTAATACCATCTCATTGATCCTTTTTAACTGATGAACTTTGTTAACTTTGAACAAATCCTGTCCTCTGCAATGTGATTTAGTTTAAAGTTTTCCAGGCAAATTTACAAAGCAGTGGATGCATGATCTAAGGAAAATAATGAATGAAAAACATAATTTAAATGGTTAATATGAGCTATGTTTTCCTCAGCTATCTGCTTCAGTAAGCCAAAGTACTTCAGCTTACATGTCTTAATACCAACCTTAAAGATAAGCTATCACTGCAGCCTGGAAACATCTACTTCTGACATAGGATTGACTTATAAACCATGTATTACCACCAAAAGTTTTAGTTTGGTTTGGTTTCTGGTTATCTCTTTAGCTTCTCTATTTCATTCGAATTCTCTCTCCAGGGGGAATATGAAAATCCAGTCTGGGTTTTGGAGACTGCGCTGACATCAACTGGAAAAAAAGACTTATATGAAATTTGCTGTAAGTTCCAGGTTCTATCTTTATAAAAAGTGACTTTGAAAAAAAGAGCACCAGGGCCACCCTACATAGGAAGCCCAACAGTAGCAATGTAAACTTTGATTTCTTAGGGACAGGGAATACAGCAAGAGGGCTCAGTCTGCATATGCTGTCTAATATATGAGAAATCTTGGAGTCCTGATAGCCTTAATCCACGCCACAGAAGTGTATAAAATTTCACAGCTAAGCTGCCAGAAAAGCCAAGACCACACCAGGAAAGCTGTCTGCTTACAAGAAGATACCTGCCAGGTCTTGTCTGCCAAAGCCTGGACTAATGAATGAATACGCAATATCCCAATCAATCAAACAGGATTTGTCTTTGCCCCAGGTCTAGGTGAGGTCTGGTATGAGGTGACCATATCTGTCAAGCATGCAGTACTTGTGGCCAAGAAACTGTCTGTATATTTATGCATTTAGCAAGGCAGATATGAATAGAAGTCTTTATTTTTTAACTAAATGTAGTATAAGCACACACTGGTTGCATATAGCTAAACATATAGTCATACAAAGACAGAGGAGGACATATCTACAAACACTATGCCATTTAGGTATGACTGTTAACCTATGTATGCACATAGTCTTTTTTTTTATTTCCTCAACTGTTTTTTGTTCAAAAAGATTTCAGTTTAACATATATTTTTTCAGTACAAGTACTAGGACTGTTATTACATGAAACATTGAAAACCTCCGAACCACAGATTTCTTTTTTAACTGTAGTGGAAATTTTTGTTTCTAGTGTTTTAAACCTCTGTGACAATCATTGCTGTCTGTCAGGTAAATAGACTGCATTTTCACAAATATGTGTACTTGCATGAGAAGTAGTAAAGGTATAATGTGACAAAGAGGTAAAAATTTAAGCAGTCCTCACAGCCCTGTTAGAGGCTGTAGTGGCTATTTTAATGTGTAGTGTTCTGCCTGAGAATGGTAGTTAGCTTGATGGTTGCTCTCACGCACAGGGACTACTGGAAGCAGTAAGAGGATCTCTCCCAGGGGTGTTAACACCTTCTTTGAACCTAGGTTTGCTGAAGCTGATGACTAGGCCCCATATTCTTGGGAATATGCTTCTAGGTGGAGAACAGGTTATGGTGAGTCAGAGAGTGGTCTGATAAAAGATAAAATGGTCCTGGAGTAATCACAGGTAAGTCATTGCCTGAGGCATGGGAAGATACTTAAATGAAGTGATAGCAGTCACTGGTTAGGTAAGGAGAAGGCGTGACAGTAGAGTATCTTCCCATTCTGTCATCCTTTGCTAATTCAAATCTATCCTTGCATCTGTCCTAGCTCCAAGGTGGTCTAATGACACAATAAATGGTTATTCATTACCAGTCTCTGTACTAGCAGCAGAGAGCTGTAGCAGAAAGCCCCAGGTATGCAGAAGCTTTTAACTCATACCCATGCTGATTTAACAGTGCCTTGGTTGATGCATGTACATTTATGTCTTCATTGGACCCTCCATTAGCTACGCTCAGAGATATGATCCATATCTCCTTTCAAAATTTAGAGTGATTTGGATCACTTTTATCGCAAGCACAAAGCTAAATGTAACAGCATGAATGTTTTACAAATACAAGTTGGGAGTTTCCACTCTGAAGCGATGGCTGTCAGGGTTCTGAGTGCATTGCCTCCCTACTGCTTGGAAGTTTGGCTACCTGTTCCCAGGACCAGTGTAGATATGGTACAGATGTTTGTCCTACAGTTTAGCAATGGACTGTCCTTCCTCACCTGAGAAGTGCCTTTAAGCTTAGGCACTCACCTTTGGTCTCTACCTAAATTAAACTGGCTTAACTTTGTACATACCTTATCTGTGCAGACTAGAAGATAAACACTGGACTTTGACTCCCATAACCTCCCTGTAGATGCTCTCTCCTTCTTGCATGGATGCTATGGGACTACTCCCTCATCAATAAGGCTACTACACCCACCTGCCCAGCATCAGGTCCCAGCTCCCAGCTGTGCCCCCCAAGCTATTAGATTGGCATGCTGTCATTACTCCTTGGCAGTCAAGAGGATCTGTTCAGGGGTTTCAGTGGAAGCCATTAGGCCAATGCTGCGAACTTTTAGAGTGTAATCATTAATTAAAAAAGTCTAAAATAATACTTCATCATATACTTACAGACACTTATTATAAAGCCATAGAATCACTGAGTTGGAAAAGACGTTTGAGATCATCAAACACAACTGTACTTGTCCACTACTAAATCAAATCCCCAAGCACTTCATCTGCCCATCTTTTAAATGCCTCCAGGGAATGTGAATCAATCACCACCCTGGACAGCCTATTCCAGTGCCCAGTAACCCTTTCAGTGAAGAAATTTTTCCTAATGTCCAATCTAAACTTCCCCTAATGCAGCCTGAGGCCATCCCTCTCATCCTATCACCTGTCACTTGGGAGAAGAAACCAACTCCCACCTCTCTGCAACCTCCTTTCAGGTAATTGTATACAGTGATAAGGTCTCCCTTCAGACCTCTCTAGGTTAAACAACCTCAGTTCCCTCAGCTGTTCCTCATAAGACTTGTTCTCCAGCCCCTTCATCAGCTTCATTGCTCTTCTCTAGACACGTTCCAGGACCTCAATGTCTTTATTACAGTGAGCAGTGGAAAACTGAACACAGTATTTGAGGTGCAGCCTCACCAGGGCTGAGTACAGGGGCACAGTCACTTCCCTACTCCTGCTGGCCACACCATTTCTGATACAAGCCAAGATGTTATTGTCTTTCTTGGCCACCTGTGCACACTGCTGGCTCATGTTCAGTCAGCTGGTGAGCAACACCCTCAAGTCCTTCTCTGCCAGGCAGCTTTCAAGCCATCCTTCCCCAAGCCTGTAGCACTGCACAGGGTTTTTTGTGCCTTAAGTGCAGGACTCTGCACTTGGCCTTGGTAAACCTCATCCCATTGGTCTCAGCCTGTTCAGATCCCTCTGTAGAGCCTCCTTACCCTCAAGCAGATTGACACTTCGTCTCAGCTTACTGTCATCTGCGAACTTACTTAAGGTGCATTTGACCCCCTCATCCTGGTCATTGATAAAGACATTGAACAGGACTGGACAAGGCACTGAGCCTGGAGAACACCATTGGCGACCAGCCGGATTTAACTCCATTTTCTGTAACTCTTTGGGTCTGACAATTCAGCTAGTTTTTCACCCACCAAAGGGTGTGCCTGTCTAGGCCAGTGGAAGCCCGTTTCTCAAGCAGAATGCTGTGAGAAGCAGTGTCAACGGCTTTACTGAAGTCCAAGTACACTACATCCACAGCCTTTCCTTCATCTAGTAATCTGGGCACCTTTTTATAGAAGGATATCAGGTTAGTTTGGCAGGACCTGTCTTTTGTAAACCCATGCTGACTGGCCCTGATTACCTGGTCTTGCGTGTGCCTAGTTATAGCACTTAAGATGACCTGCTCCATGACCTTCCCTTGTACCAAGGTCAGACTGAGAGGTCTATAGTATCTTGGATCCTCCCACTGGCCCTTCTTGTAAATGGTTATAACATCAGCCAGCTTCCCATTAAGTGGAACTTCCCCAGTCAACCACGACTGCTGGTACATGATGGAAAGGGGTTTGGTGAGCAAATTTGCCAGATCCCTCAATACCCTATGGGGGATCCCATCCAGCCTCATAGACTTGTGAATGTCTGATTGGCTGAGCAGATCTCCAATAATTTCCTCCTGAATCATGGGAGCTTTATTCTGCTCTCCCTCCCTGTCTTCTGTCTCAGGAGGCTGAGTACCTAGAGAACATCTTACCTTACTGTTAAGACTGAGGCAAAAAAGGAATTAAGTACCTCAGCCTTATCCTCATCCTTTGTCAAGGATGAAGATTATAAACCTACAGTGCCTCTGCAGCTTTGCCTACAGTTGCACAGAGTATATGCTGCTCTCCAGAGAAAATATGCTGAATATCACAAAGGTTATTATAATGCAAACACTACATTTTTAACATATAAGACTTTCAGGGATCTGGAAACAAAACCAGTATGGTGACTACAGCAGTTGGGCTGACCCTTGAAAAACAGAGTTCAAGTCCTCATGCAGCTACATGCATATTATATTACCCTCAAGTGGTTGTGCTCATGTCACACAATGCAAGTCATCTAAGTCTACACTTCTTATGCAGTCAGCGGAGGAAATTTGCACCCCTAAAGGATGAATCAACTTGTCTCCATACAACCAGAATCTATTACCTACTTTAGGAAGCTTATGGTGCCTGCAAACAAGAAAAAGAGTCTAGAAAAATAGATTAAACTGACCTTTAGACTATGAAAGTTAGGTGGAATAGTTTCTTGTTTGTAAAATGGGGATGATTTCCTAAGCCTTTTACATAATACAAAGGGGTGAATAAATAATTATAATGAGTTCGGCTTAAGTGGCCTCCGTTTTAAAATATACCACAGGTCATTTTTGGGAAGGTTTGGAGGGGCAGAAAGTAGTGTTTTCAAAGTATTTTGGGCATACAGTATGGACTGTGCACAATATCCCATTGATTTCACTTGGTGCTCACCTATTGATTTGTAGCAACTTCATTGACATTGTTTTGGATCCCAGAGCTCCCATGGAATCACCTCCAAGTACACTTTCATATTAAATAGAGGGTCTATTCTCCCTTAACTATTCAGACATAACTTCTATTAACATTAATGAGAGTTATGCATATGTATTGAAGGTAGAATAGACCCTAAGGGCATCATATGGATGGCCCTTCAATATTCTGTGGCTCTCAGTGGGACTTTGTACAGTATGGCACACAACGTAATGGGTCCATTGACTTTGTATCACTCCAGGTCACTAGACCTAACATGATGTTAAAGGAAATCTTCTCATTAAGAACCTAATTATATGTGTGGTAACAAGACACACACTATATCTTCCATAATGCTACTTCCAAACCACTACAATGCACTCTCTCATAGGAACAATATAGGAGTGACCATATCAGATGACCTCTGCTATATGTTAGCAGTATTCATAAATCCTAATCTGTCAAATTTAATATCTTTTGGCTATGGAAGGGAATTTTAAATCTAGATGCTTCAATCCTGAATCTGAGAGAGAAGCATGTTAAAGTAGTGTTGATATAGCTATCAGATCAAATATATTTTCCATGATTCTACCTAGGATGGAATAAAATGTAGGTCCCCATGATCAAAGGACAATGAATGAAAGCACAAGACTTGTCTCTGTCCTCTAGTTGCACAAACTCAGTGTGTTTGCTTCCTTTTTGTTCAGTCTGCAGTGTCTAACGCACTATATTTGGGGCTGCAGGTGATGTTTCCCAAACTACCTGTATTATGCAAATGAACGCTTAAAACGACTGAAGCATCTGATCATTATCAGTCTGAAAGTGGAACAATCAAAACTATAGAAGCTGAGAAGCAGAGCAATTCCTTGCAATTATCTGTTTTGAAAGAATAAGTTGATTTGGCATTCCTAAGAAGTTAGAGACACCTGATTTTATAATAAAATCTGTGGAAGTAAAAAAAGCAACTTAAACATTTGCCTACATGCATTATGTTTACATGTGTTCAAAGAACTTCTCCAGAACTTTACAGTCTTACCTAACTATATCATTTTTTGAGACTTGTTCACTGTTGCAGGTTGGAAAACAAAATCAGTAACATGTTCCAACTCAGCTTGCTTTGCTTTGGGGGATCTCTTCATATTTCCGTGCTTTTGTGTGTGTGTGCGTTTTTAATGAATACACAGATGCAGAAAAAGAACAAAAAAACCCCCAGATTTTCTCCCATAGGACACATGAATATGGGATTAAGTAAAGTTGTTTTGCCTTGTATTCTCAAAGCTACAGGAAGGTGAAATAGATGTAATATGGATTTCTGCAGTGTATCAATTCATTCTGCAGTGAGCTGAGTAAATAATTTGAAATGCATAAATTGTCCAGTGAATGTATCTTCTTCTCCTGCTCATGAAAAATCTACAAGCTCACTTGCAACAAAGGGGTTAGGCATTAAAAATATATTCAACAGGGATTTCTTTCAAAGTTATCCCATGTGCTTTCTATTCTTGTGGGACTTTTTCCACCTTTCTAAGGACGAGCACTGATCCATGAACAGGTCACACCACTCCATTTCCAGGCCACTTTTGTCTCCTTATCTATATTTTTCTGTAACCAAATTACTTTCTGCCTATCCATTGAAAGAGGGTAGGACAAATAAAACCTCTTGGCTATTCCCCACACTGTGCTTTCCTACCATGCTCCACTATTTATTTGCTTTGTTAGACGTATGCTTGCGTACCTTGCTGAATGAAGGCCATAAGGAAGAAAGTAAATATTTTAAAACTTTTCTGGGTTAATCACTAACAGCTGTCTCGAACTATTCCATATACAGTATTCAAGACATGTAACTGAGTTATGAACGCCTCCATAAGTCACGTGGCACTGTTTTGCTCCCTGGTGAATGAGCAATCTCCTGTGTGACTACTCATGCATGTGAATGCCTATGTGTGACTTTGAAATTTGCTGGCCATGAACTTTCATGAGAATTAAGCTCCACTCTGTGAGTGTTTACTGAATTTGCAAATGAAAGTAAGAGTGAATTTGGTCCAAGAGGTTGTGCTGATGAGTGCCAAGGAACCTCTGCAAGAGGCTTTTTAGCAGAATTCTCAATCTGTTGTATCTTCCCGGCCCAGGCAGTGATGGCCACATGTTGAGGCCTTGGGCTTTCAGAGTATAAGTTGTTGTTTCAAAATGCAACTAGAGAACAATGTGAGTTTTACATGAGTAGTTTTACTTGCCAGTAATGCAGCTTTAGATCAACCAAGTACTGAGGACCTGCTGCCTCAGAGGATTTAGGCATTCCTCAGCTATTTTCTGAAATAAGTCTGGGCTTATGATAGTCAGTTAAAAAAGCTTACATGGTAGTAGATGTCCTTTAGAGGCAGGAATAAATGTCTTTTCAGATAATTATTCCTAAGGTTAATTCATTTCAATAACCTGATTTAGACATTTGAGTTATGGGTAGGTGGGCAGTAATATATCCCTCCCACACTTGAGAAGTGAGCAGTGTCCACACATTCAGAACTATCTGCATTTTTCCAAACTAGTAGAGCCTTTTGCTTCTTCCAGTATCCTGGGGAACATGCTGGGAAAGGAGTGCGACTGAAAATGCAATAGAGAACTGATGTAATTAAATGTAATTTTAAGTGGCATGAAATTAAGCAAACCCAGAATAAGAAAATAAATAGAGTGGCCCCAGATTTTCCTTAGTCTAAGTTCCCTGACTTTAGTAGAGTTACATGAAAAATATATTTGCACTCACTCCTTGTCTCTCTGTGCCTGAATTCTTGATGTCAGCTTAAAAAGGAGAGTTAGTGAGAGAGAAACAGAGAGAAAGGACTGTGTGGAAATTAACGTTTCAGCTTTCAGAAATGTACATTTAATGAAAAGTTTGAAAATAACCAGCCTTTTATGCCCCCAAAGAATTACTGAAAAAGATCTTCTGTGTTTGCAACCTTGTTGGCAGTCAGGCTGTCTTGGGCAGCAGTAATTTTCAGTCAGAGGGTTGCCATAAAAGCCTGAAAACCCACAGAGCTAATAGAAAACAGGCAGAGAAAGTGAAGTCTAAACCAGGAATTCATAGGCAGAGACTTTCAAGCTCCGTTCAGCTGTGTGAGGTCTGGCTGAGTCACGCACTACCACAGATTGGACTGGTACATCTAGCACAGCACCAGACTGAAGAACTTGGCATGTGAAGTCTAGGTTTAGGCTCCACACACTTTCCTGGTAAGATTTCATCCAAGAGAAGACATTTGCCAGCAGTCTCCCTGCCTGCTAGGGAGCATTCCTGTTTTTAATTCTCTGCCCCTCTATGTTTAAGTTCCCATAAATATCATGGGAATTAATTTGTGCACGTCCCAGCTCTAAACTGAGGCAGTGCTACGCATGATGCATCTTTATGCTTTCAGAGACTTTCTAGTGTGTAAATCAGTCACTGTGGACTGATACAGGCAAATCTTTGGGGAGTGCTAGAAGGAAAGTAGTGAAAGAAAACATGCTGGGAAATGAGGGGAAGGACATAGGTATGATTGCATTAACATATAAACACAGACCGAGAATAATATTGGTATGAGACACTTACTAGAAGAAAACAGGTTTGGGCATTTGCTTCTAGTATTGTTTTCTTTACAAGCTGTTGAGAAATATTTTAAATTAAACACAATACCCCCACAGGTAAATAAGAAATGAAAGAAAACTGAAAATTGTTGATTTTATTTAGTAAAAGAACAGACAACAACTTTTCATTAAATCTTTTGCTACTAGACTACACTATATATGCTTTTTTGAGATTTCTTTTCCCATTCTTATGAGGAAATGAGAGGAATCCTTATGATTGTACAGATATAAAACAACCTCACTTCTAACTACCATGCTCCTAATTCTGTGCTTCTTCCTCTGACAGCTATTATGCTGGAGCTAGTGGCAGAGAAGCTGACTTCGTCTGGCTTTTCTTTGTCACCATCTACAACAGCTCTTGACAGTGGTGTGAAGTTCTCAAGTCTCTTTGTATAGTTTAGGACTCTGAGATCACTGCAGTAAAAGCAAGAAGAAATGGGCAAGCACAAAAAAAAAAAAAGAAGAAAAAAGTCTATATAAGGGTTTGTGAGCTCAGTTAGGGCAAACTAAAACCAACCA